>CM050508.1:48310833-48957500 GCA_027563665.1 Antrozous pallidus
TAGATCTTGCACATGTTTTGTTAAATTTACACCTAAATAGTTCTTTTGGGGATGCTAATATAAATGGTATTGTTTTAATTTCAAATTTTCCTTACTCACTGCTAGAATATGGGAAAGGAATAGACTTCTGTACAATTAATTAGCCTTGTATCCTTCAACCCTGCTGTAATCTGTAGGTCCAGATTTTCTACATAGACAATCATGTGATCTGTAAACAAACGCAGTTTTATTTCTTCTTTCCCAATCTGTATTCCTTTTATGTCCTTTTCTTGTCTTAGCTAGTGCTGCTGCAACAATGTTAAAAAAGAGTGGTGAGAGGGGACATCCTTGCCTTCTTCCTCTTGGAGGGAAAGCTCTTTCTCTGCCATCTTAGTGGCAAAACTTCATGTTTCCCACCATTAAGTATGATGTTAGTGATAGGTGATAATTTTTTTTATAGATATTAGTTATCGAGTTAAAGAAATTCTTATTTCTGTTTTACTGAGTTTTTATTATGTTTGATTTTCAAATGCCTTTTTCTGCCTCTATTGATATGATAATGTGGTTTTTTCTTTAGCATGTTGATCTGATGGATTGCATTGATTTTCAAATTTTGACCCAGTCTTGCATGCCTCAGATAAATGCATGCAAGATATATACAGGGTGGAGCAAAAGTAGGTTTACAGTTATATACTAGAGGCCGGTGCACGAAACTCATGCACGGGGGGCAGGGGTTGTCCCTTAGCCCAGCCTGCACCCTCTCCAATCTGAGACCCCTTGAGGTATGTCCGACTGCCCGTCTAGGCCCGATCCTAGTAGGATTGGGCCTAGACAGGCAGTCGGACATCCTTCTCACAATCTAGGACTGCTGACTCTAAACTGCTCACCTGCCTCTCTGATTGCACCTAACCCCTTCTGCCTGCCAGCCTGATTACCTGCTAACCACTACCCTGCCAGCCTAATTGATGTCTAACTGCTCCCCTGAGAGTCTCTCCCATATCCTGAGGGTCTTGTTCATTTCCTTGTAGGACTCATTCATTTCCACTTTGGTCTTGTTCATTTCCACATTGGTCTTGATCATTTCCTTGCAGGTCTCGTTCATATCCTTGAGGGTCTCTTCATTTCCTTATAGGTCTCGACCTTTTCTAGGAGCCTCTTGAGAAGCCCTATAACCGTGGTTCTGAATTCCATGTCCAGTCGTTTTTTTCCCTCCATTTCTTTCACATCTGATTTCTTTCCATGTCTGCATGGTGGCTGCTTCCCTGAGTTGGTCAATTAGCTTTGTGTGGTAGACTTCCTACAAGGGACAGTGGCTCAGCCTCCCCAGTTACCTGCGGTGGATATGGGTTGCACAGTCTTGTAGAAGTTAAGCTCAGGTTAATCGTTGTTAGCACTTGGAGGGGATGACCTCCAGGCCAATTGTCTGTGAAGCTCAGCTGTGCTCAGGTTGGATGGGCAGAGTCTCCGGGCCAAGCAGACAGTGTCAGCTCTTCCCTATGCGGCCCCAGGGACTCTGAGAGAGAGCCGCTGCCGAGCTCCACCGGCTGCCGGAGAATTCAGCCTCTCCCCAAATGAGTCTGCACACCCAATGTCTCACCCAAGGTCGCAAAACAATGCAGTCTGACGGTTTCCTGAATGAAAGAGCAAGTCACAAGCGCTCTCTGTGCGGTCAGGCAGCTGCGCTGTTCCCAAGCTCACGCGCACTCCACACAAGCTCGCCTTCTCCACAAGCCGGCAGACCTCTGCAGCACCCGAGCTTCGGCGTGCCCTCCCAGTGTCCAGTTTTTACCCCGTATGATATTGGGTTTCCTGGACTTCTCCCAGAGCTGGAGAATCAGTCCAGTGGGACGTCTTTGTCTCCCCTGTTCAAGAAAACTGGCCGGTTTTCAGCCGCCCGCTCTGTCCGCTGGCGCGCGGCTCCCCCAAACCTCTCTCCGTGCGTAACTTCAATGCTGTCCTCAGCCGCTCCTCCGAGTCACAGTGTCTTATCTTCACTTTTATTTGTGGAATTTTCACTCAGCCAGCTTTCCGGTGATTCTGGATGGTGTTTGTTCTTTCATTAAGTTGTAGTTTTAAAATTGCTGTGAATGACGGCAAGATAGGTGTTTTACCTATGCCGCCATCTTGGTTCTCCATAAATGGCTGTCGATGCTTTTCTTTTAATACTTTAAATATTTCATTCTCTTTCCTTGTTTTCATGGTTTCTGAGAAATTGAATGTGTTCTGATCCTTGTTTATCTATAACTAAGATGTTTATTTCCTGACTCCTTTCAAGACTATTCTTTATCTTTGATTTTCTGTAATCTTAAAACTGTATGCCTCCGTATAGCTTTCTGTATGTTTTAAACATAGATTTTTATGTTTTCTAAGCTTACTGGATCTATGGTTTGGTGTCTGATAGGAATTTGGGGAAAATTATCAGCCATTGTTTCAAATATTTTTGTTCCTTTTCCTTATGGTAGTCCCGTTTCACATATGTTATGCCATCTGTAGTTGTCCCACAGTTCTTGGATATTCTGTTCTGTTTTGTGTGTGTTTTTTTCTTTTCAGTATTTTTTCTTTGCTTTTCAGGTTTGGAGATTTCTAATGAGATATCCTCAAACTAAAAGATTCTTCCCTCAGCCTTGTCCACTCTATCAATAGCTCATCAAAGGCATTCTTCATCTGCTACAGTGTTTTTATCTCTAGCATTTATTTTGGTCCTTTCATAGAATTTCCATCTCTCAGCTAATGTTGCCTATTTGTTCTTGCGTGCTGTCTCCATGAGAGCCCTTAACATATTAAGCCATAGTTGTCTTAAGTTCCTGATCTGATAATGCCAGCATCCCTGCCATATCTACCATAGGACATATCACATACTTTTGATGTTTTCTCTATCTCTTCCAACTGTGTGGTTTTATTTTTTTACTTTTAGTGTGTTTTGTAATTTTTTCCTGATAACCAGGTAAAATGAATTCCAGTAAATAAGCCTGTAGTAATGTCATGGTGAGGTGTGGGGTAAGGAGAAGGAAGCATTTACACTCCTATGATGTACTTCTCAGTGCCCCCTTCCACCCTCCTCAGGTGTAGACCTTGCCCCAGGTCAGTTAGGCTCTGGTTAAATAGTTTCTTCTGAGGGCAGACCTTATTAAGTAAAACATGGTCTGGTATATTTCAAAATGGTTCCTTGGCCCCCCTTCTGTCAGAACCACTAGGGTATTGTTCTCAGATATTCAATATGAGAAACTAGTCAAGACCCAAGAGGTAAAACTCATAAACAAAGTGCCTCCCCTCGGCTCCCGACTTCCCACATAACTGGGTCCCTTTGTTTTTTCTTTTTTTAATCCTCACCTGAGGATATTTTCCCCCATTGCTTTTTTTTTTCTTTTTTTAAATATATTTTATTGATTTTTCACAGAGAGGAAGGGAGAGGGATAGAAAGTCAGAAACATCGATGAGAGAAAAACATCGATCACCTGCCTCCTGCACACCCCCTCACTGGGGATGTGCCCGTAGTGTACATGCCCTTGGCCGGAATCGAGCCTGGGACCCTTCAGTCCGCAGACCGACGCTCTATCCACTGAGCCAAACCAGTTTCGGCTCCCCCATTGCTTTTTGAAGAGAATGTGGGAAGGAGGGAAGGAAAGAGGGAGGGAAAAAGAAAGAGAAGCGAAGAGAAGCCAGTTTCTCTACAACAGCACACACAGTACTTCCATGACTAAAGAGAGATCAGGAAAAAGGCAGATAATATCAAAGGGCATTAAAGAAATGAGGTTTCTAACTTTGGTCAAGATAGCAGAGGATGTAAACTCTGTGCTCATCTCAATCACAGCAAAATGACAACTACATTATAGAACCACCAACACTGAGAACCACCTTAGGAGAGCCTGGACAGAAGTTCTATAACAGGATATAAAGAAGTCTTATTGAAACTAATAGAAGCAAAGACATGTCATGTGCAGGTCCATACCAGTGTGGCAATTAAGAATCAAGAGGGATGGCCGAAACCAGTTTTGCTCAGTGGATAGAGCGTCAGCCTGTGGACTGAAAGGTCCCAGGTTCGATTCCGGTCAAGGCATGTACCTTGGCTGCGGGCACATCCCCAGTAGGGGGTGTGCAGGAGGCAGCTGATTGATGTTTCTCTCTCATCGATGTTTCTGACTTTCTATCCCTCTCCCTTCCTCTCTGTAATAAATCAATAATAATAAAAAAAAAGAATAAAGAGGGATGGAGACGGAAGATGGCTGCCAACGGGAAGGCAGGCTGCAAGACAGTGTGTGAGTGAGAGAACGAAAGGAGAGCGTGTGGACGTGCAGGGAGTATCTATTTGTGAGTGACAGACAGCTATATTCCAAGGGACTGTTGGGGGCAGCCTCCACTGGTGCTGAAATCTCTCCTGGAGCAACTGGCCTCTGCTGCTGAAACTGCGCCATCTTGAAGGGAAGAGTGGCTGTGATGGGAAGCCTCGCCTTACCTTCAACCAGAAAGAATCGGATACCTCCTGGGGCCCTACTACACTGGGTCTCAAGCAGCGCGATAGGTGAACTCAGACGAGCTCTGCACCTCACGGAAAGGTCAGATTTCACCCAGAGGAAGGTGAGGTCTGCAATCCAGACTGAAAGGAGAAATGTGCGAAGTGGGATCTGGAGGTTCAGAGGAAGTCTGTGCCCCACAAAATCAGTGGCGATTGGGGACCAGCGTAGTCTGCGAATGTGGAAGGGGGTCCACAGGCTGCTGGCAGAAGAGAACACTAGAAATCAACCCACAGCTGGGCTGGCACAAAAAGGCAGCCTGAAGCTTCACCAGTACAATGGTTGCACTGTGCCACAGGAAGAAGTTGTGCGCTGAGACCTATGTGGAGTCAAATGCAGTGCTGGGGTGAAAATGTTTCGAGTTCACATGCTTACTCTGGCTCTTTTCTTCTCTTTAAATCCTTGCTTTTGATTACTAAAATCAGCACATAGGATCACCCAATTAAAAGCACTCTCAGAGACCAAAGGGGAAAGTTGTTTTTGTGGAACCTGGGGATCAGAGTGGGGAGAAATGATCAGAAAACCAGCCGTTGGTCAGGCCATTCCCCCAAACCAATATTAAGTGTAGCAGTGAAAACAAAATCTAAATACTGGATAGAGAGGACTTATAGCTCCAGATGTCAATACAGAAACACTGCCACCCTGGGGTTGAATCAAATCGACTAAAGGCAGGCTGAGAAACAAATACTGCCTGCTTGAAAACAGGATTGTGGCTTATGACCCAGAGGAGCAGTGGAACACAGGGACCTTCAATAATGTCCTGACTACCTGACAGAAAACAGGCCAAACAGAACAGTAGAGTGAGTGAATGACCTTCACTACACATTTTTATATTTTATCTTTTACTTAAGAAACTAATTTCTTTGTTTCTCACTTGATTTTATCTTTTAATTATTATATTTTTAATCAGTATTATTACTACTACTATTTTACGTTTTTTAAAAGTGTCATTTCATTTTCTCTTTATTTTATTTTGGGATTAGTGTTCTACATTCTATTTTCATTTTTCCTTTAGCATCATTTTATTTTATCTCTATCTTTTATGCCAATACTCTCTTCCTCACTTTTCCTTTTGTTGTCCTGTTTGTTACCTCTTCTTGCTTCAGATTTCCCCTATTCCTTCTTTTTACCCATTAAAAATTCATCCTACCTATACATCCAATTTCTGATCCCCTTGCTGCAAGTCCATACACACTTCTCTTTCTTCACTATCCAAATTTTTTTCTCTTCCCTTTTTAAAAATGTTTTATTGTTTTATTTTGTTTTGTCCTTCTTTCCCTCTTTCCTGTTATTGTTTGATTGTTGATTAGATTGGGTTTTTTTTGTATGTTTGTGTGATTGTTTCTCTCTCTCGCTCTCTCTTTCTTTTGCTTCTGTTTTTCCTCTCACTTGTTATTAGTAGTTTGCATTCATTTCTGGGTGTTAGTTGTTTGCATTTTATTTTAGATTAGCTGTTGTTCTACTGGAGTTTTCTCCCCATATAGTTTTTCCCCCTTCCTTTTTATTCTCTCTCTTTTCTCTCTTACTTTATTTCCTCTTCTAATATAATTTTTGCACTTTTTTTTTATCCTCTAATTCTCTTTGCTTTGGTGGTCACCTTTATTTGGAGATATTAGTATCGTAAATACATTTGTGTTCAGTGCCTTGTGTGTTGTGCCTTGTTGTGTTGTATTTTGCACCTTTAAGTCAACGCAGCAGAGAGAGAGAGCTACATAACCAGACATCCAGAAAGGAGCGACCATGGGGAGACAAACAGCCTGCATACATAAGAAAAGGAGGCATCAACAGAAAAGGAAGTAAACAAAATAGAGGCAAGCACTATGTCAGAGAAAGAATTCAGAGAAATGGTCATAAAGTCGCTGGAAAGGTTGGAAGACAAATTCAACAATCTCCAAGAGGAGATGAAGATCATTTCTCCCTGTTCTTATCCCAGGTTCCACAAAAACAACTTTCCCCTGTAGTCTCTGAGAGTGTTTTTAATTGGGTGATCCTATGTACTGGGGCTTAGTAATCAAAAGCAAGGATTTAAAAAGAAAAAAGTGCCAGAGTAAGGATGCGAACTCGCAACTTATACAGGGAGGAACTGGACTGTCTTCCATCGGGCCAGAACATGAGGGCAGCTTTCGCTCAGAGGTGCTTGCAGTGATCATGATTTCTGCACAGTGCTACAAGACACAGAGACTCGGGGAACTCTTCAGGGCAGGGCTGAAGGTCAGCCATTGCTGTTTGCTCTGCCCTGGTGATTCTGTGAGGCCCTGCCTCACCCAATTTACAACCCCACCCAAGATGTGAGCAGAGGCTTTTGCATATGAATGCCATGGCCTTTTGCAATCTAAAACCTAACAAACTGCAGCTGGGTCAGAGAGCCCCAGAGCCTCCACAAGAAGGCCCAAGGCTGGATAGCAGCTTGCATTGCTTCACAGCTGGCCCTCATCTGGGCTCCTCCAACCCCAAACAAGATATTGAAAACCTATTTGAAGAAATAATGACAGAAAACTTCCCCCACCTGGTGAAAGAAATAGACTTACAAGTCCAGGAAGCGTACAGACCCCAAACAAAAGGAATCCAAAGAGGACCACACTAAGACACATCATAATTAAAATGCCAAAAGCAAAAGACAAAGAATATTAAAAACCGCAAGAGAAAAACAGTTACCTACAAGGGAGTACCCATATGATTGTCAGCTGATTTCTCAACAGAAACTAGGCAGGCCAGATGGGAGTGGTAAGAAATATTCAAAGTGATGAATAGCAAGAACCTACAACCAAGATTACTCTATCCAGCAAAGCTATCATTTAGAATTGAAGATCAGATAAAAAGCTTCACAGATAAGAAAAAGCTAAAGGAGTTCATCACCGCCAAACCAGTATTACATGAAATGCTGAAGGGTATTC
Organism: Antrozous pallidus; assembly: GCA_027563665.1. Taxonomy (NCBI): domain Eukaryota; kingdom Metazoa; phylum Chordata; class Mammalia; order Chiroptera; family Vespertilionidae; genus Antrozous; species Antrozous pallidus. Next base: position 48,318,218 of record CM050508.1, read on the forward strand.
TTCAAGAAGAGTAAGAAGAAAAAGGTAAAGATAAAAATTATAAACAAAGTGACAACAAATACATATCTATCAACAAGTGACTCTAAAAACCAAGTGAATAAAAAATCCGATGAACAGAATAAACTGGTGAATATAATACAATCAGGGACATAAAAAGGGAGTGGACTGACAATTCTTGGGGGAAGGAGGTGTGGGGGTGCGAGAAGAGACTGGACAAAAATCGTACACCTATGGACGAGGACAGTGCGGGGAGGTAAGGGCAGAGGGTTGGGTGGGAACTGGGTGGAGGGGAGTTATGAGGGGAAAAAGACGAAAAATCATAATAATCTGAACAATAAAGATGTATTTTAAAAAATGAAAAAAAAATCATTGAGGTAAAAAATCCTATAGGACTCCATAGGCAGCAAAGTTGCAGACATATGTTGTAGCAATATCTTTACAAACACAGATCCTAGGGCAATGGAGACTAAAGAGAAAATAAAGAAATGGGACTACATCAAAATAAAAAGCTTCTGTACAGCGAAAGAAACCATCAACAAAACAAGAAAGCCAACTGCATTATTTGCCAATTTAATCTTCGATAAGAGTTTAATCTCCAACATTTACAGGGAACTCACATAACTAAAGGAAGATAAACAATCCAATAAAAAAAAATGGGTAATGGACCTAAATAGATACTTTTTGAAAGAGGACATTCAGAAAGCCAAGAAACATATGAAAACATGCTTAAAGCCACTAATCATTCGAGAGATGCAAATCAAAACAATGAGGTACCACCTCACACCTGTCAGAATGCCTATCATCAACAAATCAACAAACGACAAGTGCTGGAGAGGATGTGGAGAAAAAGGAACCCTCGTGCACTGCTGGTGGGAATTCAGACTGGTGCAGTCACTGTGGAGAATAGTATGTGTTTCCTCAAAAATTTAAATATGGAACTGCCATTTGACCCAGTAATACCACTTCTAGGAAAATATCCCAAGTAAACAGAAACACCAATCAGAAAGGATATATGCACCCCCTATGTTCATAGCAGCACAATTCACCATAGCTAAGATTTGAAAACAGCCTAAATGCCCATGAGCAGATGAGTGGATTAGAAAACTATAGTACATCTACACAATGGAATACTACACTGCAATAAAAAAGATGGAATTCTTAACATTTGCAGTAGCATGGATGGAACTGGAGAGCTCTATATTAAGTGAAATAAGCCAGTCAGTGAAAGAAAAATACCACATGATCTCACTCATCTAATAAAGAGGTGATATGCAAATTGACCATCACTCCAACACACAAGATGGCTGCTCCCATGTGGACACAAGATTGCCCCCACAAGATGGCTGGCAGGGGAGGGCAGTTGGGGGGAAACAGGCCTGCAGGAGAGGGCAGTTGCAGGCAACCAGGCCAACAGTGGATGGCAGTTTGGGGCGATCAGGCCTGTAGGGAAGAGCAGTTAGGGGTGGCCAGGCCAGCTGGGGAGGGCATTTGGGGGTGACCAGGCCTGCAGAGGAGGGCAGTTGGGGGAGACCAGGCCAACAGGGGAGGACAGTTGGGGGTGACTGGGCCTTCAGGGGAGCAGTTGGGCATAGATTAGGCTGGCAGGGGAGTGGTTACAGGGTGATCAGGCAGGCAGGCAGAAGTGATTAGGGGCAATCAGGCAGGCAGGCAGGTGAGCAGTTGGGAGCCAGGAGTGCTGTATTGTGAGAAGAATCCCAGATCGGAGAGGGTGCAGGCTGGGTTGAGGGACACCCCCCTGCCCCATGCACGAATTCTGTGCACCAGGCCTCTAGTTTATAAATAATAAAGACCATTAAAACCTGATGAACAAAAAGATAGATACAGAGGCAGAGAAGCATCAAACAGACTGTCAAATTACAGTGGGAAGGCTGGGGAGGGTTGGGTGGAGAGCTAAGAGATCAACTGAAAGACTTGTATGCATGCATATAAGCATAACCAATGGATGCAAGACACTAGGGGCGGGGGTAAAGGCATGTGCCTGGAGAGGAGTAGGGGAGGTCTGGGGAAGGTCTCAAGGGAAAAAAAGGAGACATATGTATTACTATTTGTAATACTTTAAACAAAAAATAAAATTAAAAAAAAGAATAGGGAGGGATGACTTAGCTGGGAGGTGTCCTCTGAAGAGGAGGGTTCCCAGCCTCAAACCAGGTGCTTAGGGTGCCAGGAAGAGGAGTCCCCATAATGTCTGGTGGTGAAAAGCAGTAGGGATGGCATCTGAGAGATGGAGGGCTGCTGGGGAGCTAGGCATTCCTCTTGAGGGGCCATGCCCAGACTAACTCAAGCACAAACTCGTGCAACCCCAGCGCAGGGGCAGCAGGGATGAGGAGGAACTAAACTGTCTACCTTCAGGGTGAGGCCTGAGGGACAGAGGTAGGGCAGCTCTTTCCTGGGAAGGAAGTGCTGGCAGGCATCACTGTTCCTTTGTTGAACTCTTCTCCCATCCAAACCTGCCCTTCAGTAACCGGGATAACACAGTTCACTCCCACCCTGGTGGTCCCCTGAGACTCAGCCTCACCCAACTTCTAGCCTGAGCTACTTCCAGCGGCTTTTCTACAGGAGTGGCCTGCAGCTCACGCCGTATCCCCCAAATCTCTCAAAGGTCCACAAACACTAAACAAGCAAGCAGCGGCTGCCCTCAGATTACCCTGTACCTCTTGCCAAGCAACCCAAGCCCATCACAAGGGGCAACTGATCTCAATTTGCACTCTAACTTCCATCAGGTGTCTCTAAGCCTGGCATAAGTGTGGCCAGATTTGGCCCGGGACTTAGTAGCTTCAACTAAGCACCCACAAGCCAGGCACAAGTGGAAGCCAGGCTTTGGTTCACAGAGTAACCTCTCTCAAGTGCCTCTAAGCCCACAACAAATAGCAATTAACTGCAGATCACTTTGTAGCTCCTAGCAAGCAAGCAGGGCACAGACGGCAGCTAACCTAGGCTGGCACCAGAACCCATCCCAAGAGGCTCTAGACCTAACACACCAGGTGGCATTAGTTAAGTCCTTACATATCAATAACTCTTAAGAATAAATGGATTGAATTCACCAACCAAAAGGAGAGTAGTGGGATTAAAAAAAAAAAAAAGACCCAACTCTATGCCACCTAAAAAATATGCTGCCTACAAGAGACTTGCTTCAGCTTTAAGGGTATTAAAGCCTCAAAGGGTATTAAATCAACCAGTTTACTTACACTAATAATGAAACACCTAAAAAAGAAAACTATCCCATCTGAAACAGCACCAAAACAATAAAACATTTGGGAATAAATTTAACCAAGACAGTAAAAGATTTGTATAATGAAAACTTGATGAAAGAAATTGAAGTAACAAATGAAAAGATATCCTGTGTTCATGGATGGGAAGAATACTGTTAAAATGTTTTTACTACCCAAAGTGATCTATAGATTCAACACAATCTCTATCAAAATTCCAATGGGATATTTCAAAGAAAGGGAATAAAAATTCATATGGAACCACAAAAGACCCTGAATAGCCAAAGCAATCCTGGGGGCATGAAGAAAGGAGAAGCCAGCATAGGTATTACACTTCCTGATTTCAAACAATACTACAAAGCTATAGAATTCAAGCAGTACGGTATGGGCACAAAAACAGGCACACAGACTAAAGGAACAGAACAGAGAGCCCAGAAATGAATCTCTGCATGCATCGCCAACTAATATTTGACAAGGGAGCCAGAACCCTCTGTAGGGAGAGAACAGTCTCTTCAACAAATGGTGCTGGGAGAACTAGATAGCCACAGGCAGAAAAATGAAATTGGACCCTATTCTGCACCACTCACAAAAATTAACTCACCACTCACAAAAATTACCTTGAAATGAATTAAAGACTTAAACATAAGACCTGGTACCATTTAGAAGAAACATAGGCATTAAACTCCCTTGATACTAGTCTTGATTTTTAAAATTTGATACCAAAAGCAAAGACAACCAAAGCAAAAATAAACCATAAAAAAAAAAAAAGAAAAGGCAACCTATGTAATGAGAGAAAATATTAGGAAACCATTCATTGGATAAGGGGTTAATATCCAAAATACATAAAGAACTCATATATCCTAAGAAAACCCCAAATAATGCCCTGGCTGGGTAGCTCAGTTAGTGAGTGTCATCCGATACACCAAGGTTATGGGTTCGATCCCTGATCAGGGCACATACAAAAATAAACCAAATGAATGCATAAATAAGTGGAACAATAACAAACTGATGTTTCTGTCTCACTTCTTTCCTCTCTAAAATAAAAATAAAAATAGTATAGGAACTAAATAGACATATTTCCAAAGAAGATATCAAGATATCCAATAGGTACACAAAAAGGTGCTCAATCTCATTAATCACCAGGGAAATGCAAATCAAAACCATAATGAGATGCTGCCTGACACCTGTTAGAATGGCTATCATTAAGAAGATGAGATAAATGTTGACAAAGATGTAAGGATAAGAAAACCTTGCAAACAGTCTGGAAGTTCCTCAAAAAATTAAAAGTAAAACTAACATAAGATCCAGCAATTCCACCTCTGAGTATATGTACAAAGGAAAGCAGTATGTTGAAGACATGTGTGCACTTCTATGTTTACTGTAGCATTATTCACAATGACCAGATATGGAAATGACCTAAGTGTCCATCAACAGATGAATGAATAAAGAAGTTGCGGTATAAATATACACACAAATGGAATATTATTCAGCCACGAGAAAGAAGGGAATCCTGCCATCGGTGACAACATGGATGGATCTTAAGGGCATTATGCTGATAGATGTCAGATAGCAAAAGACAAATATTGTATGATACCACTTACACATGGAATCTAAAAAAGCCAAACTTGTAAGTACATTGGTGATGACCAGAGGCTGGGGCCTGGGGGGGGGGGGGGGGGGGGGGGCGGTGAAGGGAGAATTGAGGATATGTTGTTTAAGGGTACTAACATGGAACTAATAAATAGGTCCTAGAGATATAACGTACAGCATAGTGATTATAGACAACAATACTGTATTACAAACTTCAAAGTTGCTAAAACATTAGATCCTAATTCTACCACACACAAAAAAAAGAGAAATTATAAATATGTGGCATGACTGAAGTACCTCCATCATGCTACATCTATTTTATACTACAATATATAAATGTTCAAATCAACAGGTTGGACACCTTAGACTTACACAATGTTAAACATTGTCAGTTATACCTCAATAAAAATAATTTTCAAAAAAACCCCTGACGTTAGGAGAAAAGGCCCAGCACTGCCTTTAGCCGCCTCAATTTAGAGCCCTTAAATCAGGAATTCTAAGCCTACCCCCGCCTGTGGCTGTGCCCCTTTCCAAGAGGTACAGAGTCGATCGGGCCCACAGAACAGGCCCACCTGGAGGCCATTCTGTTTCATTCTAGATCATATTCAAGGTACCTGGACTCAAATTTCCTGCCTACACAGCTCAGCTTCCAGGGCCTTCAAAGCCTCCTTCAACCAGGTCCATTTCCCCAAGACACACCCCTAAATCTAACGGTGGCCAAGATGTGTTTATTGGCAGGGGCACAAAACTTACGCAAGTAGCTCAAGATTCCATAATTGTTCCTTTGAGGTGCGTGCAGTAGGCAACCAACTGATGTGTCTCTCTCACTGATACTGCTCTCTCCCTGCTCCCCCCTCCCTTCTACTCTGTCTAAAAATCAATGGAAAAAATATCCATGGTGAGGTTTATCAACAACAAACATTTCCTGTCAGTTTACTACTGTCCCAAAATATCTGAGGGTTCAGATTGTGATATGATTTCTTAGAATTAAAAATGTTTTAAAATATCAAGCCACTTAATCCTTAGATGAAATATTGTTACGTTGTACAGATGGCTACACAGAAGTCTCCATTCTAATATTTAAAAATGTAACAAAAAATAACCCTTATTTGTGTGGCATAATTACAATAGCTCAGGCAATCTTCACAGAAAGCAAATGTTTTCCTCACTTAGATAAAAATACTAATCCAGGTCCCAAGTAACATTACTGGTAACGAGGGTATCAGGAAAATAGAACTTGGGCCTTTTAAACCCAGCGTTCTTTCTTTCATAAGCCAGGCTGCCCTTGGTATAATGGGTTTGCTCCAAAACATTTCCATTATTTTGTTCAGAGAAGAAGTTTTAAGAGAAAATTTAGTTCAAAAATTCACAGAAGATAAAATTACTTGCCATCAGTCTTACCGGCGGTGTACCTAATTTCGGGAGTCACAGAGTCAAGGCTCTGCATGTTCAGCAACATGTAGATGTGTTCTAAACCCCGTACAATCATGCCCCACAGCTTTCTGACCAAATGAAGTACCAGAGAAGCAGGATAATGCATTATCAGAGGCCTGCATGAATGACCTCACAAAGTGAAGCAGGCCTTTCTGAAAGCTTACCTGAGTGCAAGCTGTTCCATCCTCTGGCTGGAGCTGGTAATGGAATATTAAGAAGCCAAAACGGAGATTCCTGCTATGAAACTAACAACACAAAATGCTGTAATTTTCAAAAAGTTTGTAAAAGATTGCTGATTGGCTGTGTTGAAACTATCAGTGTCTAGAAGCTACATACTGAAAACTTAAATACCTAAAATCCATTAAAACTTTAAGAAGTTGGGGAATTGTGAACAGGGAATTGTGGCCAGTGGAAAGAGAATGAGTAAACCTAAAGTCCAAGAAAAGGTCTAAGAGCATCAACCTACTGAGGAAAGTATTACAATTATGATGAATATCCAGAATTTTCCTGTTGTGCTAGATAGGATTGCAGGATTTTTTTTTCTAAAATGTATTTCTTATATATGAAAATGACTTAAAAAATATAACACACTGAGTATGAGCAAATAAATATATAGCCAACAAGGCACACATAAATTATTACCTTTTGGGGGCAGTAAGATCGAAGAAATTGTTCTTATTTATAATCCTCTACTGCAAAAGAAATAATGAACAAGGGTGTTCTGTCCTTCTTGCCTTTGGGCAACTTTCTCCAGTAGCACTAGAAGCCCCCATAGTCTATAAACCAGATCTGTAATAAATAATTTTTCAGCATTTTTTTAATTAGCAAAAAAGCAAATATTGTTCCTGCCACTATATAGCTTGGGGGGGAGGGGGATAATCTCAATGGAATCCCATCACTAAATCATCAAAAAGTCTAGGCTTTTTACCCTAGACTTCTGCCCAAGAATCAGGCATGACACCATCACCTTAGATGCTATGTCATGTTTTAAACAAGTCTGTTCTTACATAGTCATTGAGCAGCTGAAGCTGCAATTGAAGCTCCATTCTCTCTAATATACATCTAATTGTATGGCTTTTTTTATTTAGAAAATCCCATGACAATGTTGACATACAGGGATTGCAGAAAATATATTTAAAAATGCATTGTCCAACCCTGGCCAGTTTGGCTCAGTGAATAGAGCGTTGGCCTGCGGACTGAAGGTCCTGGGTTCGATTCTGGTCCAGGGCATGTAGCTCAATTGCAGGCTTGATCCCCAGCCTGTTTGGCATGTGTAGGAGGCAACCAATCGATGTGTCTCTCTCACATTGATGTTTCTCTCTGTCTCTCCCCCTACTACTCTCTCTAAAAATCAATGAAAAAATAGCCTTGGGTGAGGATTAACAAATAAATAAAATGCACTGTCCAACTTAATGGAAATGAAAAATCATATGCTTCATACCATATTTTCATTCATTCAAGCCCTTCCTTTCCATATGCTTCAAAGTGGTAGAAGCTACAGTCTATCAGGACTAAATAGAATGAATCAACATTCTTACAATATTATAAGATTAGGGTCATCCCTAAATAGACCTTCCTTTAATTTCCCCTAAATTTTAAGAAATCCATTTTTTTTACGATGCAGTACCTCAGCATTCTTGCAATAAGAAATTATATTTAGATTTTCTAAACTTTGTAAGGAAATGGATTTATAAAAAGAAAGATAGTTTCTACCAATACATTTTTGGTGTTGTTTTTGTTTTGTTTGTTTAAATTCCAAAAATTGTTTCTGCAATTTACTTAAAATTAATTATTGTCTACAAAACTGAGTATTCTTCCTCAACACAAACAAGGGTAATCAATAATCTTTTTCTCATTCAAAAGAGAATAACCAAACAATAAAGTACAACGTAAAAAAATAAGGTACATTTCCATAACTGAATAGTCTTCAAAATTAAAGATTTTCATTTAAAAAAGTATAAAAGAGCTGTGCTACACTTTTCTAGTCAGCTTAATCTGTCAGAAGATTAAGAATATTGTCAGTCTCAGGGTTTTCTACTTTGCTATTATATAGTCAATCTTAAAAAGCAATTCCTCACATTAAATTCATGTGTTCTTAAAAATGTGGATTTAAGTTAAATGGGCAAAGCTCCACATTGGACTTTTGGGAGGGAATTAAAAATTATTCCCCAAAAACAAAAAAGTATTTTGTGATAAGTACTTTGCAAATACTTACCATTTTCTTTTCTTTAAAATATACTTTTATTGACTGGTTTGGCTCAGCGGATAGAGCAACAGCCTGCGGACCGAAAGGTCCCAGGTTCGATTCTGGTCAAGGACATGTACCTTGGTTGCGGGCATATCCACAGTAGGAGGTGTGCAGGAGGCAGCTGATCAATGTTTCTTTTTTTTAATTTTTTATATTTTATTTTACAGAGAGGAAGGGAGAGGGATGGAAAATCAGAAACATCGATGAGAAACACTAGTCAGCTGCCTCCTGCACACCGCCCCCTCATGGAGATGTGCCCGCAGCCAAGGCACATGCCCTTGACCGGAATTGAACCTGGGACCCTTCAGTCTGCAGGCCAATGCTCTTTCCACTGAGCCAAACTGGCTTCAGCAATGTTTCTCTCTTATCAATGTTTCTAACTCTCTATCCTTTCCCCTTTCTCTCTAAAAAAATCAATAAAATATATATTAAAAAATATATCCTAATAAGAGAGTAATATGCAAATTGATCTCACCTCTGCTACACCCACAAGCCACACCCACCAGCCAATCAGTAGAGAATATGCAAATAAACTCCAACCAAGATGGCTGTAGACACTGAGAGCAGGACGGAGGCTTGGGTTTCCCCTGCAATGGAGGAAGCCAACCTTTCTGCCTGCCCTCGTTGCTCAGGCCTCCACCCAATGCTACAAAGTTTCAATTATAGAAGATACATAATCCCAACAGAAATGGCAGCAGTCACAGATCTGGAGAGATCAGAGGCTAGGGTTGCCCCTGGTGATTGAGGAATCCAAGCTTCTGTAGCCCTGGCTGGCTTAGGCCTCCAGTCCAGGCTACAAAGTTTCAATTATAGAAGGTAAATAAATTCCACAGAAATGGTTGCCACCACGGAGTGAGCAGAAGGCTTGGCTCTGCTTCAGGCTACAAACTTCCAATTGTAGAAGACAGATAAATCCCAGATACCAGGGCCTCCACTTGGGTTGGCCTGCAAACCACCCCACGCCCCAAGGGAATCCCCACCCTGATCCAGTACACCCTTCAAGGCAAATAAGCTGGTTCCCCTCCATGCACCAGGCCTCTATCCTATCTAATAAAAGAGTAATATGCAGATTGACTATCACTCCAACACACAAGATGACTGCCCCCATGTGGACACAAAATGGCCACAAGATGGCCAGCAAGGGGGGGGGGAGGAGCAGTTAGGGTTGTCTAGGCCGGCAGAGGAGGGAAGTTGGGGGTGACTGGGCCTGCAGGGAAGGGCAGTTGGGGGGAACCAGGCCTGCAGGGGAGCACTGTTGGGGGGGACTAGGCCTACAGGGAAGGTAAGTTGGGAGGGACCAGGCCTGCAAGGGAGGGCAGCTGGGGATTATCAAGCCTGCAGGGGAGGGCAGTTAGGGGTCACCAGGCCAGCAGAGGAGGGAAGTTGGGGGCAAACAGGTTGGCAGGGGAGCAGTTAGACATCAATCAGGCTGGCAGGGGAGTGGTTAAGGGGTGATCAGGCTGGCAGAAGTGGTTAGGGGCAATTAGGAAGGCAGGCAGGTGAGCAGTTGGAAGCCAGCAGTCCTGGGTTGTGAAAGGGATGTCCGGCTGCCCACTTAGGCCTGATCCTAATGGGATTGGACATTCCTTAAGGGGTCCCAGATTGGAGAGGGTGCAGGCTGGGCTGAGGGACACTACAGCCTCACCCATGCACGAATTGTGTGCACCGGGCATCTAGTATAAGAAATAAAGATGTACTGCTTGCTTAAAAATCAGGACTGGCTTACAACACTGAGGAGTCTTGGAACACAGGGAACTTCGATACTGTCCTAACTAGAAAATGGGCATGTCAAACAGAAGAGGAAGTGAATGACCTTCACTACTGCACATTTTTATTTTTTTCATCTTTTACTTAAGAAACTAATTTTTTCTCACTTGATTTTACTTTTTTAATTATTATATTTTTATTTTCAATCAGTATTACTACTACTACTATTTTGTTTTTTATAAAGTGTCATTTTATTTTCTCTTTATTTTTCTTTGGTTTTAGTGTCCTACATTCTATTTTCATCTTTCTTTTAGCAACATTTCACTCTATCTCATCTTTACCTTTATGCCACCACTCTCTTCCTCACTTTTCCTCTTTTGTTGTCCCGTTTCTCTTGCCCTATTACTGATTTAGATTTTCTCTATTCCTTTTAACCCCTTTAAAATTTCACCCTACTCATATATCTAATTTCCAATCTCCTACTCCAAATCCATACACACCTTTCTCTTCTCTTCACCATCCAAAAATTTTTCTCTGTCCTTTTGCTGTTTGCTTCATTGTTGATTTTATGCTGGTTTTGTTTTTTGCTTCTGTTTTCCCTCGCCTCACTTGATAGTAGTTGTTTGTAATTTGCATTCATCTCCAGGTATTTGTTGCTGGCATGTGTTGGGATTAGTGGTTGTTCTATATAAGTTTTCTCCCCATATGTATAGTTTTTTCCCCTCTTCTTTCTTATTCTCTTACTTTTTTTCCTTTTCCCAATTTCATTTTTTGCACTCGTTTTTTTTTTTCTTTTCTTTTCTCTTCTTCTTTCCCTCCTATCCTCTAATTCGCCTTTCTCTGGTGGTCACCTTTATTTGGGGTTATTAATCTCATGAATACATTTGTGTTCAGTGTCTTGTGTGTTGTATCTTGTTGTGTTGTATTTTGTGCCTTTAAATCAACGCAGGAGAGAACTACATAACCAGACACCCAGAGAAGAGAGATCATGGGGAGACAAAGAAACAGCCCACATATGAAAGAAAAGCAGGCACCATCAGAAAAGGAAGTAAATGAAATGGAGCAAGCAACCTGTCAGAGAATTCAGAGAAATGGTCATAAGGTGGATGAAAGGAATGAAGACAAATTCAACAATATGTGTAAGAACCAAGAGGAAATGAAGAAGAACTAAGAAATGAAAAATGACATCGCTGTAATAAAGAACTCAATAGAAAGCATAAATAGTAGTCTAGAAGAAGCATAAACCACATCAGTGAGCTAGAAGAAGAGGTAGGGAAAAATACTCAAGTAGAATAGCTTCTAGAGAAAAAAAAAAAGCAGGAGAAGCCTACGGGAACTTTGAAACAACAAGAAACAACATCTGTACAATAAGGGTTCCAGAAGGAGAGGAAACTGAGCAAGGAATAGAAAACTTATTTGAAGAAACAATGACAGAAAACTTCCCTGATATAGGGGGAAAAGCCCACAGAAATCCAAAAAGCTCACAGTGTCCCACGCAAAATTAACGCCAAACGACCAACACCAAGGCACATTATAATTAAATTGGCAAACACCAATGACACAGTAAGAATCTTAAAGGTGGCCATTGAGAGACAGAAAGTTACCTACAAAGGATCCCCCATCAAACTAGAGAATGATTTCTCAACAGAAACACATCAGGCCAAAAAGGAATGGAATGAAATATATCAAGTCATGCAAAGGAATAGTTTGAATCCAAGAATACTGTACCCAGCAAGACTATCAATCAAAATTGTAGGTGAAATCAGGAGCTTCACAGACAAAAAAGGACTAAGGGAGTTTATTACCAGCAAACCAGCAATACAAGAAATGCTAAAGGATCTGCTGTAAAAAGAAGAAATAGGAAGCGAAGAAGGAATACAGATATAAAGAATAAAAATGGTTGCCGAAACCGGTTTGTCTCAGTGGATAGAGGGTTGGCCTGTGGACTGAGAGGTCCCAGGTTTGATTCCGGTCAAGGGCATGTACCTTGGTTGCAGGCACATCCCTAGTTGGGGGTGTGCAGGATTGATGTTTCTCTCTTGTCGATGTTTCTGACTTTCTATCCTTCTCCCTTCCTCTCTGTAAAAACTCAATATTTTTTTTTTAAGAAGAATAAAAATGGTGACAAATACCTAACAATAATAACTTTAAATGTAAATGGATTAAAGGCCCCAAATCGAAAGACACAGGGTAACGGATTGGATAAGAAAGCATGACCCATATATCTGCTGTCTACAAGAAACCCACCTCAGAAAAAAAGACACACACAGACTGAGGTGAAGGGATAGAAAAAGGTTTTTCAGGCGAATGGAAATGAAAAAAAAGCTGGGGTAGCAATACTTATATCTGACACATTAGATTTCAAAGTGAAGAACATAACAAGAGACAGGAAGGCCACTTCCTGAGAGGTTAAAAAACAACAGACCCCACAGAAATACAAAGAATTGTTAAAAAATACTATGAACAACTATATTCCAACAAACTGGAAAACCTGGAGGAAATGGACATATTCCTAAAAAAATACAACCTTCCAAAACTCAATCAGGAAGAATCTAAACACCTCAATAGACCAATAACTATGGAAGAAATCGAAGCAGTCATCAAAAAGCTTCCAGTAAACAAAAGCCCAGGGCCAGATGGCTTCACAGGGGAGTTTTACCAAACATTCAAGGAAGAACTAAAACCTACCCTCCTCAGACTATTGCAAAAAATTTAAGAGGAAGGAACACTTCCGAGCTCATTCTATGAAGCCAGCATCACCCTAATATCAAAACCAGATAAAGACAACACAATGAAACAGAACTACAGACTAATATTCCTCATGAACATAGATGCCAAAAATCCTCAACAAAATTCTAGCAAATAGGATCCAGCAGTACATCGGAAAGATCATACACCGTGACCAAGTAGGATTTATCCCAGGGATGTAAGGATGGTACAATATCCACAAATCAATAAACGTGATTCACCATATAAACACATTGAGAGATAAAAATCACAGTCTATCAATTGATGCAGGAAAGCATTTGATAAAATCCAACACTCTTTCTTGATAAAAACTCTCAGCAAAGTGGGAACAGAAGAATCATACCTCAACATAATAAAAGCCATATATGATAAACCCACAGCCAACATCATACTCAATGTGCAAAAACTAAAACCATTTCCCCTAAGAACAGGAACAAGACAGGGATGCCCACTCTCACCACTCCTGTTCGACATAGTACTGGAAGTATTAGCCATTGCAATTAGACAAGAAGAATAAAAGGCATCCAAATTGGAAAAGAAATAAAGCTGTTCTTATCTGCAGATAACATGACATTGTACATACAAAACCCCAAAGACTTCATCAAAAAACTATTAAGCTTAATAAATGAATTCAGGAATGTAGCAGGATACAAAACTAACACCAAGAAATCTATGGCATTTCTATACACCAATAGTGAACTTACAGAAAAAAAGACTAAAAAAGCAATCCCATTTACCATCACACCAAAAAAATTAAGATACCTAGGAATAAACTTAACTAAGGAGGTAAAAGAACTGTATATGGAAAACTACAGAACACTGAAAAAAGAGATAGAGGAAGATGTAAACAGATGGAAGAACATAGCATGTTTGTGGATTGGTAGAATCAACATCATTAGTGTCCATACTACACAAAGCAATCTATAGATTCAATGCAATCCCCATTAGAATACCAACGGTATATTTCACAGACCTAGAAAGAAATCTCCAAAAATTCATCTGGAATAAAAAAAGACACCGAATAGCCACAGCAATCCTGAGAAAGAAGAACAAAGTAGGTGGGATTTCAAGCTGTATTACAAAGCCACTGTTCTCAAAACGGCCTGGTATTGGCACAAGAACAGACATATAGACCAATGGGATAGAATAAAGAACCCAGATATCGACCCAAACCACTATGCTCAATTAATATTTGACAAAGGAGGCATGAAAATACAACGGAGTCAAGACAGTCTCTTCAATAAATGGTATTGGAAAAATTGGACAGATTCATGCAAAAAAAATGAAACTAGATCATCAACTTACACCATACACAAAAATAAACTCAAAATGGATAAAGGACTTAAACATAAGATGGGAAGCCATAAAAATAATAGAGCAGTTGTCGGCAAACTCATTGGTCAACATTGCTCTGGAAAGCAATTTTCCGACCACTGTACCAGAGGCTCCCCAGGCAGAGAAATCTCAGACATATGCCAAAGCAATTTCTTCACCAATACTGCTCCTAGGGCAATGGAAACTAAATGGGACTGCATCAAAATAAAAAGCTTTTTTTTTTGCATAGCAAAAAAAAAAAAATAATAATAATAATAAATAAATAAAAATCAAGAAAACAACAAGAAAGCCTACTGTATGAGAGAACATATTTGCAAATCTTATCACTGATAAAGGTTTAATCTCCAACATCTACAGGGAACTTATACAACTTAATAAAAGGAAGATAAATGATCCAATAAAAAAATGGGCAACGGACCTAAATAGAATTTTTTCAAAAGAAGACAGAAGGATGGCCAAGAGACATATGAAAACATGCTCAAAGTCACTAATCATCCGAGAGACACAAATCAAAATGACAATGCTGTGCCATCTCACACCTGTCAGAATGGTGATCATCAACAAATCAACAAACGACAAATGCTGGAGAGAGGATGCAGAGAAAAAGGAACCCTTATGCACTGCTGGTGGGAATGCAGACTGGTGCAGCCACTGTGGAGAACAGTCTGGAGTTTCCTCAAAAAACTAAAAATGGAATTCCCATTTGACTCAGTAATCCTACTTCTAGGAATATATCCCAAGAAAACAGAAATATTAATCAGAAAGGATATGTGTACCCCTATGTTCATAGTGGCACAATTTACAATACCTGAGATTTGGAAACAGCCTAAATGCCCAACAGCAGATGAGTGGTTTAGAAAACTACAGTATATCTACACAATGGAATACTATGCTGCTATAAAAAGAAGGAATTCTTAGCATTTGCAACAGCATGGATGGGACTAGAAAGCATTATGTAAACTGAAATAAGCCAGGCAATGAAAGAAAAATACCACATGATCTCACTCATTTATGGAAAATAAAGAACATTATAACCTGATGAACAAAAAGATAGATACAGAGGTAGTAAAGCATCGAACAGACTGTCAAATTACAGCAGGAAGGCTGGGGAGTGTTGGGGAAGGGGGCGGGAAGATCAACTAAAGGACTGTATGCTTGCATATAAGCACAACCAATGGACACAAGACACTGCGGGGGTGGGATGAGGGCATGCGACAGCAGATTGGGAAGGCTGGGGGAAGGGCCATGGGGGGAAGAAAAAGAGATATACGTACTACTTTAAACAATAAAATAAAAAAAGTCAAGATTAAGGAAGTGGACAATTTAAAATGGATAAAATCAAGATATAATCATAATCCTTTCTGCCAGTCCAAAAATAGGTTGATTTCAACACCAATTCTCAGATCTTTGCCACTCACCTTTCAGACTTGTAGAAAAGGTTGTGGTGACAGACCTCAATATGTAGTTGATTCAATGACCAAGTTCATTTGAGCACCTTTTCTTCATGGCTACTGTAACCACAAAATCAATTTCTCTCAAAGGAGGTTTTACTCAAGGAACTCAATCAGTGAAAATAATAGGCCAATTTCTGTTTATTCTTTGAACTAAATATATTTTAAATGGAAATAAAATAAGGAGTAAAGCAAACATTAATGTTGGATAAATTTTTTTCACTGGTATTATCTCAACACTAGTGGCCTGGTACATTGATTTGTGTACATCGAAAGGAAGTTAATTAGAAGAAGTATTTTAATATCGCTATTTGCCTTTTCCCTATAATAGAAGTGTCAACCAAATTCACGATGGACAATGACTGAAACATAAGCATGCGATTGGCACCAGCAAGAGCTTTATATGTATTGTGCATGCACGAGTCAACTTAACCTTATATATATATATATAGAATAAACTTGCTTAATTAGACCTGCTTTCTGATGTACCTAAACTTTTTCCAGCCCAGTGAAGTACTCCAACTTCTCTTTCAGGTAATTGTTAGCAACATGGCAGTAAATATCAACACAAAGCAGATTATTATTGTAGATCATGCAAGGAGAACAAAGGGTAAAATATTTAATTGCAGCAGTTTGCCTATATTCTGCACTGTGAGAAAACCTGAAGTCATTTTCAAGGCCCACCATTTCTTACTTCTTTTCAGTCAGGTCAGTTTCTAAACTTTCTAAATCTCCATTTTCTGGCCAGTAAAAGCAGGATTCCACTGTGTATGCTATCTACCTACTCCAGGACTTCTGTAAGGATCAAATGAGATGAGGCACAGGAAAATGCTTCACAGACATTTGGTTAAAGTGAACATCTGGCTATAAAGCAAGTAGTGTTTGGGCTAAAGAAAATGCAAGAAGGCTAGTAGTTGCTAGGAAGAGGAAGCCGGGCACTGTTACATGACATCATTACCCGGTGCCCACAGTGACCGTTTCTGGGATGGGTTGTCTTATGGTCCGCATTTTGTGCCATGGGGTCTTGACAGCATTGGCTGCAATTTGGTGGGCTGTCACTCTGGGGTGGTGGCAGGGCCTGTGTCCAACTTGAGGGAAGCTGAATGTTGCTTTAAGGGTGCCAATTCCTTGGTGCCACTTCTCTGTGCGCATCCGACAGCTCCTGCATTAAGCGTCTGCCTCCTGGTGGTCAGTGTGCATCATAGCAACCAGTCAGACACTTAGCATGTTAACCTTTTATATATATAGTATCAGTTCATAATGAACTAGGAGATCTACTGTATACTGTATGGTATAGTTAAGGCAAAAATCCTACATTTGAAGTGGCTGCTTACAACAAGAACTTAAAGATATGAAAAAAACACACACACACTTTATAAAAGAAAAGGAAAAATTAGGCGAGACCAGTTTGGCTCAGTGGAAAGAGCATCGGACTGCAGACTGAAGGGTCCTGGGTTCGATTCCAGTCAAGGGCATGTACCTTGGCTGCAGGCACATCCCCAGTAGGGGGTGTGCAAGAGGCAGCTGACTGATGTTTCTCTCTCATCGATGTTTCTGACTTTCTATCCCTTTCGCTTCCACTCTGTAAAAAATCAATAAAATATATTTAAAAAATAAAAATAAATATAAAAGAAAAGGAAAACTTAAAATTGCGGGAGTAAATAAAAATGTAAATTTGAAAAGTTAAACCATATCTGTTTTTATTTATATATAACTATCACATGAATTACAGAAGAAAAAGAATATCAGAATGTAACTTGATAGATGAATGCATGCTATGGCTAAGATAAATGTTTCTATATATTATGGTTAGTGAGAACATTATCAGTGTAACAGGGCATTATGATTATCTAAAAATATGAACTTATTTAATCTGTGCTTTAGAAATAAATGTATATAGTGTTATAAATTGAAAAGAACTCAAAAGAATAACTAATACCAAATATACACCTGGTGTATAAGAATTTAAGAAGGCTGCATTCAGTAAAGTTAGCCAGCTATATTAAAAATGACACATATCCAAAACAAGATGCATATTATATAAAAAGGGACATTGTAAGATTTGCTAGCTGCATTAAATCCATGGTTTAATCCAAGAAATCTCCTTTTAATGATCATATAGACAAAGCATGCAAATAGTCTTAGGATCTACTTAAGAGTCTTCTCCAAACCCACTGAGACCACCTATCCTCTTTTGAGGGACTAAGCAGGTATTCGGGTAGCGGCTTCCTCTTCCGCATCAGCCCGGTTTGCATTAATTTCTGCCAGTGTGCGGCCAAACCGTGCCCATTCATCATTTCGGGGGACAGCAATCTGCTGTTAAAAGAAAGACAATGTTTTATGCATATTGAAATAAAAGATCAGTTTACTCACTATTATTCAATTTGTTTTCAAATAACTTTTCCATTAAAAAATAAGTTGACCTGAATGGCCTTTCCATAATTACAGGGACTATTCAAATGATTTACACATTCTGAAACAAAAGACAGTGCTTGTGAAATGTGTCCTAGCAGCCTCAGAAATGATTTTGCTATTATCACCATCAATGTGAGAGAAAATATAACAGTGATGCTCTGTAACTCTAACTCCTATGCACCAGCTTATGACTTTTACTGCTGGGGAGGGAAATCTTAAAAAGTTTTACTTCTTTACTTCATACTTTACTCCTAGTCTGAACCAGTTTTTGAAGCATGGTTTAAAAGAACTGGTGTCTTATAAGTATTTTGTTTGTTTGTTTGGAGCACAAGATAACCTTCTTTGATATCTTAAGTCCTATGTTAGAAGGTACGCTACTTCTTCTCACTTAGTGATGTATCAAGAGCAAAATGGGGAAAGAGGCTTGTGATGCTTTTTTCTCACTGAAGCAGTTCAATGACCAAAAATTTTTGATAACTTATTATAATATTAGAGGAATGTGACATTGCCATATTAGACACAAACCATTCGTTGTAGCAAATGGATGTGCCTGCTTATAAAATTAGATTAGGTTGGACAGTGATACCTATTCCAATATGGTACCTACCAGCCACATCTGACTACTGACATTTAATGTACTTAAAATTAAATAAAATCTGCCAAAATCGGTTTGGCTCAGCGGAGAGAGCATCGGCCTGCGGACTGAAAGGTCCCAGGTTTGATTCCAGTCAAGGTCATGTACCTTGGTTGCGGGCACATCCCCCATAGGAGGTGTGCAAGAGGCAGCTGATCAATGTTTCTCATCGATGTTTCTGACTTTCTATCTCTCTCCCTTCCTCTCTGTAAAAAATCAATAAAATATATTTTTAAAAAATTAAATAAAATCTAAAATTTAGTTCAACTGTCCTAATCACATTTTAAATGTTCAATAGTCATATATGGCTAGTGGCTATCATATTGGACAAAGCTGATACAGAATAATTCCATTTGTGCAAATAGTTCAATTGGCTGTTCTAAATGATTCAATCTACTCTTCAGATCCAATTGCTAGAAGCCTTGGGGTGTCCAAGAGGATGGGAGCCATAAGGCATTGTAAAGAAGGTGTGACTAGTCAGGACTGAAAAAAAGGAAATCACTCCTAGGCATTGTGTATAGCCAATCTAGCATCAATGAGAGAACTGCAACTCATCCTGTTGGATTCAATAATGATTCTGCAACAAGGCTCGAGAGCCAAGATTCACCTTTCACAATGTCATCAGAAATCTCTAAAAAAATATTACTTTGATTTTTACTACCTGGTCCAAACAAATATATGAATACAGAAAAATAAAATCTTATCTCAATATCAATTCTGTGAAGCTTGAAAGTCTAACTATAACTCCAAATTTCTTATTATGCCTAAAGAATTTCTCACTTCCAGCAATGCATGCTTCAAGAAGCAAGGTACTTGGAACATAATATTACCCTCAAAATCTGTTGCACAGGGACACAGGACATCCAGTTTAGAAAGAAAGTTAATCTCAAGAGTTCTTCCTATGGTGGAAAGTAAGTACTATCTTTACAACCATATAGTTTATACAATCCATGACCATAAAGACCTGTTTTAACCACGAAGATAGAATTACTACTATATTGTGAAAGCTAAATAGATGTGTCAAAATTATCGGCAGTGAGCCCCCTACCTCTCCCACATCATATATAACAATCTGTCCTTCAGAATCACCCACGGCAATTTCTCTTCCAGAATGGGTCCATCTTACACGATTAAGAGCAGGATTACCTTCCACAGAAATACTGGCAGATGGCACCTAAAGTCATTTAAAATATAGTGCAGTGTTAAAAGTTTCATCAAGATTTCTATAAACATGTAAAATAGTAATTCTTCTTTCTTCCAATCTGGCTTTATTTTAAAAAACAAAGATGAAAATAGATAAAGAATTTTCCCAACTTTCTTGCTGTTCAGTGATACATTATGAATGACATTATAGTCAATCCTTGAAAATGGTTTGGGAAAATAACTTAAGTCCTTATATAAGAAATTCTCACATGACTGGATACATCATGCTGAAAGATCTTCTCTTTAATAAAGCATTCTGTGTTGTTTTAACTTCCTTAAGAAGTCAAGCTGTTTGACAACAGAAGGCCAAAACCCCATTTTAAAGAAACATATCAAAACCCCTCATAAACAGATTATGGTTCAATTTTAGAGGACAGGAATTACTTTTGTAGCTTGCATCTCTATCAGCTGAAACTTGTGATTTGACCCAGAGTTCTTATGAGTTTTTCTAAAGCCCCTGATTCCATGAACTTCCTGGAGCAGGAAGAATGATGCACCAATACAATGGCACCAGCTCCTTGCAATCTGACTGTATCTCTCATATGCTAAAGAAAGAGATTTACTTGCCACATGGAGAACAAACATTCAATGTTTGACTCAGACCAGAGCACAATACAATTTTTAAAAAATTTGAAATATGACTAAAAATAATCCTAATTGCTACCAGTCACCCCCAAGTTATAAATTTAACCCTGTTACAGAGAAAAGTTATAATTAAGATATATTCTTTCAATTAGATCATAGGAGAGATCAAATTTAATTGTAACCACAAATCTCTAACACCAAAACCCAAATTAAGAAAATAAAATTGGTACCACTCTAGCAACCAGCAATGAATAATGAAGTCCAATCATCCAGGTAGGGTTTAATATAATTTCTTAGCAGTATTTAAATATTCCTCCTCAAAGTACTAAACTAGCAGTTAGCATAGTGTTAAATTTTTTATATGTCCAATATATCACTTTCCTTGCTTTATATAACCCAAGTATTTTACTTCAAGGAATTAGACAGATACCACTAAAATATAAAGAGATGTGCGAATGAGTGGGACGTGGGGAAACAATCAAGATACTTTCTCCTTACCTGTTACTGATAGAGCTGCTAACATTACTTCTTACCACCATAAACCAATAAAGAATTCTAAGAACATCATTAAGCCTCTCTAAACTGGTAAAAATACACATGGCTAACAAATAATAGCTGCAGTGAAATTTCACTGCCAACAAGTGATTTTAGTATATCAGTTAGGAAATTTGATAGTTTCTGTATTCATTTTATAGTAACAGTAACAATGTTTTCACTCTTTCATGGAACAAGTCATCAAGATATATTTTTCCTTCATTCAAATAAGTCAGGCTAAGACTAATGTTTATGAATGATATACAACTCTATCAAGGCTAAGAGAGAATCTAGAAAGTTAGGATTAAGGTTAACATACTTTAAGAGTCTGAAACTTTCTGCTTTCTAGCCTATTAATAAAAAATATTTCCTCTGCCTTAGGAATGAGACTTTGACAGGACAAGAGAGGCACCATAGTCTTTTCAGAAGTATAAGGAAATGCCCCTGTGCTCTTCACAACAGTGTTTCTCCCTTCAGTTCTGCACAGCATGCTGTTTATCATTAGGGTACAAAGCTTATTTGGTTTCTTTGTGATGATGCTACACTCACAGAGCACATTTTACATTCCTTGGGATAGAAAGAATTTCACAAGTTATTCAATAACTCCCCAATTTTCTATTTTTCCATGTAATTTTTGTTATTTTCCCACTTACCTCTGTGTCATTATTGAGATTCCACAAATCCAACCTCCCCATGCCATCCACACATGCAAACAGGGCTGGGTGGGTAGGTGACCACATAACATCATAAACATAGTCTGAATTATCTTCGAATGAGTATAAAGGCTTGTTATTCTGAAAGGGAAAAGTTGATTAGCGCAATCAAAATATGACATACATTCAACAGGTATACCATTTTATATTTAACTCAGCCTAGAAAAAGTTCCCGTAATTTGTTTCACTATAGAATTATCTGGAGTTAATAGAACTAAGAGTCAACTATTAGACTGCATTTTCTTTTTTTTAACTTATAATTAACCATACTGTTTAAAAAAAGGAATAGAAGGTACTTTTAAAACATTTGTCAATGAAGATTCTAGGAAGAGGATAGCAATGGCACTAAATCTCTAAATCTCTCCATAAACCCAGAAAGATTCACAGACATCTACAACAAGATCAGGAGACAAAGCTCCCAATGTAAGCAGGTTAAAAACAAACCTCTGACAAGCACAAGAGCTGCCCAGCATGAGCATCTGTGAGGCAGGGCATGTGGGAAGGCACGCAGGCCTCTGACAGCCGGAGAACAGAGCCTCACAGTCAATAGCAGATGCTCAGCGGCCAGCATGGGGGTCAGTCTGAGAATAGCAGTAGAAACTGTGAGGAATTTTTACACAATTTTATTTATAAATAAATGCACACAGACTCTAAGTAAGGTCTAATGGTGTAGTCTGAGCCCTATAAACTTTCAAACTAACAAACCAAAGAGTTCTTTAAAGACCAAGTCTCACCAAAGAGAAACTTCTGGGGGCAGTATCCAAGCCATGGAAAACAGCACAGTAGGGGCAAAGGAAAGAGAAGGTTCAAATACAGGTGGTGAAGAGGAACAGAAAAGGCATTCTTACATAGATAGGAAAAGAAATATATAGAAGGCATATCTCAGATCAAAAGAGAGATAGCTAAAGAACTACAAAAAGGCATATCTCAGAGAGAGAGGCAGATAAAGACATAGCTGCTTTGCAAGAAACACAGGAGAGCTTTTACCTAGACCAGTGGTCGGCAAACTGTGGGTCTGTTGACTAATGAGTTTGCCGACCACTGCCTTAGGAAAAAACACTTAAAAAACATTTTAATAATGTACTAATGTCTTTAACCTGAAGTCAAAACTTCTGGGTAAGGGTAATGACTTTTGCAGTGGTCGGCAAACTCACTAGTCAACAGAGCAGCAAACCACGGCTCGTGAGCTGCAGTTTGCCAACCCCTGTCCTAGACAATACAACTAGAAAAGCTATCTTTTCTCACCCCCTCCCTCTTAAAAGAGAAAACTCATTTCACTAGTAGACAACGAGCAACAAAAAGGTATCTTAGTCAAATCCCATACAAAGTTATCATGACAGATCTTCAATAAGGGTGCCATAATAATTAAATGGGAAAAGAACAGTCTTTTCAACAGATGATACTGGGACAACTGAATATACACATGCAAAACAATGAAGTTGGACTGCCTCCTTCCTCACGTGGAAATTAATTTGAAATGTACCATAAATCTAAATATAACAGGTAAAACTATAAATCTCTTAAGAAAAAGCACAGGAGAAAATCATTGTGACCTTGGATTCTGCAATAATTTCTTAGATAAAAAGCGAAAAGCATAAACGACAAAAGAAAAAGTGGATCAAGTAGGCTACACAAAACGAAATACTTTTGGGCTTCAAACAATACCCTCGAGAAAGTGGAAAGATAATTTATACAATGGGAGAAAATATTTGAAAATCATTTATTTGATAAGTTATTAGAACTCTTACAACACATTAAAAAAGGCAAATGACCCAATTAAAAACTGGGCAAAGGATTTGACTAGATTTCTCCAAAGATCTACAAATAGCAACCAAGCACTTGAAAATATGCTCAACACTATTATTCATCAGAGGAATGCAAACTAAATCACAATGAGATATCATTTCATACCACTAGGATGGCTATATTAGGACAGTCAATAACAAGTGTTAGTGGAGAGGATGTGAGAAATTAGAACTCTCAGAATTGCTGGTGGGAATGTAAATTGGTGTAGCTACTTTGAAAAAACGGTTTAGCAGTTCTGTAAGTGCTAATTAGAGTGACATATGACCCAACAATTCTCCTAGGTTTATACCTAAGAGAAATGAAAACATAGCTTGCTGGCAACTAGAAACTAGGAACAGATTCTCCCTCAGTACCTTACAAAGTAATCAACCTTGTCAAACCTTGATTTTGGACTTTAAGCCTACAGAACTGTGAGAGAATAAATTTCTGTTCTTTTAAAGCCACCTAGTTTGTGGTTATTTGTTCCAGCATCCTTAGAAAACAATAGAGTAATTCTGTATTTTTCTGGGATAACTGTAAATGTAGATTAATAACTAAAAGAGTCCCATAGTAAATACATGAACATAGCAGCGAGGTGTTCTCAGAAGAACTGGAAAATATATTTTCACCTGGATCAGAACAGAAATAAACAGATCTCTTTAAAAAGAAATTATACCACCTTGGACAGTTTAACTCAGTGGATAAGAGTGTCGGCCCATGGACCAAAGGGTCCCGGGTTCGATTCCGGTCATGGGTATGTACCTTGGTTGCAGGCTTCTCCCTGACTTGGGCCCTGGTCAGGGCACGTGCAGCAGGCAACCAATGTGAGGATTAACAAAACAAAACAAACAAAAAGAAACGATACCCTAGTCAGAAATACCTTCTAACCTAACGACATGACCTTTTTGAGAAGACTTGTGTCTACTGAATACAACAAAAGACAGACAGTATCCAATATAAGCACTGTCTATCTAGAGAGAGTCTCAGTCAATGGACTGTGAGAATTACCACTCAGGGCAAGACTATTCTATGGGAAGATGAATGAATCATGTTATCATTGCTTGATGTCATTAAACATTCAAATTAGAAAACTTCCTTTGTTCCAACTGCTTGCTCACTAAGCAATCTTCTGATTATAATTTGGCTTCCCATGTAGGTTGTCTACAGGGAAACAATTAGCTGGTCAGGCCAGCATGAGTATCAGGGCCTTTTGACACTTATTTCTCATTGTAAATTAATAAATTGACCTCCTCCAATGTATCAGTGTCTTAGTTCCAGTCAGTACTCCCTAGCTAATCAACTCTAGAAGATGGACAAAACTGAGTTTCTAATTATGTGAAAGACAGGCTGGACACTGGTCAGCAGCAAGTTACTATGGTAAATGCTGCCACTGAGTCCCAATGGTTAATAGGCTTCCCCACGAAACACCCCGATCTCAAAGCATTTTTTAATTTTAACTTGTCTAATATGTAAACAGTCGCTATTTCAAGAGTCAGTAAAATGTCTTTGATCCTGTTTTAAGGCTTGTATTCTCTAAGTGTTAAAAAGGAAAGTTGTTAAAATGAGGGTATTTAAGACATCAGAGACTGTAAACAAATTTTAGGGTGTGTAAGGATTACAAAAGTCTGAAAACTAACAAGTCTAAGAAATTATCACATTAACAATCTTAATTTTGTTACTTTATAGTAAATATGGTTTGATGGATATTGCTCTGAGACTAGAAAATACTATGTATACATTAAAACCCTTTGTCCCCAAATACATAATTTTTACATTTTAAGAGTCACCTGTAACAAGTATGGTTAAATTTAATGGAACAAATATTCAGGTTACTTTTAAGAAGCTTTTACTTCTCACATATTCTTCCTACCATTTTTTAAGCCTGGAAAAGTGCTTTTTGTTGTGATATTTCAAATTTGGTATTTTGAAAAGGTAACCATATCCTCCAAATAAATTTAGAAGCTAACTACAGAAGTAGATTACTTCAAAGATGAGGCAGTGCTAAACTGAGATTTCTAGGAATTTTTTAGAGGATTTACAGAAAAGGAAAAAAAAGAAGGACTCTTGTTTTGCTAATGGGGCACAGGCAGATCTTTAAAAGGACACAAAGATACAGTGGTATCTAATGGTGCATTCTTCCAGTTTATAGAGCGTAGAGATAGAAAAACACTTTAAAATTAGGTTAAATTCATGAATGTAAAGACACTGATTTAAAGAGCTTAAAATGGAACTGAAATAATGTTTTTAAAAAGAGTAAAACCTGCCTGTTATTCATTACCATTATGTTAAAGAGCACAGAGGCTGTATCAAGTGGTTTGACAGGATAGAAATAAATACCAGTAACACAATTAACCTTGAAGTATAAATCTAAGATCAGAGCAATGACACTGGGAGCCATGATATTGGCAAATAAAAAATATTTACCAACACACTGTTGTTGTTCCATCCTTCATATAGAACTGTTTGTATGCAGAACAGTTCGAATAAAAAGTAATTCTGATAAACTTTTTAAAAAATATATATATTTTACTAATTTTTTACAGAGAGGAAGGGAGAATGATAGAGAGTTAGAAACATCAATGAGAGAGAAACATCGACCAGCTGCCTCCTGCATACCCACTACTAGGTATGTGTTCACAACCAAGGTACATGCCCTTGACCGGAATCAGACCTGGGACCCTTGAGTCCACAGGCTGACGCTCTATCAAATGAGCCAAACTGGTTAGGGCCTGATAAAGTTTTTGAAGTCCCTTGGGCATGTATAAAAACACAAATTTCATGTACTGGGCCTCTAGTTTATTTATTAAAAAAAAAAAAGTTCCATCATTTCAACATAAGTACTCTATATGTTTTTTATTATTTATTTACCACAAGGTAAGGAATTGTTACCTTTTAATTTTTTTTTACTGTTTCACTTCATTACTGCTGTGTATATGCTCCATGTGAGTGATGTAAGTGCTTATGTAGGTGGGTTCCAACTTACAGCGAAAATCATGTTACATCACCTGTAGGAATGGATCTCTGACATAACCCAAGGGCCTAGTGTAGTGAATGAACAGTGAGTTAACTTGAACTAGATTTCTGAAGCCAGTATTTGATAAATGCAATAGCAAAAAATATCTCTTAAGACTACTAGATTTTCTCAAAATATTGAAGAACAAAATAAGGTCTCTAAACTTTGTCTCATGATGAATTATTCAAAAGGTCAATATTTAGGATAAGGCAGATAGATACATGAAAAATTTAGCTTAAAATTTAACTTAATTTAAATAAAATCTGATATTCTGAATATACTGTTTTGCAAATAACGATGTACTACTGCAGAAAAGCTAGACAGCAAAGTCAAGGCACTTTAATTTTAAAACAGGTGAAATGAAATTACAAGGCCTATCACAGGAAGTAACATTTCTGACCTGAATTTGCTTTGATACTTTCAGTGAGGTAGGGCATTGTCACATTTATCTGGAATTGCTGGAGAATGAGGAAGTACTTTGTAACTTAAGTGGGGGTTTTGAATAACTGAAACTTATTAAAAAACAGAAAAAAACTATTTACTTATTTTAGAAAACAAAAATGCATATCCATCCATAACTTTATACAATACTTTCTTTTAAAAAACTTCTTTTAGAGTGAGAAGGAACCAAGATGGCGACATAGGTAAACACCTATCTTGCTGCCCCACACAACAATTCCAAAACTACAACTTAACAACAGAACAAACATCATCCAGAATCACTGGAAAACTGGCTGAGTGAAAACTCCACAAATAAAAGTAAAGACAGGACACTGTGACTCAGAGGAGTGGCAGAGTGCAGCCTTGAAGATATGTGTGGAGAGAGGTTTGGAGTCCTGCACGCGCCCCAGAGGAGAGGGCGGGCGGCTGCAAACCAGGCTGGTTTTCTCCAATGGGGAGGGCAGAGGCGTCCCACTGCACTGATTCCCCAGTTCCAGGCGAGGTCCGGGAAAGGCACACTGAAACCCGGGCACAGCAGAGATCTGTGGGCCTGTGGAGAGGGCGAGCTTGTGGAGAGTGCACGTAAACTTGGAACAGCAGATTTCGCGTAAACTTGGGAACAGAAGTGCGCGACCACACAGAGAGGACTCATGACTTGCTCCCTTGTTCGGGAGACCACCAGACTGCTTTGTTTTACAACCCTGGGCGAGAGTTTGGGTGTGCAGACACATTTGGGGAGAGGCAGAGTTGTCTGGCCGTGGGTGGCGATCGGCGGCGGCTTTCTCTTGGAGGTGCGTGCTGCCATTATCACCCGGCACAGAGACCCAGGTGACGCATAGGGCGGAGCTGACGCTGCCTGCTCAGCCTGGAGACTCTGCCCATCCAACCTGAACACAGCTTACCCTCACAAGTCAATTGGCCTGGAGGTCAAACCCTCCTAGTCTAACAATAATAACCTGGGTTTAACTTCAACAATACTGTATAACCCATAAAGGATTGCAGTAAGAGTATCCACCTCAGGTAACTGGAGGCTGAGCCACTGTCCCTTAGAGGACATCTACCACACAAAGCTAATGGACAAACTCAAGAAAGCAGCCACAATGCAGAGAAATGGAAAGAAATCAGGTGTGAAAGAAATGGAGGAAAAAAAACGACTAGACATAGAGTTCAAAACCACAGTAATAAGGTTTTTCAAGAGGCTCTTAGAAAAGGCCGATGAACTTAATGAGAACTACAAGGAAATGAACAAGGCCTATGAGGAAATGAACGAGACCTATGAGGATATGAAAAAGGACCAACTAGAAATTAAGCATACACTGATGAAATAAAAAATAATACACAAAGACCTAAAAGCAGTCCAGAGGACTGCAAGAACCAAGTCAAAGATTTGAAACACAAAGAGGCAAAATCCACTCAGCCGGAAAAGCAAGAAGCCAAAAGAATCCAAATAATTGAAGATAGTGTAAGGGGCCTCTGAGACAACCTCAAGCATACCAATATCCAAATTATAGGGGTGCCAGAAAAAGAGAGAGAGGAAGATAATGAAAACCTACTTGAAGAAATAGTGACCGAAAACTTCCCCCACCTGGTGAAAGAAATTGACTTAAAAGCCCAAGAAGTGCACAGAACCCCAAAATATAGGAATCTAAAGAGGACCGCACCAAGACACATCATAATTAAAATGCCAAGAGCAAAAGACAAAGAGAGAATATTAAAAGCAGCAAGAGAAAAACAGTTACCCATAAGGGAGCCCCATACAATTGTCAGCAGATTTCTCAACAGAAACGATGCAGGCCAGATGGGAGTGGCAAGAAATATTCAAAGTGATGAATAGCAAGAATCTACAACCAAGATTACTCTATCCAGCAAAGCTATCATTCAGAATTGAAGGTCAGATAAAGTGCTTCGCAGATAGGAAAAAGCTAAAGGAGTTCATCACCGCCAAACCAATATTATATGACTTGCTGAAAGATATTTTATAAGAAAAGGAAGAAGAAAAGGGTAAAAATTATAAATTATGAACAACAAATACATATCTATCAGCAAATGAATCTAAAAATCAAGTGAATTAATAATCTGATGAACAGGATAAACTGGTGAATATAACAGAATAATGGACATAGAGAGGGAATGGACTGACAATTCTTGGGGAGAAAAGGGGTGTGGGAAGTGCAGCAAGAGACTGGACAAAAATCATGCAACTATGGGAGAGGACAGTGGGGGGAGGTGAGGGCGGAGGGTGGGATGGGTACCAGGTGGAGGGGAGCTATAGGGGGAAAAAAAGGGGGGGGGGAAACAATGTAATTAATAAACTGAAGAATAAAGATTAAAAAATAAATAAAAAATTTCTTTTAGAATATATTGATTTTAGAGAGAGGGTGAGTGACAAAGAGAGAAACATTGATTTCTTGTTCCACTTATTTATGCATTCATTGATTGCTTCATATATATGTTGTGACTGGGCTTTGAACTTGTAACCTTGGTGTAATAGGACAGTGCTCTAACCAAATGACCTACCCAGCCAGGGCATACCATACTTTCTTAATGATTCAAAATTATTAAGTTAACTTTATCAAGTAGCACTTATTATACATTAGTTTTTATCTGTCTTTTCTCCATTTTTCCATCAGTTCTGTAAGTCACATCAGTTCTGCAGTCTCAACAAACCTCTAAAAACTCACACACAAAATGTATGACTTTAGTGCTGGGCTATATGATAGCTATGTGAGGTGCTATGCGAGATACTCCGGGCTTTTTCTCCAGCTCAGTTCAGGGCAGACAGTTCTGTGCTCGAAAAGCCTGAAGTAGTTTGAAAACTGGTGTTTGTGTGTAGAATTACTGTATTTGTCAGCACACTTTTATGAAAACTACAACCTCCAATAGCTCACTTATGTTCTGTCTAACATCTTACCAGATTTGATCTTCAGTTAATCATGCTAAACTATTAGAAAGCTTTCCATTTTTCCTATGTAGTACTAGAGCACCACCTTGTGTCAGAAACCTAAGCAAATGAGTAGACATCTGTTTTTAGATACCTTAGTTGTCCAAAGTTTTACTGTCCAGTCAAATGATGAAGTGACAAAAAGATGTGAGAAGTCTACTGCTCCAACAGCTGCATGACAATGGATGCCAGTGATTGGTCCTTGGTGTCCCTCAAACATCTCACTGATTCCAGCTTTACTGTTTCATCAAAGTGATAATGTTAGGGAAAGCTCTGTAAGATAACCACTTACAAAAACATTATTTTACAGCTTATTTATCAGACTTTAACATAATTTCAACAGACTTAACTCTGTGCTTGTAACATATCAGAATAACTGAAATTGAGTGTTTATCTATTTGATAACACTATTAAAGCAATCCTATATAATAAATAATAAAAGGCTAACATGCAAATAGACCAAATGGCAGAGTAACTGAACAACCGAACAAGGAGGTGTGTGCAGAACATGGCAGGCATCGACAGTAGGCGGCAGAGCGCGGAACATGGCAGGTGTCAGTCAGGGTGGGATGGCGGAACAGGTGAGAGGGGATAGTAGACTAAGGTGGGGTGCCAGTCACTGTCTTCAGGGCCAGCCTCTGGTGGTTACTGAAAATTCTTTGCTCCTGAGCACCATGGTCCTACCTGGCACTTGCACATGCTGCCGGCTCTGGCCCCACTCACACACGCAGCTGGTGCCAGAGCAGGTCCCCATCGCTCAGCACTGTCAGCAGGTGCAAGTAACGGCTGCCAGTCCCAATCGCCCCTGAGGGCTTCTCCACCTCCCCCTGCTCCTGAGGGGCCAACAAGGGCAGCGACTGCCACTCACACTGGCTGCTGGTGCCTGCTCCAATTGCTCTGCACCGTCAGCACATGGGAGTGGTGGCGGGAGCGGGGACTGCTGACAGACAGGGGACTGGAGGTCACGGTGGGGAGGGGCCAGACAAGGGTGTGGAGGATGGGTCAAGACCCGCCCCTGTGCCCACCACAGCCTCGTGGCCCACAATTCCTTTCAGGATGCACGAATCTGTGCACTGGGCCATGAATAAGTACATATTTGAAAACACAACTCAAAAGTGCAATGTCTGAAGTGGTGGAATAGAGATAAAAGGATATTATATGTAAGAAAGAAAATCTGGACTACTTTTAAATCAAAAGGTTTGAAGTGAGGGTGATCTGTACTTGAGATGAAAACTGGACATTCAACTTTTTTTTTTTAAGGAAGCCCTTGATAAGGTACAGCTAGACAATTTCAAAACAAACTGAACAGCAGGAGAAATACTAGTCACTTTAAAATGTGTACATGACATTACAATTATCAGGAGGAAGGACTGAACTAAAAGCTCCAAGTCCACACAAAATGAGAAAATGGCGGAAAGTCTTACATATAACTTTAAAGCTCAACATGTGGACGTGTATAATGTATCTGCAATTGCTAAACGTTATTTTCAAGCACTAACCTAACTTCTGTAAGCATGTGCACGCATACAAAACTGTAACACCACAACATCCAGAACACATCATGATCCAAAACAACCTTTGCTTTTTAAAAAACTGTTTTACTTTTGTACACCTGACCTCAAATAATGTGTCACAAATAATGAATGGCTCTAGGGTATGTTTCTACTTAAACAAGGGGCAATTTGTTTTAATGAGATTACTCAGGGAAAATTTTTAAATAATTGCAAGTTCCAGTTCAGATGTACCTGCCATGGCGGCATGCTGTGTACACAGAGCCTTCTTCACTCCCAACAACAAAGTTGTTGACATCTCCAACAGGGAAGGACATTGATGTTACAGCTACTGCCTTTGACTGTTTATGAACCAATTCCATGCTATCCTGGATAGAAAAAAATTAAAGAAATTATTTTGTAAACTTTCAATTATTTTAAAGAAAATTTATATTTTTAATCATTTGCAAATAATTCTTTTATTATACTTATATAAATTATCTTTAAGTGAAGCAGGTTTGAAAATAAAATATACAACAGGCTATATTTAACACATGTTTAGATTTATAAACTATTACCATAATACCATTATAAAACATTTATGAAAAACGTAAGCTGGGGTTTACATAGACTTAAAAAATAAAATTTGCCTCAAAATTTCAGAGTTTTCCAAAATAAACCTACCTGTGGATGGGAAAGCATGTCCAGACTCCATGAACAAATTTTTCCATCAGTAGAGATGCTAATCAGATTATGAGCATTTTGTGTTCCAACGACATTTACACAATATACAGGATGCTGAAGAAAGAGATATTAAAGTTTTCTAGAATTATTTCACCAAAAAGTGAAACAATTTTTATTGCATAATCATAGATATTCTCTTTCATATCAAAAGCATCTAATATCTTCAGGGCATTTTTAATGTAAAGTTTGACACTATTCTGTTAATTAACAAAAGGATGTCTCAGAAGAGAAATAGGTTTCTAATAAAACAAATTTTCAGAAATACAGAAAAAAGGCCTTTGTTCTTGGCTATTAAATGATAAGGAAGTCACACATCAAAGGAAACACATTCTGAGACTACTCTAATGGGCACTACTAAGTATTTAATAGTGAAGGAGCACAGAAGTCTAATGGAAATAACCTCTTTACTTACTGTGTGTGCAGCAGCTGACAGTGGAGTTCTTTGCACTGGAGTTCTTTTATTGCTACGGTTATCCCACAGCACAATTTGGCCTGAATACGTACCGCCAACAACCAGATTTGGATGAAATTTTGCAAATGTAGCAGACATCACAGCTGACTGCAAATAAGTAAGATTTTTATATTTAAGGTTCAAATATTAGAAGCTTGATAAGTTATAAAAAAGCATTTTCCCTTCATTATAAGTTATTAGAGGTTATAAAAACAAATAAGTAAATTCATTTAAAATGTTTGCTTTGCTCCAAAATACAAAAATTTATTTTTGAATAGTTTTTGCTTAAAAGTCTAATGTAGTATTTACTTACATAAATATGTTTAAGTAACTTATAAAGAAAGCAAAATATTATTTTATTCAATTATAGTATTAAGTCAAAAGATAATTGGCTTTGCATTAACCTCTAACAATAATCTGACAACAGAGTACATGCTAGTTTTGATTCAGTTAAGTACTTTTTTCAGAATTATAATATTATAACTTATATAACCAAAAAAAGCTTACAAATTCTAACCTATTAAATCCTATTTAAAACTCCGCATCTGTTTCCTACTTCATACATATGTTTTCACTTAAAACTATCTAGTTCCAACTCCTCAGGCCATGTATAAGTAATTCAGTGGGCCAACAGTCTAATTGTATATTCAGCAAATAAGTTCCTAAGAAACACCCTGTAAAAAAGACATTTTAGAAAAGATTTCTTTTATACAATCAATCACAATAACAAAAACTCACAACTGCAAAGACCTTTAGGTGTGATTAAACATTATAAAAGATGTCAGAAATGCTACAAAAAGGCAGATTATGTTGAATTGAGAAGTCTTTAGTTTTCTGTTAACATCTGTTTGCAAATACGAGGTGGTTTAGTAAATGCCAATCCAATAAAATCATCATGTTGACAAGAAAGAAAAAAGGCACTTGTCTAAATTCATTAATGAATTCTTAAACTTGGGGAAGACTGTTAAAAGACCCTCTTACCTGGCAGTGAAATACATATTCTGGGGTAGTTTTTTTGTATTTCATATTCCATACAAGGGCCACACCATCAGGTTCATGAGGAGCATCTTCATTGTTATTATAGGAAGCCACTAGTAACTCTGGATACTGCTCATAAAAATCAAGTAGAAAAAAATGCTATGATAAGAACTGATTTTAATAAGCATAACCAATGGATACAAGACACTGGGGTGGGGGCAGATGAGGGCATGTACTGGAGAGTAGGGGAGGCAGGGGGGAGGTTATTGGGGGGAAAAAAGAAGACATATGTACTACTATCGGTAATACTTTAAACAATAAAAAAATTAAAATGTAAAAGAAAAAGTAAAGCTAGTGAGCAGCTTGAGCAGAAAAAAACACCTGTTTTTACATTCTTAGTTACTCATTGTGTTTATCAAATTATTCTGAAATACAAACACCTAACACTTCATTAAAAAAAAGAGATATCTCTAGAGTTATGCTTACTGGAAATGTAACATTACCTTAAATTAGTTATTTTAAATGTTTTAATTAATTTCATTAATATATGTATTACAATTTTATCCAAAGGATTTGGTGAGCAATTGAAACTGGGTTTTGGCATAAATAAAATACTGAGTTTTAAATATAAGTAATGTTTCCAATAATTTCTTCCATTGTTTACATAAGACAAAATGAATAAGAAAACATTAGATCATCTATTATTATTTTAAATGATATATATTGATTTAATTACACAAAATTTCCATGATTAAAATAAAAGGTTAAACACAAAACAAAAAACCACAACTCACAGATACAGACAACACTATGGTAATTATCATAAAAAAAGGGGGAGGGGAGAGGTAGAAAAGGGTGAAGGGGGATAAATGGTGTGGTAGGAGACTTGACTTTGGGTGGTGAACACACAAACAATATAGAGTTGATGTATTATAGAACTGTATACCTGAAACCCATACAATTTTATTAACCAATGTCACCCCAATAAATTCAATAAAGCAAAAAAAAAAAAAAAAAGAATACAAATAAAGGAGGAAAAAAACAAAAATGAGTTAATAGCAACCAGTTTTATAATTTACCTGAGATGACCAATCCAAACAACTAACAACCCGATGCTTTGACCACCGTTCGTCAAAAAATTGTCGATTTAATGACAGTTTTGCACCTGCTTGAATCTCTCTATAGAAAAACCAAATCCAGAAAGAGGGTGTTATAAATACTTACTCTTAATCTTAAAATAACTTAACATTGCTAAATCCATAATTTTAGCGATTAAACATTACCCTTCTTTGTCTTCTAAATCTCTGCCACTGTAGTCAAAGAAGATGTTAATCTGCTCAGAAAGAGCTCTTTCTACAATTCTTGTGGAATGGTCAAAGAAACTTAAAAACTCTTCAGTGTGCAAGATTTGTTGCTTTTCTTCTTCAGTCAGCTCATGAGGGGGAGCTGGAAAACAAATATTTTTTTGAAGTCTGACTTATGTGAGTCAAATCAGGTCAACTCACTATTATAGTTTGGATCAATGAATGCCACACATTCTTTTACAACCAGATTTACCTCTTTAATTTAGAGTATTTTATTCTACTTCCATACATAAACAATAAAGAGAATCTTAATAGGAATCAACAAATTTTTTTAAAGTTAAATTATTTAAGATACCTTTACTATCATTTTCCTCATCTTTCTTTAAAATTTTCTCTTCTTCAGGTTCAAGAGATGGTTTAGGAGTTACTACATCATCTTCTTCTTCTTCATCTGAAAAAAAAACAGACAAGAATTATTTTTATAAAAATAATTGATAATTTTTAAGGTCACAGGCAGAAGGTATCACAACTCTTTTTATAAAAGCAAAAGCAAATCACTGACAAGACAGAATAAGTACAAATAATATGAATTTTCTCAACACAATTTTGAAGAAAGAATTATGTAGAACCTCTTGGTTTTTATACATACTTATGTGGCACCTTATCAACAGTCATTCCAAATTCTGTAGCTACAGAAACTGAAATAAGATATGTAAGCAACTAGGATGAATTCCTCAGAGAAATCTCTAAAAGCTTGCAAGCATTTATCATTCCAGACAGAACAACATGCAACTACTATGTAGTTTTATGTAGCATGCTGACACATTAATGCTGTAGAATGAAGAAAATCAAATGTCGAAAATAGCCTACAGAGCTGGCTGCTTACTTGTGATCTGAAACCATCAGTGTCTAATGGGTCTTCATATGGCATAAAGACGGCTTACATTAACTCTCAGATTGCTATTTGAGAGGCAGATTTTAAAAAGATAATAGCTATGAGACTACATTTCTATTTTGTCATTTTAAATGCAAGTCTCATTACTACCGTTATATAATGTGGCAATAAGCACTTAATGTTTTCTTGAATAAAAATATATATTGAGATAATATACAATGTTTAGAATATTTTTTATTATTAAATCTACTCTTATATCTCCAAATCAGGAAATAACTTAAAATCATCTATTTTAAAATGCTATAGAACATACAGCTCTGCCTACTTCTCTTTCACTACATACTGAGATGGATTTTTATGGAGAAAATGCTTTTTGTTTATTGCCTAAAAAGATGTGTCATTTGTCTATGAGGGAATAGCAGCAGGCATCTACAGCACAGTACCACAGTGCATCTCAAGTAAAGAGAGCCTATTCAATAAGGGAACTTTTCTTGTTAGTTACAGTCCTTTCCCTGACCCATGTTTCAAATTATCTAAAACACACATATATACAACGGACACAAAAGAATGGTCAAGGATGGGAACCAGCTGCCAAGTCATGGTCCCACAGCCAAGCCAGCTGACTAGATAGCAACAACCAGATGGCATTGCTGGGATTGTGTCTTTCTGCTACAAGGTGGCAATGGGATGGCATAACATTCTTCTGCTTGACTGCTTCCAATCCTGTCTCTCCCCAATGGCGAGCCCATGCAATTACCCGCACTCCAGGAGGCCTACAAGATAAGCCTTTGCCCTGCAAACAAAATGCAGCTTGTAGGCCACACCAGCTGCCAAACCACACACATAGTGT
Organism: Antrozous pallidus; assembly: GCA_027563665.1. Lineage (NCBI taxonomy): Eukaryota > Metazoa > Chordata > Mammalia > Chiroptera > Vespertilionidae > Antrozous > Antrozous pallidus. Next base: position 48,354,934 of record CM050508.1, read on the forward strand.
TAGGTTTGGAGAGCTATGAAAATCTTTCTAACTCTACAATATAAGCAATAAAAATATAACTGAAGCTGTAGGGAAGAAAGCTTTAAACGACACTGTATAATGCACACGATACAACCTCCAACTTAATCAAAATGATAATGACGTATGCCAATCCTACATTACTTGAAATAGAGAGATTTTTACGTTCTGACAAGTTTACAGAACTAGAATAAATGGCACAAATGATTTCAATATATGCTCATACTTTTGAACCAAATGGTGAAGGTTAAAATTTTTCCTTTCAAGGGCCTCAATCAGCCACAAAGGAAAACAGTAATCACTGTCTTTTCAGCCAGCCCAACCGCATTTGTCAGCCCTTTCTCCGTCAATGCAGCCAGAGCAATCAACCTGCCAAACATTCAGAATGGAAAAACAATCTGAAAATACAGGGTATAATGCACCTGCCAGTGAAAATGGCCATTTCAAGAAAAGCTAGTGATCTCAGTGACCCCGCTGAGGAGGCGGTAGTGCAAAGGGGAAAGAACACGTAAAAGAATTCTCAGTGATCGCCACTCTCTTGCACATTGACACTTCCTTACAAAGCATGCCAATTACAGCTTTTGTGCTACTTAAAAAATGAAAGCTTTTTGGGAACAATATAATCACATGGAGAAACAGAAAGACAGTACTCCTTTTTAGGTGAATTATCATATACAATGGATTATTAATTTGAAAACAGTATAACTGGTAACTATTCTATACTGCTCAAATATTAGAATGAAATTTTACTATAAAGTCATCTGCAAGTGTAATGTAATAAAATGATTTAATTACATTTAACTTAAAAGTTAACTTTCAGAATAATAGGATATTTACTTCAATTAAATCTGGGAATATATATAAATAAATTTTTTGCTAATATTATCATTTATCCTAATCAATTTCATAAGTAGCGTTCACTGAATATAAACCCTAAAATCAAAGATAGGGATTTTGAATCACCCTGGACAGGTCACTCTTGAACACTGTGAATTATAAATTACAGCCTTCTGCCCACATCATATTCTCCCCCCTCAACTTTGTTGCATTATACAGCTTCTAAGTACCATTTCCAATGACAAGTGTCAAATTCCTGTCATAATGCATATGGTCAGTACTTTAGTGCTAAGTGACCTCATAATCTACATATTTAAAAGAAAAGATCTTGTTTATAGACACTCTTTTCCTTTTAAAATTTAAAATGTAGATGATGTTAGGCAGTGATCTATATCTGCCTACTATATGGCACCTGCCATGCTTATTTGCCTATATAGGTTATTTTAGTTGTACAATAATTATTAACTATTTAAATACATGTTTTTCCGGATTTCATTTTAGAACATACATAGCTCCCTTTACACATGGATTAAAAACTGATTTAAAAATTATGGTAGGTATTTAAACCCAAATTTCATAAAAATGATTAAACTAAATGAATTTGAAGGAACATAAAAATAAATGATCTGCTATTCTTATAAAATGCAAAACATAATATTTTCATTATAAAGCTGATTTTTAACAATTACCTATATATACCAAATATTTGGCAAAAACACCTAACATCAGTAACATCCAACTAGGGAATGTTCATCTGAAACAAAAATATTTCTCTTATTAAAAACTAATACAATAGCTATTAAAAGACTATTAACATGAGTAAAATATTACAGTTCTAAAGATCTAAGCTAGTTTCTATTATACAATACGCTTTAATATATATTTAAAACTGAAAGACTGCAACAGAGCAGGAAGACTGAAAATTGGGACTGCCATGTCACATCAATTTATTGATGAATATTCATTGCAATATGCTAAGTGGTTAACTCCATGCTTTCTCTGACAGGGAATCTAAGGTTATAAACTGAGCAGTAAAGAATGCATAAAAGTAGCAGTTACTTTTAAAATGACAAATCTCTTGTCAATGCATGCTAAGACTAGGTTTAATGAACCATTGAATTTTTACTTTGCGTTAACATCAAAATTGTGATGTATTTTGGTGAGATGGAAAGAAAAGCTGTTCTGTAAATTAAGCTGCACCTAGAAATAACACCAAAGAATGAAATTCCAGTTGTCGGAATAATCTGTTACAATGGAATAGGTTAATCAAAGTTAAATCATCTGTGAAATGGGTGGCTTTTGTTAAACTGAAGGGAGTCTTCAGAGCAAGTTTTATCATCTGTATGTCATATTACATTTAAGAGACATCTAAATAAGAATAAGCCAAAAAGTATACTTTAAAACATTACAACTCATTTAAATAGGTAATATGCAAAGGTCCCAAAAAGTCCTCATTAAACATTGACACTTTTATTTATCACTTACAAAGATTAATTTGCAATAGGAAGTAAAAAACAAATCCTATCATTAGTATATTAATGTTTAGGAAATAAATTTGTTGTTTTCATTATATTGGTGTCCCCTATTTTAAGACAGTTTAATATCCAATGGAGAATATCTAATTTAAAAAGCAGCCTGATTATTCATGGTATGAAGGAAGTTGCCACTGAGTTCTAAAAATCAGGAAATTATCTGCATATAGAATATACATTAATGAACATCTTATAAATAACTTTTTATGAACATCTTTCAGAAAGTGAAAATAGAAAAAAATGCTACAATCATTAATTTACAAATATAGATATGAATAATTTTCCTTTAATATTTTCAAAATAATTCTTTTCATGATCAACATCGTTCTGAATCACTTCACTTCCACCCATTTATCCATAATTTCATCTCCTTATACCTTACTCTTTAAGATCATTATTAAGAGAACTTATATTTAGACAAAGCAACAGGGAATCCATTCCTTTTATTTTTTTAAATATCTAGAATAAGATGCAAAGTTACTGGTCTTTTTTTTTTTTTTTCTTAATTCTCACCCAAGGATATGTTTTTACTGATTCAGAGAGGAAGAGAGAGACAGACAGAAAGACAGACATCTATGTGAGAAATATCAATTGGTTGCCTTCCATACATGCCTTGACCTAGAATTAAACCTGTAACCTGACTGGGAATTGAACCTGCAACCTTTTGTATACAGATGATGCTCCAACCAACTAAGCTACCAAGCCAACGAAGCTACATGGTCTTTTTAATATAAAATTCAGATTTTATTTAGACAGTATTGGCATCATTTACATAGATTCTGTAAGCTGGGCTCTCATAAATATTACATTTATCTGACACCATAATTTCAGATATGCTGATTAAAGTCTTTCAATCAATATTAAGAACAAATTCTTCAATTTTTAACTAAATTTATATTCTTACTGATTCTGAGGGTTAAAACTAATTTATTAAATGTGTTATTTATTCCAGAATTTAAAAAAAAATCCTTTTGACAAGGGCAATATTAACCAGAAGCCCACAAATTTAGTTTACTTGGGAAGTGTGGATTCCAGATGTTAAGACCATGCAATAAAAAATTAAAAGCTCTTTATATATAATAGTTTTCCAAACATTATAAATGCTAATCAACATGTACCAGAAAAAAAAATCATACAGATAAAAAAATAGAATGGTATAAGAAAAACAAAACAGAACACTTCACTGAAAATCAAAAGGCAGCTTCTGGTTGTAGCCTGGATTATCTCTCACACTGAAACCACAAGCTCATCAATTAACTTCCCTAGGCCTCAGTTTCCTCAGATGTAAACAAGATGATTAGATAACCTTTAGGATAACTTCCTCTGTAAAAATCTGTTCCTAAAAACAGCAACAACAACAACAACAAAAATCCATATTGAGAGTGAATAAGAAAAAAGAATGCCATCTTCAAAAAGAGTTATAAACTTTAAAAAGGTAAAGGCAGAAGGTAACTTTTCCAGGAGTATATCTGTGGACACCATGCTCCTGCCATGAGAAGCTTTATACCTGCCGCGAATAAAATTGACTAAGGTCGAGTGTTCCTAGTCAATTTCATTCACAGTAGGTGCTGTAAGACAGCAAAGAACATCAGTTCAGAAACTGTACCACCAACTTACAGAGTAAACTTGAAAGCAAGAAGATGGCTAGCAAGGGAGAAAAGAAAAACAAGGCAAAATAAAAACTATTGCTTTTTAAAAGAAAAGATTCAGCCATTAAAAAAAAAATGGGAGAAAGGTGAGAGTTAAATCTAAGACCAATTTTTATCTTCAATTTGGTAACTCAAATTACTTCTGCACTGATTATACTGCCTACCCAAGTTTAATTTACAGTAAATTAAACTTACACTGTTACACTCAAATTGTGATTTCTGCAATTTTGTCTCATGGTGAGTTTTGGATTTGTTACACAAGTCTTCAATGGGAACTAGCCAGGCTAAGTTTGAGTACTACTGTTTAAAGCAATGGATAAGCACAAGTATAGTTAAGCATAAAGTATTTTCATTATAAAACCTTAATTTCAGGGTTTTTTTCTTTCTCCTCTTTCTAGAAACTTCCACAAACTGGGAAAAGAAAGTTAATGTAATAAACTTTGACATGAAAATAACTGTAATATAGAAAGAAAATGATCTCATTTTTATAAATAGTGCCAAAAGCTAAGGATGGCCCCATGGTATTGGGAAACATTTCTCACTCTCCTTCATTTACTTACCTTACCCTAAAACTAAAAACAACAACAAAAACAAAGAAAGGATAATCTAGTGCCTTTAATTATAACATAACACTCTTACTTTTGGAGAATCAATAAGTACTTATTAGATTACAAATGAATACTGAACTTTGTAAAATTTATATCTAAGTCTGGTTCTCACAATGAAAATGTAAAAGTATGTCTGCATCAGTTGTGATTTTAAAACTGGGCTCAGTTCACCCATCTTGTCACTTTCACCTTCTTTCAGTGAAGAAATATTATATTTAACTCAATGAAACATCAAAGCTATTTATTTATTACTAGAGGCTTGGTGCATGAAATTTGTGTGTGTGTGTGTGTGTGTGTGTGTGTGTGTGTGTGTGTGTGTGTGTGTGTGTCCCTCAGCCCAGCCTGCACCCTCTCCAATCTGGGACCCCTCGAGGGCAGTAGGGACATCCCTCTCACAATCCAGGACTGCTGGCTCCCAACTGCTCACCTGCCTGCCAGCCTGATCACCCCTTAACCACTCCCCTGACAGCCTGATCTATGTCTAACTGCTCTCCTGCCAGCCCGATTACCCCTAACTGTCCTCCCCTGAAGACCTAGTCACCCCTATCTGCCCTCCCCTGCTGGTCCGGTCACCCCTAACTGCCCTCCCTTGCAGGGCTGGTCCCCCCTAACTGCCCTTCCCTGTGGCCATCTTGTGGCAGCAATCTTGTATCCACATAGGGTAGCCATCTTGTGTTGGAGTGATGGTCAATTTGCATATTACCTCTCCCATCCATGTACTAACCAGGCCCAACCCTGCTTAGCTTCCGAGATTAGACGAGAATGGACGTGTTCAGGGTGGTATAGCCATAGACTGCATATTACCTCTTTATTATATAGGATTCTTAAGACTAGAGGACCGGTGCATGAAAATTGGTGCACTCGGGGGAGTCCCTTGGTCCAGCCTGCACCCTCTCGCAGTCTGGGGGCCTTTGGGGGATGTCTGACTGCTGTAGAGGCAAAAGAAGCTCCTGTCACTGCACCTGCCAGCCATGAGCCTGGCTCAGGGCTTCTAGCTGAGTGGTGCTCCCCCTGTGGGAACACACTGACCACCAGGGGGCAACTCCTGCATTAAGTGTCTGCTGCCTGGTGGTCAATGTGTGTCATAGTGACTGGCTGTTCTGCCATTCAGTTGATTTGTATATTAGCCTTTTATTATATGGGATAATCACTACAAAACAATATTATCCCAATGCACATACCAATAAATACGTTAACTAAACCATGCTATCTTTTAATGAAGTCTTTTTAAAACTACGGGTCTAAATCAATAAATTTAGGACATAATGTTCAATATTTTTTTAAAATGAAAGAGCCCTAACTGGATTGGCTCAGTGGACAGAGCATCAGCCTGCAGACCAAAGAGTTCCAGGTTCAATTCCTGTCAAGGGCACGTACCTCAGTTGCAAACTCCTCCCTGGCTTGGGCTCTGGTTGGGGCTGGTGCAGGAGGCAACCAATCAGTGTGTGTCTCTCACGTCGATATTTCTCTGTCTTTCCCTCTCTCTTCCACTCTCTCTAAAAATCAATGGAAAAATATCCTCAGGTGAGGATTAAAAAAAAAAAATAAATGAATAAAATGAAATAGAGAAGGGAGATGCTATTTCAAAAAACTTGTTTCAGTTAATGATGTGTATTTCTGTGTATAGTATAACATTAATTGAATTTCTTACCATAGATTATCATAAAAACATGAAAATGCTACAGTGGCAGGATAAAAAAGAAAACACATCTTGGAATCAATCAGACTTGATTTAGAATCTGAGCTACTGGCTATGTGACCCTTGATAAATTATCTCTTTCAGCTTAAGTTTCTTCATGAGCAAACAGAACCATTACTTTAAGGGTTTTGGTGAGAAAATTAGAGGTAATTTAAGTGCCTCACACTATACCTGATATACAGTAGGCACTCTTTGCTGTTGAAACTTTCCATAATCAGCCCTAGTCGGTTTGGCTCAGTGGACTGAGCAGCAGCCTGTGGACTGAAGGTTCTCAGATTTGATTCTGGTCAAGGGCACATGCAGGGGTTGGGAGTTCAATCCCCAGTGGGGGGGCATGCAGGAGGCAGTCAACCAATGATTCTTTCTCATTACTGATGTTTCTATCTCTCTCATCCTTTCCTCTCTGAAATCAATAAAAATAGTTTAAAAAACAAAAAAACTTTCAATAATCAATTTAAACATGAAGTCTGAAGAACTTACACCTGAACAGCTAAAATAATATTTAAGAGATGCTAATTAACCATATGCATTAGTTTTATGATGTTTCCCCCTAAGAAAATATGCCAAAAAATAAGAACAAAAAAGCATGGGGGAAAAAAATCCACTTATTAAAAATTAAGGTAGAGGGGATATTAATGACAATCATATTAAGGATAGATATTCACCTTCTCTGGGTTGAGCCATAACTGGAGTCTGCGTTTCCTTTGTATATGTCACAATTTCTCGAGGAGGAAAGTCAACTTGTGTAATTTTAGCCATCCCAAGTTTAATAGGTCCTCGTCTAAATAAAGTGAACACAAATATTTTAAAATATAATAAACAATACATTTAACTACATCAAACCATGTTATTTTAAAAAAGTAGGAATTAAACATTGTGTATCCAACATTGTAATTTAAATTCCTGTTTTACTCAAGAAATTCTAGATGAACAATGAATTGGCTTTATCTTAACAAAAGAATTAGAAGGTAACAAAAACATTCTGAATCATTCAAGGTATTTATTTTTCACTTTAAAAAGGCAAATAATTTAGTTTCTTAGAGTAGATGTGTGGGTAATAATAGAGTAAGAAGATGGGGATTTTGTAGTGGTCTACTTAATATGATTGACAATAAGAACTTTTTTTTTGTTGCAAAGATATGATTCTGGACTGCTTAGAAGAATTAGATAATATGAATCTCACTCAGACTACTTTCAATTCCCTTCGCCATTAGACGACTTCACTTTTAAGACTGAAAAATAATTTTTAGTTGACAACTTTTTTTTCTACTATGTAGAAATGGAGAATCATAGAGTACACTTAAATTTTAAAATGAAATATTTAAACTTAAATTGCCAATATCTGCATGGTACATGTTGTCCTTGAATCATATACGGACAAACTACAGTGCAGATACTTTATACTTAAACTAAAGCAACAGATCTTTTGAATACCATAAAACTACTAAAGTCACTTCTATTTTAAATAGAGGGAAAACATTCTCTTTTGACAAACAGAAGAAAGTTGTGGCTGAGGAAAATGGACCAAATGAGAAATATCTTTTATTAGGTATCTGGGGGATCTTTTCTTGGTTATTGTATTAGATGTTTAGATTTTAAATCAAATAAAGTATGCATCCAAACTCGCCAAGAAGTTCTCAATTAAGAAGCTGTTTTAAAAGGATATCTATCAAAGACATTGCTGTAACTTCCAGAATATCAAGAAGAACATCTGAATTATATGTATCATCAATTTCTAAGCTCCTAAATGTGGGCCGTAAGAAATTTTTAATGTGTTTTCTACTTAAGGAATATCTTAGCCTTAAAGAAAGAAAAAGAACATAAAGAATTAAATGAGAAATTTTAAATACATTTTAATAATCTAGTAAATAAAAATCACAATATTAGAACAAACAAAATATTCTAAGATTTAAAGGTAGAAGGATAGCGAGGTAAAACCTCACTTACCTAAAAACCACTTTTCCTGAGAATAAGGAAGCATATGGGGATGGGAGAGCCTCAGGGCAGCCAACAGAGAGGCCTTCCAGATAATATATATAGTTTTCTCATCTGTAATTCAAGGCTTATTTATTCTTACTTTAGATGGAATTCCAAAGGTATTGGTCATTTGCATGCTTTAGAAGATGCAAAGTATCAAGGGAAAATAGCTATCTCAGTCAGGCACAGTGACAGCAACTAATACTTATATTTTGTATTGGAGACTAGAATACATGAGTGACTAAATAAACTAATAAATAAATGAATAAACCAATAGCAGTCTGGGGCCATAGTATAGAGACCAACAGCTCTATTCCTCTGAAAACATCACTGAATTTTAACATAGAAAAATAAATCAATATTTATAGCAAGTAATCCAGATAAGCTTTAATCACATGTAGAATGGGTATTAAAAGTCTGGGAACTTTGTAACACATCTTTTAAAAACTTTTATCAAAAATACAAAAGTAATAAAAGGAATCTGGACATTTAAATGGGCGGATTTAGGGACCTAGAAAATCAGATACATAGAATATTTCTTTTAGGAAATGACAGAGGATAAATGAGATGTCACAATAAAATATAACACTTTTCCTAACTATATACTGCATATTACAAATTTAAGCAAAATAAAAATTAGAACAGTTTCACAAAGAATCAAATTTATTATAAAAAGGAAAGGTAATAAATCTATTCAATACCCCAAATCGGAATCTGAGTGAAGCTGAAGAACTGATGGATCTGTATCCCAATGCAGCGTCCTAAATGGTTGTAGGACAACCATGAAGCATTAGCAGAAAAGGCCATAAGTTAGTCAAGCAAATATACTCTATGAATAGCTAAAGTACTGTTCACATTAAAAACCACATGTTCTGGTTAGTATGAAAAAACCACCAGTTATCACTCAATGCTTTAGTGCATGCAATAAGCATAATGCAGTTAAGGATGCAAACATACAACCTAGAATTGTTACAAGATAGTATTTTCAGATTAAGGCAAACTATTATTGCACAATAATGGATAAGAACAGCCAAGCATTCAACAACACAAATAATACATTATTTTTGGATGTTAACAAGTGAGACTGTAAAGATAGTTTAGAATTTAAGTTTCCTAATAAAAAATTAGTAAAAACTAATTTTAGTTAGTATATTATAATCTTGCCCAAAGCATTAAATGTGTGTAGGAAATTGTCATATTGGTAAAGGAAATGAGTCAGCACATAAGCTTTTCTATAAGAAAGTCAAAGGCTATTCCACTGGGATATAAAATAGCTAAAGTTTCCAAAATGTGACCCTTATGTAATTTATGGGTTAAGCACAGCCTTGGGCTTACATGTCATCTGCTTTAGAAAGCAGCTACAGATTTCTGTCTCTAGGAAAAAAATAGATTTTTCCCAGAAAAAATATTTTATGTTCAAAAGATTTACCTAAACTAAAATTTTGGAGAATATCCATCCTAAATAAATATTCAATTGTGCTTTAAAGCCTTGCCCACTGGGTCTTTTCCACTTAAGATCTAATCATTATGAAAACAAAAGGAACTTCGTCACATTGGCATTCTCACAGGTTAGCAATACATAAAATAATTACGTACAGTACTGTATGATGCTCACAGTCCATATTAAAAAGTTAAGCACAATATGTTCAGTGCTACCATTTTTGTAAAAATCTTAGCGTCTCGTGTAAGTTATAATGTACAACTAAAACTGCTATAATATCCTAATTAATAAAGAGGTAATGTGCAAACTGACTGTCACACCTTCACAAGATGGCTGCCTATGACCAGGCCTGCAGCGGGATTGGTGAGGGATGACCAAATGACCGAACAAGCAGGATGCATGGGGCGACCACGCCGGCGAGGGGGGGGGGCAGTTAGGGGCAACCAGGTCGGCGAGGGGGGGTGGGGGTGCAGATAGGGGCAATCAGGCTGGCACGCAGAGGCAGTGAGGGGTGATCAGGCCAGCAGGGGGGGGGGCAGTTAAAGGCGACCAGGCAGGCAGGTGAGTGATTAGGAACTAGTGGTCTAGGATTATGAGAGGGATGTCCAACTGCTGGGCCTAAACTGGCAGTAGGACATACTCTGAGAGGTCCCGGATTGAAGAAGGTGCAGTGGGCTAAGGGGACCCCCCCCCCCCCGCCTCCTATGCACAAATTTCATGCACCAGGCCACTAGTTTAAATATCAAAAAATGATTTCTGTACTTTGTCTGAACAATTTATCAATAAAAACAATCAGTTGACTTGAACTAGAGGAATTCTTCATTTTGAAAATATAAAGAAAGACTTAAATAGTATTGTGTATATGCAAAGGAAGAGGAGGTCACAGTGAAAATTTATTTTGTACAAAGTAATGAACAGCAACAAACTAAGGCTCTGTTAAACCAGAAGCGGTTCTATGGGATGCTCTCCAAGGAACGCTCTGTCAAAGCCTTTAATCATATGAAAGCTCTAGCTGTCATCAGTGACACAGAACTCCTTGTTGAGGATGTCATGTTAGTCTAATATCAAGTAAATTTTATATTTGCTATAAAATACGGCTTGTACAGAAAACATACTAGCCCGGCCACACATTATACATGGGATTATTATTTATTAAAGGCATCTGCAGACATATAAAGTAAAATTACAATATAATCCAAAAGCCTGAGAGAGAAACTGATCAAGAATGGAACAAAGGAATTAAGAGGCATGATTCCCCAATAGAATAATTGCCACCACCTAAATTTTAGGATAATTCTGTATTGAGAAAGTGAACTAGAAACCTAATGAAATATAACTTCCTAATCTGAAAAGTTAGATAAATACCATTTTTCATAGCCTTTTATATTTACTCATGAATTACCATCAGCTCCAATAGAAATTTTTGACATTTAGAAATAGTGACGTGTTTTGATATCATATTTAATAATGTCTAATATATCTCTTTCCTCTCTTTGAGTGTACTAATCTTAAGCTGTCTTGGCTATCTCACACATCTTCATGCATTTTCCAGTGATATTTCTTTTTCTTTTTATTCTTTATTCATGCCTGCTCAATTCAAGTTAATTCTGTTTCATTATCAGACGTTATTCTTTTTCAGAGCCATTATATTTAGAAACACTATTATTTTATTGCCAATAGTACCAATTAATCAACAATATCAATTATCTTTCCCCTATGAAATCTGGAGATGATTTAGTGAAATCATCTTGTATATGTGTGTGTATAAATATATATGTATATATACTTATATATATATATATAAAATGAATATACTTGGCCCTTTTGAAAATTAATATTTAAAAAGAGTTCAAAGGAGACAATGTATATACTAAGATTAAAAAGGTATGTATGTCATCTCATTAAAAAAGAGAAAATTTGCCCTAGCCGGTTTGGCTCAGGGGATAGAGCTTTGGCCTGCAGACTGAAAGGTCCTAGGTTCGATTCCAGTCCAGGACACATGCCCGGGTTATGAGCTCTATTCACAGTAAGGGGCATGCAGGAGGTAGCTGATCAATGATTCTCTCTCTCCCTCTCCTTTTCTCTCTGAAATCAATCAATCAAACAATAAATAAACAAACAAATAAATTTCCCTCCCCTGTTAACCTTAGAAAAAACTAATTTTTGTATTCATTCTCCAATAAGAAAAAATTCCCCCTAAAGATATTTAAATACCTATTTTCTTGTTTTACAATTCATTAAAAATCTCCACTTTAAACACAAGTTAGCATACTACCATTAGAACTTTTCAATACAGTGAATAACATCCTTAATTTTTAAAAATTAAAGCACAACTGACAATAGTATGAGTTTCAGGAATACAACATAGTTTGCAACAGTGATATACCTTACAAAGTGATTACATGATAAGTCTAGTAACCATCTGTCATTGTACAAAATTATTACCATACTACTAACACTATTCTGTAGCTGTGTATCACATTCCTGTCAATAATAAGTAAAAATTTGTACCTCTTATGCCCTTTCATCTTTTTGCCCACCCCTTCTCCCCACTTCCCTATGGCAGCCATCAGTTTGTTCTCTGTATTAGGAGTTTGTTTCTGTTTTGTTTGCTCAGTTGTTTTGTTTTTCAGTTTCCACATGCAAGTAAAATCATGTTTGTCCTTCTGTCTCTGACTTATTTCACTTAGCATAATATCCTCCTAGCTTATCCACTTTGACACATTCTTTTTCATGTCTGTATTCCATGCCTTCTTTATTGATGAACAATTAGGCTGCTTCTATACTCTGGCTATTGTGAATAATGACACAATTATAATAGAAATGCATGTTCAAATTAATGTTTTCATTTTCTTTGGATAGATAGCCAGGAGTGAAGTTGCTGAATCACATGATAGTTCTATTATTAGTTTTTTGAGGGATCTACATACTTTTTTCCATAGTGGCTGCACCAATTTGCAATGCCACCAACAGTGCAAGGGCTCCCTTTTCTACACGTCCTCACCAATACTTATGTACTAGAGGCCTGGTGCACAAAATTCGTGCATGGGGGGGTGGGGGATGTCCCTCAGCCCAGCCTGAACCCTCTACAATCTGGGACCCCTCAAGGGATGTCCACCTGCCTGTAGGATCGGGCCTAAACGGGCAGTCAGACATCCTTCTCACAATCCAGGACTGCTGGCTCCAAACTGCTCACCTGCCTGCCCCTAACTGCTTCTGCCTGCTGGCCTGATCACCCCTTAACCACTACCCTGCTAGCCTAATTGATGTCTAACTGCTCCCCTGCCAGCCTGTTTGCCCCCAACTTCCCTCCTCTGCTGGCCTGGTCACCCCTAAATGCCTTCCTCTGCAGGCTTGATAGTCCCCAACTGCCCTTCCTTGCAGGCCTGCTCCCTCCCAATGCCCTCCCCTACTGGCCTGATTGCCCACAACTGCCCTTCCTTGCAGGCCTGGAACCTCCCAACAGCTCTCCCCTACTGGCCATCTTGTATCCACATGGGGGCAGGATCTTTGACCACATGGGGGCAGCCCTCTTGTGTGTTGGACTGATGGTCAATTTGCAAATTACTCTTTTATTAGATAGGACAGAGACCTGGTACATGGGTGGGGGTCAGCTGGTTTGCCCTGAAGGATGTCCCAGATCAGGGTGGGGGTTCCCTTGAGGCATGGGTGAGGGGCCTGTGGAGGTTTGCAGGCCGGCCACGTCCCCTAGCAACCCAAGTGAAGGCCTAGGCGCTAGGGCTACTGAAGCTTGGCTTCCTATATTGCCCGGGCAACCCCAGCCTCTGCTCTCTCCAGCTCTGTGGTTGCCGCCATTTCTGTTGGGATATATCTTCTATAATTGAAACTTTGTACCATTGAGTGGAGGCCTAGGCCAGAAACGGCAGGTGGAAAGCCTGGCTTCCTCCGTTGCTGGGGAAACCCAAGCCTCCCTCCTGCTCTCAGTGGCTGCAGCCATCTTGGTTGGGGTTTATTTGCATAATTTGCTCCTGACTGGCTGGTGGGCGTGACTGTGGGCGTGGCTTGATTGGAAGTATGGTCAATTTGCATACTACTCTTTTATTAGATAGGACTGTCTTTCTGAGGTGATATCTCACTGGTTTTGATGTGCATTTCCATTATGATTAGTGATGTTGAACATCTTTTCATGTGTCAGTTGGCCATCTCATGTCTTCTTTGAAGAAATGTCTATTCAGGCTCTCTGCCCATTTTTTAGCTACACTGTTTTTTGATGTTGAGTTTATAAATTCTTTATATAATTTTGATATTAGACATATCATTTGTGAATAACTTCTCCCATAAATGAATGATGTAATCACTAGAACGTAAGTTGCATGAAGGCAGGGGCCATGAACACTTTATTTTCTGTGGCAATCTATAGTATTTAATATTAAATTGGCAATTTAATGAGTGCCTACTCCACAGAGTGGGAAAAAGGTCTCTAATAATCTCTACGTTTCCCAATGAAACTCACAAGGTCATGTTTTTAATTATAATAATTATATTTATTCAATTTCTTTATTTGATACTATACATTATTTTTATATATATAATATGCTGTGTTTGTTCCAAACTCAGTGTTCTTGATTTTGAATAGGATTAGCACAGTTATTTTAATGCAGCATCAGCAAGTTTGTTTTAAAAAAATATGTAACCATTACTTTGGAAAGAAGCTGAAATCTTACTGAATTTTTGAAAAGTAAGACCCAACAAGTGTGCAGGATCCTAAAACAAACATGAAATAGTTTCACAAGGAAGATGCTAATTTAGAAAAACTTGGCAGTAAGCACTCTTGTTTTTTTATTGAGATATAATTGACATATAACATTATGTTAGTTTCAGGCACCAATATAATGATTCCATATTTGTATATATTGTGAAAGATCACCACAATACATCTAGTTAACATCATCACCACACAAATGTCTTTTTCCTGTAATGAGAACTTTTTAAAGATTTACTCTCTTAGCAATTTTCAAATATGCAATACAGTATTATTAACGACAGTCATCATACTATACATCACATCCCCATGACTTAATTCATAAATGGAAGTTTGAACCTTTTGATTCCCTTCACCCATTTCACATATCTTTTCTCCTCCCTTCATCCCCCTCCCTGATCCATCTTGGCAACCACCAATGTATTCTATGAGCATATTTATTTTTTAAGATTCCACACATAAAAGTGAGAATATATGGTTATTTGTCTTTCTCTACTTAGTATGATGTCCTCAAGGCAGTAAAAAACTTAATGTTTCCTTAGCAGTTTATTCCTTATTCTTGACATTTTAGGCAATATTATTTTCTATCTTAATCAGAACTAGTGAAATGATAGAACAGAATTGGGCTATTCACTGTACTGTTGAGATTTTCAATTACTAAATGGGAAATTAAGCACAACAGAAAGGTTTTATGCTATACTCCAAATAGTCATATATTAACCAATATAAAGTTTGCTTAAACAGAAAACATTTAAATTAATACTTCTATTTTAATATAATTAGCATAAAACCTGTTAACTATTCATTACTAAATTAATCGAGTGTGATAGTTGAAATATTGTAAAGAAAAAATTTCCTTCAATTTACAACAATTTCTGTTCCGTTTAGGTATCATAATATTAAAACTAACGTCAATATAACTATTTAGAGTCCCTCTAAAGCACCGACAGTACCTGGGCACTAAATGCATTCTATTCTTTAAAATATTAAAAGAAAATTACTATACCTGGATCCCACTGCGCCATCTCCAGAGTCTTGGCTTCCAGCTTCACTTGGTGTGCTCACAGATTTGGAGGATGGAGACATAGGAGGAGGGACTAAATAGTGAAACAGACAGGTATCCGCTGTTACTACACGGAGAGGTTGCTCAGCTTATGACATTTCAAAATTAATTTAACATGAAGTAAGTAACAAAAAGGAAAAATAATGGCAAACCAAAAAACAAAATACATGAATGAGAATGAACAGTACAAAGAAGAGGAGAAAGACAAAGTTAACAATGCATGCTGATGATCATGCAATTTCTTCGGCAAAATGCATTTGGGCTTTATATTTTTTTAAAAAACCAAGGTTACAGAAGGATGCATTTTCATCTCAGCCAATACCAAATGTGGGCACTAATTTTCAAAGGAGAGCATTCCTTCTCCCCTTTCTAATTTCCTACTTTTAAGATCACCAGAGTATAAATACTTATAATTGTTGTCAGTACCAAAACTCTAAAATATGCTTCAAAAGTCATTAACTCTGGTTTACTGAGATTTATTTTTAAATGTTAATTTTTATTTAATACTTTTTTTTTCCAAAAATGTCTTAACTGATTTAATTTTTGCCCCACCAAAAAATAAAAGCCAATTTAGAAAATGACTAACTACAGGAATGACTCCTTTAAAATGTTCATTAGCTTCCAGCAATTTGGGTGAAAAGTGCAAACAGGCCATAAAACAGCATGCCTTCTAGACATGATGCATAACATAAAGTGATGCATGCAACTGAAACAAGGCAAGACTTATGGTAACTTCCTTACCCCAGTATTCAGAAAAAACTGAAGTGTACAGACAAAGATACAGACACCCAAAATATTCTTAATCCCTTCTTATAAAAAAATGCACATTTTTCATAATATATAAAACAAACAGCAAATGCTTTTCCCTAAACTGTCATTTATGACATTATATATCAACAATTGAGCGTGCATATTTCATGCTTTCACATTTGTAAAACTTTTTGATTACCATCGCAGGGAATATAAGAGGATCATCGCTGCCATCTTCTGGTTAAATTTTACCATAATTGTCCCCAATACCAAGTATCTTTTTAAAATAATTTTTAAATGACTAATACATTTTATGTTAAGCTGTAAGCCCTTCTTTTACTAGTCTACTGAAAAGAAGGTAAGTTCCCAGTTATATAGAAACTAAAGAAATATGCACTTAATTAAAAATGTGTATTTTTTAAATAGACAAATTCACTGAACCTTTAAACTTATGTTAAATGTTTATACATTTTGCAGTAGTAACAGTGGGTTTGTTAGTCTAACAAGTTTAGTATGACAAATTATATCTTAAACGTAGGTGCACAACTGAACATCTTATTTTTCAATGGCAAATTCTATTGGTAACCAGTAAGATTAGAAGGAAAAAAAATCATAGCCAGTTCATCCTGAGATAGTGAAGAACTATTACTTAAATTCCAAAGGACTTTAAATTCAAAACCAAATGTTTTTAATTTGGTAATTAAATCTCTCAGAAACAATGATAAAACCAAATCATTTTTATATACTGGTGTCCCCCAAAAATGTATGCACAGTTTATCCGCTGATAGCTCAATTTTGAAAAGAAAATGTAGTTTTAATGAACACTGCCTTTACTCAGTGTATATATATATTTTGAGTGGATGCCCTATAGTTCGCATGCAGACGTGCTAAGTGCTGCATGTATGACTCAAAGTAGCTAAAAATTACTTGTATCTGAAATAAAAGAACATTAATATCCCTTAACTACTCTTAAGTTACATTTCCTTATCTTTTTGTACTTGTGCTTATAGTGGCAAGCCACTGTAAGATATTGCTCTTTATTTAGATCTTAACTTAAGGGAAGCCTTAGAGTGAGAGATGGACAAAAAGATAAGGAAATGTAACATATGGGGGGGAAACTGGACTGTCTGGAATTGGGCCTGAACATGAGGATGGCTTTTTCTCAGAGGTGCTTACAGCGATTACCGTGAAACACTGAGAC
Source organism: Antrozous pallidus (assembly GCA_027563665.1). Lineage (NCBI taxonomy): Eukaryota > Metazoa > Chordata > Mammalia > Chiroptera > Vespertilionidae > Antrozous > Antrozous pallidus. Next base: position 48,372,432 of record CM050508.1, read on the forward strand.
CTAGGGGTCTCTTAGGGCAGGGCTGAGGATATGCCATAGCTGTTTGCTCCACCCTGTTGATTCCCTGAGACCCTGCCCCACCCAATTTACAACCTCATCCCAGCTATGATCAGAGGCATTTGCATATGAATAGCCTGGCCCTTTGCAATCTAAAATTACCTAACAAACTACAGCTGGGTCAGAGAGCACCAGAACTTCCAAAAGGCCCAAGGCTCCACAGCAGCCTGCATTGAGGAGCCTCATCTGGGCACCTCCAAACCCCAAACAAAGAAGAGGAATCTGCAGATCACTCAGTAGCTCCTGCTGGGTGGCCTCAGGCAGAGCTAAATTTGTACCTCCTTGGAGATCCAAGAGCCAGTGTACCAAGTGGTCGGAGTGGGACTATCCAGATTACAATTCCTCAGATCCATAAGGGACACACTCAGGGGGCAGACTCAGTGAACACCAAAGCCTCACTGAAGCAAATCCTGCCCCATAAGGATATCTCCAGCAAAGAAGTTCTCCCATAATAGACACAGCTGATCTTCATAGCCAATTGGCCTGGAGGTCAATTCCCCCCAGTGATACCAACAACAATCAAGGTTTAACTACAACAAGACTGTGCACAGAACCCACAAAGGGATGCATCAAGAGTGTCCAGCTCAGGTAAATGGGAAGGCTGAGCCACTAGGCCCTTTAGACACCTAGCACACAAAGCCACTCTATCAACTCAGAGAAGCAGCCAAAATGTGGAGACAAAGAAACAGACCACAAATGAAAGAAATGGAGGAAAGCAAACTACTGGATATAGAGTTCAAAACCACAGTTATAAGGTTTTTCAAGAACTTTCTAGTAACTGCCAATAAATTTAGTAAGTCCCTCAAGGATATGAAAAAGGACCAACTAGAAATTAAGCATACACTGACTGAAATAAAAAATAATATACAGAGATCCAACAGCAGACTAAAGGATTGCAAGAATCAAGTCAAAGATTTGAAATACAAAGAAGGAAAAAACACCCAGCTGAGAAGAAAAAAGAAAAAATCCAAAACTATGAAGATAGTATAAGAAGCCTTTGGGACAACTTCAAGTGTACCAACATTTGAATTATGGAGGTGTCAGAAGAAGAGAAAAAGCAAGATATTGAAAACCTATTTGAAGAAATAATGACAGAAAACTTCCCCTTCCTGGTGATAGAAATAGACTTACAAGTCCAGAAAGTGCAGAGACCCCCAAACAAAAGAAATCCAAAGAGGATCACACCAAGACACATCATAATTAAAATGCCAAGAGCAAAAGACAAAGAGAGATTATTAAAAGCAGCAAGAGAAAAACAGTTACCTACAAGGGAGCACCCATACAATTGTCAGCTGCTTTCTCAACAGAAACTACGCAGGCCAGATGGGATGGCAAGAAATATTCAAAGTGATGAATAGCAAGAACCTACAACCAAGATTACTCTACCTAGCAAAGCTATCATTCAGAATTAAAGGTCAGATAAAGAGCTTCACAGATAAGAAAAAGCTAAAGAAGTTCATCACTGCCAAACCAGTATTATATGAAATGCTAAAGGGTATTCTTTAAGAAGAAGAAGTAGAAAAAGGTCAAGATCAAAATTATGTACAACAAATACATATCTATCAACAAGTGAATCTAAAAACCAAGTGAATAAAAAAATCTGATGAACAGAATAAACTGATGAATACAATAGAATCAGGGGCATTTAAAGGGAGTGGACTGACAACTCTCGGGGGAATGGAGTGTGGAGGTGTGGAGGGAGACTGTCCAAAAATCGTACACCTATGGATAAGGACAGTAGGGGGGAGTAAGGACAGAGTGTGGGTGGGAACCAGATGGAGGGGAGCTATGGGGGGGGGGGGGAATCTGAACAATAAAGATTTATTTAAAAAAATATATATATATATATGGTTCTTCAAGTTCTTTATGGAAATATGTTAAACAGTAATTATAGATACTTAAATAAATACACTAAGCCAATTCTGAAATAGAAGTTTCAGAAATAAAAAGTACATCTTAGTGTAATGCTACAAAATTATCAGCCAGAAGCAAAATAATCACCAACTTCAAATTTACAATAAGATAAAAATCTCTATCCCAAAACTATATTCTTTCTGGGAAAAAAAAGTTTCTAAGCTGGATGACAAAGAGGTTTATTAAGATCTAAAGTTACTATCTGGTCCATCACTTTTATCTTACAATAATAAATAAGGTAAACTACAAGAAGGAACAAAACTAAAAAAGGGAAGTTATTATTCTTGAAAAAGAAAAAATCTTAATAGGAAAAAAAAGGGAACGGTAGTTTTATTTGATGACTACCATATTTTAATCCAATTAGTCTAGAAAAATCAAAGAATAGAGTAATTGCACAAGGCAATGCCACCATACTCCCAGACTCCAACAAATGACCCCTAAGAACAAATGAAAGCATGCATTCAGGGAGATTTAAAATAACAACACACACACACACACACACACACACACACACACACACACACAATGAACAACTCATTGCCTCTCAAATATCAGAAAAGAATCAATTCTAGAGCTCATTAAAAAAAATTTTTTTAATTGATTTTTTTACAGAGAGGAAGAGAGAGGGATAGAAAGTCAGAAACATCGATGAGAGAGAAACATAAACCAGCTGCCTCCTGCACACCCTCTTCTGAGAATGTGCCCGCAACCAAGGTACATGCCCTTGACTGGAATTGAACCCGGGACCTCTTAGTCCGCAGGCCGACACTTAATCCACTGAGCCAAACGGATTTCGGCTCTAGAACTCATTTTTAAAGATAGGTTAAGAGTCCAATCAGCTTTGAAAATAACATAAGCTATTAATAATTATGTGCTTAATATCAACAGTGACTCAACCAGATCACCTTACTACACAGTTCTGTATATAAGATAGCATAAATGAACTTAAACTTCTTAGAAGTTCAGAGCAAAGACACCTATTCCCTTCTCTTAGAACTGACAAGAGAAATGTGGAGTAAACTGAAAAACAAATCTACACCAAGCATTCATTGATCATGTAAGTAATACCGAAAGGCTGTGACTCTAATTCTCTAAGACAGTGGTTGGCAAACTCACTAATCAACAGAGCGGCAAACCGAGGCTCGTGAGCCACAGTTTGCTGACCACTGCTCTAGGACAAAAAGCCAATTGAGAAAGCCTCTCCCACCACCTTAGATTTTGGCCTTCTAGGGATATAAAATTAATAATGCTGATTTTTGGCTTGTGGAGACACAACTAGAATATCCTTTTTTAAAAAAATATTTTTTCTAGAGGCCTGTTGCACAAAATTCCTGCACTCAGGGAAGGGAGGGTCCCTCAGCCTAGCCTGTGCCCTCTCAAAGTCCAGGAGACCTTGGGGGATGTCTGACTGATGGTGTAGGTCCACTCCCATTGCTGTGAGCCTGGGTTCTGGCTGAGCAGTGCCCACTCTTTGGGAGTTCACTGACCACCAGCGGGCAGCTCCTACACTGAGAATCTGCCCCCTGGTAGTCAGTGTGCATCATAGCAACTGGTCATTCTGCCGTTTAGTCTATTTGCATATTACCCTTTTAGCATATACTAGGGGCCCGGTGCACGAAATTTGTACACTGAGGATGGGTGATCCCTCAGCCCAACCTACCCCCTCACACATACTGGGAGCCCTCAGGGGATGTCCTACTGACCACTCACCCCCAGCCTGCCCAAGACCTAAAGCCTCTGGCTGAGGCTTTAGGCCTTGGGGACCTAGCCATCGCCCTGCAATGGGGCAATGGCTGGCTCTGTCCCAGCCATGCTCTCTCCTCCCCCCCAGCCCAGGCCTTCACCCCAGCCAGCTTGTGCCTGGCTAGCACAGGCCTTGGCCCCACCCCCGCATCCCACCCAGCCCAGACCTTCTCCCTAGCCAGTATGTGCTGGCCGCCTCGACCCCACCCCTCTGGGCCCTGGCTGCCTCAGCCCCACCCTCTACGACTCTGGCTGCCTCAGCCCCACCCAGACTCCTGATTGGCTGGTGGGTGTGGCTGATGGGCATGGCTTGTGGGTATAGCAAAGGTACAGTCAAATTTGCATATTACTCTTTTATTAGATAGGATGATTCAGAGAGGAAGGAAGAGGAAGAGAGAGATAGAAACATCAATGATGAGAGTGAATCATTGATTGCCTGCCTCCTGCATGCCCTCTACTGGAGACCAAACCCGCAACCTAGGAATGTGCCCTTGACTAGATCCGAACCCAGGACCCTTGAGTCCAGGTTGATGCTCTATCCACTGAACCAAATTGGCTAGCTCTTGGGAATATACCTAGATTTAGAATTAGAATTACATTTGAGTCAACAACTGAGAACTACACAGAGGTCTCAGAGATGAAGAATGCTGCACAGTCCAATTATTTTTCAAGTAAAAGAAAAAAGAGCCTAGAAAGGTAGACAGTCAAGTAAAGTAAATGCAGGGAATGAAAGTGTTAGTAGAAGACAGTGATATGGAAGAGTGAGCTTCTAAGATAATCTGAGGTTATAAGAATTTCTTTTAGGATTCTTACTATTCAAAAACAGCCCTTGTTACAATTATGCCCCCTTGTGGACACAAGTGTTTCGAGCCTGGAATACCATTTAATAATTTTTTCATACCTTACTCTTCTTTACCCGAAAGCTATTGCTTTAAACCTTAAATCACTGAAAACTATTAATTTCTCTCCTTTCTCTGGCCCCTTCATCTCATAATGAACTTTATCCTCCACTAATCTCCCCTAAATGTTACTATTCTTTTATTCTCTTCAATATAATTTAGAGCATCAGATAAATGCTTTAAAAGAAATATAAATAAAATTTTACAGAATTAAAATATTATAATAAACTTAAAATTAGACTAAAATTTGAAAAAATGACTTGGTATATGGAAAGCATTCTATCAAAATATCATATTGAAAATATTCAAAAATTACAAGGGGAAAATGAAGCAATTACTATTTTGACTAACAAATCTCTTGTTTATTTTTAATAAAAGAAAAATTAGATATCACATTTACTCTATCCAACTGATATAGACTCAGGCTACAGAGTAACTGAAAATATGTTTTCATCTCTTTATAAGCTGGATAAAATGGTAGTTACACACACACACACACAATTCACTTTATTTTTTCCATCATCAATGTTTAAGAACTCCATATTTGATACAATATGTCTTGAATGTTGTATCTAAAATTAACTTTCTTAAGACTTGCAACTTAAATTTAGTTTTAAAAAAAGCCATAGTAGAAATTTTCGCTATGCTTTTTCCTAAATTTTAAACACTAAGATTTTGCTGTTGCTTTTAAAGTAGAATCTCTTTTACGTGGCCTTACCAGCTATAAAGACATATGACCTAAAAACTGGACACACATTTAAGTGTGTAGCCTGTGCTGGGCACCAGGAATAAAAACGTTATCTCTACTCTCAAGGACCTCTGACAAAAAGCAGTCAAATGACCAAATAAATAAGAATCTACCAGTGAAGAGAAGCTAAGAGGCTTTATTAGCTATATCTTTTACAAAAACAACAACACATTAATTGCCTTTGGTAGAATAAAAAGTCCATTTTAAGAAAATAATAAAGTGATTTAAAAAAATAAATTTTCTTGAGTATCCTAGCAGTGTTTTTATATTTTACAATATATTTACTAAATTTATTCTCTATTAAAAACAAAAACAAGTAGCCACCCTGGATCATGCACAAAATGTGTTTGTTTTTTTTCTCATGGGTTAATGTAAAAAAAAATTGACAACTACTGTCTACATCTGTATATATGATTCAGAGAGGGAGAGGAAGAGAGAGATAGAAACATTCTTCAGGCCTAATTTTACATATATACTGAAAAGATTTTTGGACATCTGTCAGAGAACAAAGGTGGAAAACCACACAAGTCATTTAATGAGCCTAGTATATCTGTTACAATACAAACAGACAAGATACAGTAAAAGGAAGAAAGAAATATTAGTTTTTTGAGCATAGATGAAGAATATATATATATATATATATATATATATAAAAGCCTAAGTGACCATTAGGACTGAACGACTGCAATAACTGGACAATCAGAACGACCAGTTGGCCATTTGTTATGACGTGCACTGACCACCAGAAGATGCTCAACGCAGGAGCTGCCCCCTGGTGGTTAGTGCACTCCCACAGACAATCTTCCATGGCCCCTCCCCTGGCTGGCTGGCCCCAATCACCCTGATCAGAACCTCCCTCGGCCCCTCTCTATCCCCAGCTAGCCAACCTCCAGTGGCCCCTTCCCCCAGCTGGCTGGCCTCAATCGGGACTGGAAGAGTTGGCCCTGATGGCTGGCAAGGCTATACACTAATTCATGCTTGTTCCTAAATAAACTACTAACAAAATCTAGCAATGTGTAAGAAAAATAGTATCTCAAAGCTAAGTTGATTTCTCTGCAGAATGTAAATATACTTTTACATTAGAAAACATACTGATATAAATATATCATCATATATATTTAAAGGAAAACAAGTTGAAACCAGTTTGGCTCAGTGGATAGAGCGTCAGCCTATGGACTGAAAGGTCCCAGGTTCGATTCCGGTCAAGAGCATGTACCTTGGTTGCGGGCACATCCCCAGTAGGGGGTGTGCAGGAGGCAGCTAATTGATGTTTCTCTCTCATTGATGTTTCTAACTTTCTATCCCTTTCTCTTCCTCTTTGTAAAAAATCAATAAAAATCAGTTTATAAATAAAAAATAAAAAAATAAAGGAAAACAAAGCATATTTTCATCTTAAAATATGAAGAGACTTATGAGGTTATGAAAATATTTTGGTGGCTTTAAAGAACATCCACAAATTCATGCGAATGTGGGCTGGATTTCTGGATTTCAGGACTCTCTTGCAATGGACAGAATGTGGCAGCAATGATGCTGTGGGACTGCCAATGGTATGACATAAAAAGGAGAGCTTCCTCCTGGCTGTTTCTCTCAGATTGCTCACTCTGGGAGAGCCCAGCTGACCTGCTGCAAGGACACTCAAACAGTTCTGTGGAGGGGCCCACCAGAGGGGTACTCAGCCCTCCCTTGCCAATACCAACATGCCAGCCATGGACTGAGCTATCTTGAAAACAAATCTTCTGGCCCCAGTCAACACCGCAGGTGACTACAACTCTAACATCTTGACTTCAACCCCATGAGAGTCCTGAGACAGAACCACTCAACTAAGCCATTATTAAATTTCTGGCTGAGCCGAGACCGGTTTGGCTCAGTGGATAGAGCGTCAGACTCCGGACTGAAGAGTCCCGGATTCGATTCCGGTCAAGGGCATGTACCTTGGCTGCGGGCACACCCCCAGTAGGGGGCGTGCAAGAGGCAGCTGATCAATGTTTCCCTCTCATCGATGTTTCTGACTTTCTATCCCTCTCCCTACTGCTCTGTAAAAAATCAATAAAATATATATTTTTAAAAAAATTCCTGGCTGACAAAATCTAAGAGACAATAAATGTTTATTATTATTTTGCATGTTTAAAAAAACAACAACCTGATAAAAGAAGAAATAGAAAACTTAAATAGACTATAATCATTAAAAACCTGAAACAGTGAAAAAAACAAAAACAAAAAAAACTCCTGTTGTCCACCACCCCTAGGGGAAAAAGTTATAATACCAGACAGCTTTACAGTTCAATTTTATCAAGTTTTTAAGGAAAAGGTAATATCTATCCTTTACAAGTTGTTCTATAAAACAGCAAAAGGGAAAGCTATACAATTTATTTTAAATGAGAATGGCCACTTAATATGGACAGTACAAGAATACTACAGCAAAGTCCTAAAATACACACATACACTCTCTTATCTGCCACTGCTTGGAAGTGACTATTAGTAATTAAAGTGAAAAGTTAAGCATGTCTCATGCTTTTCTAATAGAAAATTCAGTTAGAGTAACCACACAGAGCTATTTACGGAGGGAAAGCTCCCCTTTATAGAATGAGACACACAGTATAATGCCATCTATGTATATAAAACATATACACATAGATATATGAAAATCTGAAAAATGTAAACACATGTAGGACAGATCAAAAGGATGTATGCGAAAAATGCAAAAGTACTTAATGCAAGACTGGGAAGAAGAATGGAGGTATAAGGGAGAAACAAACACTCATATGCATACAACTAAAGAATGATCTTTCAAGAACTGATGATGGAGGTGGGCAATGAATTAATAAATATGTGCAGGTGAATGCAGTGAAATAGATGTCTTACAAAGAACAGAAAAGGGAAAAAAATCCTACAGGAAACAAACGAAAGCCAAAGGCTCAGGAAAAAAAGATTATTCAAAGACTAACCAGCTAATAAGTAACTTGGTATTTTTTAAACAAGAAAAGAGTGTTCTGATTCATTTACTTTTTTTTTTTTAATATATTTTATTGATTTTTCACAGAGAGGAAGAGAGAGGGATAGAAAGTCAGAAACATCGATGAGAGAGAAACATCGAACAGCCACGGTACATGCCCTTGGCCGGAATCAAACCTGGGACCTTTCAGTCCGCAGGCTGACGCTCTATCCACTGAGCCAAACCGGCTTTGGCTGATTCATTTACTTTTAAAATGGCAATATGCAACACAAGCTTATTAAACATTAATGTATTTCAATCTTCACACTCTACAATAAAGAAAAGACAAATTAACTGAAAGAAATAACAATGAAGCAAGCAGACCATGAGAGAAACCAGCTTTTTCATCTTCAAATCTTTTAGAAATATCAGGTCTAAGGACTACTTTGTTGTAGTTTTGCAACAGGTATACAACAGCTACTATCTGTGGTATTTTGTTCCCTGGACTAGATGAACTCCGCCCACAAGCTAATCCTGAAATTTTAAGTCCCTAAAGGACAATGACCATGTCAAACTAAAATACCATGTAAAAGCACCCAGCTCAAAATTATTTTAAGTAAGCACATAATGCTTTCTGACATGTAACTAGATTATCCTCAGCACCTCTTCTATTTCAGCCTTTTGGTCTAGCATTGCTATCAAAATGACTAACACAGAAAAAGAATGAGAGTAATTCTAAGATCACTGCCAAAAGGATGTATTCTTTTCCTTATTACCACTGAGACCAAAAGGCTATAAGCTTCTCCTTCCACTCCTATACTTGTGATACTAATATACCTTTAGAATTTTGATTGATTACCTACACCTCCATCTAACCTATAGCAAGGAATGTAGAATTAAAATTGGAAATCACAGTCATCTTTAAGGTTAATACAGTATGGCACAGAAAACTTGACCAACAAATGTTTATTGAAATAAATTACTGATTTAACAAGAAAAGTTAATTGGTGGTTCATTTATGTTAATAAACATAATTAACCTTGCAGCTCTCTTAACAAACAAAATAACCATGTATTAGCACATCTGAAAAAAAGACAATTCCAAATAAAGGATAAGATCAATAATTTTTAAGATACACGAATAAGAAAAATATGGAAAATATATTGTCAATTCACTCATCTCAGGTACACCTGAGCTGAATGGAATATATGTCTCTTATGAATGGATATATTCTTATCCTTACCAATGGGGGATTCTGGAGTTAGTCCCATACTTTGAAGCAATGCTTCAGCTTCTCTTCTTTTTTTTTCAAGATCTGATTCTTCCTGTACAGGAGCAACTGCTTCCTTCTTCTGATCAGTCTAAAATTTTTAAGTTAAAAACTTAAGTTTACATATGGTACACACCATTTGTTTGAAAAAAATATATTTTGAATAGACATTATACTAATTAAGTGAAAACCATTCTCAATAGAGTTCTAGTAAGCAATCCCCAAATGGTATGTACTAACTTGATTCACTTTTATATATAAACAAAGAGTTCCTGCAAAAATTTTCCTAATGGTAAATTCTAAAAGTACAACTTCTAATTATGTACAGTATTAAATTGCTATCCACAGTTAGGGGCAGACACTAAACATAGGAGCTGCCCCCTAGTGGTCTGTGTGCTCCCACAATGGGAAAGCCACTCAACTGACCCAGATGAGCAGTGCTCCTACAGCAGGAGCAGCCGCTTGGCTGACTGGGATGAGCGGCAGTCCCACAGCGGAACAATCCACACAGGCCACACCCCCCCACCAGTGCACAAATCCTGTGCACCAGACCGCTAGTTGATAAAAATATGACTGGGTTTGGTAAAATTCACTTTTGCATAGTTCAAAACATTTTTAAAATTGTTTTTGTAAACTTTGATTTAGACAGTTATAATTTTAGCAAAATCTTCCAGTTAAACTACAGAAGCCTCAATATTCTCAGATCATCCAGTACTTTTCAAGTGAATATTATGCCTTCAGGGAAAAGTACTATATATACAGTATTGTCCCCTTATCCACGGTTTTTACTTTCCATGCTCTCAGTTACCTGTAGTTAACCTTGATCTGAAAATATTAAATGGAAAATTCTAGAAATGAATAATTCTTATGTTTAAATTGCATGCCATTCTGAATAGCATGATGAAATCTTGCTCTGTCACACTCCGTTCAGCCTGGGATGTGAATCATCCCTTTTTTCCAGTGTATATGCTAATCACTTGTAAGTCATTTAGTAACAGTCTTGGTTATCAGATTGACTATTATGTGTTGAAATGCTGTGTTCAAGAAACTTTTATTTAATAACTAGACGCCCGGTGCATGAATTCGTGCATGGGTGGAGTCCCAAGGGGGCTGAGGGAGGGGGCTGGGACACGACTGGCTCTCTGAGTGAGTGGTGGGATGCCCTTGCTGGCCTGGGATACAGATCCATCCCACTGATGTTCGCACTAGTTGTCAGGAGCCACCTGGCGGCTGCTTTTATATTGTTTCTTCCTTGTGGAGCATCTAGGGAAAGGAAGTGGCCTTGGTGCCTGAGGCCGACTTCCAGGAGGCCAGTGGCGCTGTCTGGATCATGCCGATGGCACTGGTCTGTCAGTGGCTGGCCCATTCTCTGGAGATTGGGCCTGCAGGACTACTAAGGAAGTGAGTGGCTGCTGCTAGGCTGTTGAGCGGCCGGGATGGGTCAGTCAGCTGAGCAGCCCTCTCATGTGGGAATGCACTGACCACCAGGGGGCAGCTCCTCCACTGACTTTTCAATCAGTAATTCTGGTTGTTCAGTCATAACAGTTGCTTAGGCTTTTATATATATAAAGTAGTGGCCCAGTGCATGAAATTCGTGCACGGGGGGAGGGGATCAGTGTCCCTCAGCCCTGCTTATACCCTCTCCAATCTGTGACCCCTCGGGGGATGTCCAATTGCCAGATTAGGCCTGATATGGGCAGTTGGACATCCCTCTCGAATCCGGGACCTCTGGCTCCTAACCACTCACCTGCCTGCCAGCCTGCTCGCCTCCAACTACCCACCCCCGCTGGCCTGATCACCCCCACCTGTTCCCCCCACAGGCCTGATCACCACCAACTGCCCCATGCTGGCATGCCTGCCTCCAACTGCCCACCCTTGCTAGCCTGATCGCCCCCAACTGCTCTTCCCTGCTGGCCTGATCACCCCTAACCACCTCTGCCCCGCCATCATGGCTTTGTCCAGAAGAACGTCTGGAAGGTCTTCCAGTCTAATTAGCATATTAGGATCAATTCAGGTGTAAGGCCATGTACCTCGGTTGTAAGCTTGATCTTCAGCCCTGGTTGGCAGCACATGCAGGAGGCAACCAACTGATGTCTCTCTCTCATATCAATGTTTCTCTCACTCTATCTCTCCCCTTTCATTCAATTCTCTCTAAAAATCAATGGAAAAAAATATCCTTGGGTGAGGACTAACAACAACAACAAAATAATAATAATGTCCCAAACCACATTAGTGATACTGGGATTTCAGATATGCCAAAGAGAAGCCATAAAATGCATCCTTTAAGTGAAAAGGTGGAAGTTCTTGACTTAATGAAGAAAAACAATTGTATGCTGAGGTTGCTAATATCTATTCTATGGTAAGAATGAAATTGTAAAAAATGAAAAAGAAATCTGTACTAGTTTATTAAGAGAACACATTCACATAACTTTTATTACAGTATATTATAATTGTTCTATTTTTATCACAGTTATGGGCTGCATTATGTTTTAGTCAGCAATAAACCAGATATACAACAGTGGTCCCATAAGATTATAATGGAACTGAAAAATTGCTACCTCCTAGTGATGTCATAGTGGAATGCATTAAGCATGTATTTGTGGTGATGCTGGTGTAAACAAACCTACTGTGCTTTCAGTCAGATGAAAGTATAGCACATATAATTATGCATAGTACATAACACTTGATAATAAGTGAATATGTTAATGGTTTAAGTATTTACTAAACTTTTAATCAGTATTTAGAGTGTAATATTTCTACTTATAAAAAATGAGTTTACTGTAAAACTGCATGCATGTTATGTTGGCAAGAGCCTTCATACATGGCTTGTTTATCATGTATTTACACGTATGTACTATGCAGACTATGTTGTTTTGTTTTGTACAGTAACATGCTTGTGGCCTAGGAGCAATAGGCTGTACATATAGCCAAGGTGGGTAATGGGCTATACCACCTAAGTTTGTGTAAGTAACTATGATATTTGCACAAAAATGAAATTGCCTAATGACAAATTTCTCAGAACATATTCCCATCATTAAGTGGTGCCTGACTATATTAGTTATTGTTGTTAATCTCTTACTCTGCCTAATTTCTAAATTAATCTTTATCATAGATCCATATGTATAGGAAAAAACATGGTATTTATAAGGTTTGGTATTATCTGAGGTTTCAGGCATCCACTGGGTGTCTTGGAACCATATTCTTTGAAGAGAAAAAGGCGACTGTATACCTCAAATGACTATTTTGATTAGATAGCTATTACTCATACAATTCTCTGCAGTGAATTTTGTTAGTCATAATATTTTATAATGCCATTTTAACTTAAAAAATTCATCAGAAAATTTCACCAAAATAGTCAAACAGGCTATATTATCAAGTTGACCCTTTACATATATATATACATACATTATTTAATATTATCACTTGTAATGTTTTAAAAACTTCAAATTAAATATATAAATCTTGTAACAGATATCCCTTAGAGGCCACTTATGACCATCCTTAGGAAACAAAAAACAAATTTGCTCTCAACACTGAAAGGCTTAAATTTATAGATAATACTTTGTAATGGCTCTGCCAGTTGACTCATGCTTTTACCAGATAGCTTTTAATGAAATAACCAAAAGCTCAACTCACTTATAATAATGTATCACAGATAGGTTCAGAGAACACTAGAAAATTCTTCAATTACAGTATCATGGCAATGCCACATATAAATCATATCATTGACTTTTTTTAGTACTATTTTTATTTTTCCCCTAATAGATTCCTGTTAAATCTTGGCTATTTTTCTGCCTATCACATAGAAAAACTTGGTACAAATGTCACAGGACAAATTATCTTACACTGACCATTTAAAACATATCTGTAATATCTCCAGCTCAGGGTCAATGTACCTTTTCAGTCCGTGATTAAATGGTGATGCCAAAAATCAGAAGACATTAAGTACCTGGTCCACCTTTATCAAACCCATAACTCGGTAAAAATATTTCAGTGACTATATTATAAAAAAGGCCAGTGGCTGTAACGCTGTAATGGTCGAACAACCAAATGACCGGTCACCAGAAGGTTCATGGAGCACCTCTCGGACCCTCAGCCCATAGGCTCCCATCACAGCCAGGCTGGCAGCCGGCGGGTGGGCCGGGCCAAGTGATATTGGGCTCTGGGCCTCTAGTTCATGATAAAGGAGATAAAAACAAATCGCTTAACCAATTAAATATTCTATAATATATTTCTCTTTGTCATTAATACTATCTTGATAGATTATTAGCAGTTCAGGCTAGTAAAACCTTCAGGTAAATAGGTTCATAATCTAAACTAAGTTATGATATATTGTAGATGCCATGTTTTATGAGCTGATGCCCCTTACTTTATATAATAAACACATTCCTAGAAAACTAAATACGTAAATTGAACTTCTATAAATTAAACACTAGAAATGCATAATTCTACATGAAATATTTTTACTTAGTAAAAAAGTCACATTTTAATTGACCACTTTTGATCAGTTTTATCATTTCAGGTACTATCCCCGGTTTCACGCATCCACTGGGGGTCTCCCACAAATAAGAAGAGACTACTGTACATCTCAAATTCCTATATTGACTAGATAACTATTATTCATGCAACTGTAAAATGGATTTTGTTAGATCTGGTTTCTTTAAAGTCAGATTCACCTATAATGCTATATTTTGCAGTCACAACTGCTGGACTTTTTAAAAAACTATTCTGAAAGCTTTGCATAAAGGTATTAAGTACTTGAAATAAAATCCAATTATTTTATTTTATTTTTTAAAAATCATACATACTTCCTTCTTTTTCCTTTCTTCTTCTTTTCTCTTCTTTTCCTCTCTGATTTGGGCCAACCGCTGCTTCTTACGTTCCAGCTCTGCCTTTAATTCACTTTTGTCCGACATGTTTGTGACCTTAAGAAGTATGTAATCATATACAATCATCATTACACTGGTAAAAGCAGCACTCTTTTTAAAAAATTTTCTTCAATGAATGTCTCAAGAGGCCATGTAGCCCTGACTGGTTTGGCTCAGTGGATAGAGCATCCCCCTGGGAACTGAAGGATCCCAAGTTCGACTCTGGTCAAGGGCATGTACCCTGATTGCGGACACTTCCCCAGTAGGAGGTGTGCAGGAGGCAGCTGATCGATGTTTCTCTCTCATCCATGTTTCTAACTCTATTCCTCTCCCTTCCTTTCTGTGAAAAAATCAATAAAACATATTTTAAAAAGAGAACATGTAAACTCTAATTTTAAAACAGTGGAAGCCTATCAATTACTAAGATTTGAAAAAACATTATGAACAAACGTATATAAGAAATATTATTCAGCGTTAAGCATAGTAGCTGGCACATTGCTCTTTAATGTTCACATGCCCAAATTTTCACACAATGCCTGGCTCTTAAAACAGAGGACATGGATTGGCATTAAGAAGCTTAACAGGCGATACAGATCAAATCTACTACCAGAGTTTTTTCATTCATTCCTAGAAATTTGATAGAACAACATTCCCATAAGTTCTAGAAAGTGCAATGTAATAGTAGTACTTTGGACAAGCAAAACACAAAAATAACCATCATTTGCTATCAAATATACTTAATCACAGTAAATATATGCTTAGTCAAAGCCCAGAAACAAAGTCCAACCGGCTCAACTACATCCAGCGGACGGGCCCGCGCCTCCTCACAGGAGCCCGAGCCTCAATGACTAACAAACACGTTCACTTTCTTAAAACTAAAGGAAGAGAATGTCTTTGGAATGTGGTGCTACAATCTCCGCGTTTAGATACTTTCCAACGCACAGAGGTGAGGGGGAACGTAGCCAAGACTTTTACTGAGAACGTGAGCAAGGCGACAGGGAGGCACTTCTCCCCTGGGGTCACTGCCAAGAGGGCGCGTCCCGGAGAGTGCGTCGGAGGGGGGAGCAGCGGGCGCTGGACAGGCCCCTCCGAGCCACCTCCGGAGCGGCCAGAAAGTAAGGACGTGGACTCCCCGGCCGGCCGGCCGGGCTTCCGGAGTCACCGTGGCGCTCTCCGCCTCTCCGCTCCGCAGCCGGCCGGGCGGCACTATCGGCAGGAACTCCCGAGGCGCCCTTCGAGTCCCGACGTGAGACTCAGCAGACAGGCGGGCCTTGAGGGGAGGACAGTTCACCCACCTGTCAGGTGGAGGGAAGGGGAAGAATCTGCCCGCCTGCAACTTCCGACAATGTTCCTCTCCTTCAGCCACGACAGCAAGTGTCGCCGCCACTAGCTCCGGGGCTACTCGAGGCACACAAAGAGGGATGGGCGGTGGCTGCTACGGCAAGTGCTTCGGGACAAAAGGCTTCATCAGAACGAAGTCGCTCCCAGAAAGAAGGGGTTGGAGTCCGGCTGCGAGGAATTGTAGCCCTTCCGTGATTTACCTGTGTAAAGCAGAAGACAAGGAATGAAACAAAGAAGGCCCAGGAGCCCGAAGTGTTTCCGCTTTACCAAAAAACTAAGACTATTGCTAATATCCTCGGACTGGATAAGCAACCTCCCCTCGGCCAACAGACAGACACGACTCAGGAAAACTACAAGCCCCAGCTCCAAGAGAAACTTGCTTGGGGCGAGCAATGCATTCTGGGAGCTGTGGTCAATGGTAGGCGCACAGTATGCTGGGACATATAGTATTTGAGGCCTTCTTCTTTCAAAACTCCCGGAGAAGCTTTCAGCGCTTAATGTATTCAGTCTACTGATCAGTGCTCATTATATCTTAAGATCTTGGACTCAACATTGGCTGAATTTTAAGAATTTTCCAAGGGGTGAATCTATACAGGGTGGCCCCGCAAAATGTATATACACTTGAACAGCTGATAGCTCAATTTTGATAATGAAATGCATTTTAATAAATACTCCCTTTATAATTATTCAAAGTGTATATACATTTTTGGGACACCCTATATATTGCACTGCACATTTTGGTGTAGAACACTTTCTAGGGCATATATAGCAGTTTTAGGGAAAAAATGCCTTATAGAGATTTCATGTGGGATCTTAGGCAAAATTTACAATACAAAATTTAAATTTTGAAAATGTACTGTAACCCTATACTGTCAAAAACTGGGAGAAACTGTCTTTAATTAGAAAGCTCCTTGTAAACCTAATTAAATTTTTACTAGTATTTATTATGTACACTTGCTTAGCTACAGTATTCTAGTTCTGAAAATTAATAATAAAAATTTCTAATTACTATATTTTCTCTTAAATTTCATCATGTACACATGACTATTTATATGGGGCTACAAAAATTAGTACTGTTATAAAAATATTAATTATAAAGTAAATAATATATTAATCAGCATAGCATATAATTCTCCTATACTTTGGTGCAGTATAATTGGTACCATTGTGGTTTTCTTTCAAAGAATTTTTTAAAAGAAAGCATATTATATATTGAAATCTAAACAGCAAAAATGGTTTCCATAGTTGTAGGTTTTTTAACATACATAGAAAGCAAAAGTTATTAGAATAGGATTTGCCAGAAATTTATGGGTTGATACACATTTTTTAAAATTTTATTTACACAGTTTAAAGCATTATTTGGCAAGAATGAAAGCCAACATCAAAGCAATGTCTTATATTCTAGATGGTCAAGTCTAGGATAAACCTTTAGGGTTCAAATTCTAAGTCCTTGGGCCTAAGCCTAATATACAAGATAAAGATCTCAGAAATTAATTTGACAAAGAAAATTCTCCAAATTTCAAGACTTTTCCCCATAACCTAAAATTCCGAAGAGCGATTTTATAACTATACATGTATATCATGAAAACATTGCAGGTTCGGTTCCAGACCATTGCAATAAAGTGACTATCACAATAAAGCAAGTTGTAATCTTTCTGCTGGTGAAAGGCCTTGCCTTCAATTTATAAAAATCACAACATCTGTGAAGTGCAATAAAACAAGGTGTGCCTGCTCTGCCTTTTTGTTTTCTTTTTTCCTAACATTTAGTCTTCCTTTATTAATTTGAAAAAATTGGGATTTGATTAACCACTATGTACCAGGAATGGTGGTAGGTATAAGGACTAAAACATATATCTCTGTTTTCAAGATGGGAAGACTGTCAGGACACTCAGTTCAACTAAATATTATGATCTGATTAAGTAGGGAAATAATGGAAACCCTCTAGAAAATAAAATTTTCAGGATTCTAGGGCTGTCTTTGATTCTGGAAGATTGAGTAGATGTTACCCATGCAAAGGGGATGCAAAAAGTTCCCTTACTAGTAAGAAGGGGAAAGAACATGGCTAATGTACACAAGTACAGGATAAAAATAGATAAAATTTGCATTGTTGAACAAATTTGTATCTACAGTTTGAAGTGATATATTGAACATACTGCAGGATTTCGTTTATATGAAATTTTATATGAAAGCACAGAATACTGGAGAATCTGGAAATCGTTCAGAATGGCTGTAGGCTAAGACAAGAACCGGGGAATGAAGACATAAACAGCAGTGAAATCACGTCGCATTTTAGATTTAGTCCTGAAGATAATGTGAATCCACTGACACATTTTAAGTAGGATGATAGTACTAGTATGATGTGGTTAGCATATTAAACAATTGACGTTTTGAAGTGGTCTGAAGAAAAGCTGGTGTGCTGGTATTCTTTCCTTGGTCCTCAGACTCATTTCCTGCCCTTCTGTGTGAAGCTCTAGCTTGTGAGGATTGACCTTGGCCTCTCTGAGGACTTCCTTGTGGTTGGGTTTGACCAAAGAAAGGCCTAGGCAAGGTTATCAGAAGGCAGGTGGAAAGGGAAATCAGGCCTTTCTCCTCCATTCCTTTGCTCTTCTGATGTAACATCTCCAGCAGTAACTTCACCCCTCCATGAATATAGCTCCTGCCAGGGGGCCCCTCCTTCATGGCTGTACCTTTCGCTGGACTCTGCAAAATTTATTTTCTCCCTTTGTCACTTCAGCATCTCCTTTATAGCTAGTATTTAAATACATTGTCAACTTTTATTTGCTCCCTTATCTCAGCTAGCCTTCCTATAACTGGCCCTTTCATTAAAATATCTTCATTTGAACTATGTGGGTGAATTTCGTTTGCGGCTGAGACCCTATTGATACACGTTGGTTGGAAGGATGGGAGATAGAGAGAAGAGAGAGTAGAGACAGGGAGCAGAAAGTGGTGTAGAAAATATCTAAATATTGTTTGGAAGTTCCATCTGCTTAGTAGGGAATAAAGCATATGTGAAACCCTTTAACTAGTTTCTGTGTCTTAGTGTCCTAAAAGTTCTATCTCATGTGATTAAAGAATTACAGGCTAAACAAGGATGCATACCTATTTTTCAAATCCTAAAATCTGATGAAGTGAATAAAGATACAGCCCTGGAATGCAGTATCATGAAGCCATTAAAATTAACACAATAGTTCTCTATATGCCAATGGCAAATGACCTCCAATATAATTTAGAAGTGAAGAAAGTAGGGTGCAGAGTCATTTGCACAGACTGATTCATTTGTGCAAAAAAGAAGAAACATATGTATATGTATGCTATTTTTGCAAGGATACACTAGAAGTAATAATGACTATTTCTAGAAAAGAAGGTTAGATGTCTTGTGATCTAAGATAAAAGGAAGACTTTCGCCTGTGGCCTGCCTGAATTTTAAAAAATACTATATATTAAACATATAACTAAAAATCTAGGCTTTTGTTTCATTTTTAACATTAAAAAATCCATTATCAGCATTGATTAGAAAGACTATAATGATTAAGATAAGGCCAGTACTCCAGGTATTGCTTAGTTCAAACCACTATGTCATTCCTATTATTTAAATTGGCTAGACTGAGGAGGAGATGTAGTGAGCATTAGTGCTGAAGGGTTATTTTGTTTTAGGTGAGGTATGGTAGGGGGAATTTGCATTTTAAATCTCAGAATGGGTTGTAAGAGAGGATAAAAATAGATAAAATTTGCATTGTTGAACAAATTTGTATCTACAGTTTGAAGTGATATATTGAACATACTGCAGGATTTCGTTTATATGAAATTTTAAAGCAGCCAAACATAATCTAATGATGTAAGACAGAAGAGTTGTTATTGCGGTACAGGGTTTTGACTGGAAAGGGACATAAGATGGTGTCTGGGTACTGATAATATTTCTTATTTTTATATGGGTGAGGGTTACACAGATTTATATACTCTGCAAAAATTCACTGTACAATTGTACATTGTAAAATGGTATAAATTTACAGATTTATAAAATCTGTAAAAAATTGTACCCTTAAGAATGGTCCTCTTGCCCTAGCAGGCTTGGCTCAGTGGATAGAGCATCAGCCTGTGGACTGAAGGGTCCCAGGTTCGATTCTGGTCAAGGGCACATGCCTGGGTTGTGGGCTCAATCGCCAGTAGGGGGAATACAAGAGGCATCTGATCAATGATTCTCTCTCATCATTTATGTTTCTATCTCTCTCTCCTTTCTCCCTTCCTCTCTGAAATCAATGAAAAGAAATATATATTTTTTAAAAAGGGTCCTCTTTATTGTATGTATATATATATATATATATATTATATTCAACTAAGAAGTTAAGAAGCAACAACATATTAAAATGTGGCACTTCAAAATAAGCAAACATAAACACCATCTGAAAAATGTAGCACACACCCAAATTGGAAAAGGAAGGAATGTGAAAAGGTTAGAAATTTGATGTTACCTAATGATCCAGGATCTCAAAATATTGAGGGACTCCAGTAAGTCTTTCCCAAGTAGTAAACTCTCAAATTTATAATAATTTTTTGAAAACCTTGTGATATGCACCTCATCATACAAAGTCTAAGATGACATTATATTGTAAAGAAGAAAGTTGTAGCTGCATTTATAATGACGTTTTCTTGTAACTATACTTTTAGCATCCTTCTGTAAATGTCACTCATTTGGTTGTAACTTTGCAAAATGAAATGTACTAAAAAGTTCATTGCTGTGAGCTTTTTAGTAGGCAAAGAGCACATTTCCTAGCATCTCTTCTTAAATATTATAGCTCTACTAGGGGCCTGGTGCATGAAATTTGTGCACAGAGGGGGAGGGTGCACGAATTTCATGCACCAGGCCCCTAGTAGAGCTATAATATTTAAGAAGAGATGCTAGGAAATGTTCTCTTTGCCTACTAAAAAGCTCACAGCAATGAACTTTTTAGAACATTCACCCAGCCTGCATGCTCTCCAGTCTGGGACATCCCTCTCATAATCCAGGACTGCTGGCTCCCAACTGCTCATCTACTTGCCTTCCTGATTGCCCCTAACTGCTTTTGCCTGCCAGCCTGATCATCCCCTAACCACTCCCTGCCAGCCTGCTCACCCATAAATGCCCTCCCCTGTAGGCCTGACCCCCCCCCCCCCCCCACTGCCCTTCCCTGCTGGCCTGATCACCCACAACTGCCATCACCTGCTGGCCATCTTGTGGTGGCCATCTTGTGTCCACATGGGGGCAGCCATCTTGTGTGTTACAGTGATGGTCAATTTGCATATTATCTCTTTATTAGATAGGTTTATTCTTTCTATATGTTAATCAGAGGTCCTCTAAGATTTTACTTTGGTTGCCTAAATTCATGAGGTTTCCACCACCTTGCCTCCGAGATCTGGAGATTGCTCATCTTTTTCCTGTTAACAGCTCTTTCCAAGCCACTGGTATTTTTAATTTTTTTCTAAATACTTCTACTTCACCTTCAGGAAATGTCCTTGATCTTGTCTCTTAGAAATGTTGACACAACTATTTTCTTGCAACTTTGGGAGCTATCTTAACTTTCCCATTTCTTCTCATACCTAAGGGAGGCTCTCTAAGAAACTCCCTCACTCCGAGGAATGTTCATAGCCTGACCAGCAAATCTGCCCTCATAATTTAACAGCATTACTTTTCTATTATCCTTACTATTGTTCTAGTCTGTATTTTTCCCTTTGGAGTGTTGCTGCATTGTTAACTTACTATAGCTTCCCCCCTCTCCTGTTATTTTCTCTACTTGTCGTGATGCACATATTTTCTCTCTTAGTGTCAAAATAAGGCGATGGTAAATGATGAGTCCCTTCTGAGTGAAGGATACTTTTGTAATCGGTAACCTTTGGCAGGAAGTACATATCCTAGTGAATGATGGAGTACTTAAGAGTGATTCACCAGTGAGCATTACAGAAAATAGGCTGAGGGTTCAAAAATTCAAGGCAAGTTCCCTCTCCTCAGCAGGTGTATATAGTGTGCTCTCACTTTGGGTTAAGAGAGAGGAGATAATGACGGCTTCTTAAAGTTATCAATAATGCACTCACAACTCTGTTAGGTGTAATGGTTTTAAAAGGTAGAATGAAAACACAGCTAGAAGATAAACACGAAAGGAATCCTCTTCTTATAGAGATTGCGAGGCATGTGCACCTCATGATACATACATGCAACTCCCATCAACTGAAATGAGAATTATGAGTGTCTCATTAAAGGAGTATATATACCCCCACAGATGTGGTAGGGGATACTCTTGTTCTTCCAGAATTTCTTGTTTTGATTTACTTTCTTGTGGTGGAATAAAATCTTGTGTTATTTTTTAAAAAGTTATTCTTGGATATTCAACATGTTTGTTTTCATATGTAGGGGTAGAAAACAGCAATTACTAATTGGCAGAAAAAGAAACAATCACAAACCCTATGCAAATCCCAATCAGAACTAGATTGACTAGTTTTTCTCAGGTTCCAAGGATTGACCTATAATATTCCTCTTTGAATAAATATTTATTCAACATTTGACCTCACTGACTTTAGGCAAATTTCAGGGTGGTTAAGATTTTCTACATTAACATGGAAATGAGTTTCTAATTATACAGAATTGTTGATTAACAGCATGTACAGATTTGCTCATTGACTTACTTTAAATTACTTAATATAATCAAATAAGTTGCTAGTCTTTCAGAATTCCTTTCTTTCCTTTTTGACCTCTGATCCTTTAACATCCACTTCTTGAGCTCCATCTTTCTCTGATTACTTTTTTCTATTTCCTTGGATTTTAGTAGTTTTTCTTTACACATCTCGGGCCAGTAGGGATTGCATTGTAAATGCATGATGTTTCCCTTCAGATGGCAAATGAGACAAAGCACCCTCTACTCTATGCAAACCACAAGAACTTCTTCTCATCTCTAAGAAACGCCCTCACTTAGAAGAATGTTCATAGGCTGACCAGCAAATCTGTCCTCATAATTTAACAGCATTACTCTTCTACTACCTTACTATTGTTCTAGTCTGTATTTTCCCTTTTGGAGTGTTTGCTGCGGAGAGGCCAGACAAGGAATGTCTTGATTTACATAAGAGGATTATTTAATGCCATTAAAACAAACAAAAAAAACCTACACTCCTCATTTATTTTTAAATTAATTGATTAATATTTTGACTTTAAACAATTTTTTTTCATTTTCAATTACAGTTAATATGCAATATTATATTAACCTCAGGTATACAATATTATATTATCCTCAGTGAGTAGACATTATATAACTTACTAAGTGATCATTCTGGTAAATCTCGTACACAGTTATTACAGTATTATTGACTATATTGGCCATGTACTTTACATTCCTATGACTATTCTGTAACTACCAACTTGTACTTAATCCCTTCATCTGTTTCACTCACTCATCTAAGCCCCCTTTCATCCAGCAACTGTCAAAATGTTCTCTGTATCTATGAGTCTGTTTCTGTTTTGCTTGTTTGTTCATCTTGTATTTTAGATTCAATTGTTGATAGATATGTATCTATTGCCATATTATTAGTCATATTTAAAAAAAATTTTCCCTTCTCCTTCTCCTTCTCCATCATCATCATCATAAAGAAGACCCCAGTCAGGACACATGCCTGGGTTATAGGCTTGATCCCCATTGGGGGCATGCAGGAGGCAGCAATCAATGATTTTCTCTCGTCATTGATAATTCTATCTCCCCCTCTCCTTTCTTTCTCTCTCTCTCTCTCTCTCTCTCTCTCTACACACACACACACACACACACACACACACACACACACACACACACACACAGGGCCCAGTGCATGAATTCATGCACCTTGAAAGGAACTGTGGGCTGTGAGGCTGTGGTAGGCACAGGGGTGGGTCTTGGCCCATCCTCCGCTCCCCCACCTGGCCCCTCCGGCCATGGCCCTGGTCACCTGTATGCCTGCAGCTCTCCTCCCACTGCCACCACTCACACACACTGAAAGTGCCAGCCTTGCTTGCACCTGTTAAAGGCGCGAAGCAATTGGAGCCAGTGCCAGCAGGGGTGTGAGTGGGGCCGATGCCATCAGTGGGTGCAAATGGTAGCTCTGTCCCAATCACCTCTCAGGAGCAGGGGAAGTTGAAAAGCCCTCTGGCGTGATCAGGGCGGGCAGCTGCTGCTTGCACCCACTGATGATGCTGAGCCATCAGGACCGGCACAGGGCACTGGCAGTGGGTACAAGTGGGGCCGTTGCCACAGCGGTTGTAAGAGGTGACTGCTGGCCCCGATCTCCTGTCAGAAGCAGGGGAAGGTGGAGAAGCCCTGAGAGACGACTGGGGCCAGCAGCCGCTACTTGCACCCGCTAACGGCGCTGAGTGATCAGAACCGGCGCCAGCAGTGGTTGCAAGCAGGGTCAGCATCGGCAGCAGATGTAAGCACAGGGCGGGACTGCCGTGTTTGGGAGCAAAGAATTTTCAGTAACCACCAGAGGCTCTCACCCAATGACAGCAACAATGCCCTTGTTCACCTGCTCCACCATTCCACTGTGGCCAATGCCCGCCATGTTCTGGGCACGCCCCCTGGTGGTCAGCATATGTCTTAGTGATCGATTGTTCAATTCAGGTTGTTCTGCCATTCAGTCTATTTGCTTATTAGCCTTTTATTATATAGGATGTATATGAAAAAGCTTCGGACTCCAGCAGCTCCTGTCACTATCCCCTTATTATTATTTTTTTTACAGCCAAAAGTTATGGATCCTTCTCTTCCTGGCACTGGAATCCTGGACTGGAGTGGCCTGGTATGGGGCTGGGACTCTTTGCTCCTCGGGGGGAAACCTCCACAGCCCAGATATCCCTCCAGATTTTTATTAGGCCCACGTGGTATCAGCCTGTTCTGCATCTCCACCCCTCCTCCTACCAGTCCTGATGTGGCTTCTTCTTCTGTAGCTGTAGGACGTCTATTCAGCTGGATTTCAGGAGGTTCTGAATCATGGATGTTCTTTAGTTTAGTTGTAATTTTGATGTGGTTGTGGGAGAATGTGAGTACCACATTTGCCTATGCTGCCATATCGACTGGAAGTCCTACAATCCTCTTTTTAGAAATTCCCATATTCTTGGCACTATAGTGGCATGCTCAGCCTGGGGAATACCTAATCTATCCCTGGTTTATTGGGGCCTCAAGTGAAAACATTGCAACTTCCCATGAAGGGAAGGGAAGAAGCTTTTGTTGCTGTTAAGTGCAAATCTATCAAATAATTAACAATTGAAGAATATTCTTATAGAGTAATCAGGCCCTTGTAGTCCTTTCTCTGCATGTTTGTCTTAGAATTCCGATCATTAATGACAATTCAGATTTTCAGAGAAAAGATTATTTGCTTGTGCAATACCACAGCCAAGACAACTGGAAATGTTTATTGCAAAAAATGCTTATTGTGAAAGGAATGCATAAAGGGGCATTGGAATATTCTTTTTGTGGTTTTGAGGTTTAATTGTTTTAAGAGAATTTAATCAAGTCAATTTTGAAAGCATCTTGTTTTCAGTGAAGGGTTAATCTTGTTCAATAGGGAAGAATCAATGCTCAATTCTGCTCTTTGTTACAGTTGTGTGGCCAGATAAGTAATTGATTTCCGTATCTCCAAGACCAATCTCTAGTTGATGAGAGGAAATGAAAACATTGACTTGACAGATTAATTTAGGGGTCTAGCAAAAAGAAATGTAATGACATTGTTTTGCAAAAACAAGAAAGAAGACACAAGGTCTGGGAAACAAGGAAGGCAATATAGGACAGGGCAGAAGGAAGTTCTCAGCATATAGCAGGTCTGGACACAACCAAGCCAGATGGGAGTCAGAGAATGTCTCTAAGATGATTAAAATGTAGCTGATTGCCGAGACTGGTTTGGCTCAGTGGATAGAGCGTCGGACTGCTGACTGAAGGGTCCCAGGTTCGATTCCGGTCAAGGGCATGTACCTTGGCTGCGGGCACATCCCCAGTAGGGGGCGTGCAAGAGGCGGCTGATCGATGTCTCTCTCTCATCGATGTTTCTGACTTTCTATCCCTCTCCCTTCCGCTCTGTAAAAAAATCAATAAAAATATATTTTAAAAAAATAAAATAAAATGTAGCTGATAGATTACGTGGTGTACCTGAATGTACCGGAAGGGTACTGATACTTCTTTTAAACAGTTTAGGGATGGTCCTAGCCAGTGTGGCTCAGTGGATAGAGCGTCAGTCCTGGGTTTGATGCCAGTCAAAGGCATGTACCTTGCTTGGTTGCAGGTTCCCTGGCCCTAGTCAGGGTGCATGCAGGAGACAACCAATCAGTGTATCTCTCTCACACAATGTTTCTCTCACATCGATGTTTCTGTCTCTCCCTCTCCCTTCCTCTCTTTCTAAGAATCAGTGGGAAAATATCCTCAGGTGAGGATTAACAACAACAACAAAAGTTTAGGAATGAATCACACACACACAAAAAAATTAAGCAAATGAAAATATGAGAAAACTATGGCCAGAGAAAACTAAGCATCCTATCTAATAAAAGAGTAATATGAAAATTGGCTGTAACTTTGCCTCACTCACAAGCCACGCTCACCGGCCACGCCCACTGGCCAATCAGGAGCTGGGGCAGAGCCAGCCGGGGCTAAAGCTGGGGCCAGTGGGTTGAGCTGAAGTGGTAGCAGGGAGCTCGCTGGGCAGTTGCAGGCAGCCAGGGCTAAGGCCAGGGCTGGGGAGGTGGAGGGCACAGGGCCAAGGTGGCCCCCAGGGCCAGGTGGTCTCCAGTGGCAGCTGAGCTGAGCAGAGCGATGGCTGGGTGCCCAAGGCCTGAAGCCTCTAGCTAGAGGCTTCAGGCCTTGGGCAGGCTGGGGGTGAGCGGTCAGTAGGACATCCCCTGAGGGCTCCCAGTGTGTGTGAGGAGGCAGGTTGGGCTGAGGGATCACTTACCCCCAGTGCACAAATTTTGTGCACCGGACCCCTAGTTGTACTATAAAGAAAATGTATTTATTGTATACTGTGTAGCTTAGCTGTGAAAAATATTTAAAAATGATAATTATGTAAACATTGAATATTGAATGAAAATGACTTTATAGTTACATAGAAAGGTGAAGAAGAGATGGGGTGGGAGGATATGTGGGTAAGAATCAAATTCTTCTATAGTAGGAAGTAAGATAAAATATAAAACTGCAAAAAAATTAAGAAATAGTAGCTTAAGAATATTATTTAGAAATGAGGATAAACAACTAAAAGAACAGATATTATTGGTGGGGAAGTTTGGAGCAGAACCCTTATATTATCATTTAACTGTTTGAATTATGTCTGGTCATCAATTTAATTAATTAAAAATTTAAGGAAAGCATTTATCCACATTTTGAAAATAAAAATGTAGGGATTATTTACAAAGGGAAAATCCCTATATATATTTCTATTCCCTCCTCTCCTCCACGTCCCCCCTTCCTCCAACCTGTCCTGTTTGCTTATGACAAGTAGTACTCCACTGGGATTTTTATTCCAACCAAAGTAATATTTCTTTTGTTCCTTGATTCTTAAAGTTGTAAGACTTCAGTATGATTTAGCCAATTAATACACCAATGAGATAGGCCAGATAAAGGGCCTCAGATAGTGCCGGTACAAAGTGATCAGGAAGAAATGAACTAGGAGTGGCATTTCAGGAAGAATTTTTAATATAGATGGAGAGAGTATTGATGAGGAAACAAATTTGCTTATATTTCAGTTACATGGAAGTCTCCCCTCCCAGTTACCTATGTGTGCCATGTTTCCTTTCCAGTTGGTTCTTTTTTTAAAAAATATATATTTTATTGATTTTTCACAGAGAGGAAGAGAGAGGGATAGAAAGTCAGAAACATCGATGAGAGAGGAACATCAATCAGCTGCCTCCTGCACACCCCCCCGCTGGGGATGTGCCCGCAGCCACAGTACATGCCCTTGACCGGAATCGAACCTGGGACCTTTCATTCCACAGGCCGACGCTCTATCCACTGAGCCAAACCGGCTTCAGCTCCAGTTGGTTCTTTATAGACACTTATGAACCGACCTTAGTCTTACCACTTTACTTTGGATTTCAGATGCTGAGCTACCTAAGTTTGCATTATTATCCCTTTTGCCTTATTTGGGGGGCGGGGGTGGGGGAGATTGCTCATGCCTATTTGGTGGGGTTTTTAAATAATTCTCTGAACAACATAACCAGAGGAGATAATTTAGTTCTGTTAAGCTTTGGCAAAGCCTCTCCTCTCTTTCCTGCTATCTTAATATGTTTATCTCCCTACCTGCCAGTCTAATTATAATGAGCACATGGTATGGTTAGGCAATGATATCAAAGGCAGTGAGACAAAATTTTAAATATTAGAACTCACTCAGGGATTCCAGCAAATACTGTTACCCTAGATTCTCAATAGTGTAGATTTTTTTTTAAGTACCAAAGTTGCTGAGCAAGAGTATAGGTTTACAGGTTAGTTTTCTTCTACTTTTTTTCTGTGTTAAGAGGCTCTAATCTTCGTTAGATATTTTTCCCATTAAATTGTGCAGTTGGGTTAGTTGATTCCAGGAAAAAAGTGCTTGGAAGCAGGAGCTGGAGCGACCAGCCCAAAGAAGCCAGTCCAAGAATGGCAGGATGACGATACAAAGTGAGATAAGAACGGTGTCTCTCCCTGACCAAACAACGACTATGGCTCTGTGCTACTAGAGTTCATTCATCCAGCCAATGTTTCCTGAGCTTCCCAGTGCCTGTCACGGTTCTACATGCCTGGAATACAGTGCCATAATTCAGCTTGATTGTATCTTTTTCAGGTGCAGCCATGAAAATTAAGAAGATTACAGTTGAATTTTCCACCCCTTAATTCAAGTCTAATCTAGAGCTCTTACCTGCCTACATTTGACCAAAAGTTTCATAGGAAAGAGACTTTCCCATGAAATCGTTCCCAGCATTTATTCTGTGGTAGTTTGTCTTCCCCGTGTCCTCCCACCCCATCACTTTTGGATAAAGAACTAAATTCCATGAAAAGCCACAGCTACCCCATAGTAGAAATTAGTTCCTAATGATATTACACTTGCACAAATTGAAATGGGGTTAAAAGCTCAGATTGTGGGTTCGTAGATGTCCTTGCTAAACTGGAAGCTTTTATGGGCTCACTTTAAATTGACAGGCAGAGTTTAGATCTTTTTGTTACTTAAGAATCTGAGCAAATTAGCAAGTCCGAGGCAAATCTTTTTTGATTACCTCCTGGTAATCACATGCCTCCTGGCCAAAGAATAACCCCACTCCAGAGGGAAATGTTCCGCGGGACCTTTTGCCTAAATTCATAAAATCTGTTAGAGCAAATCCCTCACATTTCCATTAAGCCTGTAAATTACTTCTAGGCAAAGAGGAGAAAATGCTGGTGATAAAATGGCTGGACTGTATTAATGATGGGAGGTGGGGCTGCAAAGGTGGAAAAATTGATGCTACATTTAAGATGCAGAGAATTTCAGGCTTTTTCACGTGTTGGGCTAAATGCAAATGATGTCACCTCTAGCGAGAGGCAAAGTTATTAGGCCTCAGAGGCTTCCCCGAACGCTTTGTGAGGCTGTGGTTAAAATGATTACGACGTTATTTTTCTCCATATCTATTCTCTTGGAAAATTTTTTTTTCAGGATTTTATTGTAGATGGGAAAAATGCATAATGCTATGGGAAACAAAGCCCTCGCTATATTCTTGCTACTGGATTATTGCTAGACTATCTCAATGCTGATTGAAATCCAAGACGTGGTATTGAAACCTTAATGAGAAGCTGGCAAATATCTTTCTGCTCCACCGGAAATGTAATCTTTCTATTGAACGTTTTTGTCCCAGTGAATTTCAGCTGCAATAGCATTTTGCATTTGAATCAGAGAGGTCAGTGCTTGATAGCGGCCATGTGGTGCTGGCTCTGCTCACTTTGGGGTGAAATTGATCCCCGAAGGTGTTGAAAGTACAGTAGTGGGTCATTATATGTAATTAACTCATTGTTTCATCCAGATGATTGCCCAACTTGTTGTGTTTCTAAAAATCAAATTTTTCTATAAAAATGACCTGTCAATTTCAATATCCCACAATGCTTCCCAAATATATAAAATTAGTATGTTGTCTCAATGATTTTTGTTAACTCATAATACATTTACTAGGGTAACTCATTCATGTCATAACAGTTTTCCCTAAAAGGGGCATATTTTCGACATTTTTTTTCTGAGTTTTGTGTGAATGAAGAAGTGGTTGGTGTTGTGAACTTAAGCTAAAATCTAAAGTTAAAATACTCTGTCCCTTGTTAAACCATCAGCATTTTCTGAGCCTTTGAACAGAGGTCATTATCAAGTGCTAACTTACAATAGTGCCCTCTTGTCTGTGGAGGATACATTCTAAAATCCCCAGTGGGTGTCTGAAACCACAGCTAGTGCCAAACCCCACATATACTATATTAATTCCTATGCATACATACCTATGTTAAAGTTCAATTTATAAATTAGGAATAGTAAGAGATGAACCACAATAACTAACAATAAAAAATATGCTTATATCATAATGTAATAAAAACTATGTGATTGCAGTCTCCCTCTTTCAAAATACCTTATTGTACTATACTCACCCTTCTGCTTGTGATGATGTGGGATGGTAAGATGCCCATGTGATGAGATGAAGTGAGGTGAATGACGTGGGCACTGCGATGTAGACTCGGGCAACATTAACCTGACGATACATCGGAAGGAAGATCATCTGCTTCATCTGGTCTTGGATCTTCCAGCCACAATGACATGGGCCATTGAATGTCAAGAGCAGATGATGCTGGTGACTAGGGAAATTTAATATTTTGCAGCTTTGGTTGACTGTGGGAAACTGCAACCACAGAAAGCGAGACCATAGATAAGTGGAGGCTACTGTATACTTTGTTCGCTAAGGTTGACAGAGCAGAAAAGGAAGCATTTAGCTGATGTTTTTGTTGTTGTTTTGTTAATCCTCACCAAAGGATATTTTTTTCATTGATTTTTAGACAGAGAAGACAGAAAGGAGAGAGAGAGAGAGAGAGAGAGAGAGAGAGAGAGAGAGAGAGAGAGAGAGAGAGAGAGAGATCAGTGTGAGAGGGACACATTGATTAGTTGCCTCCTACATTCACCCAACTGGGGCCAGGGATTGAACCTGCAACCCAGGTACATGCCCTTGTTCAGGAATCAAACCTTTGACCTACCAATGCATGGGCCGATGCTCTAACCACTGAGCACACAAGCCAGGGCTGGCTAGTGGTTTTTAAAACAGATTAGAAGCAATAACAAAACACATTTGCAAATACTTGGCTTGGTAGTTAAATAATTTATTCCATATCTGTGAGCAATAAAGCATAGCATATTCCTGGAATGCATGTGTGTTTATATATATGTATATTTTAAAAATAAATGTATGCTACCAAAATATAAAAACTTGCTTTTCATGCTGTGCTAATCTCAAAAGACTGAGCACAGACATGACTATTACAGGTGAATTTGCAAATAAAAAACGCCTAGCATATCTTACATTAAAATCACTTAATTTAGTGACAACTTACTGTTTTATGCAAAATGATCAATTTGGTTTAAGAAATGAATAGTACAACTAGAGAGATATGCCTGTATTACTAGACCTAAAGATTGGGCTATAAATCCAGTTATTGAGATGCCAAGTGTGAAAGAAATTCAAAAAAGTAAGTAACTAGCAAATAAAAGAATTTTTACTTGAAGTTAAAATAAGACATATGACAATATTGGAGTAATAAATACATGACTATCATAATGGAGTCTTGTTATGAATCTGCTAAGTAAAGAGAAAGTGAAAAGTTTTGTATGATGATTCAATAGGCCAATGAATTTTTTCTAAGTAGTGAATGTGATTCATAAAAATACTTAGATATCCTACTGAATTTTGGCAATATATATTTTAAAACTTAACACTGTACAAACATTTTAAAGTAGAAATTGCACTTTTTAGAAATTATACTAAGGAAATTAGGAGTTTAATAAGGAATTTTAAAGGGGTTTAATTATAATTATCATAGTGCTATCCTATATAATAATACTATATAATGAAGAGGTAATATGCAAATTGACCATCACTTCAACACACAAGATGGCAGGCGGGGGAGGGCAGTTGTGAGTGATCAGGCCAGCACGGGAGGGCAGTTAGGGGTGACCAGGCTGGCAGGGGAGGTTAGTTGGGGGTGACCAGGCCAACAGGGGGGGCAGTTGGGGGCAACCAGGCCAACAGGGGAGGGCAGTTAGGGGTGACCAGGCTGGCAGAAGAGGGCAGTTGGGGAGGACCTAAGCCAGCAGGGGAGGGCAGTTGGGGGTGACGAGGCCAAAAGGGGGGGGCAGTTGGGGGCAACTAAGCCAACAGGGGAGGGCAGTTAGGGGTGACCAGGCAGGAAGGTGAGGGTAGTTAGGGGCAATCGGGTTGGCAGAGGAGCCATTAGGCATTGGTCAGACTGGCAGCAGAGTGGTTAGGGGCAATCAGGCAAGCAGTTGGGAACCAGCAGTCCTGGATTGTGAGAGGGATGTCTGACTATCCGTGTAGGCCCGATCCCTTAGGCCTACACGGGTAGTTGGACATCCCTCAAGGGGTTCCAGATTGGATAGAGTACAGGCTGGGCTGAGGGACACACTCTCCCCCAACACACACAAATTTCATGCACCAGGCCTCTAGTTAATTATAACAACAAACCTCACAATGGCTTGGTTGTGCATATATTTATAGAACAGAACATATAGACTCTATATAATAGAATACTATGTAGCTATTAAAATTATGCTGCAGAATGTATTTATTGATTTGGATATATTTGCAATGTTACACTGTGTTTAAAAAAGGCCCAGTTTACACAGTGATATATAAGTATAATCCAGCATAGTGAAAATATATATATGGGTATATGTGTTTGTTTTCAGGAAAAGTAGTCACCCAAATATTAAGAGTGGTGATTTCTGAGTGGTAGGGTATGTGTGATTTTTATTTTCATGTTGTTTCTCTATCTTTGCATACTTTTAAAAATTACAAATGCAGCAGGAATGAATTACTGCATAGGGCAGTTTTATTCTAGCTAGAAGTAAATCTGACTGGGCTGTTATTCTCTTAAAATTGAGAGACACCAGTCTCTGTAATTTTCTAAGCCCCTCCCATCTCTTGAGCTTGTAAAGGAATCCCCAGAAATTGGAGAACGGCCTCTGCTCTTCAGGTCATGGGGGGTGGCACTCCTGATGCTCCTCACTAAGGCAATGCACAGTCACTCTGCTGGGAGCCACGTGCTTTCCGTTCATTGTGGCACGGGGACCTTTATTGGGGTTTAGTGCTCAGTCCCTGAGCACCCACTGGGCCTTTCAACTCCGTGGTGGTGCTGGTGCTGGTGGTTGGGGGAGTGGGGCAGTGGGGTGGTGAAGGAGACATGCTTTCTTCCCCTCCCCTGCCCCAAGTTAACAGTATTAAACAAACAGCAATAAAAACAAAAAGGAATTTTTAAAAAGGTAATATAAGGTTCTACGCCGCTGTGAGAGGAACTGCAAGCAGGGAGTCCGAATAAGTGAGCGAATTGATCAGGCTTTATTGGGGGTCTCCGGGCGGGTCCACAGGCTCGGGGGGAATGGAGCCAGGGAAGCCACGCCCTGTGACTGGGGCCAGGGGAAGGGGAAAAGAGGGGACCCAGCCGGACCACCTCCCGGACTGCCTGGGAGAACAGTCCGGGAGAAAAGGTGCCACGTGGCGCACTGAGACACCCTTTAAGGGCCGGAACAGGCAGGGGTTGGGCCCAGGGCAGAATGGGAAGGGGTGGGACACAGGGCACTCTGGTATGTGCTTGATTGGTGGCTCAATGTCTCTGGGGCAGATGTCAATTACATCATAACTCCGCCCACCAGTTGGGGGGAGATACCTCTCAGGTAAATTACCGTTATACCCTTTTGTTACAAAATGTGCTTACTGACTTTATTTTGAAGATATTGACATTCAAACTTTATTTTAAAAGTTTTAAGAGCAATAACACTATTCTTACTACTTTCAGGCAATGAATGTACCAGTGAAGACGATAAGCTACATTCTTCCATCCTCCTCCCAGCTGCTTTAACAACTCAGGGATAATTTGCACCAAGGAGTCTCTAGTTAGTAGAGCTCCCTTCCCGCCTCGTTTTCAGACCAGCCCTCTTTGAACTCCTTATAACTTCTCTACTTTAAACATGTTTTACAGACTTGAGAAAAATGCTGATAGGACACCTTCTTAGGACATCTGCCAGCTGTCTCCTGGAAAGCAAACAAACTATAACTTTTCAAAACAGGCCCCCCAGTTCCCTATCTGCTCAACTTCAGCACAATCTCCCTCCCTTCCTGGTCGCTTAGCAACAGCAACTGCTTAACAGCTCTGAGCCACTTTTTTTCTCTTTTTCGTTTTTCTTTTTTAAGCCACTCTTTCTTCCCCACCCTGCATTGACTAGAAATACTTGGCCCTTTCCTCCCTTGGAAAGTAAAATAAATTTCATCTCTGCATCTCTTCTTTTAGTTGGGAATTCTTTCACAGTCTGAGTCACCAGCCAAACGCCAACAATTAAATTAGCCCCCTTTTACTGCTTCCTGAGAATGGTAAAAAATATTCTTGTTTGGGGTATTCAGCTTATCTTTCTCCCTCAGCCCACAACTCTTCCCATATCCACCCTCCCCAAACCTTGCTTCTAATGCAATGCTGGCTATTATGATAGTCAGCGGGATCATACAGCTTTAGATTGAGATTCTCCTCCAGTTGAATGGACAGGACCTCATGCTGAGAGATCTCTGGACTGGCTAGAGATTGTCCAGTGACTGACCCTATACAACCCCTTAAAAAAAACAAAATAATATTGCCATAATTTCGTGGGGGCTGGCTCTAAAGGATTTGGTTTTACAAAGCCTGAAAGAGGAAGGAACCTTTATTCCAAAGGTGGATGGCTTTGGTAATATCTACCAGATTTGAAAAGAGCTCATCTGCAAGAGACAAGGAGACTAAAGCCAAGAAGTGCTGACAGAATAAAGATCATCTGATGACTGTAGGACACGTAAAGGTGATACTTGAGTAGGGCCCTACCCTTGTCACACTATATTGTGCTCCTTCAGTAAGAGCACAAGATAATTAATTTATAATTTTGGTTCTAGATATTTAGTTGAGATCAACAATGAGATCTCTAGTAATGGACTTCAGCATGTAATTGTTTTACGAGCAAGAAGTGGTCAATTCTCTTCCATCTTCACTAAAGATTGAGTCTGAATTACAGACTCAGAGAGTCTGATTGCCAGTCACTTGGGTATTGAGTATCTGTGTTTCTCCTCAGTGTTAAAGTCTACTCTTTATTAAGCACTTACAATGCATCAGGTTCTTGCTAACATTTCACATGCTTTATGTCTCCACTAAATTTGTATAAATTTATATTGGAGGTATTACATACCCCAATATACAGGAGAAAGACTGATGTTTAAATAATGTAATCCTTGTTCAAGTTTACATAGAACAAGTTAAATGGTAAAAACAGGTTAGTCTGATTTTACAGGCTTATCCTTAACTGCTGATTTTAAACCATTTATGATGTTTAAAATAACGGAAAAGTGATAGAAAAGTCCCAACAGAAGTTGCCTTAAAAAAAAAAAAAGGCCTAACACAGAAAATGTCATCATTGACATAATCAGAGGTCTATCTCCTGGGCAGTGTGTCAGGACCCCTGCTCCTTCACAGGGATGCCCTTGGTTCTGTATCCCCCGCCCCCACGACCCCCCATGTTTTGGCTTTGTTCTCAGACAGATACCAAGGTGGCTCATTCATTCCAGGCATCATATGCAGACAAAATAGCATCCAGAGGAAGAAAGAAGAGGGTAGATTTCTTTTCT
The DNA here is from genome assembly GCA_027563665.1 of Antrozous pallidus. Taxonomy (NCBI): domain Eukaryota; kingdom Metazoa; phylum Chordata; class Mammalia; order Chiroptera; family Vespertilionidae; genus Antrozous; species Antrozous pallidus. The sequence goes on from CM050508.1 coordinate 48,408,068, forward strand.
CTCTCTTAAGCACAAGAATGAGGAGGCCTGACCTAACCAGTCTGGCTCAGTGAAAAGACCGCCACCCTGCGGACTCAAGGGTCCCAGGTTCGATTCCGGTCAAGGGCATGTACCTTGGTTGCCAAGAGGCAGCTGATCAATGTTGCTCTCTCATCGATGTTTCTGACTCTCTATCCCTCTCCTTTCCTCTCCGTAAAAAATCAATAAAATATATTTAAAAAAGAAAGAAAGAAAGAATGAGGAGGCCTTCCATGGAAAGCTACCCCTCCCCTGGAGACTAACTCCATGTCTAAGTTGCCAGAAATAGGTCATACCCACATTCTTAAATCACTTCTGAGCAAGAGGAATAGGATTAGCACAATTGGCTTAGATTAATCATCTGGCCTGAACCTGATGACTTGGGAACTTGGACCAGTCTATTATACCTATTATTATTATTTTAAATTAGTTGACATCATCTCTTTTTTTATTTTTAAAATATATTTTATTGATTTTTTACAGAGAGGAAAGGAGAGGGATAGAAAGTCAGAAACATGGATGAGAGTGAAACATCCATCAGCTGCCTCTTGCACACCCTCCACTGGGGATGTGCCTGCAGCCACGGTACATGCCCTTGACTGGAATCAAACCTGGTACCCTTCAGTCGGCAGGCGGTCACTCTATTCACTGAGCCAAATCAGTTTCGGCTGTTACACCTATCATTAATAATTGAAATGTTCAGAGCCAAATTTTAGGCTTACCACCACCAATGTCATAAACTTTAGATATTGACATTACCTGAAGCTTTATCTTATTTTCTAACCTCAGTTTTCTCACATTCTTATTTTTTAATATATTAAAATATGTGTCTTATTATAAGTGTTCCAAATCCCTTTTAGAATGAAGTAAAATATAAAAATGATTAATAGCTATTTAAGCACTTACATTTAAAAATAGTGCTGATTTTATTATTAACCTGCTTTATTTTCTGTGAACTTCTTACAAAAGAACAGGACTAAATCATATTATGTGCATATTTATTACATTTGGGGGCTATTGTATAAGTGTTATTTTCTTAAAAGGAACTCATGCGCTGGCTGATTTGGCTCAGTGGGTAGAGCATCGGCCTGTGGACCAAAGGGTCCCAGGTTTGATTCTGGTCAAGGGCACGTATCTTGGTTACATGCCCCCCCCTTCCCCCTCTCCCTCCCCCTCCCTCCACCCCTTCTCCGAAAGGCTCATGCAGGAGGCAACCAATCGATGTGTTTCTCTCACACTGATGTTTCTCTCTGTCTTTCCCTCTCTCTTCCACTATCTCTAAAAAATCAATGGAAAAATATCCTCAGGTGAGGATTAACAAAAAAAAAAAAAAAAAGGAACTCCTTAACAGTGATCATTATTAATCCTAGGACTTGAGAGCTGAGGGAGGTTATTGGATTTCCTCTAGAGGTCTTTGCCTATCAAAAAATTTAGACTAACTACCACATGGTGGAAGAAGTTTGGTTGAATAAAGAGGGCTCCATCTATCAATTACTTATTCAAACCCACATCTTAATTTTCTAGACAGTGAGCAGGATAAAAAAATATGAGATTCAGATTCTGCCCAAAAGGAGTTTATAAACTAGATGGAGCAACTGCTCCTACATTAAATAAATAAATAAATAAATAAATAAATAAATAAATAAATAAATAGAATTGTCACATACACTGCGTGATTCAGGTAACTGTGGGGAGAACTCAGTTTTCTCACCGGTACTAGTAGTAAAAGGAGGTTGAGCTAGCCACATGATTTCTTGGTTCCGACAGCGTTTTAACCTTCTATAATCCCGTGATGCTTCTAACGCTGTGAATCTGTCATTAATTCCTCTTTCCTTTTCTCCATACTGAGATGGGCCTAAAACCACACAGAAAGTCTGGAATCAAGGCAAACTCTAAGGATCAGGACACTCAGTTGATGGATGTTGTAGATGATTTTGTTAGCGGGGCGGGGGGGCGGGGGGGAGACTGAAAATTACAGCAAAAAGAAAAGCTTATATCAGGTTGAGATTTATTCCAAACGGAAGAGAACTTCCAAGACAAATTGTGAGGTCTTCTCTTAAGCCCTTAATATCTACAACTGACAAATGAGGCTTCTAGGCAGTGAAAGATCCTGATTTACTAAAGAAAGGTTCATATATGTTCACTGTGCCATACTTACGAAAGGAAGTACCTGGCACACAGTAGGTGATCAATAACTATTTATTAACATAATTACATGAATTGAGTGAATCAATAAATAAATGGATAATTTTCATCAAGTCTTTTAGGCTGGGTTCCTGTTTAGCAGACTCAGGAGGCAGAGAAGAGGAGAGAGAGGAAGAGGAGAAGGATCAGAGAGAAGCAGCTCTGGTGAGGCCTCAGCTAAACATAGGTGGTGGTGCTGAAACAAGTGGTCTTACAGTGTCGTCCCAGGTTGGGCCAAGGAGGCCTGGCCTTTATATCCATTTTGATCAGTTTTGGATGTGGGCTGCCCTTAGAAGGAAGCCTTGGACAGTCAATTTCCCAAAAGAATTAATCCCCAAAGAGAGCTGACAGTAGACTGCCTTCTGGTAGCCCTATCAGTTGTTGGGAAAATGAATCTGTAGCAGATTGAATAGCATCCCCCGCCCCCCCACCCCAAAAAACACACACACACATCCAAAAAAACCAGCCAACCAACCAACCAAACAAAAACCAACAACAACCCAGAACCTGCAAATGTGACCTCATTTAAGAAAAAAAATTTCTTTGTAGATATAATTAAGTTAAAAGATGAAGTCATCGTACATTGCTTGGATGGCCCCTAAATCCAATGACAGTGTTCTTAGAAGAGACAGAAGAGGAAACACAGGGAAGATGGAGGCAGATATTGGAGCTATATAACCGTAAGCCAAGGAGCGCCTGGAACCACCCGAAGCTTAAAGAAACAAGGAAGGATTCTAACCCTAGAACTTTCAGAGGGAATGGAGTACTGCCTATACCTTGATTTTTGGGCTTCTGGGCCCCAGAACTGGGAGAAAATAAGTGTTTGCTCTTTTAAACCACCCAGTTTGAGGCAATTTTTCCCCCCCAGCATGCTTAGGAAACTAATATGAAGTCCTACCAACTCAAGGGTTAAAAAAAAAATGGGGCCAATATTTAAACCTACGAAAACTCCAAAATCTGTTTTGGAATATCCCATTTCAGTTCAGGTTTTTTTGAGAGGGACTACAGACATGAAGTGCTACAAAATGGACATTAGTTATCTTAACAATCAGTGTATGTGACCATAGAATTAATCCAGATTGCAAGGCTGGTGGAATACATGTTCTCAGTATAAAATGCTTATAATTGTTCTCAGAATTAAATAACCTAAATTAATAGGCAAGACCCCTGTAGAATTCCCATAGATGCAGGCTTAATTTGTATTCTTCTGGAAAGACCTACTCTAGTTACTTTACATTCTTACCTAGAAATGGTATTTTTGCTATAGTATATCTTATTTCCATAAAGGAACTATAATATTTCTTGTTTAAATGTGGTAGCTGTGCATTTATAGGCTTTTTTATCCTCCCAAATTGAAATTATACACATTATGTGACTATAACTGCCTATAATCTGTGTATACTATAATTTAATTATATTTTTGAATAAGAGATTTACATTTTGTAAAGGCATTGTGGTTTAGACATGAAGTCACTAGAAGAAAAGAAATAAAATTGATATGGAGGGCTTTTAAATAGTTGCATTTCAACTAAAATAAAGAAAAAATGTCCTAGGTTTTTCTTTTCTTTTTTTTTTTTTTTACAGAGAATTAAAGTAATCGTTACTATTTAGAAATAATGCTCCATCAAGAAAATTGCATTTGTGCTATTTGAAAAGAGAGGAAAGGACATATATCTATCAAGTATAAAACATAGAACTGAAGGTTTATTTTTTTTTAAAAAATTGGAAAATCACCATAGCTTATTTGTGAAAAGACTCTTGCCCCCATGAAATTAGGATGTGTTCTTTACATAGTAGAAATGTTTCCTTTCAGTGTTGAGTGTCAGAAGACAGAGAAGTCTAGAATTACCATGTTATAAATGTGACTGAATTGTTTTTAAAATATTTCAAAATAGGTGGTTATCAACAGAGTATTGAAATTCTCATTTCCATTTAACAGTCAGTATTATTTTAAATGACTGCAAGATTTCCCCTCCTCCCATCTAAGTAGGACTAATTGGTCACACTGAACACGAAGAAATGTTATATTTGGAAATGTTACAAACATTAATTAAGATATCCTGATCCTTGAGCTTCAGCCCAATTTCTTTGATGCTTTTATGTCAAAGGACCTCTTTAAGGGAAAAGCAAGTTAATAAATAAAAGCACAGAGAGAAATGGGACAAGCATTTCAGAAAGAGATTTTTGATCTCTGGAATAGAAAACTTGAATAAAACTAATTCATTTTATGATGCTAATATAACTATGATATAAAAAACAGACAAGGGTAATATAAGAAAGATAATTCACAGGGAAATTTTTCTCATGAACATAGGTGTACAAATCACAGATGAAATTCTGGCAAACTGAATCCAGCAATATATAAAAAAAGATAATAAACCATGATGAGGTTAGATTTACTTTAGGAAAGCAGAGTTACTTTAATATCAGAAAATCTTGTTATCATTATCATATTAGCAATATAAGGAGAAAAAGCACATGAATATTTCAATCAATGTAGAAAAAGTTCTGATACACAGCAAGAAGAATTCATGATTTTGAACAATACTTAGCAAATAAGGAATTTTCAGCCTGATAAATGGTATCCAATAATTAGATAGAGTAAACTTGAAATGTGAAATGCTAAAATCGTTCTCTTTAATATCATGAATAAGACAGGAATACCCACTATTATAATACCATAATAAGTATTATTATTATTACTTTCAGTTTACTATTGTATTGAAAGTACAGTATGGGAAGTAAAGGTGAAAAAGTAATAAAACTGATTTTCAGTGGATATGACTGTATATGTCTAAAAGAGCACATTTCTATAATTTAAGGACAAACCGTAAATACAATTCTAAAGATACTTATCATTTAAAATATTATTTTTAAAAAGGTATCTAGAAATAAACCAAACAAAAAGCATGTAAGTCCTCTATAGAAACAATCATAGAAGTTAATTGAAAAGTATTAAAGATTATGTAAACAGATAAGAGAAATACATTATGTCATAGGTTTGAAGACACAAATGTGTAAAATGCTTACAAAAGTTAGATTAATAGATTAAAGAAAAACCACCAGCATTGCTTCCCTGGGCCACTCTCCCATTTTAACAGTGACTAGTTAATCATATTAGTTAGTCGTGGCCTTGGGCCTGGAGAAGATGAAAGTTAAGGTCAGTTAAACTAAGAAAATGATTTGGAAGGGAAGGAAGAGAGCCCAGGAGGGTGAGCATACAAACTGAAGCAAAATTGGACCCATAATTGAAAAATCATAGTGCATTCATAAACCAGAATATTGGAAATCACAATGGACTTGGAAAAATAGATATGTGGTAGCTATAATTAACCCAGAGTGACTGTACATTTCCAAGAGGGTACTTCTCAAAATTTAGCATAGTAAGAAGCATGGGTAGAGTTTTGAAAGTGCAGATTCTGGGCCTAGAGATTCTAATTTAATGGGTGTGAAAGGAAGGCCTAGGAACGTAGGAATTTTATATCGGCTCTAACCTGAAATATCTGAAGAACAATGGATGTCTGCATTGCTCTTATGTAGGTTCACACAAAGGGGTTAGACAATTACCCGTGTGTGTGACTGGGGTTTGCAATTAAAATCAACAATGTTCTGCAAATCATGTCAGTTTGAGTATCTACACTATAAATATGGGCCATCCTAAAATAGTCTGGAATATTTTCCCTGTAAACCACTTCATTAAATTACTAGCAATGGGCCCACCAACAAACCAATAACTGAGAAAATATGCTTATTTTATATGGGCACAACATAAAAATCTCCTTTAATATGCTGGAAAAATTGACATCTGGGTTCCCACCTGCTGAATTCAATATTAATTCACTCATACACACAATTTTGAAGATTGCAAGATAAAAGAAAATATTTTTCAAAGAGTTCCTTTAGAATAACTTTTACAAAGCCACTTTTGGGTGTTTTTCTGATTTTTTCAGGAACTCTGATGCTCAGACTAGTTGGATATAAAATATGAAAATGTTACAGAATAGCCATGGGGATGTGAAGTACAGCATAGAGAATATAGTCAATAATTTTCTAATATATGTATGGTGTCATGGGTATGAGATTTATCAGGATGATCACTTAAGTTATATTGAGAAGGCAAACCCCTATTTTGTAAAACTACTGTTTGAAATTCTCTGCTATTTAGATAGTTTCTTATTCTGTAATATCAACTCTGCTATTTTTTAGACAGCCCCCTATTCTGAAAAAACAACGTTGCTTTTTTGCTTGAATAATAAGGAAGATAAACTTAGTTGTCTGACCTTGTAGGCCAGAGACTAGATACACCCATATTCCCATGCCATGCCAGATGTATTTTTTAATTGGATAGAACTGTGTTGTTCTCAAGGCCACAGCTTCCAGCGAGATAACCACTAAGCACACATAGGACTGGCTCTTTAATAAAAAGAAAAATTCTACCTTAATCAATAAAGAAGGAAAAAGAAAAAGAAAAATTCTGCTTGTTACTCTGCTTAGAATTTGAATTCATTTTTCTCTAGGCCCACCATTGTATATTAAAGTGTGACTCCAAACTCTCTAAGTGTTGCTTGTTTTTTCCCCCCGATCTTCTGCAACATTATAATGTCTAATCATGGGATGTACACCTGAACTTAATATAATATTGTATGTCAAATGTAATTGAAAAATAAAAAATGATTAATTTTTTAAAAAAGGTTTGGACCTAGCCGGGTTTGCTCAGTGGGTAGAGCACTGGCCTGTGGAGTGACGGGTCCCAGGTTTGATTCCAGTCAAGGGCACCTGGCCAGGTTGCAGGCTTGATCCCCAGTGTGGGGGTGCAGGAGGCAACCGATCAAAGATTCTCTCCCATCATTGATGCTTCTATCTCTCTCTCCCTCTCCCTTCCTCTGTGAAATAAAGAACAAAAGGTCTGAAAATGTGGATTAACAATGTGAAAAAAAAATGAGCCCAGCTTTAATTGTAAAGAATTAGAACTTCGAACAAGCTTTATTAAAACAAACAAAACAAAAACAGAAAAAACCATGTCCAATATAATTTTGTAAATCTTTTAAATAATATTTTAAAAAAATATTAGCAAGCAGGCAAGTTTTTAAAAATATGTTCTTATTGATTTTAGAGAGAGAAGAGGGGAGACAAATAGAGAAATAGAAATATCGGTGAGAGAGGAACATCAGCCAGCTGCCTCCTGCATGCCCATTCTGGGGATCGAGCCCACAACCCTGCCATGTACCCTGATTGGGAATCGAACCGCAGACCTCTTGGTTCATGGGTCAGTGCTCAACCACTGAGCCACACTGGCTGGGCTAATTCTGTAAATGTTAAATGCATCTGGCAAGAACAAACGTCTACCTAAAACCCCTGTAGAATTCTGAGAGCTACTGTTGTGTTGGTAACGTCACGTTTCACCCACCCACCTTGAAGACAGAATATGTCTTTTGCATTAGCCAAAGCTGCTTTGGGCTGTTTTAAAACAGTTCACAAATAATTGCTGGGTTTATCACAAAGTAAGGGCCTGTGACGTGGCACTCAGTCTCGGTAGCCAACATTCATTTCCTGTGGTCGTTGGCACACACACACTGGGGTCTCATGGCACTGCACAATAGCAGGAGTGAACTGAGGGGAACACGGACAGGCTTGAAAAGGGGCACAATTTAAAAGCAGCAGCTGGGCCGCCTGGAGGCTCTCAAACACTACAGTCTCTGAACCAGATGAGTATAATATTACAATCTATTCTCTCCTTACCCATGCTTTCCCTTTCCGTGGTTTCGGTTATCCGTGGTTTTGGTTTTGCTGTCTGAAAATATTAAATGAAAAACTCCAGAAATAAACAATACATAAGTTTTAAATTGCATGCTGTTCTGGGTGGCACGATGAAATCTCATGCTGTGTAGCACCATCCTTCCCAGGTCCTGAGTCACCCCCTGTCCGACATCTCACATTGCATATGCTTCCCACCTGTTGTTAGCCAGGTAGTAGCTGTCAGGGTTATCAGATGGACTATCACACATAACCCTTATTTTACTTAATAATGCCACACTCACTTAACTTTTATTAAAGTATATTGTTATAATTGCACTATTTTGTTATTAGTTATTGTTTTGAATCTCTTACTGTGCCTAATTTATGAGTTAAGCTTTATCAGAGGTAAGTATGTATAGAAAAAAACAGTCTTCTAGGGTTCAGTACTATCTTCAGTTTCAGGCATCCACTGAGGGTCTTGGAACACATCCCCAGCGGACAACGGGGTCTACTGTAATCTACATTCAAACACTACAATCTATAATCCATGTGAGCATAACATGAAGATCCTGCAAATGGCCACTACAGGCAAATACAATCTAACAAACCAACAAACAGAACCACCAAAAGCCAGAGAACGTTCATGCCAAAACTATTTTTGTTTCTACCCTCCACAGTTTTTCCAACCCCAACTCAGATGCCTCACAGAACTAAACTTTCAGATGAGAGGGAGGCTTCTTGTTAGGATCTGCAGTTTCTTCTTGGTATGTCTAATATTACTCATTTTTGGTTCCAGGTGAACATTTTTTTAAAATTGACCTGTACATCCAAACTGTGATTTATACTGAGTTGCTGACCATTCAAAATCACTGCTTTCTGATTTCTACTATAAATAATCATCATTTCTTCTTATTCTTTTCCAAAGAATGTAGCTACACTTAAGAGAGCAAATATCATTAAAGCAATATTTAATATATATAACATTAAATATTTAATATACTAGAGGCTCGATGCATAAAGATTTATGCAAGAATAGGCCTTCCTTCCCCTGGCTGCTGGTACTGGCTTCCCTCCAGTACCCAGCACCTGGGCCTTCACTCTGGCCACCGCCTTCCACCTTCGCTCTGGCTGGAGTCACCTTCTGCCTTCACTCCGGCCCTGCTGCTCTCCTGTAGCTCCCTCCACCCCTTGCACCTCTCCCCACCCCCATAGTAGGCATCCTGCCTTGCCCTGGCCGCTCCAGAGGCCTGGAGCATCCAGGGCAGGGCGGAACATCCACATCCCAGGCTGGCTGCTGCCATCTTTGTCGCATCAATTTGCACATTCCCTCCTTATTGGCTGTGTGTGCCATCTTTATTGCCGAATGACTGTCAATTTGCATATTAGCCTTTTATTAGATAGAATATTTAATATATATGTATATCTATACATATAACATTAAATTGACACTAGAAAAGAAGGTAATGCAAGTCTTGCCTGAATTTAGAAGCCAGAATTTATCAATATCATTGATAAAGACCCACCCTGCTCACTCATTCTCCCTTCTGTCCAATTTAAACCACAACCCTCACAAAGGTTGTTATAGAAACACGTCTCAGAGTGCTGGAGTTGGTTGCAGTGCCCTCATTTGTCTCTGTCCTGCAATATCATTTTAAGCCTTTCAGAGGATGTACTGTATTATTTTCATTCACACTGTCATGTAATTAAGTAACAGCATTTTTACACAGCAGAATCAAGTCTAAAATTTTCAAGATGCACAAAAAAGGTTAGATAAGCTTTGAAGAGCCATAAATAGCTCAAATTGATCACCCCTGGACTCATGTAGTTGAATTTTAAATTTAACAACAGAAAATCAACAAAGATTTAATACCAAGGAAAATATATGTCTAAGGAACAGATGATGAAAATATTATATTTCTGTTAAAAATTAATCTAAAGCCACCTTATGCTGTTGAAACCTAGTTGCCTTTACCTTCTCTGTTGTGATTTTGAAGAATTGTAATTGTACATTTTGTGAGAAAATGCATGTCTGACAGTAACTAATTTTTCCATTCCTCTGCAGAAATTTAGAACTATTTATTTTAGAGAGGTTAAATCGAAGTCAAGCTTCACTTTATGTTTTAAAATAGGTCTTAAGAGACAATATTTAAGCATAGCCTCAATTTAATTGGTTTGGCATCCTGGAAACTCATGTTAAAAATAAGGACGTTTATAACAAAGAGAAACTGGCATGGCAGAGAAATTATTACATTCTCTTCAGATTTTTAATTCCTTGTTTTACAAGCCCACTTCAACTTAATTGCTTTTATTTTTTCCCCCTTTTCTCTCTCATAAGGTTATAGAGTAATCCCAGTCCAGAAACTGCTGGAACTGGCAAATTAGGTCATCTCAGTCAGTGACAGAAACCAAGAGCAGGTGTCAAAGCATGCAGTTTCATAAGCATAGCTTTTAAAAGAACATACATAACTTTTTTCTTGCTGAAAAAGCCCGTAAGTGTTATAAATAACACTTAAATTGAAATTCTCCATGGATATCACCTCTATTCTTCATCCCACAGTTTTTTGGAGAATAGAGTTAAATCCCAGGTCATCTGGGCAGGATCAACCTTGGGGGAAAAAAAGGGATTTATCTCAGACTTTACTTTTGTTGTTGTTGTTAATCCCCAACTGAGGATATTTTTCCATTGATTTTTAAAGAAAGTGACAGAGAGGGGGAGAAACACCGATGTGAGAGAAACACATCAATTGGTTGCCTCCTGCACATCCCCTGTTCGAGCCTGCAGCCAAGGTACATACCCATGACCGGAATTGAATCTGTGTGACCATGGGCTGATGCTCTATTCACTGACCCAAACTGGCTAGGGCTCAGACCTTACTTTTTAAGTGACAAATTCTGAAAAAGAATTCTGCCTCTGCAGGAAATTGCCCTCGCGGTTCTTGGCTTCAGATTTTATTTCAATCTCTATGTCACTCTCCAAAGTTTAACCAGGGATATGAATGGGGGTAAAGAGAAGTCTCAAAAGTTCATTTAAGAGACTTTAAAATCTTAGCAAGAAGGTAATGAAAGCCATAGTCCAATAAAAGACTGAAATAACCCAGTCAGATATCAAGCAACAAAAGGTGTTTCCAACCCTTGTGGGGAAACTTACAAAAATCTCCTGAATGGCATTGGACCAATGGCATCGGACCTGCAGAAACTCAGCACGACTCCATCCAAACCCTGGCACTGAGAGACTTGACCAAACTCTACCATAGTTTCTATCAGCCTAACGCCTAAGGAGACAAAACGGCACTTCAGAGCCCAAACAGGCAAACCATAAATCAAAACAAACAAGCTGAACCTACAATGTTTAATTTAAATAGTATAGGAACTCACAGCTTAAATGAATCTCATGGGTTTTTATTTGTGAAGATCAAAGATAAGCTTGGTAGTTGTATAATGAGACATAAGGAAGAGGCATAAATAACTTTTTGAGAAAACTGCTGAAGTTTCTCTTATCAATTACATTTGAAAATAACACGGTCACAGTGTTGACTGAAATGAAAAGCATATTTGTTTTCATGATGATAGGAAAATTCACTTTTAATATTGAGATTCAGGGTTTAAATACAAGATAAAATCATCTAAAGGATTATAACATGTTTCTCTAACACTTACCAGTGTTGATTTTACTAGGAAACTTGCCTCAACACCCAAAACTAGATGCTAATGTGAAGAAGATTTAGAATTGCCTATTGATGAAATGCTCTGGAATTCAATCTAAAGCAATTTATTTGGTTAATGTGGGGATTGGTGAGAGAGAATGTCATGTTTGAACATTACATGGTTAAGAGGACAGTGCTTAGGTGCATATGTGGTTCCTTTACTACCAGTAATCCTATATAATAAAGAACTACTATGCTAATTAGACTGGATGGCAGATTGACCTTCTGGAAAAATCTTCCCAAAACAAGCAGTGGGGTGGGAGGTGGGGCCGCAAGGCAGCAGGGGCTGCAAGGGCTGAGCACCTGGCACAGATTTTGTGCATCGGGCCTCTAGTCCGGAAACAGATACTCACATGAAGCCGACATAAACTATCTTGGAGCTGGGCTCTCAAATGTCCAAGAAGCTCAGTTGTAGAAGGTGCCTTAGAGAATTAAGAGACAGGGAAATGCCAACTCAGCCTTTCAAATGGCTTAATGTTTACAGCTGGGTATGAGTAAGCAAATTTGCTGAAATCATCCTTCTGTGAAGCTGAGTTTTTTGTCCTGAGAGAAAAATTTAATACATTTCAAAAAAGGGCATTTTAGTTGTAGAACTTCATTATCCAGGACTTTATTAAAGTTAAAATACCTTTTTTTATTCATAAAGAAACTATGGAAGTTTACATCTAGGTTTCTTATCCTGCAAAATTGGGACTAATTAGAAAAGAAGAATGGAAGTGTTTGCAAACACCAAACTCTTCAATCTGGCTAATTTTATGCTCAAGCCATCCATAGAAAGTGGTACAGATATATAATATCCCTGGCTTCATTATTTTATATGTTTACATTGTAAAAAATAATATATTTAGTTTGGTTTTGTGTGCGTGTGCTCAGGAAAAGAAATTGACTAAACAACAACAACAAAAACAAACACCACACTGTATGGATAAGGAAAATATTAAAATGATAACATGATGTGATGGCCTAAACCAAGGCTGTGATCTATTTAATAAATATTTACTGAGCTTCTGCTATGATGATTAGCCTAACCTGAATAAGAAAATGTGGAAGGACCTATAACATTAGTGAGACTCTCAGGGTTTCAAACCAGCTCAAGTGATAAAGGGAATTTATTGCCTCCTGTTACTGAAAAGTTCAAAAATTGTTTCAGGCACTGCAGGATGCCAATACTCAATGTCATTTATCTCTCTATTCCTCGGCTCTGACTTCCTCTAATGTAGTTAGACAAGCTGGAAAGAGAACTCACAATTTAAAAATTTTAAGAACACATTTATAACCCCATTAAGGAAAAATCTTCCTTGATATTCATGTCTTTTGGTGCCAATTTCTTCCTCTTTAAAATGAAGAATTTGAGCTATCATTTCCAAGGTTTCTTCCAACTTCAATGTTTAGATTTAGCAAATGCAGTAAATTTGAATTTCAATGAGTAATTTTTAAGTGTATATACCAAATATTGCATGGAAATACGAGTAATAAAAATTATTCATTATTTATCTGAAATTCAAGTTTAACTAGGCATCCTGAATTTTACCTGGCCACCCTCATCCTTTATATTAAATCTTGTTCATTCATTTATCCATCCATCCATCCATCCACCCATCCATCCATCCATCCATCCATCCATCCATCCATCCATCTATCCATCCATCCACCCACCCATCCATCCATCTGAGGATTTGTTCAAACATATACTAATTGAATGCCTGCTGTGTGGCCAGATATTCTGCTGCTTGTTGGGGATATCGTGTTGAGCAAAAACAGATATGTTTCCTGCTGTCATGGGACTTTCAAACTCCCTAGTGGGGAGAGTGACAATAATTATAGAACCACCAAAATGAATGTTTAGTCACTAGCTGAGTAAAGTGTGTTGAAGGAAAAGAGCATAGTACAAGGGACCAGGAGTCAGAAAAAGATTCCCCGAGGAAGAGGTGCTTGAAAATGAGAGCTGGAGGTCAAGTTGGAATTAACAGAGTTGGAGGAGTATATTCAATATGGGGGAACTAACTGATTCTTCTTGTCTGTGTTGAGATTAATGACAATAGAGTTGGATTGAAACATTTGTTGGCATCTTCTTGAACAGAGTTGGAGACAAACATGAGTAGTGACACCCTCTTACCTCCTTAGTCATTCTGACTCTTGTTATGCATGCAGCCTTACTAGTACTTTGTGACCCTAATAGGACACTTTCCATGAGCAGTACCACAGGTGTGAACACTTCTTCAGATGCCAATATAAGGTATGTGGGCATTAGAAGATACAATGTGTAATGCCAGTTCAGAAAACACATTACTGGTCCTATTTATTTCAACTTCTGCTATAAACCATGAATAACACTTGGAATTATTTTCCAAGTCAGGGGCCCTGGATCCTGGTACTAATTCTGCTTTAGCCACCTAGTTGAATGTGGGCATGCCATTTAACCTCCCTGTGCTCCAATTTTCTCACCTATGCAATGGGATTCACATTGTAAATTCAACCTATATCACTGGATTGTTGTAAAGATTAAAATAACATGGAACCTTGTATTTTAAAAGCAAGTTTTAGTGTTCTTATGTTATTAGTCATATCAAAATAGTTACTACTACTGTTTTTGTGTGAAGTCATATGGGATATGTTCAAACTTGGATACATATAAATGTGATATGAATAAATGCCTTTACAGGTTTTCTACCTGTTCAGTGAGAATAATGGTGTAGCATTTGCTAGTATTCCATTAATGTGGGATTGAAGAAGTGAATGTGCTTAGAGCTTCTTGAAAATAGGTTGCTACCTAAATACAAATATAAATCCCCATTATTATTACTACCATTAGAGCTGATGTTTCTTTTTTAGACACATTAACATCCCTCCACTGAACAAACTGCTGAATTGTTGGAAGGACTCACATTGTCATTCCTCTCTTCTTGATGTGTCTCGCTGCTCTTGAACTAAACAATTCTATAGCTCCCACAGTGCTTACTTAACAAATGATGCTGTTAAATTCCCAAAGAAAGACTTTCAATTTTCCTCTTGTGCGGTGGCAGTGATCAGCCCCAACATCCTGTGGTCTGGTTCAATGAGAATGTACACTCAAAACTCTTTCACTCGCTTGTTTATTGTATTTAATCTGTTAGATTTTATAAGCTGTAGGAGTAGCTGATGCTTTTCTTCTTCTGTTGACAATGTCTTCTCCTTTTTTTTCAAACTTAGAAAAAAGGTTAATTGCTATATATTTTTGAGCTAATTTTCTCTGACTTTCATAAAATGCTGTGAAATAAAAAGGTTATCAGGATTTTATATAGCTCTTAAAGTACACACACACACTATATCCTGGCTAGAAGTTGAGTAGAAATAATAGTAGAATCATGGAGTCACTAGAGAAATTGTAGAATCATAGAGTTACTAGAGAATTTTGAGATCAAGTCCAACGTCTTTATTTCATAATAAAAGAAACCGAGGCTCAGAGAGTTACACAAAAGAGCCAAATCACACCACCAAGGCAGCACTAAAACTTGGATTTCCTGAGGACCAAAGGTGAGGTAGAGTGTGTGGCAAAATGGCTATAACCAATAAAGGCTACAAGGACTATCAAGGAGATCGTAAGACCAACCCATTTCACATTGCCAGAATCCCTAGCCTCATTATATTCTCATTCTAATCCATTAGCATACTAAATGACACACTCCATGACACCAAGATCAGAAGTGGAGAGTACATATAAGGACACAACATGGTCGATGAAGCTCTTTCAAGAATTCTCCACCCCTTTCTTGGAAAAATCCTGAGTATTCCTCCCTCTTATTGAATGCCCTACCCCTTGATTAAATGAACTCAGTAAAGAAGTAAATCCCATTAGGGAGAGGCTGCTCTGCCTGTGGAGTAGCCACTCTCTGTCCCACTGCTTCACTAATAAACTCTCTATGCTGGCTTTAGTTTGAATTCTTTCTGGCATAACGCCAAGAGCCCATAGCGGCCGCAGACCGTCATGTCCCCTGGGACACCTGCATTAGAAAGTGAGCCCTGAAGGTCATGTTTTTACTATCTAGTTCCCCACTTGTCATAGACGATTGTTCAATTAAAACATAACAAGTGACCTTAAAGATCCTTTCAGAGATTTTGACCAGACACTGAGATAACAGTCAGTCTATGTGCTGTTTTATAAAATCTTACTTGTTTATTAAATGTTTTAACTAAAATAATATATGCAGACTCTTACTAGAGCCATGTTTTTTTTTTTTTTAACTATTACAAATCTTACATTGTGCAGGGCTTTCTAAAATAATACACATAGCTTATTAGGCTGGGATAGGATTCAGCATCATAAAAATGAAAATTGACTGTAATTAGTAATACAAATTCACTAAGTGGAAAAGCAAAAGGTGATTATCTTTTAATATTCTTTAAAATAATGTAAAATGCAACCAAATTAATAAGTATTTTAACTGGCAACACCTGTACAGAAGCTGTGGAGAGATCACCTTAATCCCCACAGAAAAGCAGAGAAAGTCACACTGAAGAATGAATGAAGTAAGAAGATGTGAAATAAATAAATAAATAAATAAATAAATAAATAAATAAATAAATAATAAAGTGGAGATAAGCCTGGCAAGTGTTGCTTAGTGGTTGAATGTCAACCTATGAACCAGGAGATCATGGTTTGATTCCCAGTTAGGGCATATGCTTGGGTTGTGGGCTCAATCCCCAGTGTGGGGGGTGCAGAAGGCAGTCAATCAATGACTCTCTCATCATTGATGTTTTCCCTTTCTCTCCCTCTTCCTTCCTCTCTAAAATAAATAAATATATATGTAATTTATATATATAATATATAATAAAAGAGTAATATTCAAATTGACTATCATTCCAACACAGAATGTGGACACAAGATGGCCACCACAAGATAGCCAGCAGAAGAGGGCCTTTGAGGATAACCACACCAGCAGAGGAGGGTAGTTGGGGGAGAAGGCCTGTAGGGAGGGCAGTTAGGGGTTACTGGGCCAGCAGGGGAGGGCATTTGGGGGTGATCAGGCCTGCTGGGGAGGACAGTTAAGGGCAACCAGGTTGGCAGGAGAGAGCTATTAGGGGCAATCAGGCTGACAGTGGAGCAGTTAGGCATTGATAAGGCTGCCAGGGGAGTGATTAGGGTGTGATCAGGCTGGTAGGCAGAAGTGGCTAGGGGCAATCAGGTGGGCAGGCAAGCTAATGGTTGGGAACCAGCAGTCCTGAATTGTGAGACTGATGTCCAACTGCTCATTGGAGAGGGTGCAGGCTGGGCTGTGGAACACCCCCCTGTGCATGAATTTCATGCACTAGGCCTCTAGTGTGTGTGTGTGTGTGTGTGTGTGTGTGTGTGTGTGTGTATAGTTTGTTTTTTAAAGAGTAGAGATATGAGACCATTTGGCTCCAGGAAGTGTATAGCTTCTTTAGCTCCTGATTGCTTTGGGGTTTCTATTTCCAGTTCTGCACAACACCTATTTTAGGACTTGATTTTGGGACTTTTAAGACACTAAATTGTAGCAGACATATATGGTTTTGTCTATCCCTCAACTCTCCCAATATTTGGGGGGAAAACTTTCCAGCCCATATTGGTTCTAATAAGTGGTCACATGACCTTGCTTTTTATCCATAGTGATCAATACAGGAGAGAGGCACATGACCCAAGCAGGATAATCCGAGTCTTTTTCCTGGATTTTTTAAAATGGAAATGTGAGAAAGAAGCTCTTTTCTTGAAAAAAGGAGTCAGCAAATTATGTCCTCTCCAAATTTAGCCTACCGCCTGTTTTATTCCTGTTTTTTGAAATAATTATAAATTCACTAGAGGCCCAGTGCACAAAATTTGTGCACGGGGGATTTGTCCCTCAGGCCAGCTTGCAGTCTCTCCAATCTGGGACCCCTTGATAGGACTGGGCCTAAATGGTCACTCAGACATCCCTCTCATAATCCAGGACTGGTGGCTCCCAACTGCTCACCTGCCTGCTTTCCTAGTTGCCCCTAACTGTTTCTGCCTGCCAGCCTGATCACCCCCTAACCACTCCCCTGCCAGCTTGATCGATGCCTAACTGCTCCTCGGCCAGCCTGATTGCCCCTTACTGCCCTCCCTGCCTTCCTGGTCACCCCACAACGGACCTCCCCTGCAGACCTGGTTTCCCCCAACTGCCCTCCTCTGCAAGCCCAGTCACCCCTAACTGTCCTCCCTGCCCATAACTGACCTCCCCTGCAGGCCTGCTCCTCCCAACTGCTCTCCCCTGTAGGCCTGGTTACTCCCAACTGCCTTCCCCTGCAGTCCTGATCCTCCTCTCAACTATCCTCCACTGCAGGTCTGGTCCAACCACAACTGCTCTTTCCTGCAGGCCTGGCCCTACCCAGCTTCCCTCCCTCCTGGCCTGGTCTCCCCCAACTGCCCTCCTCTGCCAGCCTGGTCATCCCCAACTTCCCTCTTCTGCTTGACTGGTCACGCCTAACTGCCCACAACTGCACTCTCCTGCAAGCCATCTTGTGGCAGCCATCTTGTGTCCACTTGGGGGGAGCCATCTTTGACCACATGGGGGTGGCCATCTTGTGTCTTGGAGTGATGATCAATTTGCATATTACTCTTTTATTAGATAGGATAGGAAATTGCAAAATAGTAAGGAGATCCCAATACCCATTATCCAGTTTCTCCCAATGACAACCACACTCTGTAACTACAGTACATGATTGATATGATGAAATTGACACAGGCACCATACAGTTAACCAGACCACAGACCTTACTCAGACTTCCCCAGTTTTTCACTTTTTAAAATGCCTTTGTGGCCCTGACTGGTTTAGCTCAGTGGATGGAAAATCGGTCTGTGGACTGAAGGATCCTGGGTTTGATTCTGGTTGGGGGCATGTACCTTGGTTGTGGGCACATCCCCAGGAAGGGGTGTGGAGGAAGTAGCTGATTGCTATTTCTTTTTCATTGATATGTCTGGCTCTCTGTCCCTCTCCATTCCTCTCTGTAGAGGATCAATGGAATATATTTAATTGGGGGAAAAAAATGCCTTTGTGTATAGTTCTATAGAGTTATATGCTATTTACAGAATCATACAGCCACCATCACAATCAACACACAGAACCGGTCCATCATCACTTTATATTAGTGGCCCTAAACTATGAGAACCATTGGGTTGTTTAATGATTTTTCTTTTTCAAAGTTAAAAACGTAAGGGACAACAATTTAATTTAAAGCCACTTTTGCCTTCCAAATATATATATTTTACATATTTGTCAAGGTGAAAAAACATACAAGTACCCACAATTTGCACAAGTTTTACAAGATGAAAAAGTTCTGGAGATTGGCTGCACTGCGTGTGAGAGTACTTAACATAACTGAGCTATATACTTGAAAATGGTTAAAATGGTATATTTTATGTTATGTGCATTTATTTATCAAAGTTGAAAAAAAGAGGAAGAAAAAAAAGATTGAAGTACTTATACATACCATGACATCAATAAACTAGGAAACATTATGGGAAGCAAAAGAAGCCAGACCCAAAGGTCACATGTTACATGGTCCCATTTATAAGAAATGTAAAGAACAGGCTAAATCCATGGAGATAAAAAGCAGGTTAGTGGTTGCCATAGCTGGAGGGAGTGGATAATCACTCTTTTGGAGTGATTAAAATGATAAGGAACTAATGGAGAGTAATGGTGATGGTTGCACAACTTTGTCTATATACTAAAAACCACTAAATTGTATACTTTTAAGGATGGGTTTATGGTATCTGAGTTATATCTCAATAAAGATGTTATTTTTTAAAAACGCTGCCGTGGGTGTGAGAACTCCTCAGTTGCTGGGGCCTCAGACAACCACACTCCCTGTAGTTGCAGATACATGAGGTGCATTCCCGTGACTACCACACATGCTGCCCTATCACCGGTACATTTTTGGTGGTGATTATGATAATAGTCACCTAAAATACATTAAGTGCCGACCTGAGCAAGGAAATGGACTAAATTATTTCCTCCATGATTTCTTTTCCCAAGCTTCCATAAATGCATGGTCTGAATTTCCCACTGAGAGTAGATGCTATTTCATTGCTTCAACCATTTTGATTCTGAGAAAGCAAAGGATATATATATATATGTGTGTATATATATATATATATATATATATATATATATATATATAAAATGAAATGGTTTCAGATCTCCTCTGTGACCCTAATAAACATAAAAAGTACCATGAAACAACTTGTATTTTCAGGGGCTGATGAGAACCACACTTATGCAAACTGCTGGTGGGGTCGTTATTGTCATCATTCTCACTTTGGGCAAATCAAATGGTAGTGAGCAAGGATGGGACGTGCCCTGCTGAAATAAGATGGGAATGCTTGTGGCTCAAGGTACATGCTAATTTTTTTAAGTTTCAGATTTACTAGTTTTAGTGGAAGATAAATCAAATGATAATTTTAAAAAATTTTCCAAAGTGGTAGAAGAGACAAAAGGAGAGAACAGTAATCAAGGTTAGACATTTTTGAAATTACTCTACTTAGATATTTGACTCTGGAATCATGTAAATGTTTTAGATGATTCAAATAAAATAACTACAAAAATAAAAAAATGAAACCAGAGAAACCAAGATGGCGGCATAGGTAAACACCTAAACTGCTGCCTGGCACAACAATTTTAAGACTACAACTAAAAGACAAAATGGACGTCATCCAGAACCACAGGAAGGCAGGCTAAGTGGAAATTCTACAACTAGAAGGAAAGAGAAAAGCACACTGAGACTTACAGGAGCTGTGGAAGGTAGCGATATGGAGGCGCATGTGTGGAGAGGGCTGGCAACTGAGTACGTGCCTGGCTTTCTCAATCAGGAGAGAGACAAAAGCTCCCGACTGGTCTGAACTCCAGTTCCAGGTGAGACTCTGGGGACCCAGACTCATATGGGGAGAAACTGGACTGCCTGTCAGCAGGCAATACTTGAGGGTGGCTTTCTCTCAAGACATGCTTGCAGTGATTACTGCGGGACATTGAGAACCAGGGGCCTCTTAGAGCAGGGCTGATGGGAAGCCATTGCTGTTTGCCCTGTGATCCCATCCCATGAAGCCATAGCTGTTTGCTCCACCATAAGACTCTGCCCCATCCAAGCTGAGCACAGAGGCTTTTGCATATGAATGGCCTGGTCATATGAATTCTAAACTTACCTACAGATGAATCAGTGAGACCAAGAACATCCAAAACAAGGTACAAGGCTCCACAGCAGCTTACATTGCTTCACAGCTGGACCTCATCTGGGCACCTCCAAAACCCAAACAAAGAAGAGGAATCTGCAGATCTCTCCATAGCTCCTGCTGGGTGGCCTCAAGCAGAGGCAAAAATTAGCACCTCCTTGGAGATCCAAGAGCTAGTGTACCATCAAGATTACAACTCCTCAGATCCATAAGGGACACACTCAGGGAGCAGACTCAGTGAGCACCAAAGCCCCACTGAAGCAAGTCTTGTCTCATAAGGGTGTCTCCAGCACAGAAGTTCTCCCATCATAGACACAATTGATCCTCACAGCCAATTGGCCTAGAGGTCAATTCCCCCCAGTGATACCAACAACAATCAAGGCTTAACTACAACAAGACAGTCCACAAAAAGGTACACCAAAAATGTCCACTTCAGGTAACTGGGGAAGCTGAGCCACTAGGCCCTATTAGACACCTAGCACACAAAGCCACTCTATCAACTTAGGGAAGCAGCCAAAATTCAGAGACAAAGAAACAGGTCACAAAGGAAAGAAATGGAGGAAAGCAAATGACTGGATATATAATTTAAAACTATGGTTATAAGGTTTTCCAAGAATTTTCTAGAAAAGGCTGATAAATTTAGTGAGACCCTTGAGGATATGAAAAAGGACTAACTAGAAATTAAGCATACACTGACTTAAATAAAAAAAATATACAAAGTTCCAACAGCAGACAAGAGGACCGCAAGAATCAAGTCAAAGATTTGAAATACAAAGAAGCAAAAAACACCCAACCAAAAAAAGAAAAAGAAAAAAGGATCCAAAAATATGAAGACAGTGTAAAGAGACTCTGGGACAACTTCAAGCACACCAATATCTGAATTATGGGGGTGCCAGAAGAAGAGAGAGAAAAATACTGAAAACCAATTTGAAGAAATAATGAAATATTGCAAGTCCAGGAAGTGCAGAGAATCCCAAACAAAAGGAATCCAAAGAGGACCACACCAAGACACATCATAATTAAAATGCTAAGAGCAAAAGACAAGAGAGAATATTAAAAGCAGTAAGAGAAAAAGTTAGTTACCTACAAGGGAGCACCCATAAGATTCTCAACAGAAACTATGCAGGCCAGACAGGAGTGGCAAGAAATATTCAAAGTGATGAACAGCAAGAATCTACAACCAAGATTACTCTATCCAGCAAAGCTATCATTTAGAATTGAAGGTTAGATAAAGAGCTTCACAGATAAGAAAAAGCTAAAGGAGTTTATCACCACCAAACCAGTATTATATGAACTGCTGAAAGGTATCCTTTAAGAAGAGGAAGAAGTCGAAAAAGGTAAAGATAAAAATTATGAACAATAAATACATATATATCAACAAGTGAATCTAAAAATCAAGTGAATAAAAAATCTGATGAACAGAATAAACTGGTGAATATAATAGAATCAGGGGCATAGAAAGGGAGTGGACTGACAATACTCGGGGGGAGGGTTGTGAGGGGTGTGGGAAGAGACTGGACAAAATTCATACACCTATGAATGAGGACAGTGGGGTAGGGGCCAGGGCAGAGGGTTGGGTGGGAACTGGGTAGAGGAGGGTTATGGGGGGAAAAAAGAGGAACAATTGTAATAATCTGAACAATAAAGATTTATTTAAAAAAAATTTTTTAATGAACCCCACTGTTGATTGAGTGGGTATCTTAACCACACAGAGAACTATTTCAAGGTTCTTCAAAACATAATAATTTGACTGGGATGCATCCTATGACATGAAAATAACACCACCAAAAAAAACACACACTGCAAAAACTCTGTAGGACAAATGACCCAGTTCTTTCAACCAATAATTTACAAGGGGAAAAACGGAGACTATCTTAAGAAACTTAAAAAAAAAAAAAAAATCAACCAAATGTTAAGTATGGACCTTGTTTTGATCTTGATGACAAAACTCTGAAAAAAATATTAATGAGGCAGTTGAAATTGAACACTGATTAGATATTTGATGATACACAGTATCATTAGTTTTTAGTGATACTGATATTATAGTATGTGTAATAAAATATCCCTTATCTTTTAGAGACATATCCTAAAATTTTTACAGAATAATGTAAACAGGTTGCCTAGATTTAGCTTTAAATTAATCCAGTAGAGACAGAAATTAGATAAGAGCATAAATAGCGAAAGATTTGCCAAATACTGATAACTTGTGAAGCTGGAGATTTCATTAAACTAGTGTCTATTTTTTGTATATGTCTGCCGATTTTCATAAGAAAAGAAGCCTGGAGAATGGAAACCAGCTGACTTTGGGGTGAAATTGTGATTTTTTTTATCTTTCAAAAATGTTAGCAAATTATAGTGTTGTGTTAATAAGTAGAGGGGACATTCTAAAGCATACAAAAATCTGGACTTAGACTGTTTTTAAAGATTGAGAGGAATCAGGAGAGAGAGAATAGAAGAATAAGGTCTGAATAATCTTTAAATTTTGGTAAATTCTGACGACTCAATTCTTGACTGGGAAAAAATGTCAAGAAATCTTTGATATTTAGAAATCACATTAAAACAAAGCTATGGCATCTCTCACATGTAGGCTTTAGGTAACTCATTTTGTTAAATGGGTGTGCAGAAAGAGGACAGTTCCTCTCACACTGAACAATTTCAAGGTCAGATCCCTTTTTGCAGAAGACTTTTTGTTGTTGTTGTTTTGTCTGATGAATACAGCAAAAGCTGCCACTCCTACTTGTCCTTTTTCTGGATTATTTGCTTACTCCAGGAATGAAAGGCTGCATGGTTTGTGAACCAGTTGTTATTCTTTGCCTGCATATCATGTTAGCTTTTTTTGTAAGAAAAATCACAAGAGTATATTAAAGTTTTTGATGAATAGAGCCCTTTATTTTTAGGAGAAAATGGATGGAACAGTTTGGGGCTTTGGGGCTGCATATTGCTCTTGTGTGAGCACCTCCCACTGCCTTGACTCTTTATTCTGGAGCACGTGGTGCCAGGATTTACATGGCGCTGTGGGGAACAACTGGAATTAGCATAAGTAAGAATATCTGCTCTTCCCCTGGGGAGAGACAAGAAGGATAAGTGCACAAGGAACAGAGACAATATTACCAGGAGTTGTATTTCTGTTCAGCTCTTTTATTCTCTCTGAATGCTGGATTCTGTTGCAAATAATAAAAGCAAGAAGCCAGTTGGCTAAGAGCCAAGATCTGGGATTAGCAGAAGAAATTATTTTATTTTGGGCTAAAAATATATTTGTCAGTGATGGTTTTATAAATTATACACATGGCCATTTTTTTGTTTTGCTTTGTTTTATGTTGGTAAGTTGTGCCAGGAAGTACACATTAATAATTTGAACTAAGCAGAGAAAGACGAATTTCTTTCAGAGTGCCTGGGAATCCAGATGGCGTTTTGCACACACCTGTTACCTGCTTGCCACACTTTCTCAGTGTATACCAGGCCTCTGAGTTTGGGTTGGATTTTTAGTATTCCCTTAACAAACTGCATCTTTTCTCTTCCTTAGTTCAAATTGTGAGATATTTTTTACTGTAACACTCTAAAACCTAATAATGTCATGTTTTTCTTTTGACTCTTACCTGAAATATTAACTTCTTTCCCCTCACCCCTGCCCATAAAACACATTGAATTGGTTGTAAGACAAATGTGGGTTGGAAACCCAGCTTCTCTGCATGCTCCCAACTTTTGTTATCCTTGGGAAATTACTTAATTTCTCTTCACTTCAATTTCTTCATTAAAAAGAAAGAATAATAATAGCACACATCTCACCGGGTTTTATGAAGATTAATGAGACAATACATAAAGAGCAGTTTGCATTGCATCTATGCAATGGGAGTTTGCATAATCAGATAAGCACTCAACAAAATTTTATCTTGATCACTATTGTGGGGTAAAGTGGTATTCAGAATTTGGAACTTAAAAATAAGAAAGCCTTAAAAGTGATATAAGCATTCAACTTAAAACATTAGGGAAAGACAAAGAAAGTATTCATGTTATAAGTACAATGACTTTCTTTCCTGACTATAACAAAGACTAAATGCATAGAGAAAGTCTTTCAGTATGGAACTAAAAATTCTGGAGGAAACACACTTCTATCAAATAAAACACTTGCCCAGCCTATTGGGAAAAGGAGGAATAGTCTTGCCATAGGTAATCCTATATAATAAAAGAGTAATATGCAAATTGACTGTTACTTCAACACGTAAGATGGTTGCTTCCATGTGGACAAAGATGGTTGTCCACACACAAGATGGCCAGTAGGAGGGCAGTTATGAGGGACCAGGCCTACAAGGGAGGGCAGTTGGGGGGAACCAGGCCTGCAGGGGAGAGCAGTTAGGAGTGACCAGGCTGGCAGGGGAGAGCAGTAGGGGGTGGCCAGGCTGGCAGACAAGCAAACAATTGGAAGCCAGCAGTCCTGTATTATGAAAGGAATGTCCCACTGGGATTGGGCCTAAACAAACAGTTGGACATCTCTCAAGGGGTCCCAGATTGGAGAGAGTGCAGGCTGGGCCGAGGGACCCCTCCCCCCCAGTTATGAATTTCAAGCACCGGGCTTCTAATCCTATTTAATAAAAGAGTAATATGCAAATTGACTGTACCTCTGATCAAACCACGTCCACCAGCCACACCCACAAGCCAATCAGGAGCTGGGGTGGAGCCGGTCAGCAAGCGCATGGCCCCTGGAGCTGGGGGGGTGGGGAGGAGCCGAGGCAGCCAGCATTTTACCCTTACTCTGGGCACTCGCTCACCAGGGCAATGCTGGGGCCAGGGAGGAGCCAGCCATTGGCCCCATTACAGGGCAATGGCTGAGTGCCCAAGGCCTAAAGCACTTGAGCAGGTCAGGGGTAAGCAGTCAGTAGGACATCCCCTGAGGGCTTCCAGTATATGTGAAAGGGCAGGTTGAGCTGAGGGATCACCCACCCCCAGGGCATGAATTTTGTGCACCAGGCCCCTAGCATACAGTAATAAAAGAGTAATATGCAAATTGACCATACCTTTGTGATGCCCACCAGCCAATCCTAAGTGAGTATGCAAATCAACCCAACAAAGATGGCGGGTTAATTTGCATACACATGTGCTGAGTGCCCCAGCCGCTCCAGGCCTCTGGGGAGCGTGGGAAGGTGGGAAAAGTGGCTCCAGGCCAGAGTGAAAAAGCGGTTTTGGTGGGAGAGAAGGCCATGCTGACAACCAGGGGAAGGAAGGCACATTCTTGCATGAATCTTTGTGCATTGGGCCTTTAGTAAGAAAATAAAAATTTAGAGAAGTAAACCCATCTGGTGCTGATGTTTGCCATGGAGGTCTGTGACTAACTTAGGAGGCCACCTGGTGAGGAGATGGACAAAGACATGAGGCCTGTAGAAGCTGAGAAGATGGACTGGAAAATGTTCACAGGAAGCCATATTTCTAGAAAGGTTCTATTAGGTTCATTTAAGAGGGTTGAACTGTGGTTTGGTAGTGAGAGCAACCAAAAAAGAGAGAGTAGAGGGGGGGGGGGCGGGATTCACCTATCGTCATTAGATCTAAATAAAAAGTAAAAATGGGGAAAATACTTGGAGAATATTTAACTATGTGTGTTTGGGGCCAGAATTGATACTACCTGTTGCACACCCTCCAATAAATCTAAGCCAAATATTTGGTTCAGTGTGCTCCCAAATATTTGGTTAACAGGAGGAACAGGGTATCAAAATAAATCTAAAGAAGGTAGAAGAATGGAAATAATAAGAGAAAGAATCAATAAAATAGAGTTTGAAGAAACAATAAAGTACATCTTTGAAAAGACTAATAGTATTGACAACCCTTCAGAGAGCTTGACCAAGAAAGAGAAGAAAATACAAACATTAGCAATAAAAAGAAGGCATGACTTAGGTGCTAAAAGGATGTAAGAAAACAATTGGAGCCTCTTTCTCAATAAATTTGAAAACAGGTGAAATGCACAAATTCCAAGAGCCATTTCCTAGGCTTTAGTGTGTATTTGGATCACCTGCGAGGCTTTCAAATCCAGATTGCTGGGACTCACGCCTAGAGTACCTGGCTTAGTAGCTTTGAGATGGGGTCTGAAAATTTGCATTTCTAGCAAGTTTCCAGTTGATGAAACACTGAGAACACAGTCCTAGAAAATATAAATTACCAAACACACTCCTGAGGACATTGAAATTTTATAATCCAGCATTTCCTACACTTTTCACTCAGCCACACACACACACACACACACACACACACACCCCCAATAATAGTGTATGGCACACTGGGGTAAACAATATGTGGCCATGAAAACTAGGAGGTGATGATTGGGGCCATCTTAGAAGCCTGCTTACTACACCAGAAGAGAAATCGCTAGGTGGTAGGGTTAATGCGTATGTTCAACTTCACCAGATAGTTCTAGATTACTCTCCAACAGTATGAAAGTTACCATTACTACAAATTCTTACCAATACTTGCTCTTGTCAGACTTCAAAATTTTCACCAGTCTGGTGCGAATAAAACAGGAACTCGTATTTCTGTAGCAACTAATGGAGTTTGAGCATATTTTCAAATATTTATTTACCACCTAGATGCGTTCTGTTCAAGGCTGTTCATATTTGTCCATTTTATGTTAGATTTTGATCTTTTTCTTTTTTTTTTTGTACAGATTTTATTTTATTTTATTTTATTTAATCTTTATTGTTCAGTTTATTAATTACATTGTTTCCCCTTTTTATCCCCCTATAGCTTCCCTCCACCCTGTACCTATCCCACCCTCCACCCTCACCTCCCCCTCCCCACTGTCCTCTCCCATTGTTGCTAGATTTTTGTCCAGTCTCTTGCTGCACTTCCCACAACCCTTTTCTCCCCAAGAACTGTCAGTCCATTCCCTCTCTATGTCCATGTCCCTGTTATATTCACCAGTCTATCCTGTTCAACAGCCTATCAATTCACTTGATTTTTATGTTCATTTGTTGATAGATGTGTATTTGTTGTTCATAATTTTCATCTTTACCTTTTTCTTCTTCCTCTTCTTAAAGGATACCTTTCAGCATTTCATATAATGTTGGTTTGGTGGTGATGAACTCCTTTAGCTTTTTCTTATCTGCGAAGCACTTCATCTGACCTTCAATTCTGAATGATATCTTTGCTGGATAGAGTAATCTTGGTTGTAGATTCTTGCTGTTCATCACTTTGAATATTTCTTGCCACTTCCGTCTGGCCTGCATTGTTTCTGTTGAGAAATCCGCTGACAGTCGTATGGGTGCTCCCTTATAGGTAACCAACTGTTTCTCTCTTGCTGCTTTTAATATTCTCTCTTTGTCTTTTGATCTTGGCATTTTAATTATGATATGCCTCGGTGTGGTCCTCTTAGGGTTCCTATATATTGGGGTTCGGTGCACTTCTTGGACTCCTAAGTCAATTTCTTTCACCAGGGAAGTTTTCAGTCACTATATCTTCAAATAGGTTTTCATTGTCTTGGCCTCTCGCTTTTTCTGGCACCCCTATAATTCGGATGTTGGTATGCTTGAGGTTGTCCCAGAGGCCCCTTACACTATCTTCAATTTTTTGGATTCTTTTGGTTTCTTGCTTTTTCAGCTGAGTGGATTTTACCTCTTTGTATTTCAAATCTTTAACTTGGTTCTTGGGGTGCTCCAGGGCACTTTCAGGTCTTTGTATAATATTTTTTGTTTCAGTCAGTGTATGCTTAATTTCTGGTTGGTCCTTTTTCATATCCTTGAGAGTCTGCTTTATATCCTTGAGGGTTTCTTTCATTTCCACGTTGGTCTTGATCATTTCTTTGCAGCTCTCGTTTATATCCTGGAGGGTGTTGTTCATTTTCTTGTAGGACTCATTCATTTCCTTTGTGGTCTTGCTTATTTCCTTATAGGCCTCGATCTTTTGTTGGAGCCTCTTAAAAAACCCTATAACCGTGATTCTGAATTTCATGTCCAGTCGTTTTTTTTCCTCCATTTCTTTCACATCTGATTTCTTTCCATGTCTCTGCATGGTGGCTGCTTCCCTGAGTTGGTCAATTAGCTTTGTGTGGTAGACTTCCTACTAGGGATAGTGGCTCAGCCTCCCCAGTTACCTGAGGTGGATATGGGCTGCACAGTCTTGCTGAAGTTAAGCTCAGTTAATCGTTGTTAGCACTTGGAGGCTTGACCTCCAGGCCAATTGTCTGTGAAGCTCAGCTGTGCTCAGGTTGGGTGGGCGGAGTCTCCGGGCCAAGCAGACAGCGTTAGCTCCGCCCTATGCGGCCCCAGGGACTCTGTGCCGGGGGCAATGGCCGCCAGCACCTCTGAGAGAGAGCCGCTGCGGAGCTCCACCGGCTGCTGGTTGCCGGGGAATTCAGACTTTCCCAAAATGAGTCTGCATGCGCAATGTCTCACCCAGGATCGTAAAACAAAGCAGTCTGACGGTTTTCTGAATGAGAGACAAGTCGCAGAGCGCTCTCTGCGCCGTCACGCAGCCGAGCTGTTCGCGCGAGAGCTGCCTTCTCCACAACCCGGGAGACCCGGCAGCACCCGAGCTTCGGCGTGCCCTCCCACTGTCCAGTTTTCACCCCGTGTGATAGTGGGTTCTCTGGACTTCGCCCAGAGCTGGAGATTCAGTCCAGTGGGACGCCTTTGTCTCCCTGTTGGAGAAAACTGGCCGGTTTTCAGCCGCCCGCCCTCTCCGCGGTGCGCACTCCAAACCTCTCTCCGTGCGAATCTTTCAACGCTGTTCGCCGCAGCTCCTCGGAGTCACAGTGTCTTATCTTCACTTTTATTTGTGGAATTTTCACTCGGCAAGCTTTCTGGTGATTCTGGAAGGTGTTTGTTCTTTTGTTAAGTTGTAGTATTAAAATTGCTGATTATGACGGCAAGAGAGGTGTTTTGCCTTTGCCGCCATCTTAGTTCCTCCCTGATCTTTTTCTTATTGATGTAAAGGTGCATATGTGGATGGATACTAACCCTGAATCCGCCATATGTATAGTGAGTGTCTTCCTCCAGATTTGGCTTCTGTTTTCACTCTGTTGATTTCTTTTGGGGAACAGTTTTATTATTTTAATGTAGATGAATTTATGCTTCCAGTTATGTGTTAAGAAATCCTTTGTTACCTCCAAGTTAGAAAGAGAAATTCTACATATTCTTTCAACATTTTAAAGTTTTTTCTTTAAGTTCTTTATCTTCTAGAATTGATTTTTTTGTGTACAGAGGTAGGAATTCACTTAATTTCCCCCTCATACTAATCAATTAATATTTTCCTAATAGTCTGTCCCTGTTTCCTAATTTGCAGTGCCATCGTTGGGTTCTTTATACATTTTTTGTCCCCCAAAATGTATACACACTTTAACAGCTGCAAGCTCAATTGACTTCTATTTCTTTTCAGATTTAACCCATTGGAATTAATAATTATTCAAAGTGTGTATATATTTTTTGGAACACCCTGTATATTCATCTATTCATGGGTGTTATTCCTAGACTCTGTTTTGGTCCACTGTTCTATCACTCAATGAATAAATGCTCTTAATTATTAATGACTTTCTAAAACATCTTACTGTCATTGCTTTTACTTGTTCTCTAGGATTGTTTGGACTATTCTTAGCTCTTTGCTCTCCTATATTTTAGGACCAGCATGACAAGTTCCATGAATACAATACCATTAAATCTATAGGTTGTTTTAGAAAAATATTGTTTAGATCTTCCAAATGTTCTTTCCTGAAGTTTTATGATTTTTTTCTCCATAGACAGCTTACACATCTTTTGTTAGATGTATTCCACGGTGCCTTATATTTTTTGGTGGTGTCGTAACTAGCATCTTTCTTTGAATTGTGTCTTCTATATATTTGTTACTGAAATATAGATTTGCAATTGTATTTTGTTTATTATATTTTGACAGTTTATTTTCCTAGTTCTTATCTAGTTTTAGTATCAAGGTACCAGCCTCAGGTGATAAATTGGACCCTATTCTTTCTTTTTCTACCATTTTGCAAGATTTCATGTATGATTGGAATAAGCTCTTGAGTGTTTGCTTGTGCCTGCCTTTAGAAATATCTCGGCCTTGCTGTTGCCAGTTTTCCTCAGTGGTTAGAGCGTCGGCCCAAGGACTGAAGGGTCTTGGGTTCAATTCCAATCAAGACACTTACTTATCTGGGTTGCAGGCTCAATCCACAGTCTGTGGCGGGCGTGGGAGGCAACCAATTGATGTGTTTCTCTCACATAGATGTTTCTCTCTCAGTATTTCTCCCTCTCCCTTCCACTTTCTCTAAAAATCAATGGAAAAACTAACCTCAGATGAAGACTAACAACAACAACAACATAAAAGAAATATCTAGGCCCAGTGTTTTCTTTGTAGGAAGACCTAACTACTAGTTAAATTTTCTTAATAGTAATAGGGTTTTCTATCTGGTGTGCCATGTAAGCAAACTGATATACTCGGAATGGGCTTCAGAGTCTAAATAATCCTCAGCCTTCTCAGGCAGAGAGCTGAGAGGGACATGAGGCTGCAGGAGCCCCTGGCCAAGTTGCCTCTGGTCATAAACATTCTCATCCTTTTACTGCACTGTGCTTTTGATGTTTATTTCTGACTTCTCTAAAAAGCTCTTGCACATCTCTTATTGGATTTATTCCTTATAATTTTCCCCCATCTTTCTTTTAATTGTTTTCTCTAAATATTTGTTGCTAAAGTATAGATTTGCAATTTTAATTTTTCCATTGATCTTATGGCAAACTTACTATACTCATTTATTAATTCTAATATTCTTTGTCTATAACAGCTATTGTGTGTGTGTGTTCCATGATGGGAAGAAAATTGGGAAGCTTGCCTTGGGGGAAGTCTAACCTTATTTTCCTTGTCTGTAACATGGGTTTAAAAGACACCTGTTTCAAAGGATTTTTATGAAGATTAAATGAGTTTATCCAAATTAGGCAACAGAACAGTACCTGGGACACAGCAAGTGTGTAATTATCGCTAGCTGTTATCCTTATTTTTACATCCTTCCCTTTTCTTTACTTAAGACTTTATGTTTCCTTCCTTCAGGCTCAACCTGGTACCCTAGGGCCTGGGTCATCAGCAGTGGCTTTTGACCTTTTGTGGGGTCTTATATTCACTTTTAGATCCTGAGAGAAGCTTTGGTTCCCTACCCCAGGGAAATGCAAAAACACATAATTTCCATATAAGTTGAGGAAGGTCAAGATGCCCTTATCAATGTGTAAGGATCTCTCCCTGCTTCTGAAAGATTTATGGCACCAGGTTAGAATCCTGCTGTAGAACCATCCCCCAGTTTTCCAGAGGGGTTGAAGCTGTTCTGGTGGGACAGCCTGGGGCTTGGCATTAATTTACTTTGCTCCTAGTCTGGCTATGACATTGTGCTCCCGTTCAGCTCCTCTGACCTGCTGCTCAGCCCGCTTTGGGGGTCAGGTCTTACTTTCCTGTTCTTGAGCCTGTGGCTTGGCAGACTACTCAGGACCCAGGAGACCCCTGAGAGGAGGGCCCTGCACTGTTCACTTAAACCCGTAGGGCAGGTTTTCTCAACACTGGCACTGCTGACATGCTGTGCTAGATAATTTTGAATTGTGTGTCTGCGTGTAGGGGCTGCTCTATGCATTATAAAATGTTAGCATCTCTGGCTTCTATCCATTAGATGCCATTGGCATCCTCCAATTATAACAGCTAAACATCTCTCCAGGCATTGCCACGTGTCCCCTGGAGAGACAAGATCCCCTCCAGTGGGGAGTCACTATCCTGGGGCCTGAAGTTCTGTTCTTAAACTCCTGCTTGATGCTTGGAGTCCCACTATCCCTGGCAGTCTCCCTAATAGCAACTATAAGCCTCGTCCCCAAATATAGCTTACTCCTGGATTTCTCAGTGCCAGGTTCTGCCTCCTCTACAGACGTCACTGTAATTCTTGCAGCATATTTCTGGTGACAACAGCTTGCCTGGACTACCAACTGTTGTGTTTCAAAATACTTTTCTTCTCTTGCTTGAGTGAATGGCCTTCCCCTCCTCACTCCCGGACACTACCGCTAGCTTTTCTGCAGGGATGATATGGGGCTGATTTCAGCCTTTGATCCCATTGGAATCCAATTAGTTCTTCGGAGAGTGGCTGTGTCCTGAAATAGGACAATAAGGCTTTGTTTGTTTTCCTTGGGAAAGTCATCTTCCTGGTGGTTTTATGTGAGAGAGCCTGTCCTTTTCCTATGTACGCGGAGATAGAGTTTTCTGAAGGCAGTAAATTGCCCCGTCCTACAGTGCAGCAAGTCAGCCAGCATGAGCAGCAGAACCACGGAATTGCAGCCTTAATAGATGCCAACAGCACAAAGGTGGTGAGCTTAATAACGGAGCCTCAGAAAGAGCGAGAAAGATTGAGGACTGAAAGCTAAGAGCAGAGAACGGAATGGGGGAAAGAACATTGTGTAATGCTTTTTCACAGAGGACATAGCTAAGAACCACAGGAAGAGCGAGAGTGCAGAGCAAGAAAGTACAGGACAAATTGTACCTTGTAGTATTCTAAACCTGGCCCGGTTAATTGTCGTGGGATAGGAGGTGCTGGGGGGCCCAGAGCCTGACAGGCTGACACAGATATTGATATTGGGAGGAAGTCCACTCAAACAAGTCAGAACTGGTATTCAATGGCGTTAACAAGTTGGGAGATGATTTCTCGCTCATGTGAAAGTATGATGGCTTTCCTTAGCAAATCGTCAAGGGCTCAGCTTTTTCGCCTCTTGCTGTTCCGTCATCTTTTAGGTGTTGTCCATGTCATCTTCATGACCAAGACGGTTCGTTCCCACACCAATTTTCCTGCTGGCAGAAAGGGAAAGAAGGGAAGAGAAACCCCTCTGCTTGAAGGCGTAACCCAGAAGTTACCCACGTTATTTTTGCTTGTATCCCGTTGGCCAGAACTTAGTCCTAGAGCGATAACTAGCTTTAAAGGAAGCTGGAGATTCTGGAAGGCCATCTGCCAGATAAAAATCAGGGATTCTCACTGGGAAATCCCTCTACAGGACTAGCCTGAGGGTCACTTGTCCTCCCTCTTTCCTCCAAGTTCAGCTCCCCAAGTGCCCCAAGGACCTGTCTGGCAGATCCATGCTTGGAAGACAGAAGAGGGATGGGAAAAGAGTGGGCAAAGCTGGAGCCCTCTTTAACAAAAAGGGTTACTAAATACTTACATTTTGTTAATGTACACAAGAAAGGCGACTTGAAGTATAACACCAAAGGCAAGCCCAGTGCCCAGACCTTGAGCTGGGGCCCCATTTCTACCAGAAGACTTGCCAGCTCATCATTGTTGTGAAATTCCAGGGGGAAGAGGCCATGTCGTGTTTATGTTGGTTGTGATTAAACCTGAATAATTTTTCACCGGAAATAGACACACTGTTTTCTAACCCCAGCACTAAAAGAAACCACCAAACCCACTTGGAAACCACAACCGCCTTAATTGATAACGAGGAAGTCAATGGTGGCCTCTGTTGTGGTTGGTAGCTGGGGAGCTGCTGCCACCTCGTGGATATTCCAGAAAGCGCAGCCAGGGAGGCGACCTCAGCCACGCCAAAGGAGCGCGGCCCCACAGCCCAGTCTCACCTCGGTGATGCTTCAGCTGAGCTCACTTGCTACCTTGGGAGGCCAAGGGCCCGGCTGTTTATTATGGGTTTGTGTTGTTTATTAATCCACAACAGTATTGTTTTTGATAGACAACCTAAGATTAAGGCTAATAAAGGACTCTGGGAAGGTGGGTTGAATAATTTCCTTGACTTGAGAACAAAGAAGAAAGTCAGTAAATAGTACCTGCATCTTCCAGTAATTACTCCATCTCATAAATTACTGTTTTCTCTTATTCCAGCCCACAGTCTGTCATTCTAGAAAGTATGATATATTAATTTTTAGCTAAGCAATACCCACAGGGAGTAATCAGAGTCGGCGCTGTACAGGTGTTTTTTTCCAATGAAAAAGGTTACTATTGGAATTATTTATAATCAACATCAGAACACTGAATATTAACAAAGTGATTTTCATCTGCTCATTAGGGATCAGGAGATGCGTGTTGCTTTGGCTGACATTTGAAAGGTCATGCCTTATCCAACAAAGCAGCTCCCCACTTCAAAATGCTGTCACCATTCCTTTCTGTCCATTTCCTTTTCCTTTTAAATGTTATTTTACATCCAATTATTGTGAAATTGTTAGGTCATACAAAATGGTAGAAGAAATGATGTTGATCATGCCTAACGCTATCCCTCAGCTCTAGGAAACACAATATTATCAATATGGATGAAGCCAATTGTGTTCCCTTCCTTCCCATTACTTCATGGTTCCCAACTCCCCTAAATTGAATGTCAATCGTACCTATTTATTTCTTTTTTTCTATATATTTCGTTTATTTTTTACAGAGAGGAAGGGAGAGGGATAGAGAGAAATATCAATGAGAGAGAAACATTGATCAGCTGTCTCCTGCACACCTCCTACTGGGGATGTGCCCGCAACCAAGGCACAAGCCCTGGACCGTAATCGAACCTGGGACCCTTCAGTCTGCAGGCCGACACACTCGGTTTCGGCCCTATTTATTTCTTAATACTTTTATCAATAAATATATATTCACAAACAATATAAAGTATCAGTTTTTGTGTTTTTAGAACTCTATTTCAATAGGGGTTTTTTTTTTTTTGTAACTTATATTTTTCACTCAATGTTATGAGTGTGAGATTCATCCACTGCATTGGTTTGCTAGGTTGCCATAACAAATTACCACACAATTGGTGGCTTTCTCTCCCGAAGTCAAGGTGTCCTCAGGGCTACTTGCTCTGGGGCTCGGAAGGAGAATCTGTCCTTTGCCTCTTCCAGCTTCTGGTGGCTCCAGGCTGTCTTGGTTTGCGGCTACTCCAATCTCTGAGAAGCTACCATGTGAGAGAATGGCGTGCTGGCTGGGGAGGCCGGGAATCTGAGTTCGGAGGTCGATCCTCCCTCGACTCCCAAACTGCAAGCACAGAATGCTATCTTGTTCCTGTTCCTCTTCCAAGCCAGGCCCCGATCTAACCAGCAGGGAGTTCAGTGAGATAAACAGCCCCCCGTCCACTTCTTTAAAGAAGAAGATAAAAAATATCTAGGTTTATGGGGATGTTCACTTAGTAAGTTATATAATGTCTGATCACTGGGGTGGACACCTGAAACTAATACAATATTGTCTGTCAACTGTAATTGAAAATTGAAAATGATTTAAAGTAAAAAAAAATTTTAAGTAAAAATAAAAACAACAATATTGTAGGCTTATTAATCAATTTATAACCAACTCTGGTTAAGGCAGGCAAAAGCCACACCCATAGTGTCCTTTAGCCCTTCTCCACCTCACACTCTCCAAAGCTGTAGGCCTTTTGTCTGCTTGTTAAGTTCTACGAAGCAACTTTTTGGAGTTTTAACAGTTTTTTGTCACACCTCTGGCTTCACCTGTGGACTGTGCTTTCCTGACGGCACTCTGGATTTGATCTTATTTGGAAGCCACTTCATTTCCTGTATGAAGATGTGAGGAAGGAGAAACGGTTATTTTCAAACCCAGAAATTTCTGGCTCCTATATACAGCTGTCTCTCCAAAATGTATACATACTTTAGTAGCTGATAGCTCAATTTTGAAAATGAAATGTATTTTCAAGCACTGCCTTTATAAATATCAGGGGGGGGGGGACACACCTTATTTTTAATAGTTCTTTTTAAATTGGATTTATTGGGATGACATTGGTTAATAAAGTTATATAGGTTTCAGGTGTACAATTCTATTATCTGTATACTGTATTGTGTGTTCACCATTCCAAGTCTCTTCCATCACCCTTTTACTCTCTTCAACCTCCTCCCACCCCTCTTTCCCTCTGGTAATTTACATACTGTTGTCTGTATCTATGAGGTTTTGTTGTTGTTGTTGGTTTTGTTTGTTTGTTTGTTTGTTTGTTTTGCTTAATCACCTTTTTCAGCTAGCGCCCCCTCACCCCTCCCCTCTGGTTTTCGGTATCAATGAGTCTGTTTCTATTCTGTTTGTTAGTTTATTTTGTTCATTAGATTCCACACATGAGTGAAATCATATGGCACTGTGTTTCTCTGGCTGGCTTATTAGCATAATACTCTTTAATAGTTCTTTCTTATCTCTTGCATTTTGCCATAGTCAGTGAGAAAAACCAGGCAGCCCCTTCAACACTCTCCCTGAAAATCTCCTTAGATAGGTCACTCAATTAATTTGGTATATTTTCTATTTTCCATGTTATCACAGATCACAGTGTTGCTAAACTTTCTACCGCTATATATGACATCTCCCAATAACTTTCCTGCCAGCCCTAACCAATAACTTCAAGAACCACAAGGTTTTCATGAACAGTCTCTTACACGGTACACCCTCCCAAATTCTGCCTGCCACCAAGACCTGAAGTCATTGCTGCATGTTTCCAGTTTTCATTACGGTACCAAAATCGGTTCCAGTTATCTGTTGCTGCATAACAAACCACTCTTTGCGCAATGGCTGAAACATTACACTGACAACATCTATTGACTCATTAATCTACAATTTTGGAAGAACTTGAAGAAGACAGTTTCTCTCTACTCAGTGTCGGCTGAGGTGGCTGAAAGATTGGGGACTACTACATTAGTCTGAAAACTCACTCATTCATGTGTGTGGTGGCTGGTGTCAGCAGGGAGCTGATCTGGACTGTTGTTGGAATGTCTGCACCCGCACGAACCAGCACAGCCAAGGGTCTGGCAAGCCTGAGGGAGGGCAGCGAAGGATGAAGAAAAGACAGACAAAGAGAATAAGCTGGGTCTGGGTGGATCTCCTGTGCCTGGCTGAGACCACAGAGAAAAGATCCAGGCGGCAAGCTGAGCCTTTATTTTATAGCCAGAGGTGAACAAGGTAGTGGTCGCCGTAGTTACAATGTTCTTGTGAGTTTCACTTGTTTCGGCAGCACTTGCTGCACCTCCCACAGCCCATGAGCTACCCAGGAAGGTTCTAGGGAGTGTCATAAGGTCAAGCTTAATTATGCTAAGAGGGCTGAGCCTTCTAAGCTGGGACTTGTTTGTGGCTTTGCCAACAGGTCACTCCCAGGCTTAACCCGATAGCCGCTCCCTACATCTTCCCACGTGGCAGCTTGGCTTGCTCACCAAATGGTGAAGTAGTTGGATTCCAAGAGAAAGCATTCCAAGAGGGAGCGCCAGGGGAAAACCAGTGTCAGAAGTCAAGCATTATTTGCACCACATTCCCTTCTTCAGACATGAGTCGCTAAGCCTGGCCCATGCTTAAGGAATTGGACTCCCTATTTTGAGGGGAGGAGTACCAAAGAATTTAAAACCATCATAAAACAGACATGGAAGCACAGGACAGACTGCAGAGTCTCAGAGAGAAAGTGGGGAGGGTGGGTGGGTGGGACGTGATCAACCAAAGAACTTGTATGCCCACGAACACAGACAATACAGTGGTGAAGGCCTGAGGTGGGGTTGGGGACAGGCTAGAAGGGGTCAACGAGGCAAGAGGGGGAAACGTAACACTTTCAACAATAAAGATTTAATTAAAAAATAAAACAAAATTATCATAAAAAGGTATCCTTAGCTCCATTTTACAGACTTAGAAGCTATAATTCAGAGAGACAGACTTGCTGAAAGTCTTATAGTTAGTAAGTGATAAGGCTTGGGACCCTAAGATATACGTTACATATTTAACTACATAATGTCTAATATGAACCTATAAAGCATTATGGTGATACCACATCTCACACAGAAAAACAGATGCAAGCGTGTAAAAGAGAGAGAGGCAAGGACACAAATTTTCTAGAAGGCCTTCATATGCACAAAATACTCCAGTAATGTTAGAATATATACAGAGCCCTTGTCCACGCATGAACTGTTTACAAAAATCCTCAAGTGACACATTTCCGATTCCAACAAGTAAACATCAGTATGGTCTCAGCTGAGCTGTCCTCACTTCTTAGCGGAAAAGTAACAGAGCTCATGAGCTACATGGGTTATGAATCAAGGACCTTTATTATTTGTGTGTGTGATGAAATAGGAGTTAATTTTGCTTAGTGTTTATTTAGTGACTCCGATGGTCTTAATGGCCAGAAACATCTCAGTCCGGACTTCAGAGCCTCTACCTATGTTCTGTGTTCCTGTCAACCACCTCCAGGTTGGAGTGCAATGCCCTGTGCCTTATCAGCCCCATATTTGGCTAAGATAACGGAGCACAGGGGAACCCCAAAATAACCCGGCATTGGTCTCCTCGGATTCTTATAAAGAAGCAGTAAGCTTATCAACTTTTGACCAAAGGCATTTTGGGTCTCAAAGTTAAATTTCTGATTAATGGTCAGTTTTCCTTACTGAATACCTCCTATGTCTTTTTCTTCGATGGCATTTATTCGTGTCTATGTGTGTTTGTATTTGGATGTGAGTGCATGTCCTTACGTGAGCATGTGCAATTGTTTTTTACTGTAGCTCTTTGAATATCCTTGGTAAGCGCGTTGTGCAAAGAGGAAAAATAGTAAAATTATGGTATATAAAAATCAAAACAAAATGCTGTGCCAAGCAATGTATCTAAACATCTTCCAAAAGGTGTCAAAATAACTTTTTCTGATACTATGTCCTGTATGATTATGGTGAGTCTGTGTAGTTTTTCTGGAACAAAACCCCAGTCTCTATTGATTTTGGCTCACG
This sequence comes from Antrozous pallidus, assembly GCA_027563665.1. Classification (NCBI taxonomy): domain Eukaryota; kingdom Metazoa; phylum Chordata; class Mammalia; order Chiroptera; family Vespertilionidae; genus Antrozous; species Antrozous pallidus. The sequence goes on from CM050508.1 coordinate 48,447,515, forward strand.
TTTTCTATGTTTGTAAAAAATCTACTATCTTAACCATTATGAACAGTGTTAAATCTTCAAGAGCAAATTTATGTAACCTACTCTCTCCCTGTCTTGCTGTAATAGGAAACACAGAAACATTACCCGATTCAGAGTGTTGTTGCCTGAAAAGAAGAGTGAATTGTACATCAAGAATAAGGCATGGAGCAGATTTACCAGCATGATCTTCATTTTCCTCACTGCTTTGCCTCAGGATTTCTCCCTTTTGCCCCCTTCCTCCATGCTGCTCTAAGTTGAATTATTTTGATCCATTTATAACTTTTAAAAAATATATATATATATTATTGATTTTTTGACAGAGAGGAAGGAAGAGGGATAGAAAGTCAGAAACATCGATGGGAGAGAAACATCAATCAGCTGCCTCCTGCACACCCCCTACTGGGGATGTGCCCACAACCAAAGTACATGCCCTTGACCCGAATCGAACCCGGGACCTTTCATTCTGCAGGTCGACGCTCTATCCACTGGGCCAAACTGGTTTTAGCCATCTATAACTCTTTACTCAGGTTATTCCTTACCTCAGTCTTGTCTCTTTTGTCACCTTTACAAAACCCACTAGTATACTTTTGTTTTCTGGAGCCCTAAATACCTAGATTAGCAAAGGTTTATTTCACTCGTAAGCCTTGAGGATTCTGGAGAATTCTGTGCTGGAAGATAGAAATAATGGTGTAAATTAAATTGGGTGAAACTCTCATAAAATAACATAGACTCAGCCCCCTAGCATGTGCCAAGGGTGGTGGCCATGTTCATGGGAAAGCCTCAGTAAACAATTGGTGAGTGAAAAGAAGAGGAGAATCAGGTGACTTGTCTGAGGTTATACTCCAGAACCACGGTAGAGCTCTTACGAGAATCTGTGTGCTCCCGTTTTATCCCGTTCTCACTGCCCAGATTCCGGCAATCTGCGTTCCCTCGGGAAGACTGGTGACTGTTGATGCCTCTGGGACTTCGGGGATCAGTGGCTCCTCTGGTCAGTCTGGTGTTTAATCCAGCTGGGCTCTTGGCAAAGGCTTTGATTCCTCTTTCCTGGTGTTGCAAAACCATTTATTTGGTTTAAAAAATTTTGCCTTTTATTTTTAAAAATCAGATTAAACCATGATTTGGGTAATATCCTTGAGGCAGGTAGATCTCCGAAAATATATATTTAAGTACTTGTAATGTTTTTCTTAGTACAAAAGTAACACATGTTAATTATAGGAAATAAAAATAAAACAAAAAGAGGGAAATGTATACTGCCCATTATCCTACTCTGCCCCAAAAAAGAATCATCATTAACTAAACTATTTGGTATATTATGCTTTCAGTTATGTATATATAAGATGTCTCCCAAAAATGTATACACACGCTCTAAATAATTAGAAAGGCAGTACTTATTAAAATACATTTTATTTTCAAAATTAAACTATCAGCTGCTAAAGTGTGTACTAGTATACACATTTTTTGGGATACCATCATATGTATTATACACTGTTCATTTTACTTAACATTTTATGAACATCTTTCTATATTGTTAAATTCACCTACAACATAATTTTGATGACATAATTCTTTTATAGTATGCAATTGTATTTGTTTATTCTCTTTCTATTGGACATTGTTTTCAACCACAAGGAATTGTTAAAGATGACTTGCCATACAGATAGTCACTGTAGGAGTGATTCCCAGTCCCCACTTGCACCCATTCACAAGCCTTTGCTCTGGAAATAAGGGGAAGAGAGTCTGGCCGTGTGCACTGGATTGCCTCTGGGAGCAAGGACCCAGCAAAGCTCCAGAGGAAAATGGAACTCAGCCACCCTCCTCGAAGGAGAAACAGCTTCACAACTTCCAGATCTCGTGGGTTTCCCTCTCGAAATCAATCCTGTATTTGTACTTAGAAAGGCCGAGAACCTTAGGAAATGAACAGGCTGGGGGAAGGGTGAGGAGGACAACTTCATAGATTAATACAGTTTAGAAAGCTGGAAATAGAATTTTTAAAAAAGTCTTTAATGAAGCAGAAAAGGATATCTCCAGTTTTGCATGCTGATTTGAACTGCATTTTTAGGAAGGGACATGTGTGTATATTTGTGTGTGAGATAGAGGAGAGAGAAAGAGAGAGAAGGGGGAAGAGAGAGAGAAAAAGAGAGAGAAAGGAGGGGTGGGGTTGGGGTTGGGGGGAGGAATAGAAGAGAGAGAGAAAATGGGATTGGAAGGCTAGGTAAGGGAGGGGTGACTTTCTATCCCATGTTGCCAGAATCATAATCACTATTCCACACTCTGGCACACGCTTGAATTACATTTGCACTTTTGCTTCCTCTGGGGTGAAAAAGATCATACTTAAAAGTTATCATTACTCCCCTTGCCTCAGCCCTCTTTTACTACCTTCCTCTGTTTGAGTGTTCCAGGTGAGACCACTCACTGGGCCCAGAATCTTTTATAATTTGTTCAAAGACCTCTTAGCTGGAGATGTGAGGGAAGCATGAGCTCTGATGGAAGAGGGAGAGAATGGGTGGAGCGAGGAAGGACAAGGATGCTTCAGACTCTCTCTGCCTTCACTCCAGCTGGGCGTGGGTGGAGGAAGAAGGATCACTCACACCCCTGGACACCTGCCTGCCTGTGTGTGTGCCAACCCTGAGCGCGAGATGGGCACTCGGGGTTCACCCAGTCTGATCTTGGTCCCTCCAGCCCCCGAACCATAGAATAAAGGAAATGGCCTCAGAATCCTAACTTCAGAGGAATCTCAGATGTTATCCAGTGCAACATCCATCTGATGTTTATATTTCTCCTTTTCACCTTCGTTCTACAAGAAGGAAATTGGTGATAAGTCTTAGTTTGGCCTCAATGGGATAGAGTTATATAAGTAAATATAACCACATACAAAACATTTATTTGTACTGACTTCAGACCAACTTTCTACCCTGACGTTAACCAAATGGAGGAGCTGCTTATGCAAGCAGCTGACCCGAGGCTAGACACCAGATATTCTTCCATTTGACACAGGAAAACTCATCCAACCCCACCCAGCTTGGAAAGCTCCGGAGGCTATTGAACCAATCAAAGGCTGCCAGATGCACTTGCAAGTCAGTCAGAAAGCCTTCCACCCACTCACTAATCAAATTCTGTCCTAAGACTTCCTCTGTTTACTCCATGAGCCTGACTCTTTTCAAACATCCCAAGTCTCTGCCAGAAGGAAAGTTATGGTAGCTGACTCCCTTACTTTAGCAAGATCTAAATACACAGGATTTAGGTAATTCTAGAGACATTCTTTGTCTTTCTGACAAAGCACAAATATACTCTTATTCAGATTTGCAATATAAATTTGCATGTTGGGCTACCTCCAACATGATCAGAGGTTGCCAGATTGTGGGATTCAACACACCTCACTTCCAGCAGCCTCTCCACCCAAATGTGCCCCTCCTTAAACCGGGGATGGCATGGGGGTGGGGTCTTAGGGGTTGTGCCTCTGGGGTGAGTCGGGTTTGGGGGGAAGGGAGCTCTTGTCAGCTATGCTCTGATCTTTTTTTTTTTTTTTAAAGCTGCCTAAAGGGTAACATTCTATAGTTAAAGATTTATTATCTGGGCTCCAAGACTATTCTTCATGCAACTGACTGTCAGGGGAGGAAGTCCATGTCTCTGTAGGAAAAGATGTGGAGCCAGGGGAGGTCCACAGAGAGAAGTCATCTTAGGTCTTGTCTAAGAGGACCACCTAAGAAGGTGCAAGAGCCTCTTAAAGGAGAAAGGCCAGCTTTCTGGGTGCGGCTAAGGACAGAGTGTCTGCCCAGTTGACTGGAAGTGTGCTTTTTGCCCAGCAGCCTCGGGAGCTGCAGGCCTAGCTCGGTGCAGCCCCAGCTTCTCCCTGCTCCCATCCTCTGAGTAGCTAGCTAGCCCCTCTCTCCACCATTTATTTACAGTGTCCAGGCAGATGCTGATACAAGTCCACTGTGTTCCTCAACTACCAAGAGCACATATTAATCCCTCCAACTGGTCCCAGGAAACTTCCTTTGGATTGAGGCACCCTCCCCAGGGTGCCATTCACATGGATGTAGGTGGCTTTTGATGGGAGAAAAAAATGGTAGAGTTAGGGTATGAGAAACTAGGGAGGGAAGAGACTAAGAAAAAAATGCCAGTGAGTCAAAAAGGGACATTTAATTTGGCCTAGGGCCAAATCCCGCAACTCCTACTGTCCCGCAGAGAGGAGCAGCAGCCCTCACCAGTTCTCCTGCCTCATGCTAGTTTCTTTCTTGCTATTCTAGTCTGTTTGACACACATCTATCTGGTCCTACCATAAGCCTGGGAGTGTGAATCCCGACTCCCTAATACTTACAGAAATCAGGGAGGGAGAGCCAGTGAGTAGAACATATAGTCTGATAAGAAGGGTTAGTGGCAGGAGCCTGGTTCTTTTTTTTTTTTTTTTTTAATATATTTTATGGATTTTAGAGAGGAAGTGAGAGGAAGAGAAAGAAACATCAATGATGCAAGAGAATCATTGATTGGCTACCTTCTGCAAGGCTCCTACTAGGGATCAAGCCCACAACCCAGGCATGTGCCCTTGGCCGGAATCGAACCTGGGACCCTTTAGTCCACAGGTGATGCTCTATCTATTGAGCCAAACCAGCTGGTTCTTTAAATGCCCTGAGGAGAAACGCTCCACACAGAGCAAGGGGTGGTGAGAGGAGGGGCAAAGGAGAAGAAGCAGGAGCCAGCAAGGGGTTTCCCCAGGCAATGCCTGATCTGAATTTTGCAAGGCATAGAAAGTGGAGTGATGTTTGGGGATGATTCCCAGATCCTGACCATCTTACAATAAATAAAAAATAAAAGAAACTCTGCAAATTAAAATTCTTTAACCTGATGAAGATCATGTATGACATATTTAACAGTAATGTATTGAATGCTTTTTCTCTATCTATCGATAGTTAACGAACTAGAAATGTTCACCCACACTAATTTACTGGTTTCCAACATTTTGAAATATATCAAAAATTTAAGAGTATTTGATGAATGAAGAAATGGATAGATAGAAAAGTGATAAACAACAAATTGTTAATTATTGACTCCAGGTGGTAAGTGTGTGCTTGTTCGTTCTGTAATTCTTCCAAACTTTTCTGTAGATTTGAAAATGTTCATAAAAAGATATTGGGGAACTGGTATGCAAAGTCTTACATTAGAGAGACCTATTTAACTTTTCACTCTGTATTTTCCAAACTCTTTTTTCAACAAAGCAAGGAAAATGTCATCAGCCCTGCAGAAATTCTCTGGAAAACATTTCCTATTTAGATTTAGTCTACACCCATTTTAACTTTTTAAACAAGAATGATATGCCACATCCATTGATACACAACGAACCACCTCAAAACACAGCGGCTTAAAAGAACAACCATTTATTATTTCTCATTGTCTCTCTTCTGGTGGCCTTCATTTCAAGTGGTTTTGTCTAGCCTTCCACTATAGCATCTTGGCCAGGCTCCAAGAGGAGGAGGAGTCAGAACTGTAGATTCTCTTAAGGCGTGGGAAGATTCTCAGAGTGTCGCTTCTACATTCACTGGTTAAAGGAAGCCAACAGACCAGCCCAGATTCAAAGGAAAGAGGAAATGGACTTCACCTCCTTGTATGAGGAGCAGCCTGGGGAGAAGGGGAATGGACGGGGGTCATCTCTGGAGATTATGACAGAGGACATTTGGTGCCAAACTTTCCATTTAAAGCCTAAGTTGTTCGCCTTATTAAAGCTGTTTAAAATTTACAAACGAATGGATTGTTTATCTTACAAGCGCAAGCTTTGATTTTTAGATGAGAGCTTCCCTTGTTAGGTAGCAAACTTCAGAGAGCACTGAAGCGTTGATTTGAGGTGGACAGTGTCCTGTATTTGAGAGTCAGAAGATCTAGGTGTCTATTTTGACAGTGATTTTTCCAGCTGGGAAACTGGGGCAAACACTTATCCTCTCATAACCCAAGTTCCCTTGTTTGTAACTCACAGAATTTTATTTCGGGCTGAAAAAGAGACAGAAGTCTTTCATGATTTCCAGAAGAGCAGGTCTAAGGGAACTGGAACTGGAACCAACGCAGTTCTGAGAAATCCTCAGCAGGAGCTGAGTCTTCACTCCCGGGCTACACTGTTCATGTGTGCTTTCTATCATTCAAGTTCTTCCTCTCTACCATCAGTATTCCCTCTTTAACACATAGTTCTTGATTTTTCATCCTTTCAGCCTGCCATGAAGTGTCATGGTCAAACCTCATAGTCAAGTGGAAGCATTGGCAAACATGGGCCTTTGAGCCAAAAGTGGCCTGCCACTGCTTTTATAAATAGAGCTTTATTGGAACACAGTCAGACTCATGCATTCACTATTGTCTGTGGCCTCTTTTAATTACAAAGGCAGTGTTGAGTGGTTGCAACAGAAACAGTGTGGTTCACAAAACCAATATGGCTTTTTTTAATGTTTTTTTAAATATGTTTTTATTATTCCAGAAAGGAAGGGAGAGGGAAAGATAGAAACATCAATGATCAGAAAGAATCATGGATTGGTTGCCTCTTGCATGCCCCCTACTGGGGATCGAGCCCACAACCCAGGCACATGCCCTTGACTGGCATGGAACCTGGGACCCCGCAGGTGACACTCTGTACACTGAGCCAAACCAGCTAGGGCCCTACATGACCTTTTAGAGACAGTTTCCTGATACCTGGTCTAGACTCTCCCTCGTGGCTCCTGTCCCCAGGCACTCATTTAGCTTCTGCTCTCACTACCTCATTCTTGAAGTATTTCCCAGTTCAAGTTTCTAGAAGAGAGAGAACCAAATTCCTCTGAAATCCTTATTCCTCAGTCTGAAATGAAATTAAAGGACATTTTCTCTTCATGCCAGGCCATCTCCCCAGGTATGGTGAGGCTGTATACAGGTGACATGTTCTCTCCCACCTTATTCAGTCAATTGTGGCTGAGATGCAGGTAACATGGAGTCAGTAAAACAGAGCTGCCTCAGAGGGGTGAGGGCATTGTGGGCACTGGTACAACTGAAAATGGCGTTAAATGAGCTGATGCATATAAAAGTGTCCAAAGTACTTTCCAATAAAGGTCAACCTGAAATGAAATACATGCCCCTGAGGTTAAATATATAAATCAGTGACAAAATAGGATCTATAATAATAAAAGCATAATATGCTAATTATACCAGACGTCCTTCTGGATAAAGCTGGGGCTGCAGCCATAGGATCGAGGCAGCCGCTGTAGCTACAAAGGCTTACTCTTGCACGAATTTCGTGCATCAGGCCTCTAGTGTAACATTAAAACTCAATTCACCCACAATACTTTAGCTCTAAGAAATAATAGGACATATATTATGGTGTTATTACACGAAATACCATTAACATTTCCCAGGAGACAAAAAGTAGGTGAAAAAAGACTAAATGAGAGGTGAAATTAAGATCGGATGAGTATTGGCACTGGTTAGATGTGAGTGATCTTTCTTATGTGGAAAATAAAAACCTCAGCAATGTGTTCTTTATTATGTACTTTCTTGAAGACAAGTAACTAGTAACACAGAGTTTGTAATAACCAGCACATTAAGTAGGTTATTCTTCCATGCTTTTCCAACTGGAACTGTGCCTGCTGGTTGTCTACATTTAAGGCTGCCTTTCACACTCCAGAGCATGGCTCCAGTAAAGATCCCACATGGAGAAGACCACGCCAGGTTTGCAAGTCTTCTAATCCTTCTAGGAATGCAAAAGGTATGGTACTCAGAGTAAACTTTAGAGAGAAATCTGGCAGCGTTTTCAATAAAGACACTTTGCAAAATTTTCCGTGGGAAAGAAACTTTTAGAACCATGCCTACACGTACTAGCCTAAACCAACTGATAACACAGACAAATAAATTCCAAAATAACTTTTATTACTATATAAAATGAAGTCAAGAAAAAATAGGTGCATAGTTTTTCTACAAAATGTTAAAATACTCAGGCTATTTAATATTTTCCCATAAATGTGCTGAGATAGAAAGACAAATTCACATACACAAATATTTTTCCAGGTACCTTATAGGAATAAAGAGTAATAGTTTTATTTCTTCTCTACTTTTCTATGCTTAGCTCTAAGACATAGCAGTTACAGTTTTCTGTTGTAAATCTGAAAAAAGGACATGCCAAGAGAAAAATTCTATCATGTTGCAATAAAACTAGCACAAAGCTCTACTTCATTTTTGAGCTTTTAGATTTGGCAGCTGGAATTTCCAACTCAGTCTAATTAAAAACAAGGTATCCTCTTTACTTTGTCCTTTAGAAAATATAGACCACTTGTCAGTATCCCTTACAAGTTGCAATTGCCTCTTCTGTCATTTGATTGTAAGGCCTGCAATGGGCTTCTCGCCATCACAGCTCAAATGAAACCAAGTCCCTTGGAGGTTGACTCAGTTTGACACAAGGAGCATAGGAAGCTGCACACTTGGTAACATTCAACCAAAACGTATATTCATTTGAGCTTCTGAATAAGCCCTGCAGGAGAAAAGGCGCTAGTGTTGATTTAGATGAGTGTTAAAATAAAATTTCCCCCTTGAAATTAGATGATGGGGTAAACCAAGCCAGATTATCTCTGCAGATGACATAAGCTATAATTATTTGTGGAGATCTCAGACACTGTTTTGGAATGGATACCTAAGACTTTCTTCTCCCTTATTCTTTTTTTTTGTGTGGGGGCTTTTTAATGAGATATTTTTAGGGGAGATGCTCTAGGTAGAAAATATTAGCTTTTAAAAGATAAAGGTACAATTATCTTTGGACTAGGAAGCCATTAAAGAAAAGTCTCAAAGAGAAAGTTTTTCTAGGTATATTTTGCCATGCAGTGTTTTCATAAAGGCTGAGAAAGAAAGGAAAAAAGATCCTATAATATCTGTAAATCACCCTCACATTAGCCTGAAAGACAAAATAAAGGGCTGAGATGAGGGTTGCTCAAATAGTTTGCAATGGAGTAGAATGTTCTAATACCAAATCCATAATTAACTTTTCACTAATTACCTCTTTCTTGGCCTATATAAAATGGAATGGCAGTTTCAATTTTTTAGGCACTCACTAACCCTTCCCCTCCAAAACTCCTGGAATTCTGTATCCCCTTCATATAATGGAATATCCACTTATCAAATGTCTGTGTGTGACAATGGAATTACTCTTAGTTAGCACCAAAATTGTAGCACGCTCTGCTGATATTGAATTGAATTGTGCCTACTATGTGCCACGCACTAAGCAGGGCACTGACAGTTCTTCTGACACTATTACCAATTTTGAAAATAGAGTTACATAAGAAAACAGTGTTTTAGAGAGGGGATTTTGAATGGTTATCCATGAAGCGTAAGGGATGTGGTGGAGTGTATTCAATATAAAATCTACAGAAATAATGACCAGTTATTTTAAGACGAAATCCACTAAGCACTAAAAAAGTCAAGTGTACCAGTATTTGCTGTAAAACTGTAAGGTTTTTATCCGTCTTAAAGTGCTCCCGTTTAACCTTGCAGGGAATCCAAAAATCGACCCCAAAATGAAAACCATCATTTCAGCATAGACACTGTTCTAGGTCTTAATTTAAGTAATCCCAGAGAGGTCTCCATGCATGAAAGTTGTCCTCTCTGATTCGCAATCCACGACTGAGAACACAAAGGTCAAGGTAGCCCCTAAAATTCCGTGTAAATCTGGAAGGACCCCAGCTGCCCCCAGGAAGGGCAGACCCTAAGGTAAATCTCTCTCTCCCATCTTCAAACTGAAAACTGTCCAGCAGCTAAGATCACAAAGAACAAAAATCTCAATTGATTATCTTGAAAGCTAGAGATGTTCTTGCCCGAATCTTCCTTTGTCATCAGGACACGATTTTAAGAAGGCATCGAGGTAAACCATAGCTTGTTGGCCGTGGAAGGGCACCGAGGACCTGTCTCCAAGCCCTCTTCCTTGGTTATCTGAGGGATCTTAGCAAAAAGAGCCAAAAGGTAACCATTAACCACGTGACTGCACTCCAGCAACGGAAATTTATTCAGGGGAGAGTCAGAGAAGGTGCAGATTAGTATAAAAAAGAACAAAATGGCATAGTGACATGGTGAGACTCATGGACTGAGGAGCCAGACTGGCAGGTTTTGAATCTCAGTTCCACCTCTTATGACCTTGGGGCAAGTTACTAACCAGCTCAAGCTTCAGATCTTTCATCTATAAAATGAAGATCATCATAGTCCCTACCTCAGAAGGTTTGTCTGGGGATCAAATGAGCTAATAATATCTATAAAGTGCTTAGAATAGCATCTGGCACACAGTAAGTGCCATGCAACTACTTAAAGAAATACAATAAAAACAGAAACTTAAGAAAAAGTGGTTGAGGTTTGTAGAGCAGTTTGTGCTGCTTAAGAATTCAGGCACATTCTTGACTTAACTGTGTTTGGAATCTGGATCATAAAACATGCCAAACCTCAGGGAAGCCTCGGGACTAAGTTGAGTTTTGGAAAAACTTCCAAGGCTGGCACTTTATCAGATTTACCAACCAACAAATACAGTGTGAGCATCCGTGCTCTGCAAGGCACAGGATACTTTGGTCCCCAATAAGAGCTAACAGAAGCACAGTTTATGGCTGCTATCATTTACACTGACCACCTCCTTCCCAATGCAGGTAAGTTCATAGGCCTCGATCAGTACCAACTCTTCCAAGAAGTCCTACTTTATGATCAAAACAATATAAACTCTATGGAGCTCAATCATCTTATGGCTAAATAGGATATGCTACCACTTCTTACATGGTAGACCTCTGACCACTCTCGTCAAGGGCAATGTTTCTTTTCCTGGCTGCTGCTTCACTGTTTAACTCTGACTCTGATTTGTCTGTGTTGCCAAAGTTAATTGCCATGGAGCCGTCCACTCCCTCTGGATTGCCTCCGTTTGGCTGAAGACGGATAGAAGCTGGTTCTTTAGGACGTTTCCATTGTGGTCTGGTGACTATCCAAAAAATGAGGGCCCCAAACACCAGAATCAGAAGGCCCAGGGAATTTGCAAAAACACCTTCTGGTGGGAATGTATCATAGCCAGGTTGTTTCCTACCAAAAAAATAAGAGAGCGAGAATCAGTCCAATTACAAACAGAGTGAGACAGCAACATGCCAAACAGTTTTGAATTTATCTGTTGAAAATGCACACTGGTACAGCTTCAGTGTCAATTCCCTTACAACTTGATTTTAAGGGGACATTTATGGTATAATTCACTCAGTGGAATAGTATGATATTGTTAAAAAACAACCCTTAGTATAAAAATAATATAGCTTCTGGAGCACCTGTATCGCTTAAAAAATAAAAAAAGGATGATACAAGAATGTTCATACACCATAATTGCAATCAATAAAAGCACGCACATCAAAAAGATTGTAAGGGCATGCATAATTTCAATAGTTGTTTTAAGAGTAGTACAGCTTGTTGGATTTTTGGTCCTTCTTCAAGCATTTAGTAGAATTATATTGTATCTATAAACAATGTTATATTGTATTATATCATAAATGTTTTAAGAATAAATATTTAACATTTTCAATGTTTTATTTTTTAAAATATCATTATATTTTATTACCTGTTCCCAATGAATAAGTATTTTCCATTTATAGCATAAGTATATAATTAGGATAACTATGTCACTTACAGGGCAAATATCAGTTTCTCAGTCAATCCCATGAGGGCTGTTGCAATCACTGTTCCAAAGATGAGAAGTCCAGAGTAAACATGTATGGGCATGAGAAATGCTCGGAGAGAGAGTGGAGCCCAAGGAAGCAGGAAGATGAAAAAGCCTAGGAGGAGCTAAACATCAAAAAGTGCAATGGTTATCATTTAATTTTAAGTTTTAACTATAGAAATTTTAAATTATTATTTAAAAGCAATATGTGCAAAATGAGAAAATATTTCATATAGAACTAAGGACATAAAATGAAAAGTAAGTTTTCCCACTCCAGTTCCACTAATCCAAGGTAACATTTATTATCATCTTCTAAAGCATCCTTCCAGAAAATTTCTATGCCTATATAAACAAATGTGTGTATGCGTGTGCTTGCGTATGCACACGCCTATTTGTTTTGCATCTTGTGTTTTTAGATATCTTTTCATAGCAACATATGATTATCTAGTTTATTCTTTATAAAGGCTAATATTCTATGTTGAGGATGTAATATAATTGATTTAGTTCTTTATGGGTGTTCCTGTTTCCAGTTTTTTTGCTATCATTACATTAACAAGGCTACATGAACATTCTGGTACTTATTTGTTTGTTGTTGTATACAATACAACACATTCTTATGTGGAAAGAGGTTGATAATTTTGTTTTATGAGGAAGAAATGTGTCCTACAGAAAAGTTGCCTTAATTTCCTTGATAATTCAATCCCTGATGGAATAGTTCTCTGCCGAGAAGCCAGCAAGTTCCTATGTAAACTGAAATCTTAACACCTTCAGTTTTACTTTGTTGCCTCACATCCCCTGCCTATTAAGTATTCTCTTCTCCTCAAGAAAATAAAGATAACTTAGATGAGTTTAAAGGGACTTCTTTTTTTTCAAGTATCTATTTAGGATCTACCGCTTTAACAAAAGTGTGAGAAGAGAAGAGAATGGGGAGAAACACTAACATCATTGTTCATCTTTCTGGTTTGAGATCAAAGGACTAATGGGGTGCCAGCAGAATGGAAATGGGGGTCTGAGGCAGTGATCATGAGTAGGAAGGAATAAAAAATGCACCATGTGTTATTTGGCTTTTGATTTCACATATTCAGTGACCTGTCTTCCCCTGTAAGATTCATGTCTCTTTGGACCCATGCTTGTCTTGTGAAACAAGGTATGCAACAAGGTATCCAACACATAATAGGTAGTTAACACTGTTGAATAAATTATTGGATTCATGAATAAAATTATTGGATTCATAAAAGGCATGTTCTCAACCACAAAGGTGCCCGTGGTCTGTAGTGGGAATGAAAGAAGCCATCTTCAGGTCATAAAGGAGCCTACCAAAGATTTGCATTTCTAATAACAACCGACTGCATCATTCCAGTATCTTAAGCCCTATACTGATCCGATCCATGTATTATTTGGCTTTGATTCTTATGATGCTGTGAAGAATGTACCGCAAGACTTAATTTATATTTATATATGAGCAAACTAAGTCCACACAAGATTAGTAACTTGTCCAATGTCACCAGCTACAAATATACAAATAGGTGAACCCGATTCAAACCAAGGTCACCCTGATTCCAAGTCTTGAGTTGTTAAAACAATGCCTGCTCTCTGGATCTGAGCAAGGAAGAAGCTAGGCCCAAGGTCAGCCTACTAAACACAGTCATGACATTGTAAGGTGACATTTCTGAGAAGCCTCATTAGCACACAAATAAAAGAGCCCAAGATAAGAATCTGAGTATTTCAGAGAGCAAAAGAGAACCTTAAGACAGTTAAAAATGTATTTAATTCACCCAAGTTTAACATTAGGAAGTTGATGGATATAACTAACTACATTAATAGATTAAAGAAAAAAAACTATATTCATCTCAACAGACACAGAAAAGCATTCAATAAGATTCTACATTCATTTATGATTCAGAAAGAAAAGCAAAACCTTTTCCCAAACTGTAATAGGAAGAAATGTGGAGCACCTCTACTCAGTAGTAAACTATTGAATCATTCTCTTCAAAATAAGAATAACTGAAGATTTTTATCTCTTTCTATTCTGTACTTCTTTAAATCTATATATTTTTATATACCTCAATTCTTCTATACACTTCAACTCTATACTGCGCAGAGGAAAAAAATATATGATAAATCTGGCATTGCAGGTAAGTAGCAAGGACAAGGACAATTCAATAAATGGTGCTGGGGAAACAGTATGGAGAAAAAATGAAGTTGGATCACAACATCAGATCATACATTAAGCTAATTCCAGATGAATTAAGTACTTAAATATCAAAAATAAAACTTTAAGACTCTTGATAGACAATGGTTCTCAAACATTGGCGTGCCTCTGAGGCACCTGGAGGGCCCGTGAAAGCACATTTTTCTGATCCCCACCCACAGTTTCCATTCTTGCTAGCAGAGTTCCCATACGGCACATCCCTGTCAACATGCACCCTCTTCCAATGCCCCCCCACCCCCACCCAGGTTTAAACCTCCTCTCCGACCCAGCAGGTGTGGAGTTGAACCTGAAAACCCATTTTGAGTTCAGGGTAGAAAAGGTTTTCATAAACAAGTCACCGAAACAAAACATAATAACCTTAAAAAAAATGATTCATGTTTTATTAAAATTGAGAATTGATTTAAAAAATACTAACAAAAGAGGAAAAGTACAAGCTTCAAATTGGAAGACATATGCAATACATGTAAATGAAAAGGAATCTGAAACAGAACTACAAATCTTTAAGGGAAAAAAAAGACCCCCCCCCTTTTTTTTTAATGGGCAAAAGACACGAAGAAGTGTTTGTTAGAACAGAAACAAGTAATCAGTGAAGTAAACATTAAAACCACAGAAGACATCATTTTATATCCACTAGCTTACAACAATTACAGCATTTGAACACAAGAGTAATACTTCTGTGCCAACAAAAGAGGTTTAAACCTGGGCGGGGGGCACTGGAAGAGGGTGCATGTGACAGGGATCTGCCATATGGGAACTCCTGCACTCCGCTAGCAGGAACATAATTGGGATCAAACACTTTTGAAAACAATTTAGCATTTTTTTTAGGATCTGTCTATAATTCCACTCCTAAGTATACTATATCCGGAGAAACCTTTGCATATGAGAGCCAGGAAATTTGTATCTAAATGTCCAATGTCACAGAGAATAATTGAAAGTAACCCAATGTCTAATAGCATGAGAATGAATAAGTAAATTTGTGGTATATTTGTACAATGGAACACAAAAGTAAAAATGAATGAACTAGAGGAAACAAGATAGTGGAATCAGTACAATGAAAAGGAAGGTTGCAAAAGAATTAAAACATAGTTACATTAGACTACATATGAGACTTCTAAAAGTTAATGGAAGACTAACCAATATGTTGTTTAAGGATTCACAGTATGTGATAAAATTATAAAGAAAAACAGAAAGAAAAAAAAAAGGAAAAAACTTCAGGAAATGGTTACCTTCATGGGTCGGGGTAGGTAGAGAGATCAAGGTGGGTAAGGATTCTATGTTTTCTAAATTAGGTTGATGGTGGAATCATGGAAATCAATTTTACTATGATACATAATTTCAATATACTTACAAGAGGTTTTTTGTTTTTTTTACCCTTACCCGATGATATTTTACCATTACTTTTAGAGAGAGCGGAAGGGAGGGGGAGAGACAGAGACAGACAGACACACCTGGATTGGTTGGGGGATGGAGCCTGCAACCAAGGTTTGTGCCCTTGACTAGAATCAAACCTGCGGCCCTTCAGTCTACCGGCCAACACTCTAACCGCTGAACAAACCATTTATGGCAAGAGTTTGTTATTTTTAAAAAGTGACCCAGAGACTAGATCTTACAACGAGAAAAGAATTCTACACTTGAAATGCTTTATGATCCATAGATATTCACGAGGAAGTGTATTGCTTGCATTGTTTCGCTGCCTGCCTCGCCCTCCCTCTTTCCTCAAACAACCCGGCCACTGGCTTCATTTGACAGGTGAAATTCTGATTTTACACCATAGTGGCTAAACCAAACCCAGTTGCACTAAGATGAGAGGCTTTGATCTTGACAATATCTCCCATGCTCTTCCTATTGTTATATGTTTGTTTTTTGGGTTGTACTGAGGGGAGAGTGCACACTGACCTCAGGAACTTTGACGAATGCTCTGCACACAACCAGGCTTTGTGAGTGAAGTGCACAGCAGTGTGGCTGCGTAAGTGAGCCGCAAGCAGGCTGCTGCCATTGCACCGAGTGCAGCTTCCTGCTCTCCACCCCAATGGCAGCTGGGAGAACCTCCGCTTACCAGTAGAACTCTTCTAACTCAGAAAGACAAACCACTTCCCCTTTTCACTTTTAACCTAAGAAATCTGGTAGAAGCACATCTCTGTCAAAGCCGTATTTTTATGGCTCATGTATTTTTGCAACTAAGAATGTGGACGCAAGGATCTTGTGAATCATAAAGAGGACAGAGCTTGGCTCCTATCAGAGGTAAAGAAAGCAAGTTTAGGATTGGTTTCTTTCCTTTGGGAAAGGAAATGTTTTTTCATTTAATTTCTTCCTGAGCACATCTGGGTAATCTGTTCTGTCACTTCTATGGACAGCAATACAAATACTTAAAAACAGCTTTTATGCAACAACAACAGAAATGAAGCTAGAATGTAGTAATTTCTCCCACAATAGGAATAGGAAGCCATTCGCCTGGCTTTTGAAAGAGCAGCCAGAAGGCACTGTGGTGAGGAGATGCCATTTGCTTAATTTAGCTTAAAAAGTCGTGTATGTATGATTTGTATGTAACACATGTGGCTTACTTCTGTCTCAAACAAAAGAGCTACACGTTCAGGTCAAACAAGACATAGTGTGAAAATTAATAATCTCCAACCGACAATTATAGCAGTTTGGTATACTAGTATATTCATACCTTTCTTAGAACATCTATACATATATGCTTTTTCCCTCCCCTCTCCCGTTCTATACACATTACTCTTCAGTATTGTTTACACTGAAGTACATTTTATGGATTTCACTGCTGACCAGTGGATATAGCTACATTTTTCATAACAGCTGTATAATAGCCTACAATATGGATTTACCACAAATGATTTAACCATTCATTCTCTTATTTGGACATTTATTTTCCTTCCTGTTTCCTGCCTATACAAACAATGCTACACTGAACACCCTTCTTAGAGCTCCTTATACGACAGTGTTATTTCTGCTCCCCTCAAATGAGCCATTGCTAGGTCAAAGAGTAGGTGCACCATTGCTGATGGAGGGAATACAGAGAGGACTAGAAAAGCTGAGGACAACCCTTAGCCAACAGCCAGCAAGGAACCGGGCACCTCAATCCTATAGCCACAAGGGAGTGGACTTTGCCAATAACCTGAATTAACTTGCAAGCTGATTGCACCCCAAAGTCCACCTGTAAGAGCCCAGGCCAGTCAACACCTTAATTTTGGTCTTGCGAGACCCCAAGCAGAGAAACCAGACAAGCCAACCAGGACTTCTGATACACAAAAACTGCGAGGTAATAAATTGGTGTTGTTTTAAGCCACTAAGTTTGTGGTAATTTGTTCCGGCAGCAATAGTAAACACTAACACAACTGTTCGTGGCTTTTTGGGGATCTTTATTTTTACTGGTTTATTTTGCTATTCTTTTTAGTTTCTTAAGTGAATACTTAGTTTATGTATTTTAAGTTTTCTTTTTTTTAAAAAAGCATTTAAGCCTATATTTCTCTGAGAATCTTTTAGCTAAGACCCATAGATTTTAGAATAAGTATTCTCTTTTTTTGCTAATCCCTAGATATTTCTTTTTAAAATATATATATATTTTATTAATTTTTTACATGGAGTAAGGGGTAGGGATAGAAAGTTAGAAACATTGATCAGCTGCCTCCAGCACACCCCCTATAGGGAATGTGCCCGCAACCAAGATACATGCCCTTGACTGGAATCGAACCTGGGACCTTTCCACAGGACAACACTCTATCCACTGAGCCAAACCGGTTAGGGCAATATTTCTTAATTTTACATATTAAAATATAGAGCAGAGTATAAATTGATTTTTAGAAAAAAATTTAGATTTAAAAGCAAAAATTTAATAATGAAAAGGCTTATCTAGTATAAAAAGCTTTTTAGCTTTAAAAGCTTACTACTACTACCACCACTACTATACAAGAAATGCTCATGTGTTTAGAAAATTCAGAAGATAAAAATAATGCACATCTTTCCAGATGTTCAAACAATTTCTTGTCGTAAAACTAACCCAGTAAAGGCTCAGGAGTACAGACCCTTTCACAGCGAAGCTACAAAGCGTTTGGGTAGCTCCCACGCCAGCCCTCAGAAACACAGCCCTCCGCAGAGAATGCTCAAACACAAGCTGAGTGATCCCACGGACCTCCTGGAAACAGAACCAAGTGCTTACGGTTCTGCCTCTGGCTGTGTCACTTGTGCGTCCTCAGCATCCTGAAGGCTATGTCACTAAAGGAGTGTGTGAGGTGAGTAGAAAGCTCCCCACAGTGCCCAGGCTCTAGAATTCTGAGGGGGTGCAAAGGAAGTGGAGCAAGGCCAGGCCGAACCAACCACTGCAAGCAGGAGAGGCAGCTGAGGAAAGTCCGGAAGAAATGACAATAGGTGAAGAGGGTCCCCAAAGCAACTGCCCCCACGTCAATGTTCCCTGCAGTTGTCATCCTCCTCTATAAGGGAGAGGGTCCCCCAGCTGGTGGCAGTGGGGGGAGCTGTGTTCCAGATGTGTGGCAGAGGCTGAGAACTCTGAAGGAAAAGCAACCATCCACGTTGAGATATTTTCCTTGGTCCTTCCTGACCAGGAAGACCCTGTTTGGTGTGGGGTTTCCTCGGTGCTCCTCTCCTGGGTGGCCCCTTTCCACTCCCCAGTCCCTACCTCTGGGCGTGGTAATGCAAACTTGAATAATTAATAGTATCATAGACATTAACGTTCATTAACGTTCAAAAGCCTTAGGCAGAAATGTGAGAAATAAATGGCTGGTAAGAGGCCCTTTTTTCGAGAGGTCACACAGTCACAGATTTTAAGATAGGCCTTGCGATTTTGTAAATTTACTCCAGTTTCCTACTTTTCTATCTACAGGAAACTACAGTTCACAATGATGTCTCAAATAAGGGAGTTGAATGTATACTGTACTAACTAAAGAAAGGAAGTATATCAACACAGTTTACAAAGATTTTTCAGCAAAGTGGTTAACACCATAAGGACTTTTAAAACTTATCTTTTCTTTAGTGACTTAGAACAGCCAAATCCTTATCACTCTCCATTAACTTATGTTTAAATACAGTGCTGTCAAAAGCATGTGTTTTTAGTAAGTGAGGACAGAGGAAAAATAAAATAAAATAAATAGTCTTCAAACTCTAACAAAGAATCAGTGAGATATAAATTTATCTTTTCACTCATCAAGTTAAACCTAGAAAATAGAAGTGATTGAATGTGAAAAAGAAATCTATAGCTCTTGCCTGTGCTAGTTTATTCAGCACATGAAAGTTGGAAGCCCCAACAATAACAGTGTAGATGTTATCTGTGGGCAATTTCCCTGTATATACATATGCCCATATTTATAATTTCACATTCAGGCTCACAGATTGTGAATTCTGCAGTTTCTCAGCCCCCTCAAGAGGAAATACTTATAATGGAAATAAGTGGAACAAGAACTAGTGGTAATGAGAAGATGATTTCCAATAAAATATTAATGTGCTGAAACCGGTTTGGCTCAGTGGATAGAGCATCAGCCTGCAGACTGATGGTCCCAGGTTCGATTCCGGTCAAGGGCACATACCTTGGATGTGGGCACATCCCCAGTGGGAGGTGTGTAGGAGGCAGTTGATCGATGTTTTTAACTTTCTATCCCTCTCCATTCCTCTCTGTAAAAAATCAGTAAAATATATATATTTTAACCCCCCCCAAAAAAATCCAAAATATTAATGTACAGAAAACTTCGACAGTATCTGAACTGCTTTCCTTTTTATACCTCGTTTATAAACTTACTGAGACACTGACCTGTAACATGTACAGTATGACAGCTGTCAGTCCAACCCAGCTATGCAGACTGTACATATTGGAGATATTCAGGGTATTGTGGAAATCAAAAACTGCCACCAGAGAAATAATGGCAAGAATGGCTCCAACGAAGTTTAACCCCGCGTGGATGGATTTCATCAGGAGCTTGCTGCATTTCCAGGTCCATGGCAGTCTGTAGACAATGATGGCTACAGGGAGATAAAAGGGAAACAGAATGTGGTGTTGTTGATACACAGTTTGACACACTGAACACTCCCTTCCATGAAACCCTTTGCCCTTGGCTTCTGCTTCTACCCTCTTCCCATCTTTCAATGGTTTTTCTCAGGCTCTTTTACTGGCTTCTTTACTCCCAACTTGTGAACAAACTCTGGTGTCCCCAGGCTCAGTTCCAGGGCTTTCTTCCTGCTCTCGCTGTGGGTGACCTCATTCACTCTTTCCCTGAGTTGCTGCCTACATGGCAGGGACTCCAAACTTTAATCTCCAGCCCAGAACTTTCTCTTGAACTCCAGACCCACATCATCCAACAGCCTCTTGACATTCATAAAGATGCCTTCCAAATATCTCAGACTTCACACATCCAGAACTAAATTCTTAATCTTATGACGTGGTTTCTTTCTAGAAATGTTTTAATTTGATAAGAAAAAGGCAGACTAAGGATTAGAAAAATATGCAAAAAGAATTAAATAAGATAAGAGTATATCCAAGTGACTAATAAACATAAGACATAAACTTCATTATTGAACAGAGAAATACAAATTAAAATCAACTGAGAATACCTCTACCACATATCTGAATGACTAAACACAAAACATACTGAATATTGAAGCGGATGTGAAACAATCAAAACTCTGATGTTATGATGGGAGCTTAAATGAGAACAAAGAGTCTGGAAAATTAGCAGTTATCTACTTCAGCTAAACTTATGCATACCTTAGGATCCAGCAATTCCACTCTTGCGTATACACCCCAAAGAAATACGTTCAATAAATCTTTTCCAAAAGACATGTACTCGGATATTATTAGTAGCACCATTTGTAATGGCCCAACCTGGAAACTCCCCAAAAACCCATCATCAACAGAATGAGTAATAAAGTGTGATATAGTCATTCACACCACATAAGAGAGCAAAGAGAATAAAAAATGTATAACTACAACATCACCCAACGAAACAAGACATGAACAAGCATATCTTGTATGATTCAGTGTATATGAAGTATAAACACAGGTAAAACTCATCTCCGCAGTAAGAAAAGTCAGGCAAGTGGTTGTCCTTGTGAAGAAGGGGTATAGCAATTGAAAGGGAATACACAGGGATTTCTGCTACTGTTCTTTTCTCAGTCTGGGTGCTGGTTACACACCTAGATTCACCAAGCTATGCATTTATATGTACACTTTTTGGCATGTAGATTAAATTTCAACAAAAAAGATTCGTATTAAAACAGTTTTTTTAAGTGTCCTCATTTAAATAGTGGATTACATGGCCACCTGAACCAGCTTACAACTCCTTTTTGTGATGAACACAATACCTGCCTCACCCCACCCCTCTAGTCCATGTCAGAGAAAATGTAGATACCTGGAAATGTATGGCAGATTGAAAAAGTTTAAAGAATGCTTCCTGGAAGAAGCAAGAAAAATAAAAGCTTCTTCCTACCAAAGATATTTATGAATTAAATACATGAAACCTCATAAAATCATAAAAATGTAAGGGAATATCTAGTCTATTTTCAGGCAGAAACATGTCTAAACCCACAAAGACAGATGTGAAGTCAGCCTCTTTAAAGCTTCTGCACCATCTCCTATTTTCGGTTCCATTCCAACACTTGACACCCTGTCACCCTTAGGACAGTACAGTATTTCTCTTACTAATTCGTTACACACTAGCTTTCCTTCTCCAGCAGTAGCATGAATAAAGCATAATTTAATCTTTTATTTATGATTTAAGATAATAAGTAAAACATTGTGTCCTATTACTCTAAGAGTCAGCTCTTAAGGAGGAGAGGCGCTAGCCTCTGGTCCAAATGGGCCCAGACAATTACAGATGTTCAGTCCTTGGGTCTAATTGAGAGTTTTTCTAACTCTTCTTTAATATATATATATATATATATATATATATATATATATATATTATTGATTTCAGAAAGGAAGGGAGAAGGAGGGAGAGATAGAAACATTAATGATGAATCATTAATCAACTGCCTCCTGCACGCCCTCTGTTGAGGATTGAGCCTGCAAACCAGGCATGTGCCCTGAACTGAAATTGAACCATAACCTCCTGGTTCCTAGATTGACGCTCAACCACTGAGGAACACCAGCCGGGCTCTATCTCTTCCTTTATTTCTAGATCAGGGTGCACTCCCCCAACCTCTTTCCTCCATCCTGCCTTTCATTTTATTCCTACCAGCTCTAAGCTTTTGCTTATACATTTTTATGTTGGCAAAAATCTGCACATTTGTTCCTCTTGGGTGGTGAGCACATAGCAATCTTTCTTATTTTCTGTATGGTTTAAATAATCCATAATAGCTTCAAAGTGTAAAAACATTGTTGTACGTTTGCCAATCCATAGCAAACTAGTCTCAACGACTCCTTAGGCAGCTTGTGGAAATGTGAGGGGCTCTCCTGAGGGAGGCACGGAATTCTCAGCAGCCATACTGGCTACAGAGAAGCTCTGCTGGAGAGTGGAACTGGCTTCAAAACGCTGTCTGGATATATGAAGGATAATTGCAAAATATTGCACTTTGCATAAGATGTTTATATGCTTTAAAAATGAATAAATAACCAAAATGTGGTGGGCTTCAGGAAAAAAGGGCAACCTTAACAAATCAGACCATATTCTCCAACAACGGTCTATTCTCAACACTTAGAAAACTGCCTGGAGAGCCTAATTTAAATATTTCTTACTTCTCTAGCTTGGCACTTACCTAGACACCATTCCTGAGGTTCAGTGGGAAGGAAGAAAAAGGTCTCATAAGCCCATGAGGAGGGGAACAGCTATCAAATAGCTACTTGTGACTGAAACAAGAGTTTTCTGTTAGAGATCCTAGTTGACAGACCATTTTCCACCAAAAAATGAAGGGAAACATAAACACACACAGATGTTTGACTTACACTGGGTTACAGCTCAGCAAAGTCATCCTAAGTTGAAAATATCATAATGCATCAAACATCATAGCTTAGCCTAACCTACCTTAACTATGTTCAGAACACTTACATTAGCCTATAGTTGGACAAAACCACCTAACACAAAGCCTGCTTTATAATAAAGTGATGACTATCTCATGTAATTTATTATGTGTATCACTTTTGCATTATCACAAAGTAAAGAATCCTAAATCAAATCATCACAAGTCGGGGATATCTGTATATGTGAGAAAAACATTTAAAATCTTTTAAAAAATGACTCATAGTGGGACCAACTATTGTGATAAATTTAAAAATAAATGAAATGCCCTAACCTGTTTGGTCCAGTGGGTAGGGCATCGGCCTACAGACTGAAGGGTACCCGGTTGGTTCCCGTCAAGGGCACATACCTGGGTTGTGGGCTTGATTCAGGGTCAGGGGCATGCAGGAGGCAGCCAATCTATGATTCTCTCACACCATTGATGTTTCTATCTCTCCTTCCCTGTCTCCTTCCTCTCTGAAATCAATAAAAATATTTTTTAAAAATATGACAAATAAATGAAAGAAGAAAATTACAAAGAAATCAATATCTGTATATAATTAGTCTTTGGACAATAAAGAGGAAAATGCAGCATATTAAATTTGAATTTAATTATTTAAAAAATTTCTCATCTCCTAGCTGCATAATCAACTCAGGGATTTGTGAAAATATATATTCTCTAACAGGCAATCTCTGGTTTGACAGCAGCTTTCAATCCACATGTTATTATAAAACTATCTATACAAGTTTTGTCTTACAGCAGGTAATGCATATATAATAAGTGTATGTGGGGAGAGGGCTGCTTGGAGGGAAAGAAATATTTCTGAACATAAAAAACAATTTAACTCTAGTTTTTTTATTTTTTATGTTTTAATCTTGTGATTCATCAGGGTAGGAGCATGACTCTCTTGTTCACCATCATATCCAAGCATTTACCACAAAACCGAGCACATAGTAGGAATTCAGTGTATGATGAATAAATAAATCTTAATAAAGTGCACAAATGCATTCGGTATTCTCCAGCAATATGCAGATCCTCTTTTAAAATGCAACAATAAAAAAAAATTCAAGGCAATTTGTACTGTTGACCCAGTCTTAGCTCATATAAGACTGAATGGTTCTCTCAAATAAGTAAAAAGTATTCTGTACTTAGACACACCTAAACAGCTTTAGGTAGGCATTAAGTTAACCCAAATATAAAATAACAGTAAGTTATTAAGTTTAAAATACACTGAAGTTTTATATATATTGATTTAATCCTTACCCAAGGAGTGAGAATATTTTTCCATTAATTTTTGGATGAGAATGAAAGGGAGCGGGTTGAGGAAGAGATAAAGGGAGGAAGATAGAGAAAGAAACGTGAGAGGGACACATTGATTAGTTGCCTCCTGCTCTCGCCTCTACTGGGGCTGGGAATTGAGTCTGCAACCAAGGTATATGCCCTTAATGGGGAACCAACCAGCCTGGGCAATGCACTGGAATTTAAAAACAGTTATAAATTCTGATTAAATATTGTGTTCCCATTACATCTTTCTTAGCTCTTTAAATAAAATATTATTTTGCCTTCTTTGGTAGAAAGGTCAGAGCAGCATTATCAATTATCATTATCAATTGATAACTCATTCCTTAGTGCACCCAAGAGACTCTATTCAAAGGACCTCAAGTTTAAATGTAAAACCAGAGAACCATTTTTAAATAAACTTCTTGAAAAGATTCCTGCGTGGCTATCAAAGAGAACTTGAGCTTTGAAACATGCTTGTGCATTCAAACTGCCTCAGAGCATGAATATCATGAAAACAAAACCTTTGAAGAATCAAAATGAAGGAAGTGATTTGGATGATTTGGATGATTTGAGCATCACAGCACCAGCAGCATCGATTTGAAGCTACTGAAATCCTCATGAAGTTAACTGGTTGGTACCAAATAGCATATAAAAAGAGAAACATTCAACTAATTGGCTAGACATTTACAAATATCCACAAATTTTGCATTTTCAAAAACATCAGCTCTATTTTCTTGTGTCTTATGTTAAAGTATTATGACAGATCAGAAATGGTACTAGCTCTGATTACCTGATCTGGGCCAGACATTTGATCTCCAAAATTAGGAGTTTCACCTAAAGTCCCAGTCATCTCTAAATATTTAGGACTCAGGTTTTCAAAAGGAAAACAAAAACTTGGATCTAACAAACTCACACAGTAACAGCTTGTAGACAGGGTTACTCAATGTCTGGCATACCGTTAGGTGCTGCATAACCATGAGCTTCATCTAGTTACTTTATATGCTGTCCTTGGAGGTACGACCCTTGGTTTAAAAGATTGGCCAAACTCTCATTAACTTAGTAAATATGTATTGAATGCATATTATCCTCTATAATAAAGAGAAACATGCAAATTTGACCATACCTTCACTTCTGATTGGCTATGCTACCAGCCAATCAGGAGCAGGGGTGAGCGCTGGGCCCTGGGGGTGGAGATGAAATGGCAGTGTCAGCGAGCGACCAGCCCCTGGGTATTGTGAGTGGAAGTGGCGGCAAGCGCCTAGCCCTCAGGGCTGGGTGGTCCCAGGCAGCTGGGGCTGAGCTGAGCAGAGCAGAGGCTTTAGGCCTTAGGCAGGCTGGGGCTGAGCCATCAGTTGGACATCCCAATATGTGAGAGGGGGCAGGTTGGGTTGAGGGACCACCCACCCCCAGTGCACAAATTTCATGTACCGGGCCCCTAGTGTGTTATATAATGTTCTACACACCAAGAATACAGCAGTGAAGAAACCAGACTTAAGTCCCTCCCCTCATGGAGGTTACATTCTAGTAGGAGAAGACAGACAGTAAATGAATAAATAATTTAACAAGTTAGTGGTCAGAATTTGGATAATAGTGCTAATAAATTGGATGAGAATTATGGAAGAAGAAGAAGGATCAAGGAGTACTGTATAACTTTTTCTGAACATCTAAATTCTAGATTTTTAACCTCCTTCATTTCATAGAACATATGCATTAATTACTAAAATTATGTGGCACACCAAAAATATGTTATATTTTTGCCAATCTGATAAAAATAGGTAAAATTTGTATTGATTTACAAAAAAACAATAATCATAAGTACCTACCCTTTTTTAAAAACCAGGTGCCTATACTTGCATATAATGATTTCTAGTACCAAGAATTAATCAATCAGACACAATGCTATTATGCAATATGACCAATAAAAAGCAACTCTATTATAGGAGCTATATATTTATGGTCCAAGATAAGGCATTCACAACAGATAACTATTATGTTGGCTGTTGTCATTTTTTATTTGACAGTCTGAAGTGAAAGAGGTCAGTGCCCCTGACTAAACAGTCAGGTATTGCATGTTTTAAAAAATCATGTGGCACACCAGTTCAAAATTGCTGATCTACAAGAATGACATTGCCATTTACTGAGGCGGAGAAGCCTATGAGATGAGTGGTTTTGGGGACATGAGTAAGATCAAGAGTTCCGATCTGGACATGTCTATTTGATATCCAAGTAGAGAGTTTGAGGAAACAGAAAAATATTTGGATCTGGAGTTCAGGGGACAAGTCCAGACGAAACATAAAAATATAACTGGTGTTTAGAGCTACAAAAGCGGCTGAGATCACCACAAAAATGAGTGTGAGCCTTGGCCATTCTAATCTTGATCCACCAGGGAGATGGGGAGGAACCATCAAAGGACACTGAAAGGAGGAGCCAGTGAGGAGAGAGGTGCCAAGAGAGTTGGGTGTTCTGGAAGTCAAATGTAGAAAGTATCCCGAGAGTAAAGGGCCAGTTATGCCAAGTGCTGCCTTCTGTTCTAGCAAGATGAGGACTGAGAAACCAATGAAATTAGCAATGTGGAGGCCATTGGTTATTATGTTAAGAGCAATTTTAGTGGAGCAGTAGAGTGAACCCCTGACTAGAGTGGGTTTGAAGGAGAATAGGAGGAAAGGAATTGGAGAATGCAGATATTGACAAATAGTCCTGTGGGAAGGCAAGCAGAGGATCGAGGCAGTAGTTGAAGGGGGATTATGGCGTCACGAGTGTGGTTGCTTTTAAGATGACAGAAATTATAACGTGTTGGAAATAATCCATTGGGGGAGAAACTTGATGATGTAGAAGGAAAAAGGGAGAATTGATGAAGCGATGTCCTTAAGTAGATAGAGGAGGCACAGATTGTAATTCAGCAGTAGCATTATGAGCTTAAGGCCTTTAGAATAAAAGCTCATTTGTGTTTTAATATGCTGCCCATTCTTTTGTGAGGTTGGCTAACATAGTACTTCCAAACTGGCTCAACAGGAAAATCACTGAGGGGAAGATAGGGCAAGATTTACTTTAGAGCAAGCATGTTAAACTCAAAGGCTAACACGGGCCAAATAAACAAGGTTTAAGTTTATGTGAGCTGCACAAAAACAAAAGCTTCAATTTTCATAGAAACGTAGATTGATTTCGATAGAGGCATGCTGAACACAAATGAGCAATCATTAAAATAAAACAATAGAGCATTTTAATAAAAATTAGTATTTTTTGAACATTAACTTACTAACTGAACAATAACTGAACATTAACTGAATAACTGAACAAATTAATAACTGAATGCAAATAAACCTATTTTTCTTGCTCTCCAAAAGCTAAATATTTCCTGTTGCACACACCAAACAAGTCAGTACAAGACTAATAATGTGGCAATTGCCTGCTAAAATATTCGCTGCTAGTATTAGTGGAGGGAAATGGTGCACCTGTGCATAAGATGCATAAGGGAAATGAATGCAACATGATTATAGTCATCAGTCATTAGCAAATGTTATAGTTTGGTTATTAATAAATAGAGGCCTGGTACATAAAAATTCGTGCATTTCTGGGGGGGTGTACTTCAGCCTGGCCTACGCCCTCTCACAGTCTGGGACCCCTTGGGGGATGTCCGACTGACGGCTTAGGCCTGTGGGGTCTTTAGCGCTGCTGTGTAGGCAGGAGAGGCTCCCTCCACTGCCACTGTGCTAGCCAGCCATGAGCCGGCTTCTGGCTGAGCAGTGCTCCCTGGTGGTCAGCATGTGTCATAGCAACAGATCGTTCCACCCTTAGGATCAATTTGCATGTTACCCTTTTCCTATATAATAAAGGAGAAACATGCAAATTTGACCGTACCTTCGCTCCTGATTGGTTATGCTACAAGCCAATCAGGAGCAGAGGCAGGGCCAAGTGGCATGAGTGCCAGGCCCCAGGGGTGGAAATAAAACGGCAGTGTGGTGAACACCCAGCTCCTGGGTGCTGTGAGGGGAAGTGGCGGTGGCAGCAGCAGTGGTGGTGGCGGTGGCAGAGAGCACCCGGCCCCCAGGCACTGTGAGTGGAAGTGGTGGTGAGTGTCCAGCCCTTGGGGCCGGGTGGTTGCAGGCAGCCAGGGCTGAACTGAGCAGGGCAGAGGCTTTAGGCCTGGGGCAGGCTGGGGGTGAGCCATCAATTGGACATTCCCTGAGGGATCCCAGTATGTGAGAGGGGGCAGGTTGGGTTGAGGGACCACCCACGCCCAGTGCACAAATTTCGTGCACCGGGTCCCTAGTATTATATAAGAGGCCCGGTGCATGAAATTTGTATGCTGGGGTTGGGTGGTCCCTCAGTCCAACCTACCCCCTTTCACATACTGAGAGCCCTCAGGGGATGTGGCTCACCCCGGCCCAAGGCCAAAAGTCTCTGGCCGAGGCTTTTGTCCTTGGGCAGGGGACCTCAGACAGGGCACCCCAGCCATCGATCACCCTGCGATGGGGCCGATAGCTGGCTGGCTTCACCCTGCCCCAGCCTGCCCAAAGGCAGCAGCCATCTTGGTTGGGTGTCAATTTGTATATCTCTCCTGATTGGCTGGTGGGCGTGGCTTATTGGGTGTAGCAAAGGTATGGGCCACTTGCATATTACTATTTTATTAGATAGGATTATGTATAACAGGATTTATAAAAATTAAGTAACGAAATTTTTATTAAAATGTTTCTTACATACTGTTATATTGGCTGGGCTGTAAAAACACTCATTGTGGACCATGAGTTTGACATGATTGCTTTAGAGGCTACTATTATCATCACACATGAGTGGCTGAATTTTGTTACAATTTAATGATGGTATAGAAATAACAACTCATTCCTTCAACAACTGTTTATTGGCCTACCATATGCCAGTTCTAGGCATCACTCTAGTTGTGGAGATATAACAATGGACAACATAATAATGTCTAAAACATTTTTATTAGTTATGTTACAAACAGATCCATATGCATGTATTTATAACAAAAACTGTGTTTTGGGTTGCCTTGAATTGTCTCGTTATACTTTGCAAAAACCCTTATTTCCCTAATATTGAAAGATCTTATTATCAATTGTGTTCCCAAGGCTGGTTTTGGAGTAGGTATTTGGGAGCACTTTCTCCATTATCTTCTTTGCCAGGTTTTACCCAAGAGCCTTTTCAAACATATTTAACCGGTCTTGAAATTTGTTCACTTTTAGATACATTAATAGGATATTCCAAATGCCTTTTAAGAATTACTCTTCATTTCTTTTCATTGCTCTGTTAAATGTTACTTAAGTGTAGTTAGATTCTCTCACAAAACCAACTTGATATCATTATACTATTCTTTTTCTCTCCCTTCAGTTTATACAGTAGAGCTCTGCAAGTGGAAAAACAAGGAGTATAGAATTACTGAGACTTCTCTGCGCTAAATTTATAAACTTGAATTTTCTCTGTTTTACTAAAGAACACATTCCACCTGTTGAACCTTTTAAAAGGTCAGCTGCCACTCGGAGAGCGTTCCTGTGTCTCAGTCTGCTGCGGCCTTTTCAAGTCTGTTTCTCCGATTTCCTGGCAGGATACCTATTTCATGGGAAACTTGCTCCTGGGGAAGCACAAAGCCTCCTCTAATGTTCTCTTTGGAGCTCTTCCTCGTTCATGCTCACCAGATTTCCTACTGGTTTAAATTTTTATTTTGGTTTTAGATATTCTACCGTCTGCTGTACTTTATTTTAGACACCAAATAGTTTCCAAAATAGACTTGGAGAGAGAGGGAAAAGACATTTATTTTGTAAATCTAGGTAAGCCTTGCTTTCTTCAGACCTTGCTTCTTAAAGGTGTATCAAAGGACTCTTGTTCTCACATAGTTTTGAATACTTTTTACTGTTTGTATATTGCATTTGTAAAGCGTTTTATGCTTAGAGCAATTCCTGTATCTACTTTAGCTTTCCCTTCCTCGTCTCTAAATGTTTGTGCCTCAGAGAACTCATTTATGTCATGTCCATTATTAGAGGTGGGAAATATTTTTTATTTATTTTTAATTGATTTTTAGAGAGACGAAGGGAAATAAGGGTTTTCACGGAGTATAAAGAGACAGTTCAAGGCAACCCAACACACCGTTTCTGTTATAAGCAAATGCATGCAGACCTCTTTATAACATAACTAATAAGAATATTTTAGAGGGGGGCGGCGCGGCGGCGCAAGAGGGACCAAGATGACTGAGAACGGATCCGTGCGGCCAGGCTGGCCCGGAGCTGGCGGCGGGCAGCCGTCCGGGTACCCCCGGCCTCCCTGGGTGGCGCCCGCTCTGTTCTCAGTGCTCGTCTTCACCACCGTGGTGGACGTCCTGGCAACCTGCTGGTCATCCTCTCGGTGCTCAGGAACCGCAAGCTTCGGAACTACGCAGCACATTGGCGATATCACTTCCCTGTCTCCCGGCTTCTTGAGTGTTCAGGTGGAGTTCTACCTATTGCTCCTTTTGAAGATGACAAAACTGAGACTTAATTAAGTGTTTTGGTTGATACAAACCATCTAGCAAGTGGCTGCGCCCAGATCGAAGTCAAGTTGGTCTGGCTTCAAAGATTATATGTATAACCACTACAAAATGCTTCCTTCTTATTAAAAATTAACTGAGTTGTTGATGAGACCCTTGAGGATATGAAAAAGGACCAACTAGAAAATAAGCATACACAAACTGAAATAAAAAACACTATACAGAGACCTAACAGCAGACTAGAGGACCCCAAGAATCAAGTCAAAGATTTGAGATACAAAGAAGCAAAAAACACCCAACTGGAAAAGAAAAAAAAAATCCCCCCCCCCAAAAGAATATTTTAGACATGATTATTTTGTTCACTGTTGTAGCCCCAGCTCCTAGAATGACGCCTAGAACTGGCATACGGTAGGCCAATAAGTAGTTGTTGAAAGAATGAGTGATTATTTCTGTAGCATCAGTAAATTAGTAACAAAATGCAACTTTACAGGCACTCATGTGTGATGACTACAGCAGCCTCTAAAGTCACAGTGCCCTCTCTTCCCCTCAGTGATCCTCTTGCTTGGAGGCCCTGGTGTAGCCAACCTCACAAAAGAATGGGCATCATATTACCTTACATATGCACAGCCTAAAAGTTTTCTCCCTGAAGCAGTGCCACGTAGGGGAAAAGTGGGTTATAACACAGCCAGAGGGTAATAGGTGCTTCCCTCCTGGCCTAGAAAGTCAACCATTTGCCAGGTATTCCTAGTCTCCCTGAGGGAGCCTTCCTAAGTAAGAGTGAGGCAAAGATTTCTGAGAATCGAAAGTACTTTGCATGTGCCTCTATAGATGGAAAAGTTATGTTCATGTCAATTAAATGTATTGTGTGGTTAAATGCTTTGCAAATCTGGAATCTAAAGAGTAAACAGGATGGGTAATGTTGACAGGACAAATATTCCAAAACTGATACAAATACAGGAACTACGCTTTAAGAAAACAAGGTTTGCACAAGAGCAGCAGAAGAATATTTCCAAAACATCCACTTATACTGTTTTGCCCCAAAGTGAGTATAAACAGATTTTTAAAAGTCCAAATTTTAGAGAACTAGAAATCATTTTAGGAAAATAGTAAATGAACTCTACTATGAATGAAGAGTTCCAAGGGATATTTTAAGTGAAGCCTTTTGCTTCTCTAAAAAAAAAAAAAAAAAAAAATCTGTTTTGCAGAAAATAGGCATATATCCATAAAAGCAGAGAAATCAACCTTGAAAAGAAGGCCACGGAAAATACACTACTCCCATCGGTAAGTTATTCAAGTGCTCTGTGCCTCAGTTTACTCTTATATATGAAATAAGGCACTTTGTTTGGCGTACAGAAAGCACTTGATAAACGGAAACTTGTTTTCGACTTGTTCTCTTCTTTGGTAAGTCAGGATACAATTAATACTAAGAATGAGGAAAAGATATTCCACAACCTCTGGGAAGTGTCTTATATTAGGAGCTGCTCTGAATCCTTGGCTGGAAGAGATAAAGAAACGGTTCCTACTGCTTGGAGCAAGCAGAAGTGTTGACAGCTCTGGCCAAACTCAAGGGCTCCGCCATGAAGGAAGAGCGCTGCTGATGACAGCGACTTAGAAACTTGAGTACATGTTTCTCATTTTCGTTCAATGAGAAATAAGTGGGATTATCCATTGAAACAACTCACACCCCAGTGCCAGGCTCACGCCAGGGAAGCATGCCGACCATGGGTAGGTCATTAGCGATGCTGGCCACTACATCTCAGAGTGGGAGCGTGCCTGCCTGCCACACCGGCCCAAAGCTATAGCACCAGTTTTAAACAGAAAATCTTTTCTCTAGGAATGAGGTGGGCACTTCTTTGCTTGTTTGCAGAAAGTGAAATTTTGGTGAAGAAAAGGCAGCCTGCTTCCAAGAAAAGGGTACCCATTTCCAAACCCCTCCACTCCTCCTCACCCCAGTGCATCACAGTCTACCTTTTTCTAAATATTTTCTCTGCCAAGGCCTTCACTTAGTGCTTGGAAAGTGGTTTCAAATAAACAGCACTTGTCCCGCTAGCTAGAGCTCCCTCCAGTAAAACAACGGCTGAAGGAAACTGCAGGAGAACTTGGGAGGGACTAGGCCACAATATCCCACTTAATAAAGAGGGTATATGCCAATTTCTGC
This sequence comes from Antrozous pallidus, assembly GCA_027563665.1. Lineage (NCBI taxonomy): Eukaryota > Metazoa > Chordata > Mammalia > Chiroptera > Vespertilionidae > Antrozous > Antrozous pallidus. Next base: position 48,480,267 of record CM050508.1, read on the forward strand.
ACCTCCTTCAAAGATGGTGGCACCCACAGCCAATAAGGAGGGAATATGCTAATTGACTGCCCTGCCCTTAAAGATGGCAGTGCCCACAGCCAATAAGGAGGGAATATGCTAATTGAATGCCACACTCTCAAAGATGGTGGCCAGGGCCACCCAAGGCTCAGGTAACCAGGGCCAGCTGAGGCTTGTGCTGCCAGCAGTGGCAGCAGCAGAGGTGTGATGGGGCCTTGCCTTCCCCTGATCACTGGGTTGCCTCCTGGCCCTGAGGGCTCTCGGACTGTGAGAGGGAACAGGCCAGGCTGAGGGACACCCCCCCACCGCCAGTGCATGAATTTTCATGGAACAGGCCTCTAGTAAACCAATATAAACAGCCAGAGGAGGGTGGGAAGGGGCAGACAGGGGAAACGGTGAAGGGGTGAAAAAGCACCAACTTCCAGATATACAATAAATAAGTCCTGGATGTCATGTACAGCATGGTGACTATAGTGAATGAAGACGTATTGTATATTTGAAAGTTGCTAAGAAAGTAGATCTCAAAAAGTTCTCATCATAAGAAAAGAAAATTATAACTATGTGTGTTAATGGGTCACTAACTAGATTTATTGTGGTGACCATTTAGCTATATGTACCTATATCGAATCATTATGATAGATACCTAAAAGTAATATAATACTATAGACGAATTATACGTCCAAAATTAAATAAACGGCCATCGCCTGAGCCCTTCCTCCCTCCGCTCCAGCCTCATCCAAGAGAACAGCAGGCCCCGAGCTGGCTCACCGCGCGCGCGGGCCAAACTCCAACGCAGCAAACTTCGGGGCCACCCTGGACAGATGCCAAGCAGCCCGGGCCCCCTGCGGGCACCTCCGCGCGAGTGAGTGGTCAACGCCCGACAGGAAGCCTCACAGGGAACGATGCTATCTGCAGCCACATAAGCAAGTCGGGCTCAGCACTGAGCAGCGCAGGCGGGGCCGCGCAAACACCCTTTGGAGTCGCGGCAACTTCCCGGGCTCCACTGAGTTCACTCCTCCAGGCGGAGCGAACGCAGAGCGGAGGCTGCACTCACCGGCCCAGCGGCCCAGCGCCTGCACCAGGGCTGAGCCGTGCAGGAGGCATACTCCCCCCTCTTCCCCCTCCCGGCCCCCTGGCCTCGCTCTCCGAGTCTGCAGCCCGGAAAGTCCAGCCAAGGCCTCGCCTAGAGAGCGGCCTCGCGCCCGTGGCTGCGCGAGTGCGGCCCGCAGGGAGCGATGCCCCCCGGCGTGCGGACTGCCCGGCGGGCCCGCGGCGCTCGGGCATTTCATTTCTCCTTGGCTCCCGCTCCGGGCGGCGCTGGGGCGCCTCGAGCGCCCCCTGGCCACTCCCTGCAAAGAGTTAACCAAGTTCCGTCGGCACCCGGGCCAGCTCCGCCAGGCGCCGCCCTGCGCCCGGCCGGCCCCGAGACAAGTCTCACAGCGGATCCCCCGTCTGCGCCCCCCCCGCCGACACCCCACCGTTCCCGTCAGCCACAAACCCCGGCTCTGAGGGTCCGCGCCCCCACTCCGGTCCCCCCGGCGGGGCCGACCATCGACCTCCCTCCCACCGCCCTGCTGCGGGGAGGCTCCGATGCTCCCACCCCCCCACCCCCCGCTTCGTCCCCTGCGCTCCCTGCATCCTCCCTCACTTCCAACTCTCGGTGGGGACTCTGTCGGGGACCCCTGCCCGCGCCCCCCGGAGGCCCCATACCGATGCCCTGGATGAAAACGAAGCCGGTGACCACAAGCACAGGGTGCCAGTTGAACTCGGGTCCTCTCCCGTCCCAGCCGAGCCCCTCCCGGTAGTGCAGGACCCAGATGAGGGTGAAGATCACGGACAGGAAGCCGACCAGCAGCGCCGACACCAGCAGTCCCAGGAAGCCCCGGTAGCCCTCCATGGCCGTCAGCGCCCCATGCCCCGTGCCCCGGCAGCAGCAGCAACTGGACGGGGCGGCGCGCCTCCGGGGACTGGCCGCGGCCGATCGCGGGCGGAGGCTTTTTGGAGGCGTCTCCGTCCGGGAGGAGGGGCTGTCCCCACGGCCAGCCGCGGGTGTGGGGCCTCAGGGGGCGGGCAGCTGGCCCTCGCCCAGAAACCCGTCCTTGCTTAGGGATCGCCGGCGGCAGAGAGCTCTCGCTGCGCGGCGGACGCCCCAGACGCGGCGCCCCAGCTGGCAGAGGGCGCGAACAGCCCATCCACTCCGTTGTTGCGAGTGCGAGCTGATCCATTCCCCCCACTTTCTTTTAACTCTTGCCGGTTCCCTTCCTTGTCTGGGGGAGGCTGCAAAGGGCAGCGGTGCGCACAGCTGGATTGCAGACACGAGAGTGGTTGGGTGGGGCTGTGTATGTGACTTTGGTTAATAAAGGCTCCCGAGGGGGCTGGCCGTCTGTGGTGCCGGGAATGCGCCAAGGAGGAACCTGTACGGTGGGGTGGGCTTGGCCCGACCTAATAAGGGAACTGCTTGCCGTTTGCGCTTTAGGGAAGGAATACAGACACCTGTATGCGCCTGTATAGTGTGATAGAAGTGAATCTGAAAAGTGCCTCCCCGCCCCAACCCATGCGGACCAGGGCTCCGCCGTGATGAAGCTCCCTCCCTCCCTGCCCTCTTTCCCAACATTATCACCGCCCGTTCTCCCCGGGAAAGAAAGAGTCGGTGGTGTCTATTGCCATGAAAGAAAACGGGGCTGCTAGGGCTCCTAGATTGCATGTGGGGACATTCACTTCTAACCCTCTCCTGCAACTCATCTCTAAGGACTAGCCTTGCTGCCATTTCAAGAGGCCTTAGAAAGTGCAGAGAGTGTGTGTGGGTGGTTTTTAGTGGGAAAAAACAAACAAGTTTTAGGCCAAGAAAGAGGAGTGCAAAGCCCTGATAGTGGGCAGGAGTAACCAACGGCTCAGATAAGAGGCAGCAGACTTCCCGCTGTCATTATTCTCCTCTTACCCAGAAAAAAAGAGAGAGGGAGAATAAGCACCCTTCCCGCCCTAACAGGTTTGGCTCAGGGGATAGAGAACAGGATATCAATTGACTGCCTCCTGCAGGCCCCCTACCGGCCTGCGGACTAAGAGGTCCCAGGTCAGTCCCAAGTTGGATTCTAGTCAAGGGCATGTACCTTGGTCCCCAGTAGGAGGTGTGCAGGAGGTAGCTGATCAATGTTTCTAACTCTCTATCCCTCTCCCTTCCTCTCTGTAAAAAATCAATAATTTTTTTTTTTTTAAAAAAAGGACCCTTCCCCTGTAGTTCAAGGCTTTCTGTGGGCTGAGCCAGACTAGTCCTCCACTCTAATCCTTTACCACAATCTGACTGGCCCTGATGTCCGCGGCTCTAAACTTTTCTTCTGGCTCCTGACCACTCCCTACCACCTTCCTGCTCTTCTCACCGGGAGCCAACCAGCAGCCCAGGAAGCACCTGCAGCGGTCCACAGCCATCAGTGCTCCATATTCTATGTCCCAGCAGCCACGGGGTTTGCCTGAGCCCATCTGCACCCAGAAACCTCCCCATTTTACAGCTACCTGCACTTCTCTAGCCAATGCATGCCGACACCACTTATCAAGATGTGATACAACCATCTATCTGTCTCTGTCTCCACATCCCAGATTGCTCCTTGAGGGTATTGACTGTCTAATTTCTCCTTATAGTCTCCTCACCATGTAGCAGTTACTCAGTAAATGTTTGCTGAGAGATGAACGGGACTGAGTGTGTGGCAGGAAACCGATGGCACATTTCAACTGGGCAATTTAATAACGAGTAAGACCTAGTATTTACAAGGTTGTGGGCAGAGTGTGGGAAACCTCAAGGGTTTTGCAGTGCCCAGGTCTGAAGGGGAGAGGGCCACTGAAATCCAGGGAGATAAAACTATGCAGAAGAGGCAATCTGATTAGGGCTATTGCCTTGTGTTGAGGGACTAACCTGCAGGAACTCCACAGAGAGGAAGAATGGGAGGCAGAAATATTCCAGCCTTACTCTCCTCCCCTCCAATCTCCTGCCCAGTCTGAGGAGCTTAACTTAGTCAGAAGCCAGAGGGGAGTTCGTGTAGTCCAATAGGTCAGCCTCTTAGGGAACACAATAGAGTGGAGAGAGGTAAGAGTAAATCTGTAGGAATAAAAATTCACTGAATCTTCCCGTCTGATTTTTTTCAGACATTTTTGGTTCCTGAGTGCTGCAAATATTTTGTTTGATGTTATGCTGTTTCTCTCCTTTTGGAACACTTAAGTAAAAAAAAATGTTAAGGAAGAGTTTATTGATTTTGAGAGAAAGAAGAAGGAAGAGGGAGAGAAAAACATGTGAGAACACATCAATTGACTGCCTCCTGCAGGCCCCCTACCAGGAATTGAACCAGCAACCTCCTGGTGCAAGGGACAACCAACTGAGCCACACCCACCAGGACTTAACTAGAATTTTTTTAAACAATAATATCACTGTATCCTTATTCTTTTCTCTATAAGTATCTACTCCTTGTCCTTACTTAACTTCCTCATCCCCTTGACCCAACACTTTCACTTCTCTTTAGTTGATTTTGCTCTGCAGCAGCAACAGCAGCAGCAAATAAGAATTCCTGGGATTCCAGACCCCATTTAATGAAAGCATGGCCAGATGGCACGGATGGTGTTGAATCATCTTGAAGTTACAAGTTAACTGAGAGAAGTTCAATTTGTAAGTTGTCCTTTTAGGACCTAACTTTGATGAAACTTGTCACTTGAAACAGAAGAAAATTCACTAAATATTATCGTAATGTTAACAACCTTTTAAAAGAGTTGTTCAATTAAAAAGTTTCCCACAGGAGATGATGAACAATTTGTTACCAAAGTACTTAGACGAGGTGACCTGCCAGCAATGCTATGGAAGGGATTCCTGATATGTGTATATAGGGAGGATGGGGTGTGTGGGCGGGGCATTCAGCCTTCCTAAAAACCCGTGATTCTGGAAACATGTACAGGTTGACACAGATTTTTATTGTCCCTGGTGTAATCATTGAATGCAGAGTGAGGAGATGAGGTGTGAAGACAGGAGAAAAGAAAAGCCGCACCCCGCCCATCATGAGATTGGAACCAGGTGCCCTGTATGCCATCTATCCATTCATCGTCCACACAGTGATGTTGCATTTCTTTTGGTGCACACTGAAGTCCAGTGTTCCAATGTAAAGTATAATAAGTTGTACGTAGTAGTTTACTTTGTGGGATAAGTGGGCCATGTTTTAAAACTTTCAAATGTTGACTGTGTTGGTTGTCCCTCCATTCCCCACCTTTCTTTGCCCTCTTCTGTGCCCAGTAACACTAGGAGCCCTTGCTTCTCCAGGCCTGAGTGAGATATTGGCCGGGTCGTTCCCGTCCCTTGCTGGGTTCTCTTCAGTCTGTTCGCATCTCTGTAAATAGTCCCTTGACTAAATTCTGTTTTGCACCAACTGTTTCCTGCAAGACTCTGACAGAGACAAGCGGAAAAATACTCTTGCCTAATGCTGTTTTGCCAGCTTCCCCTAATTGTCTATGCCTTCTGAGGACATAACTGTGAAAGGACTATATGAAGCGAATCACACACCTTCCTATCCTCCCTTCCAGTAGATGGAGATTTGGGGATCAGAAAGCTGTCCTGGATGACTAAAATAAAGCATCTTACAGCTGATCCCAGAGGACTAAAATAAAGGAACTCACAGCTGACACTGTGACTCGTAACATAAGCCAAGCCCAGGTCGTGGGCCAAGGCACCTTAGCAAAATAAAGTGAGAGTTCCGGTTTTGAGAAGAACACAGTCAAACTGATGTTAATGGGAGGGATATACATTCCTCTTGTGAGGCTAGACTGTGTTGTCTTCAGGAACAAAGCCCAGTGTCTGAGTTGCTGAGGTGTTTCTGGTCTGAGGGAACTGGTGAGGAGAGGAACCTCAGACTTAGCTGTTGGAGACTAGCTGCGAAAGCAGCCTCCACCACTCCCTAACTCAGAGTCCATTTACCCCAAGAGGGCAAGGCTGAAGCAAGGAAAGCTTCCATTTGTATCTGGCCTCAGCCCAAAGAAATCCACTTTGGATGGAGGCAAGAAGTCTCTTTTCCTGAGGAAGCGAAGTAGCACACAGACTAGGAAGCAGATCCAAGGAGAAGAGGATTCTGGGAAGGACATGGAGAGTGAGGAAAGCACCTTCCGAGATGGCCAAGCAAAACACCCAACTCAGTGCAGCTTCTTTCCCATGAAACACGCAGGGGTGGAGGAGGTGTGGGGTGAGAATAGGTCAGACCAAGGCATTATTTCTATTCCTTCCATACCATAGTGCTTTGTAAGACCTACCTGACCCTCCATTTAATTTTTTTTCTGCAAAAAACTTTATTTTGTTTCCATTTGGTCCAATGCATGGGAAAGGACTATGGGGTAGTTAAAGAATTGCTAATGGTTTTGGTGAGAGACTCAGACAAAAGACACTCTGGGAATACATGGGCCCCTCAAAGGCCTCTGGGCTCCAAAGGCTTAGTGCTGCTTGAAGGTGAGCCTTTTGTTTTTTTTTTTTTTTTTTTTTTTTTTTTTTTTTTGTTTTTTTTTTTTCTCTCTTTTTTTTTTTTTAATTTTCTTTTTTATTGTTCAGTTTATTAATTACATTGTTTCCCCTTTTTTATCCCCCTATATCTTCCCTCCACCCTGTACCTATCCCCCCCTCACCTCCCCCTCCCCAATGTCCTCTCCCATTGTTGCAAGATTTTTGTCCAATCTCTTGCTGTACTTCCCACAACCCTTTTCTCCCCAAGAATTGTCAGTCCATTCCCTCTCTATGTCCATGTTTCTGTTATATTCACCAGTTTATCTTGTTCATCAGCCTATCAGTTCACTTGATTTTTATGTTCATTTGTTGATAGATGTGTATTTGTTGTTCATAATTTATATTTTTACCTTTTTCTTCTTCCTCATCTTAAAGAATATCTTTCAGCATTTCATATAATACTGGTTTGGTGGTGATGAACTCCTTTAGTTTTTTCTTATCTGCGAAGCACTTTATCTGATCCTCAATTCTGAATGATAGCTTTGCTGGATAGAGTAATCTTGGTTGTAGATTCTTGCTCTTCATTATTTTGAATATTTCTTGCCACTCGCGTCTGGCCTGCATCGTTTCTGTTGAGAAATCCGCTGACAATCGTATGGGTGCTCCCCTGTAGGTAACCAACTGTTTTTCTCTTGCTGCTTTTAATATTCTCTCTTTATCTTTTGCTCTTGGCATTTTAATTATGATATGTCTTGGTGTGGTCCTCTTTAGATTCCTATATTTTGGAGTTCTGTGTACTTCTTGGGCTTTTAAGTCAGTTTCTTTCACCAGGTGGGGAAAGTTTTCAGTCACTATTTCTTCAAGTAGGTTTTCATTAACTTGCTCTCTCTCTTTTTCTGGGACCCCAATAATTCGGATGTTGGCTTGCTTGAGGTTGTCCCAGAGGCCCCTTACACTATCTTCAATTATCTGAATTCTTTTTGTTTCTTGCTTTTCCAGCTGAGTGGATTTTGCTTCTTTGTATTTCAAATCTTTGACTTGGTTCTTGTGGCCCTCTGAACTGCTTTTAGGACTTTGTGTAATATTTTTTATTTCAGTCTGTGTATGCTTGATTTCTAGTTGGTCCTTTTTTTTAATCTGTGAGGGTCTGGTTCGTATCCTCAGGGGTCTTGTTAATTTCCCTGAGGGTCTCATTCATCTCCTTGTAATTCTCATTCATTTGCTGGTTGGTCTTGATTATTTCCTGGTAATTCTCATTAAGTTGATCGGCCTTTTGTAGGAGCCTCTTGAAAAGCCTTATAACCGTGGTTTTGAACTCTATGTCTTGTCGTCTTTTCTCCTCCATTTCTTTCACACCTGATTTCTTTCCATGTCTCTGCATGGTGGCTGCTTTATGTGGCGGCTATCCTCAAAGGGACAGTGGCTCAGTCTCCCCAGTTACTTGAGATGGGTACTCTTACTGCAATCCTTTATGGGTTGTATTCAGTGTTTTTGAATTTAAACCCCGCTTTTTGTTGTTAGCCCTAGGAGGGTTTGACCTCCAGGCCAATTGGCTGTGAAGCTCAGCTGTGCTCAGGTTGGATGGGCGGAGTCTCTGGGCTACGCCTCGGCGGCGGCGGCGGCGGCGCGGCTTCCGCGGCGGCGGGGCGGCGGCTGCTGGGTCCTATGCAACGCTCGCGGGCTCGGGTCTGTGCTGGGTGGGGATGGCTGCAGACTCTTCCAAGAGAAAGCCGCTAGTCTCTTCCCCTTGCCAGACAACTCTGCCTTTCCCCAAATGTGCCTGCACACCAAAAGTCTAGCCCAGGGCTGTAAAATAGATGGTTTCTGGAACCAGGAGACAAGTTTCCAGGGGACAAGTCGCGGGTTTGCTGTCCCTTGGGACTAGGAGCTTCTGCCGCGCCCCCCGGACCTCGGACCTCGCCGGTTCTGGGGAATCAGTGTAGGGAGACTTCTCGTACCCCGGATCTCGGTCCTCGCCCGGCTCGGGAAATCTGGGCCCCGTCGGAGAAATCCAGCCGGTCCCTGCTCCAGCCCCAGCCCGCGCGCGCGACCAGGGCGGCTCCTAACCTGTTTCAATCTGCGCTCCCGCTGGTCCTGAGTCTGCGTCCCACCTTTGCTCCTATTAGTGGAGTTTTCATTCAGCCAGCTTTCTGGCGATTCTGGGTGCTGTCTGTTCTGCTGTTATGTTGTAGTTCTTAAATCGTTGCGCGGGGCAGAACAATAGGTGTTTGCTTATGCCGCCATCTTGGTGTCCGAAGTCGAAGGTGAGCCTTTTGAAGAGACACTCTCCTAGCTGGCCAGCCTGTGGATGTGAGTCAGGTGTCGCCCATCTTCTTAATGAGTTTCACCTCCTCACCCAGGAAGTGGTTCTCCAGCAAGTTACAGAGCTTGCAGAGGGTCTGCAGATCCTAAAGGGCCTGGTTCAGGGTCCTCTCCAGGCCAGGGCAGCTTCCATGGCATCCTGAGTTTCACCCCACTTGTCTTGGGAAGGCTTCAGCACATCCTGAAGAAAATGTGGTCACCATGCTGGTTTTGTAACTTTAAGAGAAGCTAGTGCCCTCATGCTTCTCTGCCAACACGCAGAAATGGCCCTCGTCCTCCAGAGCCATATCCATGTGGTAGAAATAGAAGACCAGAGAGAGGTAGGTGCAGGAGGCCCGCGGACACAGACCAGCCAGGCAGTTGATAGCAGCCTCCACATCGGTGGAATAATTCTGAGGTATTTGCTCATGGTTGTTGGGCAATAAGGATTTAAGGTAGAAAAACAACAATGGTGTGTTGGCTGGACTTGGAGGCTGAGGATAGCTGAGGTGGCTCCAAAGGCGGTGACTGGAAAAGTGGGTAGAGGGTGGTTGGAGGCTGGATGAAAGGGCGTCCCTGAGTCTGTTTCCTCTGGGACCTACTGAGGGCACTACTTCATGTAATTTTCTTAAATTGCTTGCATTATCATCCTGTTTCAGTTGGGTTTGGGGATAACAAATGAGGCAGGAAGCACTTAGGCAAACCACTGGTAACTCTTCCTAATCATCTTGTAGCTTGCTAATTCTCTGGCAAGACAAAATTGTAGTGACTTGCATCCCTTTCCTACCCTCTCAGCCAAATTGCTGCAATTCAGTCCAGACAAAAAGTGTGGTCTTTATCCAGGCAAAAGAGGAAAGAATTAAGTTCCATGATTCACCAGTTCTCATCTACCACTCTTACACCATAGGTTGGTAGGAAATAACCAAGTGAGGGGGAAAAAAAAAGAATAGGGTTTGGTCACATCTAGGTACTATTTATTGTAGAGCCCTTATCCCCATGCAAACTTATAAACCCCTCTGAAAAGTTGACGTTAGGGAGCCATTTTTAAAATGAGCCAGAGCATCCATACAAGACCTGCTTGCACATCTTGCTCCTTGAACCTTTGGAATGCTTGTGCTGGGCAAAATAAACCTTTGAATGGGGACATACCAACATTGCCCTCCAAACAGCTGTCTGTAAAACTAACAGGGAAGCAAGCATTGTGACCACAGGACTGATGGTTTTGTACTCTTCCTGAAGCTAAAGCCAGGAATTAGCTAGGTAGAGCTAAAGAATGACTCAGTTTAACACGAATACAAATTCTTTTATTTGTGTAATTATTTCCCCTCCCTTTTTAAATTAAAAAAAAAACACACACACATCCTTGCCTTCACCCTGTAATTAGGACACAGTTTGGGTTTCTGCCTGAATCTGTGCCCCTGAACTGCAATTCTGTGATCTCAAATAAACGTTTGTTGCCTCTCACTTTGGCTTTTTATTCTTAGGTTAGCATCCTAGATTAAAATATAAGCTCCTTTCAGGGTGAGAATTTGGTCTGCCTTATTTGCTGACCTTCTTCCAGGCCTATGTTCTTACTAGTAAAATGTGCTGGAATTTGTTTGGGGCAGGTGTAGGGTGACACACAGACATGAAAATGCTTGCTATGAAAGAAGAAGTAACTTTTTTAGTATTCAGTCTCCTAGAAACAGGAGGCATACACGCCACACACTGCCACTTGGGAAAGGTCAGCAGCAAGATGATCAGGCACAGAGAGAGGAAACTGCAGGCAGGAGCCTTTCCTGTAGTTTTGGGGGGAAGGCATGGGAGATGAAAGGTAAGCAATCGGAGTAAGTTTATAATGGATATTTTATTAATTCCAGCGGGCTCTGGGCTCTAGGAGTGGTCCACCTTGCCTGGTACCTGGCCCTGCAGGGTAGGGGATGGTATCCCAGACTGTAGAGGTCTCATAAAAGGACACAGGGCCCTACCTGGTTTGGCTCAGTAGATAGAACATCAACCTGTGGACTGAGGAGTCCCGGGTTCAATTCCAGTCAAGGGCACATGCCTGGTTGTGGGCCTGATCCCCAGTAGGGAGCATGCAGGGGGCAGCCAATGAATGATTCTCTCTCATCATTGATATTTCTATTTCTCCCTTTCCCTTCCTATCTGAAATCAATTTAAAAAAGAGAGAGAGACAGGAGGCAAGGGAGGGAATGGACTCAGATTTGGTTGTTCTGCGTATCAAAGGTATCCTGGCAGACAATTTGTTATCCCTACCCTGTTTCCCCAAAAGTAAGACATCCCCCCAAAATAAGACCTACTTCCAATTTTGCCTTTTGCTGTAATATAAGGCATCCCCCCCCCCCCAAATAAAACCTCTCTGATAATATTTTTATTCTTGAAACTGAAAAAGCCTGGGCCACACAAGCAGTTATAAGGAAGTGGGTCGATTTAATGCTGCTGCTTGTTATGTGAGGGAGCTAAAGAGGTCTGCTAGTCAGGAATGCAGACAGCACTCACCTCGCTAAAGACATGAAGAAATTTCTTCACGAAAGAAAAATAGATCAAATAATGATTCCCGTAGGCCTATCCAGACTCTTGATATTGCAATAAACAAGCCATTCAAGGACCATTTGCACATGGAAATTAATGACTACATTGAAAATAGAATGGAGATAAATCAGCGTGGAAACTTTGTGAAACCTAACTGCAAGGGGTTGTGACTTGGGTGAAGAATTCATGGGAGAAAATCACTGACAGTTGCATTGCAAATGCACTATGAACAAGCTACCTTGACAAGAAGTAAGGACATTTAAGCGTACTGTCATTTAAGGACAGTGCTATTGCTAAACATGGGAGATTTGGTCCATTGATTCTAAAAGAAATGCAGTCACAAGAAATTCACCAGGAAATTCAGGGTATGGATTGTTATGATGATGTTCCAGAAGATGATGACATGACTGTCATTGAGTAAATCTTACTTTGTGTTCATAACAATAAATATCAGTATCAGTAAATGTACTATAGATTGTTGTACATGGAAATAATGGTAGTAACAAGAAATTCTTGATACCATAGGATTCACAGTTTGTCTGGTTATGCTGGTTTGTGATAACAATTACTACTGTACCGTATACAGGTAATACATTTCCCTTTTTTTTGTTGTTCAACAATAAATGTGTACCGTATTCTTCTTCATGGAAAACTAATACATCCCCTAAAAATAAGACCTAGCGCATCTTTGGGAGCAAAAATTAATATAAGACACTGTCTTATTTTGGGGGAAACAGGTTAGGAATTAGTCAAATCTAAAAGGAGCAGTTTCCCCAGTCCAAAGGCCCCAAAATACCAGAGCATCAAGAACACAGAGGGGAAAAAAGAAAATATAGTTAGGACAGCCTCTACCAGTAATTGTTACTGACAAAGGCAAGGCCTTTAATATAACACATCTGTGAAATGACTAGAAGAAGTTAAAGAATTAGCAGGGAAGGAGTGCTCTGGGACACTTTTTCATAACCGAGCTTTTTCCCATGTAAACCATATTTTATAAGTACGCTGAACTGTTTGGATGGGACATTATAGCATGTGAAGAACTGGATTATACTGTAATTAGTGAGTAGTTAAAAACATCATTTACCTTTGAAAAACTTTTATTGGGTGCTTCTTTGGCTTTGTAATAGCAGGACTAAATGTTCTAATTACAGTTCTCCGGGACACTGATGCATATCTTTAAAGGGCATTTATAGGCAGAATGTCTCAGAAACATATTTCCAAAATTTTGGCTCATGGATCTCAAGATTTTATTGAAATACAGATTTGTGCACCAGTGGGGTCCCTCAGTGTGAACTGCAGGGATCTGGCCGAAACCGGCAGACCAATGTCGCCTGCCCCTCCTGCCCCTCCCCGTCCCACTGCGCCTGCCACTGCTGCTGCTGCTCCGCTCCCTGAAGACTGTGGTGGCCAGATGTGGGAGCACACTGACCACCAGGGGGCAGCTTCTGCATTGAGCAACTGTCCCTTGGTGGTCCGTGTGCATCAGAGCGACTGGTCAACCAGTTGTTTGGTTGCTTAGGCTTTTATGTATATAGATAGTTGAAGGAATCATGCATGCCCCCAAAAAGAAGTCTGAAAATAAACCAGAGAATTTCTTTTAATTGGCCAAATATTTAGCTAAATAAATTTTATTTGCAAGTGGCTTACACAGACCTCACTGGGTCTCAGGACGCCTTAGTTGTCATTTCTATTAGTAGGTAAAAGCTCTTTTTAAAGAGAACACCAAAATGGGATAAGTCCAAATTTTACTTTTGTTCCAAAATAATTTAGCTTGGCTTTTTTTTTTTTTTTTTTATCATATGTTGCCTCCAAGCCTGGATCTTTGAGATTCCAGGCAACAGGAAGCAGTTTGGAATAAGGAAATGCAAGGTTCTAAGCCTTTAATCTGCTGTCAGCTCGCTGTGTAACCAGACAATTTATAGGTGCCAAAAAGTGGGCTGAGTTTGCTAATCTGTGACAGGATAGCTTCATACTAGATCAGAGTCCTTAACCTTGTGTCTGTGGATAGAACCTGAAATGGAAGAAAATTGCACCTTTATTTTCATTAACTTAGAATTGAAATTTAGCCATTTCTTAAACTATAAACACCAGCGCCACTGGTATTGCAGGGGCAATGACTTTGTCACCAGAACAAATCACTGCTATTTTCATCTCCCATTAAGAGTTGTGGATATCTCAACTTACCATTTATGCTCAGTGCTTCTTCAGAGCAGTCCAGTTATTAGACCTGCAGCTAGATCTCAAGGCATCAGAAATGAAGCATATATACTATTATATCACGAACTAGTATACTGGTGCAGGAAATTCATGTATGGGGGTGGGGATATTGTCCCTCAGCCCGGCCGGCGCCCTCTCGCAATCTGGGACCCCTCGAGTAGGGTCCCTGGGCCTGGCTGGTGATCAGGGCCTATTGGGCTTTCCTTCCCCAGTTGCTGGCAGCTGGCCCTGCCCCCACCACTGCCACTACATGCCATCTGTGCGGCGCTGCCCTCTCCTCCCCCTCCACTGCTCACCTACCTCTGTGGGCAACAGGCATGGGGTGTGATCACTTGGCTGACCTTGGCCTCCCTCTGTGAGGTGATCAATCACAGGCCCCCAGATTGATCACCCCAGAGGGAGGCCCCACACACCTGGCCGGGGCTGTACAATCTATCGCCACACAGAGGGTGGCCGAGGCCTCCTTCTTTGGGGCGATTGATCTTAGAGGCCCCCAATCAATTGCCCTGCAGAGGGTGGCCTGGGCCCCCCTCTGCGGTGTGATTGTGGGGCCCCCTGACCAATTGCATAGCATCTACCTTGGCTGGCCTAGTGCCAGTGCATGTCATAGTGTGGTTGTTCAGAAAGTTATCCAGATGGTTGTTTGGTAAATTTGCATATTATGCTTTTATTATTAAAGATTTGTGTTTTTTTTTAATTTGATAACTCCTTTTCAATGGAATTGGTTTCCTTTGCAGTCCGTTTTTATTTTATTTTATGCATTTTAAAACAAAATTTGGAGGAGAGGTCCATAAGCCTTATTAGTCTTTTTTCCTCTTTTTTATTGAAATACTAGAGGCCCAGTGCAGGAAATTTGTGCACTTGGAGCAGGGAGGTGGGAGGGAGGTCCCTCAGCCCAGATTGTGAGAGGGTGCAGGCCAGGCCAAGGGTGCATGATCAGGGCCAGGGAGGGATGAGGGAGGTTGGCCAGTTGGGAAGGGACAGCAGGAGGGCTCCAGGGTGTGCCTGTCCCATCTTGTTCAGTCCCGATTGGTCAGACCCCAGCAGCAAGCTAACCTCCCAGTTGGAGTGTCTGCCCCCAGGTGGTCAGTGCATGTCATAGCGAACAGTTGAGCAGCCTTAGCATATCATTAGCATATTACACTTTGATTTGTTGAACAGATGACTGGACACTTAGCATATTACACTTTTATTATATAGCGCATGAAATTTGTGCCCAAGGGGTGGGGGTCCCTCAGCCCAACCTGTCCCTCTCACATACTGGGAGCTCTCAGGGGATGTCCTGCTGATGGCGACCGGGCTGATCAGGGGAAGGCACCAGCCCCATCACCCTGCTGCTGCAGTCACCACTGCCAATCACCACAGCCACCAAGGTGTTTTCATCAACAGGGACTCCAGTCCCTTCACCATGAAAAAATGACAACTTTCTTCAGGCATTTTCAAGATGTATCTTTCATAGGATATGACCTTTCCTTTCCTCCCTTCCTTCCTTCCTTCCTTCCTTCCTTCCTTCCTTCCTTCCTTCCTTCCTTCCTTCCTTCTTCCTTCCTTCCTTCCTTCCTTCCTTCCTTTCCTTCCTTCCTTCCTTTCTTTTTCTTTCTTTCTTTTCTCACCTGAGGATATGTTTCCATTGACTTTTAGAGAATGTGGAAGAGAAAGGGAAAGACAGAGAGAAACATCAAAGTGAGAGGAACACTTTGATTGGTGGCCTCCTGCATGAGCCCTGACCTGGGCCCTTGATCAGAATTGAACCCAGAACCTGCAGTTGGCAGGCCGAGGCATTATCCACTGAGCCAAACTGGCTAGGGCAGGATATGACATTTCTTAGCCCTCTAACAGCTTGTTTTTTTTTTTTTTCTCCAGAAGTGTGGTAGGAAAACTCTAGATCACCTTTTTGGATTCTTATTACCCAAGTTACTAAGAATATTACCAGTGGCATACAGGAAGCTTTGCCAATGAGCAGTCAGAAAAGTTGTTTCCTCTGTAGTTCACACCAATCACCGGCTGGGCCCTGCCCAGGCCTAAAGCCTCTGGCTGAAGCTTTAGGCCTGGGCAGGGGACCCCCAGCTCTCTCTGATTGCCAGCTCCACCCCTGCCCAGGCCTAAAGCCTCAGGGCCTGGGCAGGGGCCCCCCAGCTCCCTCTGATGACTGGCTCCGCCCCTGCCCCCTCAGTTCTGATCACAGGCTGACCCTGCCCAGGAGCCCCTGGCTCAGGCCGTTCCCAGGCTGCTCAGGGTCTACACAGGGCTTACCTCAGAATGACCTGGGTGCCAGGATGTTCCTGGGACCCAGGTGCTGGGGACCTATATATGCAAATTAACCACCATCTTTGTTAGGTTAATTTGCATACTCACTCTAATTGGCTATAGGCATAGCGGAGATATGGCAATTTACATGTTTCTCTATCATTAGGTAAGACTAGTGGCTTGGTGCATGAAATTCATGCTTGGGGGGTGGTATCCCTCAGCCCAGCCTGTACCCTTTCCAATCTGGGACATACCTCTCACAATCTGGGACTGCTGACTCCTAACTGCTCACCTGCTGACCTGCTCATCCCTAACTGTCCCCTCCACCTGCCTTCTCACCTACAACCTACCAGCCTGCTCGCTCCCAACTGCCCCCACCCATCAGCCTTCTTGGCCCAAATGCCCCCCTGCCGGCCTGCTCGCCCCCAACTGCCCTCCCCTCCTGGCCTGAGCACCCCTAACTGCCTCTGTCTTGGCCCCACCACAATGGTTTTGTCCAGAAGGACGTTCAGAAGGTCTCCAGGTCTAATTAGCATATTACCCTTTTATTAGTATAGAGGATTTGTCTATTAAAGGAGACAATACACAGGAAGGCCAAGAATCCCTTAATTAAATGACCATTAAGGTTTTTTTTCCTGTCTTTAAGTCTATACTTTGTACCATTGAACCCAGAAACTCAGGGAAGGCTATCAACTAAAACTCCACATCTTACAAAACACAGTCATCATCCTCCCATGATAGGAATGTAAAAAACAACATTTGAAAAACTTTATATGTCTCTTAGAAGATTAACGTAAGAAAACCTTAAATCTTCATAACCCAGAGCTATTATTAAATGCTGAGCTGTCCTGAAAATAAAAGGCCTGCCTCTTGATTGCTTAATCTCCATTTTCTGATGGTCTGGTAGAACTGTTCTATAAGCATAGCCAGTCAGGCAAGAGTGTCAAACGGATCCTGTTTGTTCCAATATC
Organism: Antrozous pallidus; assembly: GCA_027563665.1. Classification (NCBI taxonomy): domain Eukaryota; kingdom Metazoa; phylum Chordata; class Mammalia; order Chiroptera; family Vespertilionidae; genus Antrozous; species Antrozous pallidus. Next base: position 48,496,998 of record CM050508.1, read on the forward strand.
CTGTTGCCCCTTCTTTTTATACCTTTCTCTCCTACATTGGCTCTTCTCCTTTCCAGCACCCACATTTTGCACAAGAACCCTCAACACTCAGACTACTATATACCATCATATCAAGGCACTAAATGGAAACTTAACCTTACTTCACCTTCTACCAATATGTTGTATTACAGGTCTCTTTTATGCTAAGTATTGATGGTCAATGGTCAGACTAACTCATCCAAGCCCCTGTTTCCATCTCTAGGTAATAAATGTGCATATAAGGTATGTTAAGATTATTACTTAAGTCTAAAGTACTCAAATGAGGCTCTAGTAATCTCCTGGCCCCCTCTTGTGACATCATTAAAGCTTTCTTTGCTTATGTATAGTCATAAAAACCACTGATCTGAGGACTTGACCATATCTGTTTATGTGGAAACAGTCTTTATTTGGGATAATTAAGAAATAATGACTATTTTTTCTTTTAATTTGCATGACTCAAAAGTCTTTTATGGAAATATATAATGATCTGAAAGTCCAGCCTTAGCTCTCTGGTTTGCCATGGACATTGAAAATAAGACTATATCTATGTATTCTGCCCTTAAAAAGCTTTCCAAGATTAAACTTAGAACACTTTGCATTGACCTTAGGGTGGAATAATTTTGGGGACAAGGATATTTGGATATCCTTAACTATTGGGTAGGACCCTTTTAAGTGATGGTTCTCCATCAGCATTAGAATGACTATTTTAGTTGTCCAGAATTTCCTCTTTATTACTAAATTTCAGCTCCAAAGAATGAAGTTATTTTCCTTGGGTGGTCTCTATTTGTATACAAACAATGAATCTTAGAACAGGCTGATCCTATATAATAAAAGGCTAATATGTAAATCAACTGAACAGTGGAATGACCTTTTGCTATGATGAGCACTGACCACCAGGGGGCAGACGCTCAATGCAGGAGCTGCCCCCTGGTGGTCAGCGTGTTCTTACAGAGAGAGCACTGCTCAGCCAGAAGCCAGGCTCACGGCCGGCCAGTGCAGCGGCAGATGTGGGCGCTTCTTCACCGCACTGTGAGAGGGGATCCTAGACTGCAAGAGTGTGCAGACTGGGCTGAGGTCCCCTCCCACCTCAGGGTGCAAATTTTGTGCACCAGGCCTCTAGCTGTTAATAATTGACTTCGACCTAAAAACAATCCAAAAAACCACCAACTGTAGAATAGATCAATTTTGATACAATTGAATATTATAGAATAATGATAATAAACTAAAATGCAACAAAGGAACAAGTTGGAGATGCCTACAAAAACATAAATGGATCTTATGTACTTTACTACTTCAGGTATAAATTTATTTAGTATATGAACTCTATGGGCTGAGATAAGACAGGGAGAGGCTGGCAACATGCCCAGAGTTCCTCCAAGGTTATAAATCCTAACTTGCTAAATTCTGTTTATGAGGATGAAACCTCTGGCCAAAAATGTCTGAAAATTATTTGTAAAGCAAGAAAGCAAACTAAATATAATGAACTTGAAGCTATTCACATATACCGTAGTACAAATAGGATTACATTTTATGAATTATTTTTCACACAATGTGAAAAGTGGAACTGCAGAAACTGTCTGATTTTAAATACGGTTGGAAATTTGGAGGTCTCAGGTGGGTTTATCCTAAGAATTCAAGATTTGGTTTAACAGTAAAAAAACAACCAATGCAACTTAAAACATTAACAGTCTGAAATAGAAAAATCACAGGATCATCTCAGTAGATGCAGAAAAAGAATGCAACAAATTCCAACATCTCATTCAATAAAAACCCAGAAAACTAGGACTAGAAGGGAACTTCCTCAAGTTGATAGAGGGCATCTATGATCAATCTACAGAACTGTAATTGTTTAACCATGCTTTAAATTTGTCTGCAAATGTTTGTAGGAGCTTTATTTGTAGTAGCTAAAAAATGGAAACAACCCAAATGTACATTATCATACTTAATGGTGAAAGACTAAAAGATTTTCCCTATGTGTTGGGTACCCATATGCAAAAAAAACAAGTCCAAACAAACTTTGATCCATGCCTTGCACCATACACAAAAATTAACAAAAGTTGATTATAAATATAAATGTAAAACCTAATTTAAATATCTAAAATTAAAGATTGACCATCCCAAATGTTGGCAAGGATTTTAGGCAGCTGGAACTCTCATACTAGTATACTGATGATGGGAATATAAAATGATGCAGCCATTTTGGAAAAACAATTTGGAAACTTTTTTAAAAGTTAAGCATATACCTAATATATGACCCAGCCATTTCTCCCTTGGTTTTTACTCAACAGAAATAAAGCATATAAGCCCATACAAATTTGTCTGTAAATGTTTGTAAGAGCTTTATTTGTAGTAGCCAAAAAATGGAAATGACCCAAATGAACATTAACAGGTAAAAGTATTAAATTGTGGCCCTAACCAGTTTGGTTCAGTGGATAGAGCCTCAGCGTGAGGACTGAAGGGTCCCAGGTTTGATTCCGGTCAAGGGCATGTACCTTGGTTGCGGGCACATCCCCAGTAGTGCAAGAGGCAGCTGATCAGTGTTTCTCTCTCATTGATGTTTCTAACTCTCTATCCCTCTCTCTTCCACTGTAAAAAATGCAATAAAAACTTAAAAAAAATTGTGGTCATATACAAACAACGGAGAGGTACCAGGGAATAAGAAGAAATGAACTATTGGTACATGCAACACAGATGATCTCAAAATAACTATACTGAATATTTACTGTGTGATTCCATTTATATAAAATTCTAGAAAACTCAAACTAAGCTGAAGTGACAGACACAGATCAGTGGCTGCCTTTGAAAGAAGAGAAAGGCCAGGAGGGAGGGAAAACTCTTTGGGGTAATGGATATGTTTGTTATTTTGATTATAGTGACGTTTATGTGTCAAAACTTAAATATGTCCATTTTATTGTATATCCATATGTCTCAATAAATTTGTTAATGAAATGTAAAATTTACACATGGAAAATAAACACATGAGAATGTGCTTACCATTAGTTAATAAGGAAATCTAAATTTTAAAATCACATTGAGATCCAATATAGCTATTGGGGAAAAGGTACAGCTTGTTTAAAATGCTTTCATATTAGAGCAGAAGTTTCTCTGAATTAGAAATAACATGAACACATAGCCTTTAAAGAAAACAACTGTATTATTTATTACAATGTTTTACAGAGCCTCTTCTCTGGTGTCATTTCATCCAGCTCCACCATTTGTGTGGAACAGTTGGGTGTATGCCCTTAGGAACCCAGGTGTGTTCTCCAATGTTGGTCTTCAAGAAAGGAAACAGGGTTCCTTGGTAAGCAATGTATTTCATGTTTGAAAAAGAATAATTTAAGCTGGATTTTGAATTATCTTAACTATTATCACATAAAAAGAATGTTCTCAACAGTTCTTGATAGGGGGGTAGTGGTGTTAAAGAAGATAAAATGGTTGAACTGAGGGAAGGCTGCTAGACACAAGTAGAAACAATCTAAGTTTCAACTAGAAAAGATTATACACCTACCAAACACACTAAGCTAAAAAGATAAACAATCACAAATGTTGGAGTAAATGGTCTGGCAGGTTTTTTTAATTTATTTTTTTAAATTGATTTCAGAGAGGAAAAGAGAGGGAGAGATAAAAAAAAAAAATCCATTATAGGAGAGAACCTGCTGGATCTGCCTCCTGCATGCCCCCTACTGGGGATCAAGCCTGCAACCTGGGCATGTGCCCTGACTGGGAATTGAACCTGTGATCCCGTGGTTCATAGGTTCATGCTCAACCACTGAATAATGCTGGCCAGGCTGGCAGTTTTTTATTAAACTATACATACACCTACTCTGGGACCCAACAATTTCATCCTTAGGTATTTACCTAAAAGGAATAAATACATATGTTCACCCACAAAAAAAACTGTACAAGAATATTCACAACTGGAAGGCCGGTTCACAGGTCTGTGCACTGGTGGGGTCCCTCGGCCTGGCCTGTGGAGATTGGGCCGAAACCAGCTCTCCGACATTCCCTGAGGGGTCCCAGATTACGAGAGGGTGGTTCTTGGGTAACACACCCTGGAATCAGGCTTTCTCCTCTCTGGTTCCAGGTGTGTCACCTGAGAACCACCACAGCCTAGCAGCTCCTGCATTGAGCAGCTGTCCCCTGGTTGTTATTGCACATTATAGTTACTGGCCAGTTGGCAGGATGTGTAGGCTTTTATGTATATACTAGTGACCTGGTGCACAAAATTCATGCATGGGGGGTCAGGGAGGGTGGTGTTCCTCAGCCTGGCCTGCACCCTCTCCAATCTGGGACCTCTCAAAGGATGTTCTACTGCCAGTTTATAGGGATTTGGCCTAAACCAGCAGACACCCCTCTCACAATCCGGGATTGCTGGCTCCAGTCACTCACCTTGCCTGCCTGATTGCCCCTAAAGCACTCTGCCTGTCTGCCTGCTCACCTCCTAATGCCCCCTCTGCCAGTCTCATCAATCCCAACTGTCGCCCCCTGCTGGCCTGCTCATTCCAAATTGCCCCCCCCCCCCCCCGCTGACCTGATCACCTCCAACTGACCCCTACTGACTGCCTGCTCACCCCCAGTTGGCCCCCTGCTGGTCTGCTTACCCCCAACAGCCTCTGCTGTCTCATCCTGGCCTGATCAGCCCCCCATCCCGGTGATCCATAGTCCCAGCCCCTCCTTTTTTTCTTTTTCTTTTCTCTCTCTCTCTCTCTTTTTTTTTTAGCACCTCCTTGAGCAGAGGCCAGAGCCGGCTGGAAGCAAGTATCTAGGATTTATTTATCTTATATAATTGAAACTTTGTAGCCTTGAGTGGAGGCCAGGTCCAGCCAGGGCAGGTGGAAAGCTTGGCTTCCTTCATCGCTGGGGGAACCCAAGCCTCCTGCTTGCTCCAGCTTATGGATGGCCACTATCTTGGTTGGGTTAATTTGCATACTCATTCCTGATTGGCTGGTGGACATGGCTTGGTGTAGCAGAGTGATGGTTAATTTGTATGTTTCTCTTTTATTAGTGTAAATATATACATAGTGTTGTTGTTTTTTCAAGTAGAAACAGCCTGGATGCCCATCGACAGGAAAATAGAAAAGATAAATGGTGATATATTTATGCAAAAGAATACTCAGCAATAAAAGGAATGAACCACTGACATAGGTAACTTTAATCTCAAAAACACACTGAGTGAAAGAAGCATTATGCTTTACATATCATTTATGCAAAATATTAAAACAGGCAAATTTAACTATAAGGCAAAATAAACAGAACAGTAGTTACACCTAATAGGATGTGGGATGGATTGACTGGAAAGGACCAGGAGGAGACTTCCTTGGATGACTGCAATGTTCTGAATTTTGTAAAGGGTTTGGGTTACACAGGTGTATGCATTTGCAAAAACTCAACAAATTTATACTTAACATTTGTGTACTTCATTGCATGTTAAGTATACATGAAAAATTTAAAAAACTAAACAATATTAAATATATTTAATGACATGCATGTTAAACTATTAGAGAAAAATATACCAATGTCTGCAATTTATTTTATGAATCGTAAAAGTAGCATGGATAGATACGTAATAAAACAATATAGAGTGGCCCTGACCAGTTTGGCTCAGTGTGTAGAATGAGAGCCTGAGAATTAAAGGGTCCCAGGTTCGATTCCAGTCAACGGCATGTACCTTGGTTGTGGGCACATCCCCAGTAGGGAGTGTGCAAGAGGCAGCTGATCGATGTTTCTAACTCTCTGTCCCTCTCCCTTCCTCTCTGTAAACAATCAATAAAATATATATTAAAGAAAACCCCAAAAAACGATATAGCAATATAGAGTGAAAGTTAGAATCCATGTGGTATTTGGATATTTACCATAAAATTCTGTCAACTTTGCTGTATGTTTGAAAATTTTCATAATAAAATGATGGGGAAAGCCCTTAGTTGGTCTTATCTTTCTGTAATATACCCTTTGCCCAAAATAAATTATTTTCTATAAGCTAGAGATTCTACAGCAATATAACGGCCAAAAATTTGCCCCTGAAATTCTAAAATGTTGATGATATATATAAATATGGTAAGGAAAGTAAGAGTAATTACTAATACTATTATTTATTAACACCAAAACAGGATGAGAGTACCATTTGTTGCACCTTTTAAAAAATGACTTTTAACCATTGAAGGAAGAATCCTTTCATATGTCATTCTACTTGTGAGCAGGCCAACTGTTCCTCAGCCAACTTTTGTCCAAAATTTGGATATTCATCCAATCATCATTAAAAAACAACAAACACTTCTTAAACGTGTTCCTATGTATCCAACATTATTATTGTCAGTATGCTATACATGGGATAAAATAACATTCTTTTTTTCTTTTAAGAGCTTTGGAGGAAATTTGCATAAGTTTTTATCAACCAAATCTGGGTCTTTATGATCTCTTCATTTAACTCATTGTGGGACCATATTCAAATTAACTTCTACAATGGCCATTTTCCTCATTTGTATAATGTAGTTACTACCTCATATGGTTATTCTGAATGTTGAGACAATTCGTTTTACATGCATCACAATAAATGGTAGACAGAAAGCACTCAATAAATACAACTTACCATTTTTTTAAAAGTATGTACAAGACATAAAACAAATGGTGGAAGAATATGGGGTACCTTAATTTGTTTAAATAAAGCAATATAATCTCACTAGGTAGTTCAAATAACCATGATAAGATTTCTTTTGTTTTGTCCAAGAAATGTTTTAGAAAGTCAAAGAAAATAATCTTATTGCATTGATATTGTGAGACTATACAGAACCTTAGATCAAGGAATGAAATGCAAAAATACACCTCTTTTTTTCATATCTTATTGATTTTTACAGAGAGGAAGAGAGAGGGATAGAGAGTTAGAAACATCAATTAGCTGCTTTCTGCACATCTGCTACTGGGGATGTGCCCACAACCAAGGTACATGCCCTTGACTGGAATCAAGCCTGGGACCTTTCAGTCTGCAGGCTGATGCTCTGTCCACTGAGCCAAACCAGTTAGGGCAGAATTAGACCTTTATCAGCTTAATATCTAGACTTGCTGAAAGGAGCTACCCTGCTTCACCCAGGCTTGATTTAAACACTCAGAAATGTCACTCCATTATGCTTTACGCTGGGCACTAGTGCCTGTTAAGTAGGCAGGCACTCAGTGAATGTCTCTAACACATTAAGGTAGAGAGGAGGGCTAAAGTGGGGGAGGAGGCTATTAACCACAAATTCCCTTCACCCCCAACAGAATAACAGACTCACATCTGGCAGGTGGCAGAATGAGCAACTGTATGCCACTGGGGGGAGCTGGGAAGCCCCTGCTTTTCGGGGAAGCTTGCTATATTATCTCCAGGTATGTGTGTTATCTGTAAATTTCCATATTCTTTGCTATCTTGTGTACCTTTTGCCATCTTTTTATCAACCATCCTGTTAACCATCATGCAGCCCACATTTCCACACAATGTTGTAAGTGCCTAAAACTAAGTAGTAGCAGCTTGTCCTTGTCCTTTCAAATGGGGCACAGCCCTCCTGTTTGCTACATGGCCCACAATCTCCTACTATATCCACACGAGGTGCATTTCCTTCCTGGCCCATGTGGCATCGGGATCTTGGTCTAGTTTGATTTGGGCAGTGATGAGACAGTAGGAGTTTCTTAGCAGTCAGTTCAGTTCTAGCCTAGAAGCATACCCATTCACACCAAATATGTATGTACCATTTTTTGTACCCTTTTAAAAAATGATGGGAATCTCGTTTGACAGATGCCTTAATGAGTAGATGGGATCCTTGCTAGCATTTTATCAAAAGAAGGCAATAACTTAAAGGAGAAGGAGAAACTCAACAAACCTCTGTTGGAAAAAAATCTGACAGGATTCAAGTCTTAAGACATCCTTTTCTGACACTCCTGGAAACAAAGATTAGGTTTTGTAACTATATCTGCTTTGAAACCCACACAGCACTGCTTTGTTTGTTTTCTCTGATATTTTTAATCTATTCCCCCTTTTCCAGATTTAAATAAACTGGGCAGGGCCATTTACCTAGTGTCTAATTAGAAGTTTGAGGCTATATCCAGCACATGGCAACTATTCAACCACTCTGTAATCACATCATGTCTCTAAAATGCTCTGAAAGCTTCAAATTTAAATTAAATAGTACTATTAAATGTGCATAAAATGAGAATACATGTTTCAATTAATGGTTATAAAAGTATTCACATTTAATATATGAAGATAGTTTTATCATTTTACTTATGAGGTAATCACTTCTGCTTTCCCAAATGGTTGTAAGACATAGGATCAGATTCAGAAAGATTATATTTTTAGCCCACATAGAAGTATTTTCCCTTATTCTAAAATGTTACTAATTTTCTTTTCTGTGGCACAAAAGACAGTTTTATGTTTACTCCCTTTATTGCTTTTAAATTTATGGACTCTGCTACTAATTTCTTGACTTTTAGAATAGCTAATACTTCTCTCTCCTCAACCCTTTTGATTATAATAAGCTAGGAATTTTTCTGCAAGCTTTAAGGGCAGAATAGGGCAGAATTTACATCATTCTTAACATGGGATCAAGCTAAAACTGAAGAATTTTTATGTAAATCATCCAAGCTAAAATTCCTTATTTTAACCTTAATAGGAATCAGCAATAATTTTTACTGCTATTTTCTCCCCTCCTCCCTTTTTTTACTAGTTATTTTTTCTTTTTGAGGCTGAATCAGAGAAATGTATGGAACATGCACACTGCAAGCAACTGGATTTCTCAGACAGGAAGCACAAAAAAAAAACTTTCTCCTTTTACTTAGGTTACATTTATTTAACATTCTAAAAAACGACTATCTGATTTCAAGGATCATATTTAGATCAATTTTAACATATAAGAAAAAATACTCATTTCACAAGTAAGATAAAACCAAAAGTTTTTTTCTATCTAAGCAGTTAGTTCCCAAGCTACTCCTGGAACCACCTACTCTTCTATAGAAAGCAAAAGTGGTATGAACCAGAATAACTTTAACCTACTGTATTGCCTAAGCAAAACTGGAGAACACACCAACTAGACCGAATGGTGAAATGAATATAACATTCTTAATAATTAAGAGCTAACAGGCTACATATTAGAAAAAAATTCACTTAAAGTTTGCTTGGAAGCTTTTACATTAGTCTATGACAGAAACATAAATAATCAATGAGAACATCAAGCCATGAGAATAAAACCATGGAAGAAAAAATAATTAGTACAAATACAAAATACAGATACATAGGTAAGATTTTCTTTTTAACTGTAATGACACATCTTTGGTTCAAAAGTATGCTTTCACATTATAGATCTCATTTCTCATCCTTAAGCAAAGTATGGTACAGAGGACACAGGATTTCTTTATCTTTTGTATCTTTCCTTTTGTCTTTCCCTCGTAGTATTACTAATCAAAATTCTAAACTATCCTTTAAGAGCTATGCTGAACACCTCCTCACCAATGACCTTTTCCCCAATGATTAAAATTAAGCTGTTCTCAATATTTTATATTTTTATCACCACTTAGCTAAAATCTCTAAAATGCTAGACTTCTTGGGAGAACATGCTAAAAATCCCTTACATAAAATGAAGTTCTCACCTCCTTATATGACAAGCCTTTGTGGGGTGTTTGGCTAAAAGTCTCCTAAGTTACATCTCCAAATTAAAAAATTTATCACTCTTTTTCTCAACTGCTGTTTGTGGTTTCTTCTTCTTCCCCAGGGTCACACACCATCTGGTAAACATAGCAGCTAAAGACCCTGCTGGGTTTCTGTTCTATGTGGAGGACCAAGTCTCTGTCAAAGTAGACTTCGTGGCTGTATGTCTGCAATGAAAACACAGTCAAATGCAATCTCCTCTTCACTATTTAGAATAGAACCACATTCACTACTTGTCCCTAAAATGTCACAGCACCTATATCAGGGATCTTCAAATACACACTTGGAGGCAAAATAGTTGCCAGAAAAGGTTTATTTTTTATTATTTGTGGATATGCAGATTACTTACGAGAAAAGCATGACACAAACTGCTAGGAATGAAAAGAGCCCTGAACTTAGGAGTCTGAACACCCAGATTTTATTGCCAACACTGCAACTATTTCACCATGTTTTGGTGGGCAAATTTGCTGAACCTCTCAGGCTCTCCACTGATAAAACAAGAACTGGATAAAATATAGAATATAACTTTTATATTCTATAGTACTCAGAAAAGTAGACAAATGCTTTTAAGAGTGCCTGGAAACACTAATTTCTTAAATATGGTCTCTCTTAAATAACTGTGGGGATTCAATACAGTAAATTATTATTTTTTTAAATATTAAACTTTTAAAATGAGAGAAAACCAAGGACTATAATAAGGAAATAGACAGCATGTCTCAGAAAAAGCATAAAGTTTTATCTTTAAGGCCACTGGTAAGGTGACATCCTCTACACCCTAGGGGAGGAAGTCTTAAGATGTACTCATTTTGTTCTACATGTAGTTCAGTAACCTCTTTTATGTGGTCATTGGTCATCAGTGGTTGGCAAACTGCAGCTTGCGAGCCACAAGTGGCTTTTTGGCCCCTGGAGTGTGGCTCTTCCACAAAATACCACGACCTGGGCGAGTCTATTTTGAAGAAGTGACATTAGAAGAAGTTTAAGTTTAAAAAATTTGGCTCTCAAAAGAAATTTCAATCGTTGTACTGTTGATATTTGGCTCTGTGACTAATGAGTTTGCCGACCACTGGTCTAGGTGAACTTGGACTGATAAAGAATAGAAACATCTGTTTCAATAAATGCCACCTATAAAGGGAACCCTTACAACTTTGTACTCCATGAACTCTACTCACCACATCCCATGACTCCACCAGTGGAATGCTTTTAAGTAAAGTTCCATATTCATTACAGTGGAAATCCAGGTGAGCTTTTCCTTCGGCATCTATTTGAGTAACAGCTACCACAGAAAGCAAATCCAATTCATCTTCATAGTCCACAATTTTGAAAGTCTTGGGGAATAGACAGATAAGGCAAAGGAAAAGGAGGACAAATCCAGTTATCTAGTTAGGATTATCTCTACATTTGTAGTTTAACTATTCTACTTTTGAAAATATATAGAAAAAAGAGTGAGTGGATGGGAACATAGGGAAGAACATGTCTTTATTTATATGCCTAGTAAAATACCAGTTTCAAGATTTTCAAGACTTAAATAGTATCCCACAGATTTTAACAAACAGAACCAAATCTATGTACATCTCAGCCAAACTATAACTGGAATTCTCTATTATGAGCAAACCAGAGCTTCTCCAAACTCAAAAGAGGTATTCAACTGCTGCCTCTGACAAGTGTTCACTGGTTCCCGGAAACAGCTGCTAGTAAATACATAGAGCCCAGTTCTGAAACCTGAAGACTGTCCACTGTGCTTGGAAGGTTCTTACAACAGAAAAAAGTCATTTCAAGAAGAACTGATAGCCCATCATATACTATTTAGGATTCTATTTGTCATACTTTTTTTTTTTAATCCTTCTTGGATCCTTAAAGCAAGCAAGCAAACAAACAACAAAATTGCTGCTTAAACTTGAGGAAGGATATTTAGAATTTGAAATCCAACCCACAAAACAGGAGTAAGGTGAGAGATATGGGTTAAAGACGGTAAAGACTCACGGGAGAAAAACCTAACTCCAGAACCCAAGGAGGAAAACCTGGCACTCCAATAGCCTCGCAGGGAAACAGATCCATGCCCAGCCATTAGGGATGGGCCAGAGAGAGATGTCCTGGCACGCACAACAAATTTCTCTTACTCACCATATGCAAATTCTCCACTTACATTTGATCAAACTGCTTGTTAACACATATTTTCTGCTTTTACCACCTATGCCATACAAATTTACATATATTTATTACCCATGGTTCCTTTTCATTTACTTTTTGGTATTGATCTAAACTTGGTCAAACTTCAAAGTTTGGGTGTGCTTTTAGGGATTTTAGTCACAACTCCTTTCAATTTTCCCTTTCCTGGCTAAAAGTTTTTGTTTTCTCATCTTATGATGTAGAGTAGCCCTCTTGGCTACTATCTCCTTCCCCCTTATATTATTCTTACTACCTTTGGGTAGTTTTGGTATGTCTTTCTTAAATACAGCTTTTAAGATAGGATAGGGAGCTTTCTGCTTTGTTCTCAACAGATTTCTTTGGTTCAAAAGAATAAATATATATTTTTTCTTTTTTTGACATACTGAGCCAACTCCAACCTATTTTTAAAATTTTTCAAAAACTATCCTTAGAAGGTTATTCTAATATTTCTACCTAGAAATAGTACACAAATAATATAGTTCTATGGTCTAAATGGGTTTAGTATTTATGCATTCATTGGTTTTATATTTGCAGCATAATAACAGTTGATTTCAAAAGTCCTTTCAATGCCTCTTTAAAAGAAAAGGATAGCCCATTGGTGTGTGGCTCATTGGTTGAGTGTCAACCCAGGAATCAAGAGGTCACTGGTTTGATTCCCGGTCAGGGCATATGCCCAGGTTGCCGGTTTAGTCCCAGATGGGGTACGCAGGAGGCAGCTGATTGGTGATATTTCCCTTTAATTGAGAAAATCTATCCCTCTCCATTCTTCTCTCTCTGAAATCAATAAAAACGATAATTTTTAAAAAAAGGATAAAAATGTATTAGCTCAGTGACTTGTAATGTCAAGTTGAGGCCAGCAGATGAACTGATTTATTACCCCTCTCCCCTGGCCCATGAACATAAACAAACATATCCATATCTAGTAGATAAAAAAATAAGGTTAAAACCATAAAGTCAGAAGGAGAAAATGCAAGACTAAGAGATTTCCCTGCAAAGTTTCCACATTAACAAAACTATACAATATGCTAATGGTATTTTCAAGTATTTCAGTCCTATGAACCTTTCTGCAAATAAAATCTTGTAAATAATTCCAGTCTGAAAAGATAGGGTAACAGGAAAGCACTGGTTGAAATAGTAATGCACAGTCTTACCCACTAAGCCTGCATGGAGCTCACCCCCAATCTCTACCCCAGGGTCCCTGTTGACCAAAATAATTTAAAACCCACAGGGCAAGTACATACTAGTTCAGTTTGTTGTCTCTAGCTAGAGTAATACCTCTTGTTCTGGGTCATCATCCAGAAGATTAAATTTTTTTTTAACCACCCGTCCAGATGCAGTAACAGTGGGTAAGTTTTCATTCTATCATATGGAGAGAGAAAAAAGATGTGACAAGTCCTAGTACATGCAGTTAATAACAAAATTAATTAGCAAATCTGGTAAAACTAACCAATCCTTCCCCAACATCCATAATTCTTTCCTCAACTAATAAAATTCTGAATCAGCTTTTTGATCCTCCAATTAGTAAAAATACTTGTTACTATAAAATTTTTAATGGATAAAACACCAAAATAGGCAAAAATAAATATGGAGGTTACAGATTCGCTATTTCACTCGCCCTTCAGACTCTGCATTAGTATATAGTACAGCAAATAGAGTGAACCTGTTTTTGGGAAATTTCCCTCTGCATGATTTCCTTCATAGTCTTAATTTGTATGCTAAAGGAAAAGAATCAGCTGGAGTCAAAACAATGAATTAAACTCAAAGGTTGATAACTCATCAATAAAAACTTAAAGAGAAACCCAGAAAGGAAATAGAAATAAGCAAAAAATACTCAACATAGCCCTGGCTGCTTCGGCTCAGTGGATAGAGGGTTGAACTATGGACTGGGTTCGATTCTGGTCAAGGGCACATGCCTAGGTTGCAGGCTCCATCCCCAGTAGGGGGTGTGCAGGAAGCAGATGATCAATGATTCTCTCTTATCATTGATGTTTCTCTCTCACTCTCCTTCTCTTCCCCAAATCAATAAAAATATTTTTAAAAAAATATTCAATATAATCAATTTTCTCTCGATTTCCTATATGCTGGAGTTAAGACCAGCTAGCCACGTAGACAAAGTGAACAGACTTTTATAAACTTGTGCTGTTCTTGTCAGCCACACTAAAGGGCAAAAACATCTACACTATCCTATTCCTACATAGAAAGACAGTGATACACACAGGATTTTAAAGTACTCCGGACTTACTCTGTTCTCCCTGTTGGCCAAAATGACAAAATCTTCAGAGATCTGATGCTGGCCACTATTATTTTCTATTTCGTTTAGCTTTAAAATTCTGAAAAGAGAAAAAGGGACTCCAAGAATCTAAGACTTCAAGTCACCATCAAAATGCCAAAGTCGAACTAGTGAAACTCAACAAATGAAAATTATAGTAACAACACTGAGTTAGTTCTCCTTTCTTTCTGATTAGCCTGAAATACTAACGTCTATTTATTTAGGTGTCCATAAACTCTTTGAAATTCAGGGATCTTGTTAAACAGAAAATGTAGGTATGGTGGGTGACAAGTGCTACTGAGGTAGGTAATGAGCATGCTCAGGCTTAAGCCATGTTCCAAACTGGCTTAATGCAAGTTACTTAAAAACAAAACAAAAACCTCATCTCTGCCATCCTGCAACAGGTCTTTAACGTTTTTACTTTAACAATAGCATTATAGTATAGACATACCTCATTTTATTGCTCTTCATAGATGTTGCTTTTTTTTTTTTTTTTTTTTTACACAAACTGAAGGCAAGACCCTCCACTAGCAAAAAGATTAAGGCTCATTTTATTGCATTTTATTGCAATACTTGCTTTATTGCTGTTGTATGGAACTGAACATGCAATATCTCTGAGGTATACCTGTAGATATTTGCATTTTTATTTCTGAAGATAAAATGATGTATCAATGAACAACACTTGAAGTTAATTATAAGACAGACTGGATTAGCAACTATGCTTGAACTAAGAGTCTTCATGAAAGAGTAATATTTAAGAACTGCAAATGACTCAATACTTTTTATTTTTCTTAGGAGTATATTTAAAGATTAAAGATTTGGGTTTTCTGAGTGGTTTCCTTGGATCAAGGGAAAATGAAATAATTTGCTCACCACCCACACAAATCTGTTCACAGCACTAACAAGCTTCAAAAGCACAATGTTTTCAAAGCTTAAAGTCTCAAGTGCAGGCAAAGAGAGCAGCAGGGAGTAGCTACTGTGGCCAGGAAGAACTACAGACCTTAGAGTTTGCCAGAGACAAAGAAATCAGGTTAATTTTAAATCACTCAACGAGCTATCTTAATTAGTGCTGGTATTGCATAGTGCCTATCTATTGAAACCTGGCGAAAGGGCACGTACTCTCTGTGGACTTCATTTTCTTAAACTAATATTAAGAGATGGGTTGTAACAAACATTAAAAGTAAGGTTTAGGAAAGCCAAGTCAGTTTTTATAACTTTTTGTAAAAGTTCACTATCATATTTCCTTAAGTCTAGTCATCCTCCTTATACTCAGTCCAGAGAAACAGACTAATTAACGTGGAGCAGACACTCCCTTCTTATTCATGAACACTCACTGAGCACCTTAGTCTGGGCTAAGCACTGTGCTCAGTGCTGGGATTAGAGGCGTCAGAAAAACAGACTCTTTCCCTGTATTTATGGAGCTCATGATTCCAAGTCTGGATATTTAAACTGATATTCACACAAATAATTAGTTGAAATTACTCTAAGTGCTACAGAGGAAGATTATATAGCCGGTGCAGTGAAAAGAAGATGAGGAGCTAATCTAATAAAGGTTTCAGGAAAGGACTCTGTGGAAAAGGGCCATTTAAGCTCAGGCATTAAATATGAACAGATATTAGGCAGAAGAATAGCTAAGGGGAGCAGACTCCAAACAGAGAGAACAGGTCCTCGCCTTTCTGAAAGAGTATGACTGAAGTAAGCTGAGTCAGAGGAGTGTCTTTCAGACCATGCCAGGAGAAACAAGAAGCCATAAAAAGGTTAAGCAGAATTCACATGGTCAGGTTTTTGTTAACGTTTCTAAAAATCACTCTTAGCTGCTGAGAAGAAAACAGGCTTAAAAAGTGCCAAAATAGATTTTTGGAGTCCTGTAAGTAAGCTACTAAATTACGATGGTCCAGGCCAGTGATGACAATGGTCTGGCCATGATGATGACAGTGGCCAAGGGCAGAAAGGGGCAGGTTTAAGAAATACTTAGTAGCAAGAGAGAGAGAGAGAGAGAGAGAGAGAGAGAGAGAGAGAGAGAGAGAGAGAGAGAGAGAGAATAGACATGAATGTTTAAGTATATGTACCCTGATGAAAGACAAGGTCAGAAAGTGCCAAGAATGATTCCAGACTTCTAATATGATCTTAGGTGAGAGATTTAGGCTAGGATAACATTTTTGGAATTTTGTATACATAATATTTGAAGCCAAGAGAATATAGAATTCTGGAGAGAGAAAAAAAGCGCGAGAAGACCAAGTCCTGAGGACATCTAACGAAGTTTGAGTAGAGGAGTATGGCGTATACTGAGAAGGCAGATCACAGAGAGGGGGACACATTTAGAAGAACTGTGGTGTCAGAAAAGCCAAATGAAGAGCGTTTCAAGGAAGGAGAGGACAACTCTTGGAAGATGTGGTTAACAAGGTTTACTTCAAACAATCTGCTACTTCTCCTATGGTAAGGCTGTTATTTAGAACAAAGACAAATCACCTTTGTTCTCATTAATCTTGGAGAACTAAGACCTGATGAGGATGAGCCAATCTGCCATCTTCTTTACTTATATATCATCCACTGAAGAACTTACTCAAAGGTAATATTGACAAACAGTAATGATGAGGCTGAGGGAAGAGTCAGGTTTTCCAGATGTCAGTCTCTGAGGAAGCACCCTATAGGCAGCTAATTATTTCCATAATTTGCTCAGCAGTTAGCTGACACAAAAATAAAGAACCCAGTAAATGCTACCAAAAGCTACTTTTAATTTTAAAGTAAATAATGCAAATACTCACTTAACCTGATTTGGGCCAACATGTATTATTCTCCCAGAAGCATCAGGGTGAAAATAGATCCAGTCTGATTCTAGAGAACAACATTCCATTTCTTGGATCCCATTTTTAGCCTGAAGTTGGGAAAAAATATTGAGATTAAAGATTAAAAGAAAGGAAAATATTTTTTACTTTTCAAATCTAACAGCAGTGACAGATCAGTAAGTCAAAGATTCAGGAAAGAGAGAATATTAACCAGTTGAACTGAGATGTGTATAAGGGCTGAGTTAGGACACTTAAACTTGAGAAATCCAAAGCATTTAAATTCAGAAATCTCATAGATTTACCCTGTACCATACATTATACCTCACAAAAAAAATCTCTTAGTTACCATATCTCAGGCACACCCAATTTATGTTAGCATCAGATGTCTTACATTAATTATTTCATTTGATCTTACAACATTCAAAGCATATTTTGGTATCTCCACTTTATGGTGAGAAAATAAAGAATATAAATCATTTGCTCAATGTTAGCATCTACTAAACAGCAGATCTGACTCCAAAGTCCATGGATTTTCCACTCATAATTATGCTCATGCAGTCCCCTCCCTTCCCCATCTCTAACAAACCATCACTCAGAAGAGTGGGTACATGAATATAAACACGTGACCAAACCTAAAATCTCAGACACAGGTCATATGGTGTCCTTGGATAAGTTAGATATTAAACTCGAATGCTGAGGAAATGGTCTAATACTGCTTAGCCTTTAAGACCAGTGGAGACATTAATTTTACAGTAATCTATATAGACATTAAAATAAAGATAAAGACACCTCCATGATATGTTATCTCATATGCACATAAATGTGTTTTGCTTTATACACAGGAGCACTGGGAACCATTATCAGCATGAATACTAGTACATTAACTTCACTAGCTTTATCTAAGTCATTTAAATTCTTTAATTTCTCTAATATAAAACAATACCATCTTTCTTATTTACACTCATGAAAGTTTATGAAATATTCGTGAATTTATTCCAGTAGCATATATTGACAGCATGCTATGTTTTAAGGTGTCACACTAGGCATTTGTGCTTGACATGAATTGAACATAATCCTTGCCATCAAGAAGCCCATAATCAAGAGGGGAGGCAGAGAATAATAAGGCAGTGTAAAAACCAAAGTGATCAAGAATTCAACCCAGGTGACCAGAATTTCAGGAAGAAAAGCTTACACTGAATCTTCTAGGATGAGCAGAACGTGACTAGAAAGAAGAGAGCAAATTCAAAAGCACAGAAGTATTCACCTACTTAGCGCGTATGTGCAAGAATGCAACCAAAATTAGATTAAGGAAAATGGTGTCCAGCCATGAGACAGGAGCAGGAGGCTGGGGCTATGTCACAAGTGCTTTACATGCCATGCTTTTCTAAAAATTTGAATTTAACACATTTTATGTATCAAGTTAGAGAATGAGTTTTAATTTTTCAGAATTTAATAAATATCCTCATAGGAATGATGGTATTATTACATTTTTATAAGAATATCAATGCAATTAAGCAGTTTGGTTGCAACCACTGAAATTAATGTGTCCATGATGGCATTAGCTCCAGATGCTCCTTTAATATAAAATACATACATACAATACATATCTTCTTTTAGGAGATTATCCTCTTTATTATAATATCTATAACAAAAGAAACTTCATATCTCTGAATTAAACACTATGCAGTATTATCAACTTCATAGTGTTTATTATTTGTTCAAAGGCTAGAATCTATTTATTTATTTATTTATTTATTTCAAATGCTAGAAATAAAACTAAAGCACAGTTCATCAGAAGGCTCTGACACTTGTACTGAATTCTTCAGTTTGGATGCATATGTGCTTTGGAATTATCTACTCTTCCAACTGACAGGTGGAAGGTAATGGGCATATGCATCATTATGTCACTGCAATAAAGCTGTCTAGCAAAAGGATTGAAACTTCCCCTGGATTTGGTAATTATTTATGAATATATTAAAATACAGATTTGACTAAATATTATCATCTAATCAATTATTACAGAAGGAGAGCCCATGCCAGATATGCTTCATATGGATATTGAAAGCCATTTTACACACACACACACACACACACACACGAAAGAATATGTATTACCAGTTCTTATGTAAGAAGAGTATGTACTAAATACCCACAATGTGAACTGTGTAAGGTTGGACTAGAAGAAAAAGTTAAATAAAAAAGAAATACGTGAGGTTCTGTCAGCTGAATGATGTCCTCTGGTTCGGAGGTGAACAATCAAACCAGACTTGTCAGGGCAGGAAACTGCCCCTCAAGAGCGCCTTGTAAAAGAGGATGTCACTGGGCAGGGCCAACCAGGAGCTGTTACATGAGGTACGTAAATGAAAAAACAGAGGGAACCATAATCCTGCAAAAAGAAAACCAGAAGACACTGCACATAGTGTTCCCTGGTGGTCAGCACATCAAGAGAAATAGATAAATGAAACCAAGACTGTGCTGATCTTCAGCACGGTAAACGGTGACCTGTACTCTAGAAGCCTCTGAGCCCAACAACATCTGAGCAAGATCCTGAAAGAGATGGGTGTGGAATAAGTTGAATCTGCCTCAGAAAAGTTCATTTGATTTATCAAGAGTTCCAGAAATAAACAAAACTAAACCAGCAATACAAAACAAAGATGGAATGTGCACTCATTCTTTTGCACTTACCTCAATCACTATACTTAACAGACAGCATCTAATTTATCTACATATTTGTGTGTGTTTTTTGAGAGTGTAAGCCACTTGAGAGAAGGAAATGTGTCCCAGCCATGTCCGGCACACAGCTGGCCCTAAATGATATTTGTTAATTGATAAATCAATGCCTAAATCACTTTTTAAATGAAGAAAAATAGATTTAATGAATAGAAATTTCTTTTGTCTTACCATGTACCATTTTTTTCCTATTTTGCCATAAATAATTTAAGAAGAGCCTTGAAAGGTCAAAGTGTTTCATGGCTTACATTGTGAACACCAGAATTTTACCTGGCTCTATTCTGGAAAGCAAAGAGCAACAAACCATGAAAAAGCAGAACCAACGACACATTCCACCAGCAATTTCAGAGGCAGCCTGAACATATTTCATTGACTCCCACCATGAGATGATTTGCATGGGATCCCGTGCTGGGAGACTGGTAAGAAAAAACACCTAAGTAATCTCTGGTGCCCTAAGAATTTTCAAATGTTAATGTTTTTAAAGTCCAGGTAGGGCACACAAAGCTTTTGCTATATTCTTTGTACTCCTCTGTATTACACATTATTCACAAATTAATACAAACAAAAAGTAACCCAGGAATGTGAACCTATTAGAGAAGCAGAGAAAAAAGAATTTCTGATAGGAATTTACTACCAAAAGGTCTGATCACTCATGATTTACCAAGGAGTTGTCTTTAAGGGCACAAATATGGAAAACTCCTTTCTGTTTCTTCTTATTAGGTGTGATGATGTAGTGCCAAGGGTGGCCTCCAATCTGAAAGGCATTTTCCAGGGAGGACACCTCAAAGAGCAGTGGTGGCGTGTCTGTGGACATGGGCAAAAGGAATTTATTAGCTTTCTCTGTTCTGGTAGCTTTGGAACATTCATTAACTGAGCTCAATCTTTCTTTTCATGCATCATCTATGAGTTTCCACTAATGAAAAATTACTGTGATCAAGAAAATAGAAAACCATCAGGAAACAGGCTTATTGCTAAGAAAAGAGAAAGTTGATAGAAAACAAATGTTAGCCTAGGAGTCAACCTTCTAGACACCTGTTTTCGGGGTAAGCGTGACCTTTAGTTGAGTGGAGATAAAAGTGGGCTGAAGGTGCTTATGATGTAAAAATGACAAAGTATAGCCAATAAAAGCAGCTGCCATTTACTACGACACATCTGTCATGTGCAAGACTGGGTTAGATACTATTTCCAACTCTCATAACAATACTGCAAGATAATTAGGTCTAATAATGCCTTCAAATGTGAGGAAGACATCTTCCATAATCTAGACTAACAGGTTAAACTTACCAAACCTTACAAGAGCAGTCCTGCTTAGGATTTCCAGTGTGAAGTGATATCAGTACAATGAATGTAAGCAGTTAGGATAGGCCCTGTCAAAATGGAAGCTTTTTTAAAGGATAGCCAGTACTACTACATTATTATTAGACAAATTAACTTTAAGGGAGTTTAGATACATCCAGTCAGCAGTCACTGTCTTTTGGACATTGACACCACATGAGAAATAAAAGAATACCTCATTTTATTGCATGTTGCTTTATTGTGCTTCATAGGTGCTGCGTTTTTTATAAACTGAACGCAAGCACCTCCACCAGCAAAAAGATTCTGACTCACTTTGCTGTGATACTTGCTTTGATATGGTGGTCTGCAACTGAACTCACAATATCTCTGAAGTATGCCTGTGCTTGCTTTATTGTGATGGTCTAGAACTGAACACACAGTATCCCTGAGGGATGCCCATATCTGTTGGTGTTTCTTAGTCTTCTTCGATGACAATTAAATTTAGGTAGAGGTAACGGATTTACTCTTACAGAATTCCTAAGCGGAAGGCACGGCATCTTTAGAAGATCAGAATTCCCGTTGGGCAGCCTTGTGAAGCAGCACATGGTCTGCTTGAGCAAGTGGCTCATCTGATTCCTCTGTGTACCCTTTCACTTGAGAGTTTAATCTCTGGTTTACAAGGCCACCACTGTCAGGAAAGGGGCTAATCTTAGGGAGACTACTTCCTCATGTTACTATAGAAATGTGTGCTTCATTAGGCCTCTTCACAAACACAATTTACTCCTATACATAGGTGACAGTTGTCACAATATGGTAGAACTATGAGGGTTTACATTTTCTCTATTTCATTTTCTGTTTTTTCTGTAGTAAAAATAAACCGCTTTGCCTGCCCGATGTGGCTCAGCGGTTGAGCATCGAACTCTGAACCAAGAGGTCAGGGTTTGATTCCTGGTCAGGGCGCATGTCTGGGCTGCAGGTTCAATCCCTAGTGTGGGCTGTGCAGGAGACAGCCGATCAATGATTCTCTCTCACCATTGATGTTTCTGTCTGTTTCTCCCTTTCCCTTCCTCTCTGAAATCAATAAAAATATATTTTATATATATATATATGTATATATATATATTATTTTTAAGTTTACTCATGTGATTTTAATATCTTTTTCCAAATATTAAATGACATCCTGTATTCCCAAGATGAACTCTGGTCAGTCATGGTTTATTTCTTTTAACATATATTGCTGAATTTGAGTAATATTTAATTTCTTTTTTCTTAAACTGCTGAATTTGATAAGCTGGTTAAATAGAGAACATTTTTATTAATTTATAGAATTGAATATAACTTTATTTTTTGTGCTTTGTCAACCATTAAGTAAACTAGGAGATTCTTTCTGTGTCTAAGCTCTATATTCAGATAGAACGGTAATTATATATTTTTTGGAAAATACCTTTCCTAGAAGTAGGTAAAATCGTAGAACTGCAAAACAGTAAGTGAAGAGGGGACAAAAATAGTAACATTTGCTGCAACTCATCACTTTGCAGACAAGGAAATCCAGACTAGAGAGGTTAAGTGATTTGCCGAAGGTCATTGATCTCTGGCCAAGCAAGGCCCAGCATCTCCAAGCCTTCAGTTCAATGAATGAATGATAGATTTTTCTTGACATGTATGCAATAGCAAGGAGTATGCTGTATAAGAGTAAAATGAGTTGAGTTTGTAATTAAATTATAAGAAAAACATTTGGGTGATTACAATTAATAATTTACACGACTACTTGTTTTTAAAGGTGAAAATATACTATATAGTAGCCATACCTGTGAGTTTAATATTACAAGGAATGCCAAAAGGAGCCTCTCCCACAGTTCCAGCAGTCCCACCCCATCTGCATGCACACCCTAAGTCAAGTTTCTGTTGCATGAACTAAAAACAAAACAAAACAAAACAAAAATGGTGTCTTTAGCACCTACTTATTGCTGTCTGGAGAGAGAAAAATTTAAATTCACATGTATATGACAGAAAATGTCTTTATTTATTCAGGACCCTTATGTTTATCTTCCCACCCCTTTATTAAAGGTTATTTTATCTTTCTGCATTTCCCGAATTTTTGTAGAGTAGAAATTTACACAAGTGTTTTACTTTAAAAGCATCTCATTAAAAACACATACTTCAGTCCAAACTTCAAGTTAATTATAATAGGCAAATTCCAGTTTTCTCTACCTGTTCAGTGATGGCTTGGAAGCTATAGAGTCTGACCAGTCCTGAGCCATACATCACAATCAGTATTCCATGAGATAAGGTAGCATCTGTAACGTTCCCGAAAATCTGAGGGGAAAGGTAGATATCACCTGAGAAAATACCAGAAGGCCAGTCCTCTGAGTGTTCCCAGTGGTTTATGGATTTGCTTAATATTCAGGCTAACACTACAATACTGCTGCCTCATATCATAAGATAATTATAATGTAGAAACTTGAAATTAAGGTGTTATTAGGGATGAGTGGTAAGCCACTGGAGTCTCATACTGAAGCACTAATGGAGATGCAGTAGCTTTCATCTGTTTCATCCATTTGTTTCAGTTTTGTCAATATCTTTTAATGACAAATTGTATTCCTAATGGATATAGCTTTATATGAATCCATCTAATTCTAAATAAATATTTACTCTACTATGCATAGCCTTCCAGGGACCTGTTCTTTATGCTAAAATGTTATTTATAGACTTATTTTTTTAGCTAACTAGAGGGGGAGAGATTGGATCTAAAAAGTAATTCTAATAAGAAACAGCCAGCTCCAGATCTTTATCATTACCTTGTTCTTTAAATCTTTGGTAGTGTTTAGTTTTTTAGTCATGTGAAAACCAAACAAGTTAAAGACTAACCACCTACTGTGCCATTAATCTAGTTAATTCAAGTAAGACTTTGGTTCATTGCTCCCTTTCTATTTCTATGCAGTGGACTTGGTCATGATTCTCACCCCTGATGAAGAACTTGATCCTGTGCCTATTTTAATATTAACAAAAGCCAACACAGACAAATATTTACAGCAATAAAAGAATAGAAATTAAGTTAAAATGGGTTTTTATTTCTACTCAAGACAAGTTACTTAGTAAAGATTTACTACACCAATAAATAGCTTAAAGTACATTCCAAGTCTGGACCCTGGGTAGCCTGATCATGCACTTATTAAGTGAAAGATATACTTCAATTCCAAGTAAGCATATTGAAACCATATTCTTCAAATGATAATCTTAGACATATAAGAATAAATATTAACAAGTTATGACTTTATTACGTGTTCATTCCTGCTATAGACTGTAATTAGAATATACAATTACTTAATCTACAAGCACAAGGAGGACAATTATGTTCATGAGTTACGTGTTTTGGTTATCTCTTAGAAGGTAAATTATAGTTTGCTTTGACCTTGACTAGCTCATGATTTTTTTTTTTCACTGACCCTGGGTCCCCACTATGTTTGTGTAATACAAACATAGTTTCAATTATTGAGTGCTATAATAAAATAGCCACTCTATCTTAAAATTTGGTTTGTAATTTGGAGTCAGATTTAGTTTAAAATTCCAGCTCCTCCATTTATTGCCTGCTTAACTTCCTACTTGAATACATTATGTTATAATGTCATAAAATGCTCAAAGTGCCTGATACAAAACAATAAATATTATTCTCCAGCCCTTATGCAATTTAGTATATTATGCTTATATAATATAAACTTAAAAAAATACATTCATCTTGTTTGCTAATGAATACTAGAGGACCTTTAAGATCTGTTCTCTAGTGGGAGGCTATTGATTCTTTTACTCAAAGGAAATTTGTCCTTCTTTCCTCCCATATAAGCACCCACAAACCAGTAAGAATGGCAATAACAATAAAACATAAAACTTAATGAGTTGGAAATGTACATATTTAATTATAAGACTTGTTTATATATCGTAAGTTTTAGATCTACTGTTTACTTTGCAATTAAAATGAGGCTTTTTTGTTGCAGCTTTTCACCTTTATTTAATGATAATTTTAACAAACTTGGGAATAGTCCTCTGGAAAAATACCTTACTCATTTCGTAATTTTATAAAATGGTGGTTTGTTAATGACCACTGTTCAACACTAGCCACACGAGAGACATAAAAGCACGCAGAAAGATGAAGGAATGATTAGGCTCTCTTCCCATGTTAAATGTTCTCATATATTTTGAAATAAAATAAACTAGGTCACCAAGCTTTTTATAGTTCAGGAGAACATTTCTAATCACACCTAAAAAACAAATAATTAAATCAGAAACGAGTGCTTACCTTTTTGTTGATCTCCAGAATCCCTATGAGTGAAAAAGGTAGAACATGGAACACTGCAAGGTACAGCAAGACAGGCTGTGGAAGGCCTGCCTGAAAGGAAAGACTGAAATCACAGGCAGCTCTCAAGGGCATTTCAGAAACACAGTTTCTGAGCTGAAAACATCCACCCGTCCTCGCATGCAGTTACAGATGTTTTTATGAATCAAAAACATCCATCTAGCTACACTACAGCTATTTAAACAGAGATTCATACATGTTCAAAATATGTCCATTAAAATGTTCACCCTTCAATCACACATATGCACTTATATACAAAACTTATAAAAGTAAATAT
Source organism: Antrozous pallidus (assembly GCA_027563665.1). Classification (NCBI taxonomy): domain Eukaryota; kingdom Metazoa; phylum Chordata; class Mammalia; order Chiroptera; family Vespertilionidae; genus Antrozous; species Antrozous pallidus. The sequence goes on from CM050508.1 coordinate 48,522,537, forward strand.
AAAACTAAACATTTCTAAGCAACAGAATATATTTTATATTTTATATTCTATACAAAAACATTTTATATACTGTAAAACAAAACACATATATTGTATAATATATCTCTAAATTATATGATAAATTATGTTTATCTTAATATAAAATAAATCAATACATTATATTTTAATGTATTAATAATTAATATTGTAAATTGGAATTCAAATAATAAAGAGCCTAATTGAAAGACACATGGTTATCATAGTTATATCATTTAAAAGCAGTGTAACTCTGACATATTTACCGTGTATGAAATGAAAAAAGAATATCGACAATAAAAGCTTGATTGATTTCTCTGCTTGAAGAGGATGGCTTCCTTACTTTGAAGAATAAGATCCAGTCAATTTCTTTCTACTATGGGATGTAAAACAGTCTGGACTAGCCCAGAGTGCTTTAAAGGGAATTTCTGAAATTTGTGGTGAACAACTTTTATAGCATGCTTCAGAAAACAAATCATTAGTTCTTTTATGACGAATCAGCAGACAAATTCCTATGGAAAAACAAATTCTTCATTTTATGGAATGTTTAAAGATGCCTACCTGCCGGGCCAGTGCTGAGCCTTTGTTCTGAGCCGATTTGACTGCGATGACTTCTTGAGGAGTGTCCCAGCTCAAGTATCTTTTAAAAGAATGAAGCAAAGTTTATTCATTTGGGGGTGGAGGGAGACTTCCTTACACTTAAGTCAAAATATAATATACATTTTGTCAAATTTTTAAAAAATATGTTTTATTGATTTTTATTTTATTTTTCAAAATATATTTTTATTGATTTCAGAGAGGAAGGGAAAGGGAGAGAGAGATAGAAACATCATTGACGAGAATCATTGATTGGCTGCCTCAAGCACACCCCACACTGGGAATCAAGTCTGCAACCTGAGCATGTGCCCTGACAGGGAATCGAACCGTGACTTCCTGATTCATAGGTTGATGTTCAAACACTGAGCCATGCTGTCTGGACTGTTTTTATTCATTTTTAGAAAGAGAGGAAGGGAGTGGGATAGAGAGAGAGAAACATCAATGAGAGAAACATCATTGATCAGCTGCCTTCTGCACTCACCTGCCCCATCCCCCTTATTGGAGATCGAGCCTGCAACCCAGGGATGTGCCCTGACAGGTGACCTTTTGGTTCATGGGTTGACCCACTGATCCACACCAGTCAGTCATATGTCAAGTTTTTTAATTACTTAAATTATAAAAGCAAAGCAATTTATTTCAAAAACAAATAAATAGCTAAAAGAATTCCCTCCCAATTCTTATATGAAAATATTCTTATAAAAATATATAACTTTAATCATCTGAATTTTGATGAAGATTGTTTGTGCTAACAGTATTCAAAACTTAGAAAACAAAATAACGATTTTATATAAAGTATAAAAAATATTACTTTCACACTTTGAATGCACATACTTCAAAAATTTACATCTAATTTACAAAACTAGTTGATAAAATAAAAGTTCTTAGATCGTACTATGTGGGTAACTTAACTGAAACAGACTAGCCTTCAGGAAAATCTACATAAAGTGCGTCTTACAGAGAGAATATTATTTGTAGACCAGAGGCCCGTTGCACGAAACTTGTGCAAGGGGCTCGGCCCTTGCAGCAGCACTGGCTTCCTCCAGAAGGTCATCCCGAACGACGTCCAATCTAATTAGCATATTATGCTTTTAATATTATAGATGGAAAACATGAGGCTTTTAAAAAGTTTATTGCCAACTACTACAGGTTAGTTACTGATAAGGACACAAAAAAATTTATAACGAGTCTCTATCCTCAGAACTTCAAATTTAGTCATGAGGAGAGAAAAAAAGAATAGATATATAAATTGAGATCCAGGTATGCAATGGAAAACTAAAACACACACAGGTGAATTTCCTGGGCGACAAGTCTCAAATTTTTATAATAAAATCTTGAATAATAAAGTCACAAACAATACCTGAATTTGCAATACGAAGCAAGATATATTTTCTCAAGGACTCTTCCCGTACTTGCTGATATACGAAGTAGCCAGTTATGGGCTGTCAGTGCTATGAGTGAGGACTTATAATCTGATGAATTGGGCAGCATTTCCCCCTAAAAAAATGAGATGGCAAAGTAAAACTACTTGGCCATGAACAACTGCAATACTCAATGCCCAAAGAAAATAGCTAAGCACTAAAGAAATAGTCAAATAAGTATATCAAAGAAATAATAGTAAATGCTCAAATGCCCAAATAAAGAATTAAGACAAGGAAAAGTAAGGTTGTGGATAATTGTTTTCTTTTCTTTATTTATTTTTAAATCAAATTTACTGGGATGACATTGGCTAATAAAATTATATAGGTTTCAGGAATACAATTTGTGGGTAATTTTTTTTTCATTAACTTATTAAGTGAGTCTATTCATATAAGCACTAAAACAGTACATGAAATAATATATTACTTATTATTATTTACCTTAAGTATTCAACAAATGTTAACCAATCATCACAATAGTTGGAGTATTACCAATACTGCTGCTGTGATAAGGATGATAACAGTAACAAGTTCTTAAGGCCATGTAGAACAGCATAGCAATTAAGAGTTATCATTAGAATAGACATTTCTAAGACTTGTTTTCCTTTTGACAGAAGTCAAATTGGCAAATTATCCCATTATTCACCGTGGCTCCACTCTAACTCAGGATGAAAAGCTATAATCCAGAATCAAGGCAGTCCAGAATATGGACCTGGTTTAAAGATAACCTACGTCACCAAAGAATGACACCCCAAAAAGGAAGAGGATAGCTAGCTGACTGGTGCACCTGCCTCTGCAGAGCTACCACCAGGTGGAAGTCTAAGACAGGAAGACAAAGAAAGCAAAGGGCTCCATTTGATTCGTGGAATAAAAAGGAAGTTCTAAGAGGAGAGTTAAAAATAGAGAAGTTAAAATTAATCTAGTACTTGCTCAGGAGGAGTGAACAGGAAAAAATGAAGGCATAGTTATTTTATACATGTTCACAAAAATTTGTCTTCCCTTTCAAATGTTAGAAAACAATATAAGAGATACTTTTAAAATCAATTTTTTATTATATGGCGTGTTATATAAGCATCATCTTATGGAGATTTTTAAGTTTTTAAAAATGTAGTATTTATACCTTGCCTATTAAAAAATATGAAGGAGCATATATAATAGGTTTGAGCTATTTTTCTAAACCAAAAGTTATATTCCACACATTGTCTCAGAAAAGAATGTTGCTAATTTAAATACAGTTTCATATCAGTATGTTAAAAACAATGCAATATGTTTCTTAATTTTTCTTAAAATCTTCACTTCAAATGAGAACAAAATGTTTAACAAGAAGTGGCGCTAGAAATTAAGTTACCTGAAACTATTTTTACAGGAGTGCTCTAAATTTTTAGGTGCTTTGTACTAGTGTCTTCAAAACTTTTCTCAATTAAGAAATTGTCCTCATCCTCCCTGCACCAATGAAAATGGAGCAAAAGGCTTTCTCTGTTGGGGCACAACAGTTATTTTTAGGTTTCAGTAAGGAATTGGGGAAGAAAACATAGATTTAAAGCTTTATGATTTTTAAAATGGAGACTTCTGTGAACAGAAAAAAAATGTCCAGGAAAAAAGGAAGTAGTAGTTACAGAAATCTACAATTCTATGTAAAAACAGTATATTGTTTTGTTTTTTAAGTAATTTTAATGGTAAATTCAAGGTAGAACCTTCTTACCCTTCAAACATTATTTTTGGTCACATATTTTGAGTTCTATTTTCTCTAAAGAACAACCAACCAGATTCAAAGACCTGACTAATTTGTTGTAGTATTTCCTAAGTGTATTTCTTATTACACTGACCCCATGGAAGACTATTATTTAGAAATATACCTAGCCTTAGCGGGTTTGGCTCAGTGGATAGAGCATCGGCCTGTGGATTTAAGGGTCCAGGGTTCAGTTCCACTCAAGGGCACACACCTCGGTTGCAAGTTCCTCCCCGGGCCAGGCCTGCTCGGGGTGCATGCAGGAGGCAACCAATCAATGTGTTTCTCTCACATCCATATTTCTCTCTGTCTTTCCCTCTCTCTTCCTTTCTCCCTAAAAATCAATGGGAAAATACCCTCAGGTGAGGATTAACACAAAGAAATATACCTAAAAAAAAGTTCTATGATCAAGAGTTTGGAAAAATAGCTTGATAATCACTATGCACATTAGTATTATTATAAGTATTATTACTAATAAAGGCTCTGAGAAGTAATTCTATAAATTTGTTTAACCTTTTAAACTCAAAATAACCCAAACTTGTCTGAACCCATTTCTTCCAAACTCCTTTTGCAACTATAAGATATTAACATCTAATGAAAATAGTATTTTGAAAAATACTCATTAGGGCAATGCTGGTCTAATGGAATAAGCTTATATTATTACTAGCGGCCCAGTGCAAGAATTCATGCATGGGTGAGGTCCTGCTGACCGGCCCCAATTGGAGTGTTTGTGTGGGGGGAATGGGGGCGGGGCTTGCTGGCGGGAAGGGTTGTGGGCAGTCAGCCAATTGGCAGTGGGGCTGGCCAGGGGGCGGGGACATGAGAGGTTGGCAGGCTGCCCCTCCCTCCTGATCATGGTTGGGGGGTTGATCAGGGGTGGGCCAGCCCGGGAGAGGTAGGGAGAGGGAGAGGCCACGGCAGATGGTCAACCCCGCCCCCTGGTCGAACTCCCAGTCGAGGAAACAATTTGCATGTTAGCCTTTTATTATACAGGATTACTATTATTATTGATTTTAGAGCAAGAGAGGGAGAGAGAGAGAAATATCGATTCATTGTTCAACTTATGCATTCATTGGTTTATTCTTATATATGCTCTGACCCAGGATCGAAACTTCAACCTTGGTGTATTGGAACGACTCTCTAACCAACTGAGCTACTCAGCCAGGGCCTCATTGTTTTTTATTTTTATCTTATGATTTTCCTAACAAGATTCCTGGAGGAAACTCATAAGAATCCCCTTTCAAACAATCATGTAACATAACTATTAGCCATAACATGTAACATAACCTGTAAAAAATATTTTTTTAAGTAGAATGATTTCTTAAACCCTAAAAATAACCATAAACCAATTTTTATTTCTTAAGGAACTTTTAATGATATCATTTTTTTTTAATTTTCAAGATTTACAAATGGTATCAAATTTAAAAAGCATATTTTGAATATTATTTCATGAGGAAAAATCAAAATCAAAAGATAAGTTCTCTTAATTCCTTTAAAGATTCAGGAATATCTATAATATTTGAGTTTTATTTCCTTTTACAATATATTAATAATAATCAGTTCTAGGTTAAAATTGCTTTAAAAACAAATGCCTAAAAACAAATCTTACCACTGGGCATTCCCATAATAAAGCATCCTCTATTTTTTCTGATTTGGAGCATTTTGGCATTTCATAAAGTTTTCTTGGCTCTAATGCAACACTGGGAAAACAGAAAAATAAATGATTTATGATAACTCATCTTAATAACTGAGACAGTGTTTACTCAGGTTTGAATGATTTTTTTTTTCTATTCAGAGATTTAGACTACCAAAATGCAACTTACAAATTTGCTTTCCTCTTCTTAATTATATGTTAATATTTTTTCTAATTATAAAATCCATATACATATTCATAGAAAAAAACCTTTAAAATAATAAAATTTAAATAGATTTATACTGTAAAATGTCAAAAATTACCATTATTAATATTTTGGTTCATTTCCTTCTACTCTTTCTTTACATACATTTACCTAACTGCAGGTTATTTTCCAAAATAGAATCATGAACATTTACTATGAATATCTTGGTTGAATTCTATGATGTTCATATTTGTTTCTCTAATTTTTCAATGAAAATTAATTAAAGAATCCAATTAGATAAAGAGTCCAATTAGAATGAAAATTAGTGAATTAAAACAGGAAATACCCTTAAAGGTTTGTTTATTCTCAAAATGCCTTTCAGAAAGGTTGAATAAATTTATACTTCTGCCAATATTAAACACTACATTTTTTAATGTAAAAAAATACTCTTGCTTTTAATTTATACTTCTGATTACTACTGAAATGTGCTTGTAGATGTTCTCATTTTTTTAACTGATAAACTTTAAAATTAAACTACTATTTAGACACAATTTTGAGGGTAACAATTTTATTCACCTTTGATGATTTCTCAAATCAAAGAGAATTTACCCTAGCTGGTTTGGCTTAGTGGTTACAGGTCAGCCCGCAGACTGAAGGGTCCAGGGTTTGATTTCAGTTAAGGGCTCGTACTTTGGTTGCAGGTTCAATCCCTAGTCCCAGGTGGGGGCACATGTGGGAGGCAACCAATCCATGTGACTCTCTCACATCAACGTTTCTCTCTGTCTACTCCTTCCTTCCACTGTCCCTCTAAAAATCATTGGGGGGGGGGGGGGGGAATATATCCTTGGGTGAATATTAACAAAAAGAGAATTTCAAGGTAATGAAAGCAACCTCGGATTTGATTCTAACCCATGGGGAAAACACCCCGGAATGCCATACTAAACTTTAATACTATTTACCAACAATGCTATTTCCACTGATTTTTTAAAAATATATTTTTATTGATTTCAGAGAGGAAGGCAGAGGGAGAGAGAGATAGAAACATCAATGATGAGAGAGAATCATTGATGGCTGCCTCCTGCACGCCTCACATTGGTGATGAAGCCAGCAACCTGGGCATGTGCCCTGACTGGGAATCGAACTGTGACCTTCCTAGTTCATAGGTCAATGCACAACCACTGAGCCACACCAGCAGGGCTCCCCTGATTTTCTTTAAAAATTAAAACAGACACCTCTAAATTGGGAAAGCTATTTTTTTAAAAAAGGCATTAAATGAAACCAAAGAATTACTGCTCCTTTTGATAGGTCTGATGACATTATGATCATATAAGAAAATGTCCAGATTGCCACTTCCAGCATAAGATGAGGAGCTCTGTGGGTGTGCTCCCCAGGAAAACTTGTGGAAATTATAAAAGAACAACTGCTGTAAAGTCTCTGGAAATGGTCCTGGGGGCATACAGCAAATGAAGAAATATTTAGTCAAGAAAACTCCTACAAGTCAGTAATAATAGTGAGCTTGTGGTAACTGAACTAGGATGTGCTCTCTCCCCATGATTCTCAGCTCAGTAAGACAAAAACTCCACTCCAGACTGATACAGCCAAGAGCCCTGGGCTCCCACTACCCCAGCTCCCAGAGGGCTACCTTCCTGAGGGGCAGCATTTATTTCCTGCCCCAGCTGCTTGCTGCTGGGACTCAGTCCTGAATGAGTAAAGTCAAGAGGTGGGGTCCTCTTCTTCTGCCTCGCACCTCCTCACGAGTTAGAGGTTCTACCTTGGGCATGGCATGTCTAAGAACACTGGAGCCTAGATTTGTCTTATCCCATCTCATAAGGCGTGGTTCCACACGGAGAAAGTAAGAAGACCTGAGGCTACTGCCTACACCAACCTCAAATGATCAGCGTGTACAGTAGTCTCACAGAGAGAAGCGTTCCATTGACCCCATCCCACTCCCAGCAGCACCAGAGCCTTGACTCAAAGATTTTGTCTGGGGGAAGAAACAGTGATGAAGCAGATAGCTGCCCACCTGCAGCAGTCTGGAGGAGTTCTAGCTTAAGCGCATTCTCAAAACCACTGAAGGTTGTGCTGAAAGGCAAATGGGAAGAGATTGGTAGATTCACTGGCCATACAGGCTAAACTGTAAGCAGGCTAACTTGCCATTGAGAACCAGAAGATGGCTGGGAGGAGCTCTTCTGAGTCAGAACAAATTTAAAACACTACCTAAAAAATCATCCTAACTTCTAGTCTGGTCCAACATGTAAAGAGCTTAGAAGTCATCCCACCTGTCCTCACCACAAGAAAATGAACAAACTGAAAATCAACGACTTTTGTATCTCTCAAACAATTGAGGTTGCAGGGCAAACTGCAGCTCCCAGCACTGGAGAGAGAGATGGATACCAAGAATCACATCTTCTCAAGAGCAAAACCCAGGAGCAAGCTGCTGGAGTCAGTACTGGGGAGAAAAAAACAAGGACACTAGAAAAAATTTTAGCCTCTGACACCTACAGCTACAGCAAACAAAAAACACAGCCTAACTCAAACCTCACTCTAAAGACCTATTTGCTACAATTCCTTTTATCAAATGCAACTTTCAACAAAAATTACAAGGCATACTAAAATGCAAACTACGAAGTTTGAAGAGATCATGTAAGTATCAGAACCAGACTCAGATATGGCAAAGATATTGAAATTTAGTTGGGGAACTTATTGGTAATTTAGAATTTGGAATTAGATTGGAAACTTAAAATAACTATGATTAATATGCTAATAATGATGAAGCGGACAACATGCAAGAACAGATGAGTAATTAAGCAGAGATGAAAAAGAAAAGCCTAAGAAAAAATCAAAAGGAAATGCCAGAAATCAAAAGCAGCCTAACACAAATGAAGAATGTCTTGGGTGGCTCATCAGTAGATTAGACACAGCCAAGGAAAGAATCACTGAACTTGAAGATATGTCAACAGAAACTTCCCAAACTAGCAAGAGAGAGAGAGAGAGAGAGAGAGAGAGAGAGAGAGAGAGAGAGAGAGAGGCAGAACTTCCCAAACTATAAAAAAAAGAAAAAAAGAAAACAAACAAAAAAAACCCCATAGCATAGAATATCCAATAACTATGAGACAACTAGAAAAAATGTAATGTACACATAATATACATTATACCAGAAGGAGAATAAAGAGAAAACAAAACAGAAGAAACACTTGAAATAATAATGGCTGAGAAATTTGCAAAATTAATGTTAGATACAGAACTATAAATTCAGGAAGCTTACAGAACAACAATAATAATAAATACTCAAAAACTCTATACCTAGATATACCATATAGTAACTGTAGAAAATAAAAAACAGAAGAACATCTTAAAAGGAGCTGGGGGAAGAGGGGAAGAGTACTTTACCTATGAGAAGAATTACTTTGGACTTCTCTTTTAGAAACCATGCAAGCAAGTAGAAAATTGAGTGAAATACTAGTATTTTAAGTGATAAAAGAAAAAAAAAATTCACCAACCCAAAATTCTGTATTCCAAGAAATTGTCCTTCAAAAATCAAGAAGAAATAATTTCTCAGACAAACAAAAATTGAGGAAATGTGCTGCCAGCAGACCTTACAAAAAATTTTCAAAGAAGTTTTTCAGAGGGGGAAAAAGATGATATGGGTTAGAAACTCAGACCTACATTGAGAAAGAAAAAGTGTTAGAGAAGAAAAATGAAAATAAAACAAAATCCTTTATTTTCCTTATTATTAATAACAGATAAAAACTTGTCCATAATAGATTATCACTTATGGACAAGTAAAATGGATGACAGCAATATTATAAAAGGCAGTAGGGAAGAATTAGAAATACTCTATTATAAGGTATCTGCACTGCCTATAAGAGGTACAGTATTACATGAAAGAAGTTTATATTAGTTGCAATGTATATTGCAAGTTATAAGGCAACCACTAAAAATGTTTAAAAGGAAGTATAATTGATATGCTGAGTGGAAAAAAAATGAATCACATACTAGTAAAATGTTCAACTAAAACCAAAGGACGATCCAGAGATGGAAGATGCTGAAGGCGCCCTGCCATGCTAGCAGTCAGCAGCGGAGCGTCACTGCAGGCTGCTCAGGACCAAACCAGAGAGGGTGGGACCTGCATTGCCACCATTTGTCACTATCCAGATATCATTGCTGACATGTATATATAAGGAACTATTTGACATTGAAATTGAGACTCAAACATTTTTTGTTCTTACATGTTTATTTCTAGTATACAGATGAAAGATTTTTTAAAGAAAAGAAATGGGGGGAAAAATAGGTACAGGCAAAGAAGCATTGAACAGACTGTCAAACTACAACGGGAAGGCAGGAGAGGTTTGGGGCAGGGGCTGTAAGAGATCAACTGAAGGACTTGTATGCATGCATACAGGCATAACCAATGGATACAAGTCACTGGGAGGGGGGAATGTGCTTGGGGGTAGGGGAGGCCAGGGGGAGGACAATGGGAGTGGGTGGGAAGGAGACATATGTACTACTATTTGTAATACTTTAAACAATTAAAAAAATAAAATAAAAACAAAAAACAAAAACAAAGGAAGCATCTTACCTAATAAAACAGAAACATGCAAATTAACCATCACTCTGTTATGCCCACAGCCAATCAGAGTGAGTATGCAAATTAACCCAACAAAGATTGAGGTTAATTTACATATGCAGGCCCGGAGCTGCAGGGAGGGGCGGGACTCCTGCTATGAGGGGAAGAGCGGCAGTGGAGGGAGCTATAGGAGTGGTGCTGCGGACAGAAGCAAGGACTTGCTGGCTCCCACGCAGGTTGGGAGCAGGGACATGCCCAGCTACCGGGTGGCTGGGAGTGAAACCAGGGGAAGGAAGGCCTATTCTTGTATGAATATCATGCAACAGGCCTCTATTAAAAATACTAAAAGACAAAAAAGGAATAAGGAACAAAGGCAAGGACTAGAAAATAGTTACTAATATATCGTTAAGAATTAAACCAACTGTATCTATAATCCCTGTAAATGTAAATGGTCTAAATACACCTACTGAAAGACAGGCTGTCAGAGTGGATTAAAAATAACAAGACCCAAATATATGTTGTCTACAAAAAAACCTACTTTGAATGTAAAGACACAGATAAAGGGACAGGGAAAGATACATCATGCTGTGTAGCTATATTAATTTCAGACAAGGCAAACTTCAACAAGGAAAATTATTAGGGATAAAGACTGGCATTATATAATGGTAAAGCAGTTACTTTTCCAAGACATAAAAATCCTTAATATGTATCATCTAACAACAAGAGTATCAAAGTATGAGAGACAAAAACTGATAGGACAAAAGGAGAAACAGACAAATCCACTATTACAGTTGGACATTTCAATACAACCCCTGTCAGTAATCAACAAATCTAGCAAGCAGAAAGTCAGTAATAATATACTTGAACTGAACAGTACCATCAATCAACTGTATCTAATTGACATGTGCAGAACACTTCATCCAACAACAGCAGAATACACATTCTTCTCAAGCTCACATGAAAAAATTCACCAAGACAGACACAATCTGGGCCATAAAATACATCTTCACAAATGTAAAAGTCTAGAAAATGATATGCTCTCAGACCACAGTGGAATTAATTTAAAATCAGTAGCAGAAAGATAGCTGGAAAATCCCCAAGTATTTGAACATTAAATACAATATTAATTAACATGGATAAAAGGAGAACTCTCAAGAGAAATTTTAAAGTATTTTGAATAAAATTAAAACAAATACACAGAATATTAACATTTGTGGATACACCAGAAACAATGCCTAGAGGGAAATGTATAACATTATGTGTGCAGGGAGGGGGCAAAAGAAGGTTTACAGTTGCTTATATGGAAAATAATACAATAATCAATAAATACAAATAAACACTGTTTCTCATACTCACAACTGTAAATGTACTTTTGCCCACCCCTTTATATATGAGAAAAGGAGGGAAGCTTCTGGGCTGGTGAACAGCTGGAGATTCAGGGAGCATGGAAGCTCCGTGCCCCTTCCCACATACCTTGTCCTAGGCATCAATTCCATCTGGCTGTTCCTTTTTTAAAAAATATATTTTATTGATTTTTCACAGAGAGGAAGAGAGAGGGATAGAAAGTCAGAAACATCGATGAGAGAGAAACATCGATCAGCTGCCTCTTGCACACCCCCTGCTGGGGATGTGCCCGCAGCCACAGTACATGCCCTTGACCGGAATCGAACCTGGGACCCTTCAGTCCGCAGGCTGACGCTCTATCCACTGAGCCAAACCGGCTTCGGCTGGCTGTTCCTTTTATAATAAACTGGAAATCTACTAAGAAGCCAGTCACAAAAGAACGCATGTGATTCAATGTACATGAAATAGGTGAATCTATTAAAAACAGGAAGTAGACTAGCAGTTATTGAGATCTGAGGGTGATGGAAGAATTGGAGTGATTGTTACAAAGTATACAGTTTCTTTTTGAGGTAGTAAAAATGTTCCAAAATTAACTGTAGTGAGGGTTGCCTATATGAACCACCAATGGTTCATCACACTCATATTCATTAAATATCAATTTCAGTGAACCAAAAATCATTGAACTGCATATTTTAACCGAGTAAATTGTATGGTATGTGAATTATATCTTAATAAAGCAATTTAAAAAAGAAGATGCCCATATTTTTTAGGGAAGCAAACTTAATATAGCACGATGTTTAGAATATGCTTTAAAATTCTTAGCAAAGAAATAAAGGGACAGGATGGGGTAGATAAAGCAAATGTGGCAAAATCGTTAATAGCTTTTGAATCTAGGACAGGAGTACTATACTGTTCTCTACTTGAGCAAATTTGAAAATCTCCTCTAAAACAAAAAGGTAAGTACTTCCACAACAAAACATAGACAATCTCCTCTCAAGCACCATCTAATTATTAGGCACCTAGCTCTCTTGACTCTGATATCTTTAAGCAGTACTCTGAGAGCAATTTGTCATTTTGCCTGCACTACAAAGTAATTTCACTTTAAATGATAATTACAAAGATGAAACCTGCAACTTCAGATTTAAGAAGATTTTCAAATTACACCCATATTACCACCTGTTTTGGACACATTTTTCCGTTGTCCTATTCACTATGTTCTAATGCAGGCATGTGGTTCCATAAAATTGTTAAGATCAATAATGAGGTGGATTACAGCAAAAAATTTCCTCCAGAAAGATACCTGCTGACGCAGCACCGATAATTATCAAAATATATTCTTCCCCTCTCATAGGCTATAGGTGACTTGGAATGAGTAGTCCAAACATTCTTAAATTTAGTACTTTCCTGAAAGACACAAAGAATTTCGGTTTAGGAATTCTATAGTAACAAAAGCATAATATGCTAATTAGACTGGACAGCTAAATGACCTTCTGGATATCATTCCAGAAATCCTTCCCAGGGGCAGAGGTGGTTAGGGACCAGCAGGCAGGGAGGCCTGCAATTAAGGGCGAGCAGGCAGGCAGGCCAGCGGTTAGGAGCCAGCGGTCCTGGATTGTGAGAGGGATGTGGGACTGCCAGTATAGGCCCCCGATTCAGGCAGTTGGACATCCTTGAAGGGGCCCGAATTGCAAGGGTGCAGGCCAGGCTGAGAGACCCCCCCACCCACTCCCCCGCGTTCACATATTTCGTGCACCTGGCTTCTAGAAATTCATAAGCCTCTACGATGCACCAATTTTATGATGAATAGTTAAGTTTACAGTTTTCAAAGTTTCACGTATGTAACTTAAAAACATTATATTCAATTCTTCGTCACTCTGCCTCCCTCTCAATTTTGGTTTTAGTGGAGTGACCAACTTTTCAAAAGATTGTTTGCAAGAAAGACATAAGCAGCTTAAAAAATTAAAAGCATCTGGCGGTCCTATTAATACCTATTTACTAATCCTCCAAGTTCAGGCATCCATGCCCTTCTCCATCACAAATAACCTTCTTAAAAGGGGGCTCTACCGCGTAAAGTCGGCACCCCAGAAGGCTCGAGCGCCTCAGAAGGCTCGAGCACCCTAAAGGCTCGAAGACCCCAGAAGGCTTAAGCAACTAGGCGCCCGCAGCTCTGGTTCCCACCCCCGCCCGCAGGCGGTCACCTGGCACACCAGCGCCCGCAGGATGCCCAGGTTCGTCCTCTGCACCGCGCCCGCGTCGCTGGAGAAGAAGCCCAGCGCTCGGCGGCTCAGCCGGCGGCACACGTTGGGCTTCCGGGTCGGGCCCATAGGGGCCGAGCCTCCGCGGGGCCGGAGAGGGGCGCGATCCAGACCCCCCGCGCGGAGCAACGGCCGCTCCGTGGGAACCTCGAGGCCCCAGCTCCCTGCGGGACCAGGAAAAACTAACACGGAGGCGGCAGCGGGGCGCACGGCAGTGCGGACCGGGAGACACAGATGGCACTGCCTGATCACCAAGAAGAGGGGAGGAAAAGACGCCCCCTTTACGGGCTGCCCCCCCAGCGCCCTCTGCCCCGGCTGTGGCCTGGGTCGCGCCCGTAACTCGCAGCCTGCAGGAGCCGGTCCTTCCTCGGGAAATGTAGTTCCCGGTGCCTCCAAGGGAGCCGAGCTGGCTTCCTGAACTACAGTTCCCATCAGGCGGCAGGTGCGGAGCACCCGCCCCGCCCACCGGTCCCACCCCCGGCCCGCGCCCCGCCCCCGCCTCCCTCCGCCCCGCCCCGCCCCGCGCCCGGCTTTCTGACGGGGTGGAGCCTGCACTGTCCTGGCGGTGCGCCCTTCCGGTGCTGGCAGAAAACCCCAGGAGCGCGGTGCTGCTACTCCGTGTGCCCCGCTCTCAGAGACCGGTCCCTGCCGCGCGGGCACCCCACGCCTCCCGGCCCCTGAGTTGCGCTGTGGGAAGCGCCGAGAGAGGCGCTGAGTCGAGTGCGGCCCCCAAAGCAGCGTCCAGTGCTAAAGGTACGCCCCGCGGCTTTCCCTTCAGCACTGCGTGGGGTGAGGCGGACCGGGTTAACGGTTAAACTTACGGGTCTGTTTGTGTGAGGGTTAGTGGTGGAAGAGGCCAGGCGTTCCCGCTAAACTGGGGTTGAAGGGCTCTTTCCCGAGGCCCGCCCCTCTGCGGTTTGCGAGGACACAGGCTGGGTGTGCGATAATTGCCGCATTTTCCTTTCTCCAGCCTCCTTTCCCCCCACAATGGGGATAAAATGTGAATGCTTACATTCTGGTGGGGCTGCCTAAGATATTCCACGTTGATTCCTCTAAATAAAACTAAGTGAAAGTAGCTAGCCCTGCCCGCAGAGTCAAAAGTTCCCCCTGTGCTAAATTTCCCGTCATCCTGCCCCAGGGTGCCCCCTCGCTGTGTCCCCGGAGAGAGACTGCTCTTTGCATCTCCCACGTGGGCTTGGCGCGCCGCCTCTGGTTCGGTACGTACGCGAGGGAGGGAGAGATGGCATCGGACGGACAGCAAAAAGTACAAAACTAAGCGGGTGTGTGGGTCCCAAAGTGTTCAGTAAAAATTTGCCTTATTTCTCTTTAACCCTGCTGCATTTCCTTTAGGGGCTGGGCGTTTGCTGATTTTTCATAACTTATTTACATCACACTGTGGAGCGCTTTGTGCATTTTTAGACAGCACCATAATAGTTAATTTGGTAATTTCATGAAGGCAGCCGTCACTGAAGACACTGGTTCTCAGAAAAGGTCACGGAATTTTTGGCTGAAATAAAATTCAAGTAATTGCGGAACTGAATGCATCATCTCATTTCTCTCTCCCTCCCCTTCACCGCCACTTGTTTGTCTTCCTGTGGCATTTACCTTCCCACCAAGAGACAGTCAAGCTAGATGCTTTCTTTTTCTTCACCCACAACCAAGTCCTTTTTGATTCTCACTCTTGAGCATTGCCTCATCATATCCCCTGAGTAATGTACGGTCTCTACATTTTATCATATTAACAGCTTCCTTTCTGCCTTAAATACTTTCAAGTCACCCCACTACTCTGCTGCCAGACTGAGTTTTCTAAAGCACAATCCGCCATTTCTCTGTATCTGAGTGGCTCCCAGGCACCCAGAGCAGAATTTCTCAAACCCACGTAGATACTTAGGATTCTCTTGTTAAAATAGTTTCAGGATGTTAAATAAACGCAAATATAAAACTACATACATTCCTTATGTTGTATCTTTTATGCAACTATAACTTACAAATGGTTTAAGTTAAATTAAGCAAAACTATAAAACAAATTCAAATGAATACTTATACATTGTTACCAATGAGACTTTTTGCCAGGCCAGTCATTGTTTCTTTTGCACATCACTGTTTCTCCCTCTCCGTTACTCTATCTAAAATCAATAAAGACATATTAAAAACAAAATGAAATGCAGAAAGATTTAGGGTTAAAGGGTTCATAGTAATGTTTTAAAAAAGTATTTTAGTTATTCAAAGACTATGTATGGATTACAGCATATTACGTAAATAATAATTATAAATGAATATTCAAATATCTATCATCAATTTAAAAAAACATACAAAATAACCTAGAACGTTACTTAAAAATTTGACGTGTCCTATGTGCCCTTCCTAGTTCCTAAATTTCTCTTTCCTCTTTATATAGATAAAATATTGTTTTCAATGTTTTTGGACATTATATAAATTGAATCATACTGTATATATGTACTCTTCTATAAATTGCCTACTTTTTCCAACATTACATTTGACAAGGTACCTGAGTTCATTTCATTTATTTTTACTACTGTATAATATTTTATTGTATGAATTTGCCACAGTTACTCATTTGCTACTGGCTGGACTTTAGTCTCTTTCAGGTTTCTTATTCCTAGAAAAGTGCTGCTTATAGGCATTCTTAAACTTGCCTCCTGTTATGCTTCTTAAAGTATATGTTTGTTTTCTCTTGCTGTGTAACAAATTACCAAAAACGAAGCAGCTTAAACCAATACCATTTATTATCCCTAATTTTTTTTCTACTTGAAAAATCACTTGTCCCAGCACCACTATTGCAGAGTCTGTCATTTCTCCACAGATCTCTATCAAGTTTACATTCACGGTCAGGTCTGTTTCTAGGCTCTGTTTTCTCTTCCATTGTTCTGTTTTTCTATCCCTAGCCTAGTACCTGACCAGTTTAATAGTAAGGGTTGAGAGCTGGTAGGGCAAATCCTGTACTTATTTCTTTTTTTCAGGAGTATCTTTTTGTTTTTGCAGTTTGCACCATATATATATTTCAGAAAGGAAGGGAGAGAGATAGAAACATCAATGATGGGAGAGAATCATTGATCGGCTGTCTCCTGCACACTCCACACTGGGACTGACCCCACAACCAGGGCGTGTGCCCTAATGGGGAATCAGGCTTTTACCTCCTGACGCTCAACCACAGACCCACATCGGCCAGGCCATATATCTTTTTGAACCTGCGTAAGTACTACAAAAAAACCTACTGGAAATTAAATTGGTATAGCATTAAATCTCTATTTCAATTTGAAGAGAACTGACATCTTTACTATATCAAATTATCCTGCCTGTGAAGACAATATGGCTCCATTTATTTAGATCTTTGGTGTCTTTTAATGAAGTTTAATAATTTTTCTTAAAGGAGTTTATATTTTGCAACTTCCTCAGTACGTTGTTATATTTTTGGCCAACGTTATAAATGGTATATTTTTAAATTAGATTTTCTAACTATATTTTTTGCTAGTATATAAAAAAAGCAATTTTTTTTGTATATAGACCTACTTAGCAACCTTGCTAAATTTTATTTTTAATAGTAATAATTGTTATTTGTGGGGTTTAGGGGATTTTTCTATGTAGGTAATCATGTCCTTAGAAAACTGTGATTGTTTTATTTCCTTCTCAGTTCTTACCTTTTATTCCTCTCTTTCTTCCATTGCTGGCCAGGACCTCTTGGGCAGTTGAACCAGTGATAGTGGACATCCTTGTGTTACACAATTTTATAAACTTCTAATATTTCACCATTAAGAATAGTGACATTTTCAGTTTTTGGCAGCCACTCTTTATCAGGTTAATGAAATTCTCTTTCATCCCATATTTGTTAAAAGTCTTATTAGATTTTTAATTGTGAATGAGTGTTGAATTTAATCAGTTACTTTATCTATTTGCTGAGGTGATCCTATAATTGTTTTTCTTTAATCTGATAACTTGGTGAATTTCTGATAATTTTTTAGTGCTAAACCCAACATTAATTTAGAGAAGTTGTGATGTGTTTGTTTTTCATACATTGTGGGATTTGGGCAGCTGCTGGCTTCATTTCTCACTCAGCTTTCTGGATATCCACTATCTTTTGGTCTCCAAAGATTTCTCGTTCCTTTTTGCTGACTCAGTGATGCACTGAGCAAGATATATTTTAAAAATATATTTAACTAGCCTCATGTATTTCATAGTAGAAAGGTTTTTGGAGTATGAGGTTCACTAAATGATCAGAACTAGAATTTTATATTCTTATAGTTTTAGTGTGAAAGTTTTTATCCATCCTTTCTTCCCATCCATCATTTTATTTATTTATTTATTTATTTATTTATTTATTAATTACTAGAGGCCCGGTGCATGAAATTCGTGCACTTGGGGGGGGGGTTCCCTTAGCCCAGCCTGCACCCTCTCCAATCTGGGACCCATCAAGGGATGTCTGACTGCCAGTTTAGGCCCGATCCCAATAGGATGGAGTCTAAACGGGCAGTTGGATATTCCTCTCACAATCCATGAATGCTGGCTCCCAACTGCTTGCCTGCCTGCCTTCCTGATTTCCCCTAACCATTTCTGCCTGCTAGCCTGATCATCCCATAACTGCCCTCCTCTGCAGGCTTGATTGCCCCCAATTGCCCTCCTTTGTAGGCCTGGTCTCTCCCAACTGCCCTCCCTTGCAGAGTCTGGCCCCTCCCAACTGCCCTTTACTGCTGGCCATCTTGTGGTGGCCATCATGTGTCCACATGGGGGCAGGATCTTTGACCAAATGGGGGCAGCCATCTTGTGTGTTGGAGTGATGGTCAATTTGCATATTACTTTTTTATTAGATAGGATTATTTTATTATTAAAAGTTTTACATATGACTTATTTTTCCCCCATTGGCCCCCCTCCCAGCCATCCTCACCCTGGGCAAGCTCCCACCACCCCAGTATCTGTGTCCATTGGTTATGCTAATATGCATGCATACAAGTCCTTTGGTTGCTGTCTAACACCCTCCTCACACTTCCCCTGCCATTTGTCTTTGCTGTTCATCATTTCTTTCTTTTCTTGTCTCTATGCACAGCATTTCCCTCCTTTGCTGAAAACAAGGACACAGTGCTGTGTAGTAGAAAGAGCATCACACCAAGGTTTGAAAGGCACAAGCGTAGTGCCAGCACCACCACTTAGTGAGATCTTGACCAAGTCACTTATTCTGAGTTTCATTCAATGAAACTCAGGACTCTCAGGATTGAAGTGAGAATCACATGAGCTTATAAATGTGAACACGTTGCTGTGAGGGGAAAGGATGAGAAGCAATGATGTCAAGTACATTGTTAGGAAAAAGTAACAGAAACAGGGAGTTGGGGCAGGGAGAGGGTTGATTAGTAGAATGGAGGATGTTTCTTTGTTTTAGGATGGTGAAACTATGTGCATTTATTAAAATCCTTAGAGCTTTTTAGCACAAAGAATAAACAATGTATGCGAATTTAAGAAGGTAATTAAGGGATAGTGGGGATTCCAGGATGAAATGCAGGCTGTAACAAAAGAATCTAACTGTGTTACAAATGTAGAGGTAACTTCCCTGAAGGGGCCAGGGAAAAGGTACTGACGGAAGTAACTTTGAAAATGAAACTAAGAAGAAAGACAATAGGAACTATACATATGCACTATACTCTTTAAGTAAATGTTTCTCACAGAGGTATGGGTTAACAATTCTCAAACCACTATACCTGTGTTCTGGAATTGAATAATGAATAGCTGGTTAATGGATGTTGGTAATCAGGTTCCTTACTGTTGGAATGAGAGGTTATAGACAAGCAAGAGGTGAAGGCTAAAATGATCCATCCACATAGTAATGGATTAGAATTGCAGACATTAGTATGGACTTTAGTTTAGCTCACTTTAGGTACAGATGGATACATGGAGAAACACTGATAATAAAGATGTGTATATACTTGATTTAGTATGTGTATATGGTTACTTGCTTTGTCAGTTGAGAGGACCTAGAAGCAACATGGTAGCAAGGAGTACACCGGTAAAAAAAAGGATTAAGTTCTGCCCAACTGGGTGTGGCTCAGTGGTTGAGTGTCCACCTGGAAAGCAGGAAGTCATGGTTCCATTTCCGGTCAGGGCAAATGCACGGGTTGCAGGCTCAATCCCCAGTGAGGGGTGTGCAGGAGGCAGCCAATAAATGATTCCAAGTGATATAGAAGCCAAAAGCCTGATAGGACCTACTTTTTATGGTCATTGATGTTTCTCTCTCTCTCTCTGCCACCCTGAAATCAATTTTAAAAATTAAAAAAATTATAATAACAAATAAAATAAAAGGAACAAATGCTCTTTGGAGAAATGGCTGATTCTAAGATGGGCTCAAGGCACATACAATATGAGCCTGCAACATCTTGTAGTGCCAACAAGTAAGTGCTAAAAACAAAAACACAATGATGGGAGTGTGTCATCAAATGATATATGAGCCAACTGAAAAAAATAAAGTAGTATTAGATTATAATACAAAGTTTAGAATAATTATGAGTCCATCTATACTAATAAAAGGGTAATATGCAAATTGGTCAGGACACCCTCACAGTAATGAATGAACAGCAGGCTGCATCAAGCGACCAGGCCAGCAGTGGGGGGCAGTGAAGGGTGACCAGGCTGGCAGAGGGGAGATGTGAGGGGTAACCAGCCTGGCAGGGAGGAGGGCAGTTGAGGGTGACCAGGGCAGCAGGGGGGGCAGTGATGGGTAACCAGGCCAGCATGGGGGGCCATGAGGGATGATCAGGCTGGCAGGGGGGGAGGTTGGGGGGGTCAGGCCAGCAGGGGAGCCAGTTGGGATGACCAGGCCGACAGGGGAGGGCAGTTGGGGACAACCAGGCAGGTGGGGGGGGGGCAGTTAGGGGCAACCGGGCCAGTGTGGGGGGGCAGTGAGGGGCGACCAGGCTGCCAGGAGGGACATATAGGGGCAATTATGCAGGCAGGCAGGTGAGCAATTAGAAGTCAGTGGTCCTGGATTGTGAGAGGGATCCCGGATTGGAGAAGGTGCCCCCCCAATACACGAATTTTGTGCACCAGGCCTCTTGTACTATTATAAACAAATGATTGAATAAATAAATAAATGGGAGAGGAGAGAAAATCTCCCATGCAAAAGAATTCCAAATAATTTTATGTAGTTACTCTTGCCTTAAAGAGGTAGAGCATTAATTCACCACTTCTTAAGTGTGGACTACACATAGCCAATTCCTTTCAAGGAAGACAGTATAGAAAGGGCAGGGATGGGGAGGGGGGGCAACTTTATAGTGGAGAAATCTGTCAACTTCCACCTCAGCCAAGTGATCAAGGTTGACATCCACCGTAATAAGTTATGTTCATATGGTGTACCCGTGATGTGATGTGAGGAGAATGGCAATTGACTCTGTGGTTTTCCTGCCTAAAACACATAACCCCAGTCTAATCATGAGAAAAATATCTGATGGATATTTATTGAGCATTTCACCAAATACCAGATCAGCACTCCTCCAAACTGTCGAGGTCATCAGAGACAAAGGCAGTCTGAGGACTGTTCGAGCCCGCGGAGCCCAAGGAGGCCCGATGGCTAAGTGTGATGTGGTGCCCTTGACAGAATCTTGGAAGAGAAAAAGGACGTTAGGTAAAAACAGAAGAACATGGCTAAAATATGGACTTAAGTGAGCGAGCGGGACATCCGGCTTGCGAGTGGGGAGCCTCCGTGTCGCGCGCGGCTAACGAGCGATTAAAAAATGGGTGATGTTGAGAAGGGCAAGAAGATTTTTGTTCAGAAGTGTGCCCAGTGCCATACTGTGGAAAAGGGAGGCAAGCACAAGACGGCCAAATCTCCACGGTCTCTTTGGGCGAAAGACAGGTCAGGCCCCTGGATTTTCTTACACGGATGCTAATAAGAACAAAGGTATCACCTGGGGTGAGGCTACACTGATGGGGTATCTGGAGAATCCCAAGAAGTGCATCCCTGGAACAAAAATGATCTTCGCGGCATTAAGAAGAGTGCAGAAAGGGCAGACCTGATAGCTTATCTCAAAAAAGCTACTGATGAGTAAGAGTTGGCCACTGCCTTATTTATTACAAATGTCTCATGACTTTTTTTATGTGTACCATATTTAAATTGATCTCATACACCAGAATTCAGATCATGGGTGGCTAATAGAGCATTTCTTTCGGGCAGTCCTGATTTAAATAAGATCGGCTTGTGGTTAAATGAATATGGTCAGCTTTTTGAGCTTTGATGATAATTTTGGTTCAGCAAGCACTAACACTGTCCTCCCGTCTAAAAATATGGTTGGACTTGGTTCCTAGTGTTCAACTTTTCACAGAGGTGGTGAGTGCCATCTCAAAACCTGTAGGAGACTGGCTTATATTTAGATTTATATGACTGGTTGTATTAATACTTTTAAATTCTGAGGAAATCCCTTCACTGTCTCTTAGACCTGCAAAACTTGCTTCTGTTTCAAGTTGAGTTCATTAGCCTGTTAAAAGGAAGGGCTGCAGATAAGCTGGCAGTGACCATTTTATCTTTTTTGGTCCCAACTATGCCAATTTAATAAAATTCCCTGTATCTAAAAATAAAATAAAATAAATAAAATATGGACTTAAGTTTATAATAATGTATTAATATTGGCTTCATTAATTATAACAAATACTAGAGGCCTGTTGCAGGAAGATACTTCACTCCCGTCTCTGCTGCCTCGCTCCCTCCCATCTCCGTGCCTCACTCTCTTCTCTGCCACTTCACTCCCTTCTGCAGCACTTGGCTTTCTTCTATGCTGTCTTCAGTCTTTGCTTCATGCCTGTGTATGCAAATTAACTGCAATCTTTGTTGGGTTAATTTGCATACCCACTACTGATTGGCTGCTGGGCGTAGCATGTTTCTCTTTTATTAGTTAGATACTATACTAACGTGAGATTTTAATAGGAGAATTCATATACTATGCAAATTTTTTATAAATCTAAAATTGTTCTAAAATTAAAAGTATACTTTAAAAATACAACAGAATTATGGAAGACACCACTCAGCGGCAGCATAGCTTTAATGATTAAGAAAGTGAACTCAGTTATTGGGTCTGGATCTCAGCCTAACTAGCTGAGAGAGTCTGGTTATCATGAGTAACTAGAAGTACTTAACCTCACTGTGCCTTGGTGTACTTGTATGTTAAATGGGTTCTTGGAGCCCTAGCTGGTTTGGCTCAGTGGATAGAAGGGTCCTGGGTTCGATTCCAGTCAAGGGCATGTACCTTGGTTTCAGGCACATCCCCAGTAGGGGGTGTGCAGGAGGCAGATCGATGCTTCTCTCTCATCGATATTTCTATCTCTCTATCTCTCTCCCTTTTTCTCTGTAAAAAGTCAATAAAATATGTTTTAAAAAAATAAATGGGTTCTTGGAGAACTAAATGAGTCACTGGATGTAAAGCACCTAGAGTAAAGCCTGGCACACAGCACTATATAATTCTTTGATTCTGTTTATCATTGCTACTTTGCTTCGCTCTTTAGTTTGGAGGAGCTCCGTGATATTGGATTTCACTGAATATCTCTTCCTCAGCATACTGATTTTTAGCTTGGAACTCCAGCAGAACAGTACCCATAAATCTTTTTCATAAGGGGGAAATGATAGAGATTCAAGGGAAAGCAGGACTAGAACTTGAGGATTCCCAACACTAGTTTCATGCTACAGGAGTAAGTGATGCAGAAGCTAGAAATCCTGACAGGACCTACTTTTTATGGGCATAAGCATGATACACATCGAAATGCTGAAGTTAACTTTATTTGGTTTTCAGGAGATTCCTCACTAAAATGTCCACTTCCCTTGTTAAACTGGTGTTTCTTTAGGACAGGGCACTGCCTCCAGTGCAAATCACTCAGATTGAGGATTCAGCATCTCAAATTTTGATGATATTCGAAACAAAAGGAAATACCCTATCTAATAAAGAGGGAATATGCAAATTGACCATCACACTGGCCGAGTTCCCATAATGAGCCTTAAGGAGCAATCAGCAGGAACCTGAGGCTGTGTGGCGCTGGGTCGTTGCAGGGGACCTGCGACTGCACTGCCCGCCTGGTGGGGCTTGACAGGAAACCTCAGGCTGTGCCCCCTGCCCTGGTACCAGGGCTTGACAGGGCACCTCAGGCCATATCCCCCAGCTGGCAGAGCTTGATGGAAGACCTCAGACTGTGCCCCCTGCCCTTCAGGGCTTGACGGGGGACCTCAGGCTGTGTCCCCCTACCTGGCAGGGCTTGACGGGTGGGGCCGGCCAGGTCTGGGTCTTGCGTGATTTCAAGGAGCATGTGGGTAGGCGGGGACTTGACTCTGGTTCCCATGGCATGCCCCAGACTCTGACAAGAGGAAGATTTTCCTATACATTTTACTAATTTTCTTTCATCTCTGACACTTATTATTATAGAGAAAGGGCAAATAGCAATATTAAAATATTTCCTCTAATTCCCTTTTAAATGTGCACAAATTTTGTGCACCAGGTCACTCGTATTATAGAAACATGTTTTAGGCCTTCTGCTTCTCTACCTAAAATACATACCAACTCTTTAGAAAACTCCTGATGTATCAATAGCACAGTAGAAGAGTGTTCCGAGTAGGATGCAGAGCTTGGAGTGAGGAGGCCTGGTATGTTTGTGAGTCTCATCTCCCACGTCCGTCAAATGGTGATAATAAAAAGTGCTTGTTTGCTTTCCTTTCTCAATTATGGGATCGTTGTAAGGATTAGGTGTGAAAATGAGAGCTTTCTATAAGTTGTAAAACCTATACAAATATTATTGTTATAAAAATTCTCAGGCTTTCTAACCAGAATAAAGCTCTAATGGGTCTTTATAGTCATCTTAAGTGTTGCAGTTCATCTGCATACCTTTATTTATTTATTATGTAATAAGGTGAAATCATTTGCATTTAAAATGCTTTTGATGATGGAGGTTGTAGGGTCAGTGGGAAAAAATGGACATCTGTAATACTTTCAACAATAAAGATAAATTTAAAAAATAAAATAAATGCTTTTGATGGTATATTTCCTCATGGAACTTTAGTTTTTATGATGTTTTTCTTTGGTGTAACAAATGAAGGCATGGTTTTGATCTGGAATTGTCTCTTGGGGTCGGGAGCACAGTTTGAGAAAATGGTTTCCAAACTCTTCCCTGAAATCTGGCAGGAATCACAAAGGTGTGTGTGTCCCTGTGATTTGGGAAGCTGTCTCCTTCAGAAACAGACCCTCCTGTTCCGGTGTCGAGCCGACCAGCAGAGGGGGCAAAAGCTTTTCCAGGAGTTGGGCTGGGCAGACCAGACCGGTGCCATCTGTGTTTGCTGCCTGACGATTAACAAGTGCTATAAATGAAAAGGTTCTGGCACATCAGAAACAGTTACCAAACGAAGAGGGAGAGCAGTCATAATGCCACACAGCACTGTAGCAGGTAGCAAGTTCCAGCCATCGTTGGTGAATAGGAAGTTTCTGGGTAACCGGAATTGACATTCTGATATGAATTACTTGTCTCGTTTCCACGTCCTCTGGTTACTCTTTGCCTCTTCTAATAATTTCTTTCTCTCTCAGGGCTCTTTGCCCTCCCTGCTCAGCATCTGCAATTTTCTGCCTTACCCTGATCTAACAAATTGGGATCTTTTAAAAGTAGCCTTTCTCTGGACTTCTTTGGCTGTAGTGTGGTTAGGTCTGGAATCCAGCCATCCACAGCACCCTGTCTGAGTCCCATTAACCAGGCGCTTGTAGATTCCATGCCGTCTTCCCTCCGTGTAAATGGGTGACCACCAGAAAATTTTGGAAACCTTTCTAGTGTTACTGTTCATACTGCCTATTCCATCTTTTCCCCCCTTCCTTCCCATGAACATTATATAGAATTGTATACTTAGTGATTTTAAAAACTATTTTATGTTTTCTGATTATAAAAGTAGTTTGAGTTTACTTAGAAAGAGAAAAGTACATTCAAAACTTATTAAAAAGAAAATATAGGGATCTTGAGCCTTTCAATGACAGATAACTATTGTAAATTCTTCTAGAACTTTCCTATGTATATGTATACTTTTTGGCATATATGGTTTTTCTTAAGTTAGTTCCTGTTTTCTTTTTCTTTTCTTTATGCTAATTTTTTAAAGTAAGATCATACTAGAGGTACTTTCTTATACCTGACTTTTTTCCTTAGCCAGTAAATAATGGACTTTTTTACTTATCAATAAATTTAGATTTGAGCAACATTTTAAGTGGCTACATAACCTTCTTTATATGGATGTACAATAATTTAGTCAGTAGTCTAAAGATGAGTATTTATATTGTTTGGAGTTTTTCAGTATACAGTACAAACAGTGCTGTGATAAATCCTTAGGATCCTTCTGATTATATTCTTAGGATATATTTTTATAAATGGAATTTTCCATAAAGCTCTTTCTTTAAAAATTTCCACATGTATTGCCACAGTTCCCTCAGGAAAGGTCTTTCAGCCCAGTCTCCCTCACAGTGTGTGAGGATGCTTGCTCCTGCACACACTGACCAACATTTCACCGTCGCCAAAATGGTAGTAAGCCATTGCACCGTTCTTTAAAAGAGTGGACTTTCCAATCTCCATGTCACACCAGAAAATCTAAGGCAGTGGTTCTCAAGCTTTTTGTTCTCAGGATCCCTATACACTCTAATAAATTATAGAGGTTTCCAGAGTTTCACTTAGGTAGATCATAGTTACCCATATTTACTGTATTAAAAATTAAACTGAAGAAAAGACATTAACATTTATTATTATTTAAAAACAATAATACCCCATGGCATGTTAACATCAATAACATTTTTATTTGGAATCCCCCCCCACCCCAAAATTAGAAGAGTGTCACAGTTTTACATTTTTGCAAATATCTTTAATGTCTGGCCTAAGAGAAGATGGTTGGATTTTATATTTGCTTCTGCTAAGTCTGTTATGATATGTTCTGGTTGATGTATTTGAAGAGAATGTAATCTCACACAGATGTATAAGAAGCTAGAAAGGGGAGGAGTAATTTAATAGTCTCTTCGGAAGAGTGTGAGTATTCTCCTTTGACATTACACCGAATTCCAATATGGGATAGTTTCTTAAAGGTTAACTGCAATAAAATATTTAAATCCATTGGTCTGTTACATTTATCATTGGTCTGTCTTGTACTTTGAATGGATCTTTTACCCATGCATGATTTTGTGATACATATGTCGGTCACCTGGAAACTGTTGGTTCACTGAGTTATACAAGTCTTCCTAA
The DNA here is from genome assembly GCA_027563665.1 of Antrozous pallidus. Classification (NCBI taxonomy): domain Eukaryota; kingdom Metazoa; phylum Chordata; class Mammalia; order Chiroptera; family Vespertilionidae; genus Antrozous; species Antrozous pallidus. The sequence continues at coordinate 48,549,527 of CM050508.1, forward strand.
TGTTAACACATTTCATTATACTATATAAAAAATACCTTGCCCTGGCCGGTGTGGCTTAGTTGGTTGGGCATCGAACTGTGCACCGAAAAGTTACAGGTTTGAGTCCCAGTCAGGGTGCATGCCCAGGTTGCGGGCTCTATCCCCGGCAGTAGGCAGCTCATCATAGTGTATTGTAGGAGCAGGCACTCCCCCACCTCCTTAACCAGCATCACTCATTTCCTCTTCAGTATTTTCCTGGCGCTTCCTGCATGTTTATTCTTCCAGATTAACTTTTAAATTATTTGTTCAAGTTCTCCAAAAACATTTTTTGAATTTTGATTGGAACAAGTTTAATTTTATAGATGATTTTGGCAAGAATTTACATTTTTACAAATATTGAATCTTCAACTTCGGAAACCCATGTACTGTCTTCCTCCTATTTATTAAAATTATCTTCCATGCACTCTGTAGCGTTGTGTAGCTTTCTTTATATCAGTCCTATACATTAATGTCAACTTAATGCTAGGTATTTCACATTTCTTGTTGGAATCATAAGAGGGATCTTCCCCCTGTATATTTCCCATTTTTGCTATCCATATATTTAAGAAAAATTTAAATTAAACAAACATCTAGCTCATATTTCCAAATAGTTTTGGCTTCTGAAAAAAGAATAAGCAAAAAGGATACTATCATTTGTGGTAGTACAGTTTGTACTGTGTGAACATGATTTATGAGGTTTGGCTGTTTAAGACTGTTTAAGGAAACAGAACATACCAGAAGCTATATCTCAATGGATATGATATTTCCAAGCTGGTTATGTTGGGAATCTATACATTTATGGCAACAAGAACAACTACTCTTAAAGACAACAAAGGGTATATATCTTAAAGCAAAGAATTTGCCACCACTGAGGATATTAAAAAGAATCAGTAAGCTTGCCATTAGGCCATTATCTGAAAATGGAATTTCAAGAATGTTTTACTATTATTAGAGTAAATAGTAATCTCTTAAGGTGACTTATTTGAAGACACTACACTTACTTTGATGTACAGATCTAGTTTTTAGTTAACAGCATTATTTTGTGGTTATTCCTTATATTATCAGGTGGCAAAGAGATGGCTGATAGGTATTATGGGTTTTTTGTTGTTGTTTTAAAAGAATCATTTAATCAGATTGTTTTTGTGTTAAATAAGATTCAAGTTGCCCCAGGCAGTGCTTCAGCTGTTTGGGAAAATGGAATTTGCCAGTTTTCCAAGGCCATTTAAAATAAACAAATTTCTTTTCATTGGCATTATGGATTTTAAAAAAGTGTGGACTAGCCTGGTATATTAATCACCATTTGAAATGTTCCTCTAAAAATGTGGTTCTGAGCTCTTAACAGCTGACTTACAAATGATCTTAGAAATAAGAGTTTTATAGGCTGAAGATTACTAAAGTTTCTCTACATGATATGGTCCTTGGAGATTAAGAATATAACTAATATTCCCAATTATTCTTCAGAAACTTGCTGCAGCATTATTATTCATGGGCTTTTAAAGAAATCATTCTTAACGTTTACATAAGAAAAAACCTACAGAGAATTTTTGTAAGTTTATTTGAACCAAAACTGATGACAGTTGCTGGGAAGCAAGATCTCAAATGCTTCAGAGATGAACAGTTTTGCAGTTTCTTTTATGCATTTGAAATTAAGGAGAGAACATAAGGAAGATAACATGAAGGTAGGAGAAAGCAAGGCATGAACTGGCTGATAGGATAGTTAACAAAATTACATGCTCTCTTGGAGGTGGTCATGCCTTCAAAGGTGTGCTGACTTAGATACACAAGAACAATACACAGCTTGCTTATAATTTTTTCAGTAATTAGTTGTGGGCTTGGGGCATGACCACCCACCATGACCTGTCCAGTTAGGAATTTATGGTCAGATCACCCTGTGAGGTTACTTTCCACAGAGCCTCTTTTTATCCACATTAAATGTACTAGTTTTTTGTTTATATCATTTCTCAGAATAATGTTTATTATGTGTTGGATAAAGAATACTTGTGTTCTTCTTTCCTTCAGGTGAGGAGCAGGCTGTAGATCAGACTCCTAGGGGTGCACTGGCAGGCCTGCCCGCAGACAGTTACAGGGCTTTTCCTGGAAGGCCTCTGGGGAGAAGCTGCCCTCCCCACAAGGCCCCCTGAGAAGCCATGTTCATATGTGTATCTGCATTCGGATAGTTAATTCGTGCATCAGGACCCACAAAATGGTGGTTCCTGCAGTCTGCACGGTCAGGAAACACCTGTCAAGGAAACCTCACATACACCAATCACAGCCCTCCCACTCAACGTTAGTTCACCTTACCCTAGAAAATAGGACTTGCTAGTTCCTTAAGGAATCCCTGTCCTTCCAGCCAACCACGCCCTGTTTTCAACTGCCTCTTCTAATGGCTCCTTACAATTCTTGCTCTTGCCCCAAACTCCTTGGGAAGAGTGCTTCACCGCTTGTGAGGCACTGTACTCACCGGTGGATGAAAAAGGGGGTTCTCCGGAAAGTAACCTCACTGGGTGATCTAATAAATTCCTAACTGGGCAGGTCATGGTGGGTAGTCATGCCTCAGGCCTGTAACTTCTTTAGTGAAAATTTGTAAGCCAAACTTGCCTATTGTTCCTGTGTATCTGGGTTAATACACCTTTGAAATAGCAGAATAGCCCTTTAAAGGGGTATTAACCCTCAGGAGAGCACATAATCTTGTTATCTATCCTGTAGTCCAATCCCAGCTGTGGTTCACCAACCACCATCGCTACCATCATCACCGCTGTTGCCACCCCACTGCTGCCCCAGAAGTGTGTGCCATCAGTTTGGCTCAAATAAACTCATAAAATTCTCTACAGTTTGGATATTTCTTATGTCAACACCCCCAATCCATGGATTGGTTTCCCTTGAATAAAGGACATCAAACTTGTTACTAAATTATTGTAGTTTGTCATTTGACAATTCCAAGCCCAGATGACTACAGTCAGAGGACTTCTTATTGGGGACCTCTGTATAGACACTTTCTCCATGTTGGTTCAGTACCATTCTATTTTTAGCTCTTTCCCTTTCCCCACATCCATGACGATCGCAGGAGCCTGGGGAAGAGGGCGGCTCCTGGGCAATGAGACCATTTCCCCCATCTGGGCTGCATCACTTGATCCTTCCCTGGTGCCATTCCGCGGGGAGAAGTGGAGCACTGGTGAGCTCATGCCTCTTTTGCTCTCTTGCTTATACTGTTACTGTAAATAAAAGGCTTGATTGTTACCTTCAGTTTGACTTTGTGTCCTAATTGTCTGCCTCAACACCTGATTGCTCAACAGTGGGAAGTAGGAATGGAATCTTCTAATGCTGTATTTCTTGATGTGTGTAAACATTCATTTAAAGAAAGAAAAATGACTCCTGGGTTGACTTAAAATATTTTTAGTATATTGTTATGTAAGTCCAGGTATAGCTTTCTTTTGCATAGAGCTCTTATTCAATGACAGAATCAAAATAGCTAGAAAGATATAACCACAAAGCCAATAAAATTCAAATTAGCAGTATTATAATGTGACTGCTGATGTTTGACCAAAATTCCTTTGCAACGTTCATTATAAACAGTAAATTGACTGACCACTGCCACACAGGTTCTTTGGACTTCAGCCCATCTATACTATGCTGTGTGCTGTGTGTCTGCTCAATTCCCTCACCACTTTTCTCTATTCAGAATACTACACAATCTTTAACAGTGTGCTGCATAGCCAGATGCATCACTCTTATATCTGTGCTGCTTGCTGCCAATAAGATCATAAATGCAAACACAGGCACTGAAATCAAGTAGCAGTTTACATTTTTTCCTGTTGATTTTCTTAGATTATTACTATTATTGCTAGAAGCCCAGTACAAGAATTCGTGCACCAGTGGGGTCCCTAGGGATCGGGCCAAAACCAGCTCTCCCATATCCTCTGAGGGGTTTCAGATTGTGAGAGAGTGCAGGCCAGGCTGAGGAACCCCACTGGTGCACAATTGGGGCTGGGGAGGGACACAGGAGGTGGGCCAGCCGGAGAGGGACCCTGCAAGGGCTCCAGGGTATGTCCAGCTTGGCTTGCCGGACCCCAGCAGCAAGCTAACCTACTGGTCAGAGCATCTGCTCCCTGGTGGTCAGTGCACATCAAAGTGAGCAGTTGAGCGGCCTTAGCATATCATTAGTATATTGTTCTTTGATTGATTGAATGGATGACTAAACACTTAGCATGTTACACTTTTATTACATAGTATTAAGAAACCACAGTTTAAAAATTTGTTATGGGTCCTGCCCTGGGGCTCAGTTGGTTGGAGCTTCGTTCTGTACACCAAAAGGTGTCAGGTTTGACTCCTGCTCAGGGCACATACCTATGTTGTGGGTTTGATCCCCAGTCAGGGCACATATGGGTGGTGGCTGATCATTGTTTCCCACATTGATGTTTGTCTGTCCCTCTTTCTCATCCCCTTCCTTCCCTCCTTCCCTCTCCCTTTCTTTCTCTAAATTCAGCAAACATAATTTCTTGTAAGAATTTAAAAAAAAAATTTTTGTCTTGGGGCCTTAGTTTGACAAACCCTTTTTAATAACTGCATCCAGTGGGAGATTGTTCCTGAAGAATAAGGATTGGAGATCTATTATAATGACCTTCATATTAAAATGATATGGTGGATAAGAGTCCACACTTTAGCCTTTGTACACAATGTTTCTCTTTAATAGGTGTTTATGGCCTTGTGGTTCTTTGTAACCACACTGTGAGAGCCTCTCATTCAAAGCAGGATTTCCTTCTCATTGTTAGTGTTTCTGTTTTTGTTACTAGGTGATGTGGGTTAAGAAACTCAGAAGGCCTTCACCACATTATTGTCTTTGTCCCTGGGTTATGCATATATAATACATACATGCATGATATATGGTTGATCTTTTTCCACTCTCCCCACCCAACCCTGCCTTCCCTCTTGAGAGTCAGTAGTCTGTTCCATGCTTCACTGTCTGTGGATCATTTTATTTATCAGTTTATTTTGTTCATTATATTCCACAAATGAGTGAGATTGTGTGATACTTGTCTTTTTCTGACAGGCTTATTTTGCTTAGCATAATCCTCTCCACATCCCCCATGCTGTCTCAAAGGATAAGAGATTGTTTTGTCTTATTGTTTTGAGCACTTTCCTACTTTCTGGCACTAAAAGATGCTACAAATTTATCTTATATTCCCTCCCACAGTCCTACAATTAGCCATTTCTCCAAAGTGCCCTGATTCCCTTTATTAGTGAGTGATATTAGGAAACAAGATTTGGTGCTTAGTGTGTTTGTGGGTTTTTTGTTTGTTTGTTGGTTTTTTGCAGTGGGCTGTTGTTGTTTCTAGGCCCTCTCAGCTGGCAGAGTGAAGGATATATATTGTATTATATTGGTGAGAAGCTTGGTTCCCCCCATTTGCTCCCTATTTCTGAGTTTTTCAATTCCAGTATATGTATATACTAGTTTCAGAATTGTCAACCTTTTATCAACTGGAGTACAGTGCTAATTATAGACTCTATTCATTTCCAGAGTTATTCGCATATTTTTCCAAATTATTTTTTTATTCTCTGACTATAACGTGCACTTTCACTTTTTAATCTTTATTTGTACTAATCCCTCTGCCTGAGATGCTCTGGCTTTCTCTTCTTGGAATATCCCTACTTGTTCTTTTAGACCCAACACAATGTTGTCCCCACTAGGAAGCTTTTCCTAGCCATTATCAGTGGACTTATTCATTCCTTTGTGCTCTAGCAGAACCTTATACCTACCTCTGCTGTACATGTGGAGGACTCTTTGTTTCCATCTCAACGTCTTCACTTGATGTTAAGGTTCCTGAAGGCAGGAACCAAATGGATTTGCCCCTGGGTTCACAGGACTTAACAGCAATGGTAATTATTTGTTAGAATCCTCTTGGATGAAAACAACAGAAAACCTAATAGTGGCTAAAATTTGGAATTTCCTTTTCTCATCTAGCAAGAAAGGAGGAAGGTGGTGCCTAACAGTGATGCCATCAAGGACCAGGCCCCATTCCTCTGTACACAGCATCGCATCTAAGTTCAGGAAGGAGGCAGGTGTGTCCGTTCCAGAAAGCTATCTTCTGACCCCTTTCCCTTTAGGCAAAGGCTTTAGCCAGGACATAGTCACATGTCTCCTCCAGCTGCCAAGTAGCTGAGAGGTGAGTTTTTAGGAAGACTGATCTTTTGAATCAGAACAAAATGTTAGACTTAAGCTCAAAGTAATCTCAAGGCCACAAGGAAATCGGGGATTTGTTTGTTTCCTGTTGGATAAAAGGCCAGATGACTGACAGAAGACCAGGCTAAAAAAGCCTGTTCAAGATAAGAGGAGAAGAGGGGTGACCCCAATGGGAGCGGCAGGTGACTGTTATAGGTAAAAAGTACAGGTGCATCTAATATACTCTGGCCTCCTACTCATAATCCTGTAGTAATTCTATATGGTCTCTGAAACTTTCAGCTTATCTGTTCTCATGTTGAAATTATGCCATTCCTATGAATTTTATTTTTCATTTTCTGGCCCTTTCTCTGTGGTGTTCCTTCTGTTGTGTGGCGGTCAGAATCTTAACCTGATAGTCCATCGTTCAGTTTGTCTTGCTTTTTTTGCAAGTCATAACTACTTGTGGTTCTTTAATATGTAATTTACAGTGCTATAATCTCTGCCTACCTAAAAGCCCACATTCTTTTGAAATTATGGGAATTTCACTTTTCTTTGGAAGTGAAATGTGGACACTTTTATCCCCTACTGTTACATTCATCAATTATGATTTCAATTTTTAATAATGTTTCATTTTGTGCCACGACAGCCTTATTGATGTTGACTGGGTACATCCTACAAAAAGGTACAAACATCTCCTTCACCTTGTTTACTAAGAAACCTTTGCAATGAATAAAAATGCAGAACGCCACCAATCTCATCCATGTGAATTTTGTAAGAACTGATTACACACAAAGTATGAATGCAACTTAATATCCTTTATCAGCCCATCGAATCTAATTAATGTCTCCAGAAGTTACTGTATAGCATACACAAATGTAAAAAGAGGTGAATGAGTTACAACAGATTTCATTCTGGTCCAGCATACTGTTTTTTAGAGACAACTTCCAGAGTAATTAAAATAGTATACCCTTCAGGTATTTTGGATTGAGGCAGGCTTGAGACGGGTTACATGAAACCCTTAAATAACCTGTGAATCCCAGTAGCTTTTTTGTGTGAGTGAGTGCAGGGTATGGCCGCCTTTGAGGGTGGTCGTGGAGAGCAAAACACTGAGCGTGAGATTCCCATTTTGAAGCTGCAGTAACTGACATCAAAGTGCTTTGTAAATACTTGCTGTAGTTGTTGTTTTTCTGTTATTGCTAATAGCCTTATTTATACCAAGAAATTATAATCATCCAAAGAAAGTTTAAAACCAGCTGTACAAGTTGGCTGAACTGTTTACTTCATAGATAGGCACCCTCGGAGTTCACTGACATTTGCAGGCTGAATTGAAGCTTCATCGCAGTGCATTTGATACTTAAGTGTTCCTTACCTGTTGGCGTTCACTATGCAGCACAGTACAACAATAGCACTTTAATTTGCTCTCATTAATGCTAGCCTCTCAGGTAATGTCAGTGCAGCTTTATCAAGATGATACTTGTTCCTCTGAATGAAAACTTGTACCAGCTTCCCAGCTCAGAAAAGCTAAACAATTACAAAGCTAAAAACATGAATGTCTCACTAATTTGTTTAGTTGAAAGATGCTCAGAACCCAGGAACTATGGCAGAGGAGTTAATTTTTAAATGGAGGGCAGGCATTTAGTGTATATTTTACGGCAGTTCCCCCCCCCCCCCCACCCCCGAGATTTCCATGAGCGAGACAACTGGAAATCCTTGGGGAGCCTTACAGAGAGTTTTTGCTTAGAGCCAGCTAAGTGCTCCATGGACAATTGTAGATTCAAACGACCAGCAGTAACTGTTTGCTCTAGTTCTTTGGTGCTGTGCTAATAGTATTAAGATGTGAGAATGCAATCTTAGGATCAAGCTTTAGTAGCAAGGGAGATATGTCCTTCTTTGGCGCTACTCCTCAGCTGTGTAAAAGTAGACTAGTTGAAAAGAACTGGGTGTTAAAATGTTACATTATTTATGTGAGGCGAGGGTGCTTTGCTTGTACCTTGAAATGTGAGGACTGGGAAAGAATAACTGCTCTCCTAAATTGGGGGACTAGTTTCTCCCAGTGGCATTACTTGCTATTTGATTAAGGCCCAAGAGAAGAAACAGAATTGAGAGAGATAAAGGGAGAGAAGGAATTCTGGCTTCCTTAAGTCAGTTATAACAAATTAGCAATCCAGAGCAGACTGGAGAATCAGGTCTGTGATCCTTCTTGTGTGTATAGGGTACAAAAGTGGAATGCAAATGGGTGAATTCTCCGTATGTGATAACAAAAATGTTTACACACACAAAAAAGTAAAGTCAGAGTGTGGGCTCTCCAGTTAGACTGCTTGGGTCCAAATCGAAGCTCCTTCGTTATTGGATGGGTGACTTTACCAGGTTACTTCATCCCAGATGGGGGTTTCCTCTGTAATGTGATAAGGGAATAGAAGTGCAAAGTGCTTAGAATAGGGCCTTACATGAAGTAAACTTTTTTTTAAAAATTCTGATTTCCATGAAAAATAAATTGGAATTGGTGCTTTGTTTTCTCAAAGATAATTTTCAACTTGCAAAATATAGTATGCAGTATTTTCTCTAGCTAAAATCATCCTTTTTATTTAAATAATACTTAAAACTGTTGCTCTACATAAATAAGATTTGCAGTTATTTAAGAAATGCTTTCATGTTTGTAACATGAAATATCCTCGTACATGTATTTCACCCGTTGTGGCGGAGTTTGTTGTAGTTTGTTGGTACAGTGAGGCAGATGCGTGAGTCATTGTCAAAAGGGCTCCATGTTAGTGGGAAGCAAACCATCTAGCCCAGATCTAGAGCCAGAGCGGCGATCTCTTCTCCACAAATCGTCCTTCAATACCAAGGGCTGTTCTTTTGCAAGAGCACAATGCGATGGTAGTGGTGGGCCCAGCAAACTGCTAAGTATTAAAGCCATCTTCTGCTTGGCGTGTCATACTATATGCAAGACCCTTCATTTTAATCGTCTGTCCTTTTCCTTGCTTTCTAAAATAGGCACACTTACCTATCCCTAGAGTTGGCAGGAAGTGTGTCAGCTCTTCATGGCATACCTGTGTATAGTTGGTAGCATCATAAATGCTATTTATACAGTGAAATTCTGTTGCTCCAGTACTCCTAGGAGCTTCAGTTATTTTCTAGATCTGTTCTTTAGTGATTGCTTTAGCCGAATGACCATTCATGACTTGAGTCTTGGCATTGAGATCTCAGAGGACCATGGCTCTAAAGTCACCACGAGGAAGAAAGTGGAAACCTATAGGCAAAGTCAGTAAAAGCAATACCACTTGTGTATAAGGACTAGAATTTGATATGGCAGAATTAGTTTAAACTATGTTAGGCGAAGAATCAGGACCACAAACCTTTTCAGCGGCTTTCAACTGTAAATAAACACCTAACAAGGATTTGTGGAGATCCTTCTTGCCTTCGTCTTTCTCTGCTCTGAACTAGAGTAATTAAAATTAAATATAAACCTCAGCAATGAAAGCGATGATCAAACATTCATTTCATGCAAAGGTACTGCTCACCTGAGTTATGCTGTTCTCATACGACTGATTGAGAAGTGTCTCTGTTTCCTGAGTCACATAGGGTTGGTGTTATTTCTTCCTTAAATGTTTGCTATTCACTGGTGAAACTGTCAGGCCTGCGTTTTTTCTTTGTAGGAAGGTTTTGTTGTAGTTTTGTTTTTTATTGTGGTAAAATATACACATTTTAATCTTTCTTTAAGTGTACAGTTCAGTGACATTCACATTGTTGTGCCAACATCACAGTCATTCATCTCCAGAGCTTCATCTTCCCCATTTAAAGCTTCATACCCCTTACAAGGAGATGAATGATACTTACAAGGAAATGAATGAGACCCTCAGGGAAATGAACAAGACCTCTGAGGATACGAACCAGACCCTCACAGATAAAAAAAAGGACCAACTAGAAATCAAGCATACACAGACTGAAATAAAAAATATTACACAAAGTCCTAAAAGCAGTCCAGAGGGCCACAAGAACCAAGTCAAAGATTTGAAATACAAAGAACCAAAATCCACTCAGCTGGAAAAGCAAGAAACAAAAAGAATTCAGATAATTGAAGATAACGTAAGGGGCCTCTGGGACAACCTCAAGCAAGCCAACATCCGAATTATTGGGGTGCCAGAAAAAGAGAGAGAGCAAGTTAATGAAAACCTACTTGAAGAAATAGTGACTGAAAACTTTCCCCACCTGGTGAAAGAAACTGACTTAAAAGCCCAAGAAGTACACAGAACCCCAAAATATAGGAATCTAAAGAGGACCACACCAAGACATATCATAATTAAAATGCCAAGAGCAAAAGATAAAGAGAGAATATTAAAAGCAGCAAGAGAAAAACAGTTGGTTACCTACAGGGGAGCACCCATACGATTGTCAGCGGATTTCTCAACAGAAACGATGCAGGCCAGATGTGAGTGGCAAGAAATATTCAAAATAATGAAGAGCAAGAATCTACAACCAAGATTACTCTATCCAGCAAAGCTATCATTCAGAATTGAGGATCAGATAAAGTGCTTCGCAGATAAGAAAAAGCTAAAGGAGTTAATCACCACCAAACCAGTATTATATGAAATGCTGAAAGATATTCTTTAAGAAGAGGAAGAAGAAAAAGGTAAAAATATAAATTATGAACAACAAATACACATCTATCAACAAATGAACATAAAAATCAAGTGAACTGATAGGCTGATGAACAAGATAAACTGGTGACTATAACAGAAACATGGACATAGAGAGGGAATGGACTGACAATTCTTGGGGAGAAAAGTGTTGTTGGAAGTACAGCAAGAGATTGGACAAAAATCTTGCAACAATGGGAGAGGACATTGGGGAGGGGAGGTGAGGGCAGAGGGTGGGATAGGTACAGGGTGGAGGGAAGATATAGGGGGATAAAAAAGGGGAAACAATGTAATTAATAAACTGAACAATAAAAAAAATAAATAAATAAAGCTTCATACCCCTTAAACACTGAACTCCCGTACTCCGCTCCCTGCCAGCCCCTGACAGCTACCGGCTGCTTTCTGTCTCCGGTTTTTACTTCTCCAGGCAATTCATGCCAGAGGAATGACATAGCATGTGTGCTCCAGTGACGGGCCTTTTTTCACTTAGCATAATGTCTTCAGGCTCATCCGTGTCGTCCCATGTCAAAATGTCTTCTTTTTAAAGGCTGAATAACATCCATTTTATGTATATACTAGAGGCCCAGTGCGCACGAAATCACTCACGGTCAGGGGCCCTAGGCCTGGCCTGGCCTGGCCCCGTCGCATGGCCTCTGCCGCCCTGTGATGCTCCGTGCAGCTCCCAGCTCCCCGCCCCATGCTCGTGGCCCCTTGACTGCTCCGTGAAGCTTGCTGCCTCCCGGGGAAGCTTGCCGCTGGACACTCCGCAAAACTCTCCCGCCTGGTAACTGCTCCGCGAGGCTCTCCCGCCCTGTGACTGCTTCACAAAACTCGCTGCCGCCTGGGTGTCTGCGCCACTAAGCTCACGGCCACCCCGAAGCTGCCCACCACCACCGCTCCACAGTCCCCAGTCCCCTCTCATGGTGAGCGGCTTGGGGGCCAGGGGAGAGGAGAGACCGAGAGATGCTCCACGCACTCCACACACTTCATGGTCGTGACACCACCTAGCTCTTTATATACACTAAGTGGCCAGACTATTATGATCTCTGAACACATAATAATCTGGCCACTCAGTGTATTGGTATCTCAAATGGGTACCAAAAGTATTCTAGGCTTTTGCTGGAGATGATCCATCTATTTGCCCTGAGCTTTCTATCAGCCATCCTGCCCTGACCAGTGATCTTTGATATCAAATAAATGAGGTACTCAAGAGAAGTACACTGAGTGGCCAGATTATTGTGCGTTCAGAGATCATAATAATCTGGCCTCTCAGTGTATATTAGGATCATATTTTATTTAGTGGCTATTCGGATTGTCCATGTGAGTAATGCTGCTATAAACATAGTATGCAAACATCTTTTTGAATCCTTGCTTTCATTTCTTTTGAGTATATATATCCAGAAGGAGAATTACTGGATTATATGGTAATTCCATGTTTAATATTTTGAGGAATTGCCATACTATTTCCCATAGCCGCTGCACCATTTTATAATCCCACTAGCAATGCACAAAGGTTCTAATCTCTCCTTATCCTTGCCAACACTGATTTTCTTTTTGTTTTTGTTGTGTTATTTAAATAGCCATCCTGCCCTGACCGGTGTGACAGTTGGTTGAGCATCATCCCATGCACCTAGAGGTCACAGGTTCGATTCTCGTTAGGAAATGTGCCTGGTTTGTGGGCTCAGTCCCTAGTAGGGGGCCTGTAGGAGTCAGCCAATCAATGTTTCTCTCTCCATCTCTAAAGTCAATAAAAACATATTTAAAAAAAGAACAGTAGTCATCCTAATGGATGTTTGTTTTTCTTTAAATTGCAAATTTAATTTCTTAAATAAATTTAGGGCTGTTTAGATTTTTTTCTTGTGCTATTTTGCTATATTATTATTGGTAAACTGTTTTCAAGGCATTTGTCCCATCTAGTAAATGAAATAAAATTACTTATAATAGCTCCTAATTAGCTTTTCTACATCTATAAGGTCTGTGGTGATGTCCCTTTTCATTTCTGTTATTAGAAATTTGTGTTTTCTGAAGCAAAAATATTTGAGATAATTCTTGCTAGGGGTTTATTAATCTTTTCAAAGAACCAACTTTTGACTTGGATTTTCTGAGTTTTATCCATTTTTCTATTTGATTTCTGCTTTTGATTATTTCTCTCTTCCTTCTTACTTTGCACCTAATTTACTATTTTTCTGCCTTTTAAACAAGTATATGGTTTTATTGATTTTATAGAGAGGAAGGAAGAGGGAGAAAGAGATAGAAACATCAGTGATGAGAGAGAATCATCAATTGGCTGCCTCCTACTTGGAATGGAGCCCACAATCTGGGCCTACCCTGACCCAGAATCAAACCGTGACCTCCTGGTTCAGGGGTTGATGCTCAACCACTGAGCCACACCAGCTGAGCTACCTTTTTAAGATTTAAGCTAAGATAATTGATTTGAGATGATTCTTTCTAATATTTCTCTACATATGGCTGTGGTAACATTACATCCCATAAGATTTCATTATAATTCAGTTCATGTATTTTCTAATTTGTCTTAACATTTACTAACTCATGTAAATCTTTGACCCATAGGTTATTTAATGTGTTGCTTAATTTCTAAATAGGAGTTTTTCTAGATATTATTATATTTGAATAGAAAAGGAAAAATTAACAATTTGCTTCTGTAAGAGAAGCACTTTATTTTATTTTTTAAAGTATATTTTTATTGATTTTTTACAGAGAGAAAAGGAGAGGGATAGAGAGAAACATCGATGAAAGAGAAACATCGATCAGCTGCCTCCTACAATACCTCCTACTGGGGATGTGCCCGCAACCCAGATACATGCCCTTGACCGGAATCGAACCTGGGACCTTTCAGTCTGCAGGCTGACGCTCTATCCACTGAGCCAAACCAGTTAGAGCAAGAAGCACTTTAAATGTAAACCTATAAATACATTTTTAAAAAAGATATGCCATAAACAACAATGGTGGGGTTATATTAATATTAGACAAAGTATAGTTCAAGAAAATTACTATTATCAGAGATAAGGAAATATTATTAGTAAGTCAATTCATCAAAAATATTACCATTTAATATTATGGTCAGAAAGCATACTACATATGATTTTAATACTTAGGAATTTATTGAGACTTGTTTTATAGCCTAGGATATATGGTCTTTTTTTTAGGGTCTACCTTGGCAAATGTTCCATGTTCACTTGAAAAGAATGTGTATTCTGCTGTTATTAGATACTAGAGGCCCAGTGCATGAAAATCCATGTACTGGAGTGGAGGGGGTCCCTCACCCAGCCTGCCCCCTCTCACAGTCCAGGAGCCCTCAGGGGCAGGAGGCGACCCAGCATTCAGGGGAAGGTGATGCCCCATCACACCTCTGCTGCTGCCACTGCCAGCAGCGCAAGCCTCAGCTGGCCCTGGTTACCTGAGCCTCTGGCAGCCCTAGGTGGCTGAGCAGCTGCCATCCAAGGCTTGCCTGTGCCTTGGGCCAGCCCCGGGTGGCTGGGGAGCTGAGGGGACTGGGGGACTCTGGAGGCAGGCATGTGGAGGTGGCTGGATCTGCCTAGGGGCAGGCCTGGTCTTGCTGCACACCTGCCGCCCCAGTGGGGCTGAGGGGACTGGGAGCCACCATCTTGTGGCTGTGGGTACTGCCATCTTTGAGAGCATTGCAGTCAATAAGCATATTTCCTCCTTATTGGCTGTGGGCACTGCCATCCTTGGAGGCAGGGCAGTCAATTAGCATATTCCCTCTTTATTAGATAGGATGTTGTTCTTTCTATAAGTGTCATTTCAATTAAGTTGATAATCCTTTATTGATTTTTTGATGGTTTATTTCTTAATTTTGTTCTATTTCTTGCTGAGAGAGGGATATTAAAATCTCCAAGTATTAGTGTGAATTTGTTAATTTCTTCTTTTAAAAAATTTGCTTCATGTATTTTAAAGCTTTGTTATGTGCATGCACATTTAGAATTGTTATCTCTTGATAAATTGACTCATCATTATTAAATGTCCCACATTAGCTCTGAAATAGTCTTTTTTTAAAAGCCTACTTTGTCTATTAATATAGCTCCACCAGTACTTCCCATGCAGTATTTGCATGGTATCTCTTTTTAATATTGTAATGTATTTGTATATTTAAAGTGTTTCTCTTACAAACAGTACATAGTGCTTTTTTGTACAAATTAATAATCTATGCATTTTCATTGGAGTTCATTTATATTGAATGTAAGATATGGTTGGGTTTATATATGCCTCTTTGATCTTTGATTACTAATTGTTCCATCTGTTTTTATTTCCTCTGTTCTTCCTTTTCTTCCTTCTTTCCAGTGAATGGAATATTTTTAGCTGTACTTCTTTTTGTTATTTCAAATAAAAATACTACTTACCCATACAGCTTCATTTTGCAAATAATATTTTAGTTAATCCTGTATCCAAATTAGGTATGTTAAAAGAGAGTTAAAAGTGGGTACATAAAGAGAGTAGAACACTCTGGGAGCAGAAACCAACTTCCTCCACTGGAATTCTGGCTAACCCTGCTCTTTTCTTTTCCCCCATCACAAAATAGAACCATGGCCTAGTAAACATTAAGCTCTCATGATAATCATAACTTGGAGCACATATTTCTCTATCACTACAGTCAGTGTAACTGGATAGCTGCCTATATACTGCCACATTCTTCTGTCACTTCCTTCTTCCACACTGTAAGGATCTTAGGAGCCACCCTGGAAAATAGGAAGAACTTCCTTCTAATTAAATTGATATCAGACAAGTATCATTTTTGTGTAATCAGTCAAACAATTCACGAGCAGCTTGGTTGCTGCCCTTTGAAGCTTGCAGTTTACTTGAGAAGGCATTTATGTAGTTTTATTATGTATTTATATTTTTATACAAATTTATATATATAATATAAATATAAAGAGCAAAGCTGTGACTGTTACAGATAATAAAAATAAATCAATGTGCTTATGTAGTTAACTAGAAAAACAGCTGCCTAAGCAGGACAAATTGCCTCATACTTAGGTCCTGGCCACACTATATACTCTCTGCAGGCTGGCAGCCTGCAAGGCGTACACATCTCTGACATTTTCCTGAATTGCCTAATATCCAATCTGCTTATGACTTTTTGTCTCCAACTGTGTATAGAGATTCTTGGTCATTTATAGTGGGAGAAGCTTATGTATTATTTTTCTCTCTCTTCCTCTTCTATATGTAGACATAAATAAGTATCACATGATTACTTGAAGGATTGAAATTTCATTTTGATTTGGGTGGAATATGTTTACATCTTTTACACTTTTGAGCATGAATTGCCTCTCTAGGTGTAATCATCAGTTTCTACTTTTCAGCATGGAGATTTTATGAGTAGTATTCAGTGCAGAAAGAGAGCTCTAAAAATAATTGTGCAAGTAGGTTTGTTAGTCTTATGTGGCACACTGGCAGGAGAAAAGAACAAAGGCATTTCAGAGGAAAGGAAGTGGTAGGCAGAGCATTTGACTTCATTGCTTCAACCAAGCATCTTGCATTTAGTGGAGAAGGAAAAGCAAACAAAAAACAGGAGATCGGCACTAGCTATTGAATGTTTTATTCTCATCACTGTTAGTCACATATGAATAGAACCATTACAGTCTTTTTGGTGTGTATAACTAACCTTTTTTTTTTAATGGAAAATTTTGAATTTTATGTTCAAAAACACAATGAGATGTTTTTGACATTCTGCAGTTCATTTTGAAATTCACGGTCTTAAAACCCATTGACTTTCAATAAGGTGGTAAAGGGTGTACCATACATGTCATTTTTATGCCTAATAGCACCTTGGATAGTCTCTAGTGCATATTATGTACACACACCTTATAGCATCTGTTTCTACCTGACAGCTTACAGCATTAGGCTGAATGTCGTGGTGCACAACTAAATGCGAGTGAAATGTTGAGCTGTATTATAATAGATTCTTACTGGAAAAAGTAAGATCTTTATAGCCTCTTTTTTAGACTTTTCCATAAACATTTTAAACTGACATATTTGCCAATACATAATTAAGATGGCATACTAATTAAATGTTTAGATTATTCTTCCAGAAACGGGGATGGATTTGGCTAGGCAACTGATGTGCTAGAATGAAAATATATGTTTTATACAGGGAAACCTATTTTGCAAATGTATTATTGGCTATTCTTTTTAAAAATATATATTTTTATTGATTTCAGAGAAGGGAGAGGGAGAGAGAGAGAGAAACATCAGTGATGAGAGAGAATCATTGACTGGCTGCCTCCTGCACGCTCCACACTAGGGATCAAGGCTACAACCCCTGGCATATGCCCTGACCAGGAATCGAACCAGGATCTCCTGGTTCACAGGTTGAAGCTCAACCACTAAGCCATACCAGACTTGACTATTCTTAAAAGTATATGTATACAGGGTCGTTAGAGTTAAGAATGGCTGGGATCATATCTTAATTCAATATGTCCTTATTCATTTGACTAATTTTCATATTATTTAACTCAGCCCAGGGAATGAGACAATAGGTTTGTTTTCTTATTACTTGGGGCTTTGGTCTAGTGGTCACAAAATTTCTCCTAGAAAAATGTTTCCCTAGAATTCTAACACAAGAATAATAAAATCACTTAAAACTTTTTAATACACAAAATCCAGATTCTGGGTTTACATGCTTTGGCCACATGCTAAAAATTAAGTAAGCAAATCCCAAACAAGTCAAAGTTGGTCAAGGCTGTGATTTATAAAGATTACCAGCCAATGTCGAACACTAAATGCTCTTTTTCCTTCTCTTAGCCTGAAAATACTTGAGAAGAAAAACTACCATGCCCATCTTTTTATTTAAAGTTATTCCGTTTGCCCAGCTAGTGTGGCTTAGTGGTTGAGCATCAACCTATGAAGTCATGGTTTGATTCCTGGTCAGGGCATGTACCTAGATTGCAGGCTTTATCCCCAAGTAGGGGCCTGCAGGAGGCATCTGATCAATGATTCTTTCTCATCATTGATGTTTCTCCCTCTCCCTTCCTCTCTGAAATCAATAAATATATATTAAAGTTATTTAGTTTGCATGTCCTTTCACAGATTGTAAACCTTTCGACCAGTTTTTGGCTATTAGATAAACAATACACTGTTCAATCCGTATTGACTGATTAATTGTTTGTAATTTTTTAGGTACTAATTAGGATGAATGGGTTTTGGAGGAATTCGATTTCCTGTCTGAGGATAAGAAACGTGCCACACAGATGCCAAAGTGGTGATCACCCAGCAGTCCCTCTGGGCTCAAGGATTCTAATGGACCCAGCCAAAGTTTTTGAGCACAACATGTGGTGAGTTATCCTTTTCGGTCTGATATTATGTATGTATGTTAAACATCAACAGTGGTACTATTTTCATTTAGTGCCGAGAAAGGATTTTTAATGCTGATCACTTATGTGGTTGAGGCTCCCTGATCCTAATTTAAAAGTTGCCAATTCTAATTTCTTTGCAAATGGAATTAGAAAAGTGAAACTCCCAGTGCTTTCCTCAGCTTTGAGGTTCTTGCAGGCCCTCCCTGCCCACCCTGATCCTGATTTGCTAGAGTTACCACTCCAGGCCTCTTTTCTAGGTAGAATCTTCCTCCTGCCCCACAGGCCCTTCTTCTTTGCAAGTACTTGTCAGTCAACAAATGTATATTCAGTACTTGCTGCTTACTGCACACCCAGAAGAACACACTGGTGTGACCCTAGTCCATGCTTTCAGGAAATCTACCCTCTGTTTGGAAAGAGATGTTTATAGAAAATTTTTATAATTAGCAATACAAGGCAGCAAATTGTAAGGGACCAGCATGTTCTTACAAGCATATGCCTTGTAAAAATAACTCAACAATGCAAAATCACTTCTGTTTTAGCATAGTCTGAAGGTTTCTTTTTTAATTTCAGCTTCATTGAAGTATAATTGATTTATAAAGGAAGATTTATTTAAGCAGGGAAACTGAGATTAGAAGTATTTATTCCATCTCCAGTACCTACTGTAGGTGTTTTTGAATAGGTTTGGGGGGCAGAACATTCTGGGAGGAATGTCCTGAACACAGGCTCTGCCATTGGGGAGGGGGAAAGGGGCTAGGGCTAAAGATGTGAACTTGCATGATATCTTCAGACAAAATTATTTTCTGACTACCTTCAGGGAACAAGGTCTCTAAGGCTAGGAAAGTGATTTGCGGATTTTTTATATTGTTATTGCAACAATATAAATTTTTAAAGGAAGTAGGTTGAGGAGAAGCAACAAGATGGCTGTGTAGGTAAATGCAGTACGTACATCCTCCCACAACCACATCAAAATTACAACTAAAATACAGAACAACCATCGTTCAGAACAGCTTAAAATGTGTCTGAATAGAAAACCTACAACTAGAGAATTAAAGAAGACAGCACATTGAGACTGGTCAGAAGGGCAAAGGCACAAAATGGGCTGGTCTGACACCCATGTATGGTGGTTTTAATTGAGAGGGATATCTTGACTGAGGAGGCCTCCCGTGAAGAGCAAGTGGTCCCAGACCCCCAACCCAGGTCTTCAGAGCTGGGAAGAGAAGTCCCCGTAACTTCAGGCTATAAAACCAGCAGGGATTGTGGCTGAGTGACACAGAGACTGATGGAGTCCCAGGCAATTCCTCTTTAAGGGCCGGCACATTGACTTATTCAGACTCACTCCCTTGGAGCTCCAGCACTGGGACAGCAGTTTGAAAGGATTTAGGGCCATACAGGAAGGAACTAAATTGTCTATCATCAGGGCAGGAATTGCGGGAGGGAGCTGTCTCCTAGATAAAAGTGCTGGCAGAGGTCATTGTTCCTCTGCTAAGATCTCCCCACACATAGAGCTCACTGCCAGGCACCATAGCTGAGTCTTAATCAACCTGTCCTATACTGTTTGCCTAGCCCTGAGATCACACCCCACCCAATTTGCAGCCTCACCCAAGCTGTTTGCAGTGGCTTTTCCATATAAATGGCCTGTTCTGGCTCAGGCTTCAGACTTTACTAAAATTTCTCAAACAAGTAGCAGCTGGACTCAGGGTGCCCCATACCTCTTGATAAATGACCCCAGGCTCGGCACTAGCAGCAGCTTTGCCAAGGTTCACAGCTTGGCCCCTCCTAGGTACCTACAAGCCCAACACAAGTAGCAGCCATCTGCAGATCATTCTATAACTCCTGCTGGGTCGGTGGCTTCAGGCAGGGCACAGACAGTGGCTGAATTTGCACCTTTCAGGAGGCCCCAGAGCCAGTGCACCTGGTGGACAACTTCAGGTTGTGCCAGATTACAACTGTATCTTATCCACGAGTGACACACTCAAGGGGTAGACTCAATGAGCACCAAAACCCCACTAAAGCAAGTCCTGTTCTATAGGGATGTCTCCTGCACAGCAGCTCTTCTGCTGTAGTCGCAGCTGGTCCTCACAGCCAATTGCCCTGGAGGTCAAGTCCTCCTAGTGATGCCAACAGCATTTAAGCTTCAACTACAACAGGTCATGGCACACTGCCTACATAGAAGCCACATCTAGAGTACCCAGCTCAGGTGACTGGGGAGGCTGAGCAACTAGGCCCTACAGGACACCTACTCCACAAGCCACTCTTACCAATTCCAAGATACATGTCAGCTCTACTTAATACATAGAAACAAACACAGGGATGCAGCCAAAATGCAGAGACAACAAAACATGTCAAAAATGAAAGAACAGGAGAAATTCCCAGAAAAAAGAACTAAATGAAATGGAAACAAGCATACTACTGGATATGGAGTTCAAGACAATGGTTATAAGGAGGCTCAAGGAACTTAATGAGAACTTCAAGGAACTTAGAACGTTGACAACATAAAAAAAGGACAAGCCAGTAATGAAAGATACACTAACTGAGCTGAAGAATAATTTACAGGGAATCAACAGTAGAGTAGAGGATGCTGAGACTTAAATCAGTGATTTGGAATATGAGGAAGAAAAAAAAAAACACAAAAAAACACACCCACTCAAAAGAGAAAAAAGAAAAAAGAATCCAAAAATATGAAGATAGTGTAAGGAGCCTCTGGGATAACTTCAAGCATACCAACATTTGCATCATGGGGTGCTGGAAGAAGAAAGAGAGAAAGAAATTGAAAACCTGTTTGAAGAAAGAATGACAGAAAACTTCCCCTACCTGGTGACAGAAACAAGTCTGGGAAATGCAGAGAGTCCCAAACAGGAGTAACACAAATAGGCCCACACCAGGACACTTCATAAAATGCCAACAGTTAAAGACAAAGAGAGAATCTTAAAAGCACCAAGAAAAAAGCAGTTAGTTGTCCTAGAGGCTCCTTATACTATCTTCATATTTTTGTTTTTATTTTTTATTTTTTGCTCCCTTGTAGAAAGGAATGCCCATACAGCTGTCAGCTGATTTCTCAACAGAAACTTTGTGGGCTAGAGGGAGTGGCAAGAAATATTCAAAGTGATAAAGCAAGACCTAAAACCAAGATTACCCAGCGAAGCTATCATGTAGAAAAGAAGGTCAGATAAAGAGCTTCATAGGCAAGAAAAAGTTAAAAGAGTTCATCAATACCAACCAGTATTACATGAAATGTTGAAGGGTCTCTTGAAGGAGAAGGAGGAGAATATGAACAAAAAATGGCAATAAATACCTATCTATCAACAATTGGATCTAAAAATCAAAATAAATGAACAAGGAACCTAATGAACAAAATAAACTGATGAATAAAATAGAGCCAGAGATGTGGAAACATGGAACAGAATTTCAGAGGGGTGTGTGGGAAGAGATGAATCAAAGACCATATCTGCATATATGCATTACCCACGGACACAGACTATAGGGTGGTAAAGGCTTCAGGTGGGGCAGGATCCAAGTGGAGGAGGGCATGGGGGGAAAATAGGAGGGACACCTGTATGTACTCAACAATAAAGATTTTAAAAAGAATTATTAACCATTTAAAAATAATAAAACCCTAATATGCAAATCAACCAAAGGAACAGGTTGCTATGATGCACACTGACCACCAGGAGGCAAACGCTCAACACAGGAGCTGCTTCCACAGGGGGAGTGCTACTTAGCCAGAAGCCGGGCTCACAGCTGAGCCCAGCAGCAGTGGCAGGAGCCTCTCACACCTCCAAAGCAGCGTTAAGGACCCCTTGGGGGATGTCTGACTGCTGGCGTAGGCCCATGGGGAGCAGACCTAAGCCAGCAGTCAGAGATCCCCCGAGGGGTCCCAGACTACGAGAGGGTGCAGGCCAGGCGGAGGGACCCCTCTCCCCCCTGTGCACGAATGTTGTGAACCAGGCCTCTAGTTAAAAAATAATAATAAAAAAAACAAAGGAAATAGGTTGACTGTTTATTAATTAGTCCTCTACCATACAAATGGCAGCCACTAGCCAGCTACATGTGATTATTGAGCGCTTGAAACCTGGTTAGTCTGAATTGAGATTTGCTGTAACATATTGAAGACTTAATTACAAAATAGGTAAAATACATCATTTGTTAATTTTTATACTGAATTATATGTTAAAATGATATCATTTTGGGTATATTGAATTAAATAAGACGTATTTTTAAAATTAATTTCACTCTTGACAGTACCACCCAGAGAACGAAGAACAAGAGTGCCGTCTTGAAGCGACTACTGCCATTCAGATTCCTCTTATTCCTGCAGCTACCTCTCCTGGGGATGGGGCTGACCCCCACAGGCCTCACACCCAATGGGAATAAGGCTCATTTGCTCCTGACATCTGCACCCCCTGGAGCCCTCAGTGTTTCCACCCTGCCCCTCCCAGAGGTTCAGTGTTTTGTATTCAATGTCGAGTACATGAATTGCACTTGGGACAGCAGCTCTGAGCCTCGGCCCACCAACCTGACTCTGCACTATTGGTACGGGAACTCTGGTCATGACAAAGTCCAGGAGTGTGGCCACTATCTGTACTCTTCAGGGATCACTTCTGGCTGCAGGTTGGGAAAAGAGGAGATCCATCTCTACCTAACATTTGTTGTACAGCTCCAGGACCCACAGGAACTTGGGAGGAAGACCAAAAAGAGGCTAACCCTGAAGGATCTGGTGATTCCCTGGGCTCCAGAGAACCTGACACTTCACAACCTGAGTGAATCCCAGCTAGAACTGAAGTGGAGCAACAGAGACTTGGGCCACTGTTTGGAGTACATGGTGCAGTACCGGAGTGGCCAGGACCGCAGCTGGATTGAACAGTCAGTGGGCCACAGCTGTAGCTTCTCCTTACCTAGTGTGGATGGGCAGAAATTCTACACGTTTCGTGTTCGGAGTCGCTATAACCCACTCTGTGGAAATGCTCAGCAGTGGAGTGAATGGAGCCACCCAATCCACTGGGGCAGCAATACTTCAAAGAAGCCCATAGAGCTCCCATCATTGTTTGCACTAGAAGCGGTGCTCATCCCCCTTGGCTCTATGGGACTGATTGTTTGCCTCATCTTTGTGTACTGCTGGCTAGAAAGGACCGTACCCCGAGTTCCTACCCTCAAGAGCCTAGAGGATCTGGTTATCAAATACCATGGGAACTTTTCGGCCTGGAGTGGTGTGTCTAAGGAACTGGTGGAGAGCCTGCAGCCAGACTACAGTGAAAGGCTCTGCCACATCAGTGAGATTCCCCCAAAAGGAGATGCCCTAGAGGAGGAGCCTGGGGGCTCCCCCTGCAGCCAGCATAGCTCTTGGACTCCCCCATGTTACACCCTGTAACCTGAAACTTGACCCCTGATACCCTCAGAACCCCAGAGTCCTGTAGCCCTAAATTGTACTCACCAGCCTGGGCCCAATGATCCCCTCATCCCAGCTGTGGCTGATTTTGAATTATGTGCCCCCTATTATTGCTTCCTCATTCAATATTTCCTTCTTAAGAATTGCCTCTTTATCCTGTACATATTTGTCATCTCCCTCAATCCAGCCCTTCCTCTTCCTAGAATTCTTTCTACCTCCCTCCCAGCTTCTTTCCATCTACCCTTCCGTTGTTCCTCAATCAATGAGGAATAAAGTTTCTGTTGCTAATAAAAATAAAGAAAGAAATAAAATTAGTTTCACTCTTTTTCACTTTTTTAAAATGTGGCTACTAGAAAATTATATTTGTGACTCATACTCTCGGACAGTTGCTGAATTAAAACCATTTTGAGCACCATCACCAATATGGACAGTTGTGTCTTGTGAGATCATTGCTAGGCATTTAAACCCCTAAAAGATCTTCCAGTCCTAGGCAGGCTTTTCCTTTACCAATTTTTTTTCCTTCTTTAGACTAGTGATTAGCTGTGTGTGTGCTCTTTTTCCATCTGCTGCCCCAGCTCTTTTTGTGCGCAATTCCTGCCTATTCCTTTAAGTGCTGTTCTGTTCTGTCATAGGCTGTCTGGGAAACAAGGGTCAACTGGTCCAGTGACTGGCTTTGGGCTGCGGCACAAGAATCCCTTGGCAGGTTGTTATTTCACTAGGTCAAAAGATTGGCCCAGAAAATTTTAATTTGAAAAAGCTCTTTTAGTAATTCTGTTGAAGAGGTTTAAGAATCCATGATCCAATATAATGGCTTTCAAACTTTTCTTTAGCAGCAGAATTTCTTTTCCAAGTGCAGTCTTAACATAGAATCCCAATATTTTTTTTTAAATGTGTTTTTATTGATTTTAGAGAGAGGAAGGGAGAGAGAAACACCGACCGCTTGCCTCCCACATGCACTCAGACTGGGGACTGAACCCACAACCTGGACTTGTGCCCTGACCAGGAATCAAACCAGCTGACCTCTCAGTGCACAGGCTGACACTCAACTGACTGAGCCACGCTATCCAAGGCTAGGATCCCAATATTTCAAAGGTAAAAACAAACCTATTCTGAATGAAGTGGGCCTGCAGACCTAGGGCATCAACAGCTCCACCTCCCTTTTCCTCTCCCACTTCTCATCCCTCACTAGCATGCAGATCTTTAGGGTTCTGTCGAACAAAGTTTGAGAAACCTTGATTGAGCCTTGTCAGGCATTCTTCTCCATAGCATTCCCCACAAGGGGTTCTCCAGTCTCCAGTGACCTCTCTCCAAAGGCGGAGATGCTGACAGTGATGTAATAGTAAAGGAGTTGCTTCACACTGACTGAAAACCAGAAGTCTGGTTTACTTTCCCTTCCTTCAAGTCCAAAGTTCTGTCCAAAAGTTCTCCCTTCCTTATCTTCTTTATATGTAAGAATAATGTTTCTTCTCTTGGTGAATTTTGATTTTTTAAAGTTGTTTCTAGAAAAGCATAAGTCATTTCTCTCAGAGATGTTAGAATTGTCTACAGTTTGTTTCTCTTCAGCCTCTTAGTAAGGAATATTTATCTGTACCAATGCAGGGATTCATGCACTGGTGTGGTCCCTCAGCCTACCCCCACGATAGCGAACCTATGACACGCGTTGTCAGCACTGACGTGCATAGCCATTTTCGATGACCGCATGCGGTCACATACAGAGAAGTATGTTTTTTTCTTGAAGTGACACACCACCCGGGTTATGCTCGACTTTTTGGCGAATTTTGACACACAGAGCTCAAAAAGTTGCCCATCACTGGCTTAACCTTGGGTATCAGCCAAAACCGGCAGTCCTGCATCCCCCGAGGGATGTAGTAGCGTGAAGGGCAGGCAGCTGGGGAGGAGTCCCGCTGTGCCTGCTGCAGCCACCACTTGGTAGGCTCGCCGCCGCTCTGCTGTGGTCTCCACGCGCCTGTCCAAGGGTGATACTGGCATGCCCATGATGGAGAAGCAGCCACGGGCTTGCACCCGGTTGGTCCTGATGCTGGTCCCGATGCTGGTCCTGGTACAGATGGAGGAGGGGTGCGCAGAGGGAGTGCCATGGCATTTGGTGCCCGTTGGTCAGCTGAGCAGCGCTCCCACTATGCGAGTGCACTGACACCAGGGGGCAGCTCCTGTGTTGAGTGTCTGCCTCCTGGTGGTCAGTGTGCGTCATAGCTACCGGTTAACCTTCTATATAATGAATAGGTATGATCCTCTTTAAATATTCTCTTGAGAAAAAATAGGCCCCTTTTTATTCAGTTTCTAATATCCTGAGAAAGATTTGCCCTACTGATTCTGGATATTTGTATTATTAGTATCTGCATCTGCCTATAGTTTTTTTAAATAATTTGGTAAAATGAATTTCACACAACATAAAATTAATCATTTTAAAGTGAGCAATTTAATGGCATTAATTACATTCACAATTTTGTGAAGCCAGCACCTCTGTCCACTTCCAAAATGTTTCCATCACTCCATAGTAAAACCCCTCACTCATAAAGCAGTTTATCCTCACCCTGCTGTCCCCAGCCCCTGACAGTCACTGCTCTGTGTTCTGCCTCTACAGATTTGCTTCTTCCAGATATTTCATATCGATGGAATCATATGATAGGTGACTTTTCGTGCCTGGCTTCTTTCACTTAACATAATGTCTTGGAGGTCATCCATACTGTGGCAATCTCAGTACTTTATTCCTTTTTATGACTAAGTAATGTTCTTTTGTATGTGTATGCCACAGTTGGTTTATCCATTCACCCACTGATGGAAATTTGGACTATTCCCACCTTTTGACTCTTGTGAATAGAGATTCTTTGAACATGTGTATATATGTACTTGTTTTAGTCCTTGTTTTCAATTCTTTGAGGTGTGTACCCAGGAATATAGTTGCTAGGTCACATAGTGAATCTAGGTTTAACTGTTTGAGGATCTACCAAACTATTTTCCATAGTGACTGAACCATTTTATATTCTGATAGTCTTCTAATTATATTTAGTACATTGGTTAATTTGAGCATGGGGGAGGGGGGCAGGCATTGACATAAAGCTGTATTCAGAATGCTTTTGAGAAATGGCCAAGAGATCTGTCCGCATTGAGCAAGTTAAACAGTTACTTGGAAAAATCACTCCTCATTCCATGCTGTTCCAAGTGTAAGTGTGTAGCAACTTTTCAGGGGAACCCTGACATTTATAAGAAAGCAGAAAGCAATTATATTATCAGCTAGGCCATTGGCTTTCAAGCTTTTTGGCGTGATCCACAGTAAAAAGTGCAGCTTACATCATGGACCAGTATACATAAAATATGCTTATGAAATAGGAACAAAAGTTTTCTGTCCATTTTTACCATGTGACACATGCCCAGATAGTTTCCATTTATGTTTTTCTACCCTGTTTATTTCTCTTTTTAATTGTCAGACTAATTTGATTTCTTGACTCACTAAGAGCTGTGACCTTTTGTTTAAAAAAAAATACTGGTCTAAGCCATTCTCTGTAGATCCAAGGCAGGACCTGTATGTTGTAAAATGTCTTCCTATCTAATAAAAGAGTAATATACAAATTGACTGCACCTCTGCTATACCCACCAGCCATGCCCGCTGGAGCGAATATGCAAATAAACCCAACCAAGATGGCTGTGGCCACGGAGAGTAGGAGGGAGGCTTGGGTTTCCTCGGCAATGAAGGAAGCCAAGCTTTCTGCCTGACCTTGCCAGCTCAGGCCTCCACCCAATACTACAAAGTTTCAATTATGGATGATATATCCCAATAGAAATGGCAGTAGCCACGGAGCAAGCAGAAGGCTTGGCTCTGCTCCAGGCTACAAAGTTTCAATTGTAGAACATAAATTAATCCCAGATCCCAGGGCCTCCGCTTGGTTCACTGAGGGGCTTGGCCAGTGTGTAAACCAACCTAGGCCCCTCGCCCAGGCTGCCCCACTCTCCTAGGGAACCCCCACCCTGATCCGGGACACTCTTCAGGGCAAACCAGCTGCTCTCCCCACCCCCCCCCCCCATGCACCAGGCCTCTATCCTATCTAATAAAAGGGCAATATGCAGATTGGCCATCACTACAACACACAAGATGCCGCCATGTGGTCAAAGATCCTGCCCCCATGTGGACACAAAATGGCCACCACAAGATGGCCTGCAAGGGAGGGCAGTTGTGGGTGATCAGGCCAGCAGGGGAGGACAGTTGGAAGGGACCAGGCCTGCAGGGCAGGGCAGTTGGGGATGATCAAACCTGTCGGGGAGGGCAGTTAGGGGTGACCAGGCTGGCAGAGGAGGGAAGTTGGGGGCAAACAGGCTGGAAGGGGAGCAGTTATACATTAATCAAGTTGACAGGGGAGTGGTTAGAGGGTGACCAGGCTGGCAGGCAGAAGTGGTTAGGAGCAATCAGGAAGGCAGGCAGGCAAGCAGTTGGGAGCCAGCAGTCCTGGATTGTAAGAAGAATGTCCAACTGCCGGTGTGATTGGGCCTAAACGGGCAGTCGGATATTCCTCAAGGGGTCCTAGATTGGAGAGAGTGCAGGCTGGGCTGAGGAACACTCCCTTCCCCCGTGCACGAATTTCATGCACCAGGCTTCCAGTTCTATTATATAACCCATTTAAATAATAGTTTCCAGAATTCCAATTGAGTTCAGATATCAAGAATTAAATCTTTTCTTATTATATAGTATGAATTTTTTTTAATCATTGTATTTACCTCTGATTCCTCTCGTCCTGTTACATACATAGTTCTTTAATACAGATAAATATTTTCTCTGTCTACCTTATGACATTTTTCATTAGAGATTAAGTTTATTTTATTTATTTTAAAAATATTTTAATCTTTATTGTTCAGTTTTTTAATTATGTTGTTCCCCTTTTTTTCTCCCTATAGCTCCCCTCCACTGGTACCCATCCCACCCTCTGCCCTTACCTCCCTCCCACTGTCCTCTCCCATTGGTGTATGATTTTTGTCTAGTCTCTTGCTGCATCTCCCACACCCCTTTTCTCCCCAAGAATTGTCAGTCCATTCCCTCTCTATGCCTATGATTCTGTTATATTCACCAGTTTATCCTGTTCATCAGATTTTTAATTCACTTGATTTTTATATTCATTTGTTGATAGATGCATTAATAATTTTTATTTTTACCTTTTTCTTCTCCCTCTTCTTAAAGAATACCTTTCAGCATTTCATATAATATTGGTTTGGCGGTGATGAACTCCTTTAACTTTGGCTTATCTGCAAAGCACTTTATCTGACCTTCAATTCTGAATGATAGCTTTGCTGGATAGAGTAATCTTGGTTGTAGATTCTTGCTATTCATCACTTTGAATATTTCTTGCCACTCCCATCTGGCCTGCATAGTTTCTGTTGAGAAATCCACTGACAATCATATGGGTGCTCCCTTATAGGTAACTAACTGTTTTTCTCTTGCTGCTTTTAATATTCTCTCTTTGTCTTTTGCTCTTGGCATTTTAATTATGATGTGTCTTAGTGTGGTCCTCTTTGGATTCCTATAGTTTGGGGTTCTGTATGCTTCTTGGATTTTAAGTCAATTTCTTTCACCAGGTGTGGGAAGTTTTTGGTCACTATTTCTTCAAGTGGGTTTTCATTATCTTGCTCTCTCTCTTTTTCTGGTACCCCTATAATTTGGATGTTGGAATGCTTGAGGTTGTCCCAGAGGCCCCTTACACTATCTCCAATTTTTTTGTATTCTTTTTGCTTCTTGCTTTTCCGGCTGAGTGGATTTTGCCTCTTTGTATTTAAAATATTTGACTTGGTTCTTGCGGTCCTCTAGACTGCTTTTAGGTCTTTGTATAATATTTTTTATTTCAGTCAGTGTATGCTTAATTTCTAGTTGGTCCTTTTTCATATCCTCAAGGGTCTCGTTCAT
Source organism: Antrozous pallidus (assembly GCA_027563665.1). Lineage (NCBI taxonomy): Eukaryota > Metazoa > Chordata > Mammalia > Chiroptera > Vespertilionidae > Antrozous > Antrozous pallidus. The sequence goes on from CM050508.1 coordinate 48,578,958, forward strand.
ATCCTCGAGGGTCTTGTTCATATCCTAATAGGTCTTGTTCATTTCCTCGTAGGCCTTGTTCATTTCCTTGAAGGTCTCATTAAGTTCATCGGCCTTTTCTAGGAGCCTCTTGAAAAACCTTATAACCGTGGTTTTGAACTCTATGTCCAGTCGGTTTTTTTCCCCTCCATTTCTTTCAGATCTGATTTCTTTCCATGTCTCTGCATTGTGGCCGCTTTCCTGAATTGGTCGATTAGCTTTGTGTGGTAGATGTCCTCTAAGGGACAGTGGCTCAGCCTCCCCAGTTACCTGAGGTGGATACTCTTGGTGCAGCCCTTTATGGGTTGCACAGTCTTGTTGTAGTTAAGCCTAGATTATTGTTGTTAGCACTAGGAGGGTTTGACCTCCAGGCCAATTGGCTGTGAGGATCAGCTGTGCTCAGGTTGGATGGGTGGAGTCTCTGGGCTGAGCAGTCAGCCTTCATTTCTCGTCAGCTCTGTCCTATGCAGCACCTGGGTCTCTGTGCCTGGTGGTAATGGCTGCATGCACTTCTGAGAGAAAGCTGCCGCCGAACTCTACCTGCTGCCAGACAATTTAGCCTCTCCCCAAATGAGTCTACATACCCAAAGTCTCACCCAGGGTTGTAAAACAATGCAGTCCAGGAGTTTCCCGAACCAGAGAGTAAGTCACGAGTCTTCTCTGCACGCTCACATGCTTCTGCTGTTCCCAAGTTTACAGGCCCTCTCCACAAGCTCACCCTCTCCACAAGCTCGCAGACCTCTGCAGCGCCCAAGCTTCAGCATGCTTCCTTACTGTCCAGTTTCTCCCAGTATAGTGTGGGTTCCTCGGACCTTGCCCGGAACTGGGCAATCAGTGCAGTGGGACGCCTTTGTCTCCCTCCTTGTTCGAGAAAACCAGCCGGGTTTGCAACTGCCCTCCCTATCTGCTCGTACATGCGCACAGCCCCAAACTTCTGACTCTGTGCGTATCCTGAATGTTGCCCTCCACCACTGCTCTGAGTCACAGTGTCCTATCTTTACGTCTATTTGTGGAATTTTCACTCAGCCAGCTTTCTGGTGATTCTGAATGATATTTGTTCTGTCATTAAGTTGTAGTTTTGAAATTGTTGTGTGGGGCAGCAAGATAGGTGTTTACCTATGCCGCCATCTTGGTTCCTCCAAGCAGTCTTAGAGATTAGTTTAGATGTTGAGCACAGTCTGGCTAGCTGTCTAAATTTGGGAAGTTACTTTATCTGTGCCTCAGATTTTTCATCTTTAAAATGGAATATTATCTATTTTATAGGATTGCTGAGAGGATTAAATTAGTACATATCCTATATAATAAAAGGCTAATATGCAAATTGATGGAATAATGGAACTAGTCGCTATGACACGTACTGACCACCAGGGGGCAGACACAGCACAGGGGAGTGCCGCTCAGCCAGAAGCTGGCCTGACAGCTGGAGAGTACAGCAGTGGTGGCAGGAGCCTCTTCCTGTTCCGTGGCAGCACTAAGGATGTCCGACTGATTGCTTAGGCCTCCTCCCCCTAGGCAGCTGAGGGATCTGCCCCACCCCCCAAGTGCATGAAGTTTCTGCACTGGGCCTTTAGTACAGTGGTCGGCAAACTGCAGCTCTGTTGACTAATGAGTTTGCCAACCACTGTTATTGTTCCTTGTATAATATAAAGTGTATACACATAGTAAATAAGCAACACATAAGAATCAGCTATCTTATTGTAACCATTTTCTATCATGTACTTTAGTTAGTTAGGTATCTATTTTATCTTCATTATTAGGTTAATATGTTTCTTCAGAGAAGAGTTTAGCTATATCTGTATCATAGCTATCTTCCTCATTTAATAAACACCTAATAAGTATGTTTGAGTAAGTGGATCAATATAGAAAAATATGAGATCCCGTTCATATCTATCAGAAGTTTATAACTAGACTGAGAGTCAATATAGTGGCTAAATATGGACTTCAGAATTTTAAAAAATCTGAATTTAAATTTTGACTCTACCCCTTTCAAGGTATGTGAACTTGAGCAAGTTCCTTCAGGGGAGTTTGCAAGTATTAAAGGACATAAATATGTAAAACTCTTAGTAGTAAGTTACAACTAAAAGACATCATTCTTATTAGATGGAGAATTGACATATATACCAATGAATAAAGAAACAATAAAGAGGAGTGCGTGCAAGGTCATATGATGAAAAAATGAAGAACATACTAATGGTCTGCAGAATAAAAGACATTCCTTCTCTCTAAAGATACTTCTCTCCAAGAACCTCTCTGTTATTTTCAATTACTTTGTTACAATAAATTCCCAGAAGTATAATTCATAGATCAAACAGTATAAGGCGTTTTTCCCCCTTGGGTAGTGGTGGTGGTGGTGGTGGTTGTTAAATACTTGATTGTTTTCCGTTTGTTTGTCAGTTATTTGTTTCTATGCTTAAATTCTATTGCAATTGTATTTATTGCTTATAAACTGGAATGGTTCTTATTGCTGTCTGTTGGGTCTGGGTATACATGAATCAGACTTTTCCAATATAAAGAACTGCCGTAAAACTGCGGTTTTGAGGAAGTCCCATAAATACAGTAGGAGCATTTTATAGGTTTCAGTGGGGACTCTAACTGTACGGTGGAAAATCCGTTCCGCAGTGGCTCAGGGTGTGATATTACCCTCACTTAGCAGTTAAGAAAATGAAGCAACATAAAGAACAGTGTAAGGAAGTTAGAGCAATTTGAAAAATAACTAAAGCCCGTTAAATGCTTAGGAAGAAGCAAGTTAAACTAACAGTTTAAAACATGCTTAAAGCTAAAGACCACATATACTCTCATTGTCTCAGAGCTTGGTTCTTTATGGGGAAATGAATTGTTCTATTTTCTTTCTTATATGTTGTAGAAATTTACAGATGGCTTGTCCCAGCCTTAATAATACTTTCTTTTTTTAATTCCTCACCAGAGGATATGTTTTTCGTTTGTTTCTTTCTTTCAATGTAATTTATCCCTTCTAAGTATACAGTTCAGTGATTTTCAGTGAATTTATAGTTATAACCATTACCTCAGTCCAATTTTAGAGCATTTACATTACCCTAGGAGGATTTTTTTTATGCCCTTTACAATTCCCAGTCACAGGCAATTACTAATCCACTTTTTGTTTTTATATTTTAGCATTTTCTGGACATTTCATAGTAATGGAATCATGCAATGTGTGGCCTTTTGCATGTGGCTTCTTAGCATGATGTTTTTGAGGTTCATTCAAGTTATGTATACCAGTAGTTTGGTGGGTTTTGGTGCAGAAATACTCTTATCCCATTGTGTGATTATTACACATTTATTTATCCTTTTATTCTTTGATGGGTATTTAAGTTGTTACCACTTTTGGGGCTGCTATGTGAATATTCGTGTTTATGAATATTTTTTTGTGAGAACTTATGTTTTCAGTTCTCTTGGATGTAAACCTAAGAATAGAATTTCTGGGCCAGAGGACAAGTTTTTATTGGTTTGAGAGAGAGAAAGTTCAGTGTGACAGAGAAACACCAATTGGTTGCCTCCCGTCAAACCCACAACCTAGGTATGCGCCCTGGCTGGGAATGGACATCATTTTGGTGTACAGGATGATGCTCCAGCCAACTGAGTCACCCAGCCAGGGCAATAATACTATTTTTTAAAATAAACTATTTGTTGCCTTTAATAATATTCTGTATATGGGGGGCAAAAGTAGGTTTACAGTTATGAGTATGCAAAACAGTTTATTCTTATATTATTATTTATTCTATTATTTTCATGTGAACAACTACTGTAAGCCTACTTTTGCCCCACCCAGTATATTTATGTGTACAGAATACAAAGTATAGTTGTCAGCTCAAAGTGATTCCTCACATATATTAAAATAAGACAAAACAAAAGTCTATTCTAATCTGATTCATTAGAGCAAGTGACAAAACTGCTTAATGATTATTTGGATTTTAAATAATTAGGTTTTATTCGAAATAATGGTGGTTAAAGTTTCATCTGTGAAACTGAGCTTTGCATTATCATTTGCTTTTCCTGGGGACTTCAGTATACCAGTTCTAATTCTTCTCAAAAGATTGCCGTTTCTCACCTTTCGGTGGTATATTTATAGGCAGTTCACTGGAATACATCCTCTCATATCTGATTACATACACATTACTTAAAAATAGCACCAAGCTTATCATCATTCTACCCAAACCGACGCCTTATTCTGTCACTGATACCCCAGTTTTTTTGATATTCAGTTTTAAGATCTTGAAATGATTCCTGACTCTTCTTATTCTACTTCCCACAACATCTAGCTAATCTCCAGGACATAACAGCTTTGTTTTTTTTCCAATGCCTCTCCCTCCACTCCTCCTTTCTGTTTTTCATTGCCACCACCTTAACCCTGGGACTCATTACTCCTAGATCACTGCACTGGTCTTCCAGTTGGTCTCCCACCCTCCAGTCCCTCCCCACCTAAACCGTTCACACTTGAGATCCTCTGATTTGGAGCTCTTAACTTCATCTGCAATTATCCAAGAAAACCAATCAAAATTGATTTTTTTATTGTTTCCTGTACAGACTGTCCACAGTCCCAACGTCATATATATATATATATATATATATATATATATATATATATATATATATCAGTTAATGGTTGTCAGTCTCCATGATGATGCACCTCAGGACTTTTATAATTTATCCCTTTCTCCTCAGTGGGGTAGCTTTAAATATCATAAGCTATTAATGTTGGTGATATATTTTATAATTTTCAATAAGCACATTTCAAATTATATAGAACTTCAATTCTTGTGTATATTTCATTATTGTCTAGAAAAAAAAACCAGTTTATTCCAAGAAATCACTCACTAAAGTTTTACCAGTTGCAAAAAAAGAAATGCAAACTTTGTAAAAACAAAACGAAATCACCTTTTTATATAAAGATGCTGCTTTTTATCCCAAGAAAGACATTTTTGTGGCAAAAAAATAATATCTTCTCGTAATGGGAAAATACATATTGAAACTAAAAAATACTTAAAGAAAATGCCAATTCTTAGAAAAGTGGCTTTTTTATATCTATATCAAGTAGTCTAAAATTTAAATGTAAATGAACCCATTTATAGAAATTAAGGCAGCTAATAAGAAGTCTAAAGTTACTTTAAAAACTGAGGATAAGCACAAAGTATTTTACAAGTATTGTAAAAAGAGTATTCAAAAACCATTAAAGAATGCCCTGTTCATAAACTAACAAAAACGCAAATGAATTTAGTCTTAGAGTAAAATACAGTGAACCACGCCAGCACCTAAATAATCATGCGCCATAATGGTGCTTCTGGGACCTGACTCACTTCAGCAGTCATTTCCAAAAGGTGCCTGGGGCTTGCAACACAACCAGTTTTAAACAAAGAAACCAGAGAGGTTCCAGGGTTGTCCTGGCACTTATCAGAAGGCACATCTGACACAAAATATATTCAGTCGACGTGGAATTAGTTTGTATCATTTGTCTTTGCCTAATCTAGAATGACAGATGCATCCCCTCCCGCCTTTTTCCGGCCTTCTTCAACTGTAAAGCATGTTTTACAGTTGTTTTATTTTCTTATAGGGATCATATGCAATGGTCAAAAGAGGAAGAAGCAGCTGCCAGAAAAAAAGTAGAGGAAAACTCAGCCGAGCGAGTCCTTTTGGAAGAGCAAGGTAGGCAGCTAACTGTGGTAGCAGCTCCCGGAGCCGGAGCCGGTTTTTCTGTTTGACCTGCCACTGACTCAGTTCACACCTGAGGCTTTTTCTCCTGATTGTGTCATTGCTTTGGCGAGCTCTTTGCTGCTACCATGTACTTGTTCCATTTGGGAGAATGCCCAGTTTTCCCAGTACAGTGGGACCAACTTAATGAAATAAATTATGTATTCACCTTGTACTTGCTCTTTTTTTTAGTCATATTGTTGCTCTTTCTGGAAGACACACACACATAGGTGGCATTTCAAACAAGATATGAAAATATAACTTTAAATTTTTCCTCTCGTTGGGAGTCTTTTAGTATTTGCTTTGCGTTTCACTTGTTAGGAATGTTCAACAAATTCAAACACTTTCAGCAAAGAAGGTAAAGTCATATCAAAATGTTGCTGGTCTCTTAGGATAAATATAAAGTTCCACTCTGTAAGGATTTAAGGTAACTTTTCTTGAAGGTCATTGATAGTTAGAGTTTAATTCAGATAAAGACTTGCCAGGCCTCCAAAAAATGGCTTCTGAAAAATTGATCTGTGCGACTATCACAAAAAAAGAAAATGTGTTGGTAAGGTGTAGAGAAATGGCAACTCTTTTGCATTGTTGGTTGAATTGTAAAATGGTGCAACCTTTATGGAAAGCAGTATGGAACCACCTTAAAAATGAAAAGGGAAGCTACCATATATGATCTAGCAACCTTGCCTCTGGACAAAGCAAAAAGAAATAGAAAGCAGAGTTTTGAGAGATATTTATATATCCATGTTCATAACAACGCTATTCATAGTAGGCAAAAGGTGGAAACACTCCAAATGTCCATCGATGAATAAAAAGATAAACATACTGTGGTAAGATACATACAACGGATTATTGCTCAGCCTTAAAAAGGAAGGAAACTCTACCACATATTGGAACCTGGAGGAACCTGTGAAATGAAATAAGCTGGTCACAGAAAGGCACATGCTATATAATTCCACTTATGTGTGAAAAACGTAGTCCTTTTCGTAGAAACAGAAAGTAGAAGGGTGGTTACCAAGGCCTGGGGGACAGGGAAACACCAGAGTTGTTGTTTAATGGTTGTGAAATTTCAGATTTGCAAGATGAAAAAGTTCTAGACATCCGTTCAACACTATGGAACTGTACACTTAAAAATGGTTAAGATCGTAAGTTTTATGTTATGTGTTTTTCACCATAATTTTTTTAAAAAGTAACCCCCAAAATGACCTCTGTCCTTTCTACATTGCTGGGAACCCACAGACATTCTGCCGAACAGCTGTAGATAGGATTTTTTTTTTTTACCTTATTTTGCTTAAAATAATTGTTTCTTAACACAGCTTGGTTCTTTATCCTTAAAAAAAAAAAACTTATTGAAGTAGCAAATGCGGAAATTTACACAACCTATAAGTGAATTCTCAGAGAGCTCAGTGAATTTCCCAAACACCCACCTCAAGAAACAGAAACTTCTCATGTTCCATCTCCATTACCATACTTCCCCCAACCCCTCAGGCCCTACAGTGAGCAACCATTGTTCTTCCTTCTGACGATAGGTTAGTTTTGTCAGAACAGTTTGGTTCTGGTTGTGACCATTTCTCATTCACTCTTGTGGCAAAATCTGGGTACCTCTGAGATGGAGCAAGTCAGGAAGCTATGGTCACGGATCAAATCCAGCCCACTGCCTGTTTTTATACTTCATCCATGGACACAGACACACTCATTTATTTACATATTTTCTGTGGCTGCTTTTGAGCTATGTTTACAGAGCTGAATAGTGGCGACAGAGACCATATATAGCCCACAATGACTACTCACTAACTGGCCCTTCGAAGGAAACGTTTGCCAATACCTGACATACAATTTTCGGGATAGATTTGGTCAGCTGTCCCAGGCTCCCTAGGGAAAGGTATTTACATTCCTCCTTGCAAGCCAAGCTAGTGAAAATCACTAATCCCACTGGTAGTTAACTATCGTTCTAGTGGCTTTGGTCTACAATTGAGGCTAAAGTTTGAAGGGAAGGTAACCCGAGCTACTGAGGCAGCCCTCCTTAGCTGCCCTTACCAGTGAAGGGGCAGTGCTGCGTCTTATCCTCTAGCATCCATTGCTATTCCTTAGAGCTTGCTCTCGTTTCTTACCCCCAAGCTTACACGTGTCCTGGAGAGTGGACAAGAAAGAAGAGCACCTGACCCACAATGGAGCTGTTCTATTTTTATGAGCTCCCGGCCATGCAGTCCAGGGTGGGCTATGGCCCAGGAATTGGATTTGAGGGTGCATACCAGTGGCAGTTCTGCTTACAGATCAGCCAACATTGCATTCCTTTCAGGAGCTCTGTCATTCTGTTTCTGAGGAAGTATAATTTTGCTTCTTTGCCAGCAGCTGCACAGACATATTTTCCACATTACTCAAGCTTCTGCTAGTGGCCACCTGATGTGACAGAGTCAAGCCTAAACCGAATTAAAAGTGATCAGTCACCTTAATTCATTTCCCACAGATTAAAAATTATGTACAATATATTTCACTTGATCATTAAAAAAAACGAGGATTTTTTTTCACACTCTTGAATATTTCTGTTTGGAACATAAAGAGATGAGCAGTGCTGATAATGTTCCCTTGCAGTGCGCTGCACGTGGCTGCCTATTTTGGCCTATTTATGTTAACAATGAACTTGAGTGAAGCTAATGAGAAGGTTATTTTAGGGCCCTGGAAACCGCGGTAAAGGAAAATGACAGTTCCCACAGAATCATAATGTGACTGAAATAGGAAGGTGGTGACTGGGCTCTCTCTGTGGAAGCAGGAAAGCAGGCTTGAGAGGACTGATGATACTGCTTTGAAGCATTTGGCGTGTGCTTATTAGCATGACCAGTCTCTTTCTGAGCAAGTTTTCTGGCTGTCATGGAGACACAGAACAGAAGATTCCATTGTAAAATGACTCGAAGTGATCGAGGTTTCTGCTGCGTCCTGTCTGCATCCCCCCGTAACACTCCACTCCTCAGTGGGGTGGACCTCATACATGTCAGGGAACGAGGAGAGGGCCACACAGGGAGGGTGCCCCGTTCATCACACTAAGCAAGGTTGCACGTGGCAGAGAAAGAACACTTTTGTTCTGAGGAGCTGATGAGTGACAGGACATTGCAGTGAGAGTAAAAGCCTAGCTGGCCACCCAGCCCACTCTCTGCCAGGGATCACAGAGCTGCGAGTCTGCGGAAGCTGATCTGGTGAGGCTTCTGGTCTGGTATTTACCGTCGCCGGTGAATATGGGTCAAGGTGAATAGATCCGTTTAAAGGCTCTACTGACCCAAACTTTGTGAAAACCCAAAGGAAGCTCTGACCCAGTTCTCCCAGTGCCTCTATCATCCCTTCTTACCTAGGAGAGTCCGAAGTCTTTAAAAGAGCCAGTTTTCTCCTATCACAAACTATCCCATTTACAGATTGTTATACAGCATGAGCTTATCTTACTTACTTTAATGCCACTGGGAGGAAATGCTGCTAGTTGTTCTCCGATTCTGGCCAACACCCCAGCATATTTCTTTCTATCTTTTTTTTTTTTAATATAAATTTTTATTGATTTCAGAGAGGAAGGGAAGAGAGAGGTAGAAACATCAATGATGAGAGAGAATCATTGATCAGCTGCCTCCTGCATGTCCCACACTGGGGATTGAGCCCACAACCTGGGCCTGTGCCCTGACCAGGAATCGAACCCTGACCTCCTGGTTCATAGGTCGACGCTCAACCACTGAGCCACACTGGCTGGGCCCCACCGTATTTCTCTGTGTGTGTCGGTCTGTCCTGTCATTCCCATATCCTTTTTCTCACCTGTTGTCCCAGCTGTTGATGAGAATTGAAATCAGGAAACACCCTCACAATTGTGAAAATAAGAACTTACCCATCACAGATGACAGCCATTTTTTGCTGTGAGATGGTTGACATTTTGTTTTTGTGATTAAAATGTATAGCAACCAAGCTCTCCTTAGCAATATTTCTTTCAATTAGATGCCCAGATTAATGATTTTTAATACCACATATTCTTTGTTAAGTTCTTTTAAATTTTACTGTAGACTATATTTCTTATAAAAACAGGTTAATTTGAGAAACGAGAAAAATTCATTTGGCCGTTTTTCAGTTAACATGATTCCCTACATAATAAAAGGCTAAAATGTAAATAGGCCAAACAGGGGAACACCCAAACAACCGGTTGCTCTGACGTGCGCTGACCACCAGGGGATGCGCACAGAACCTGGTGGGCTTGGGCAGCAGTTGGCAGAGCGTGACATGGTGGGCATCGGTTGCGGTGGGATGGTGGAACAGGTGAGCAGGGGTGCCAGACCAAGGAGGGGGCACAAGTTGCTGTCTTTGCTCCCACACACTGCGGTCCCCCCCCAGCGCTTGCACCTGATATTGGTGCCATCAGCAGATGCAGGCAGTGTGCCTGCCAGCCCCAGTCACCCCTCAGGGCTTCCCTAACTCCCCCTGCTCCTGAGGGGCTATCAGGGCCAGGAGCTGTAGCTCACACCTGCTGCTGGCGTTGGCCCTGCTCGAAACCCACTGCAAGCACCTGGTGCCAGTTCCAATGGCGATGGCTCAGCTCCATCAGCGGGTGCAAGCAGTGTTGCCGTCTCTGATCGACTCTGAGGGCTTCTCCACCTCCCCCTGTTCCTTATGGACGATTGGGGCAGCAGCCACTGCCGCTCTCACCCGCTGATGGCACCAGCCCTGCTCACACCCACTGCTGGTGCCGACCCCAATCGCTTCACTCTGTCAGTCGAGCAGGACCGGTGCCATCAGCACATGGGAGTGGGGGCAGTGGGAGCAGGGCTGCCAGCAGACAGGGGACAGGGAGCCATGGTGGAAGGGGCTGGGAGGGGCCATAGAGGATGGGCCAAAACCCACCCCTGTGCCCACCACAGCCTCACGGTCCACAGTTCCTTTCAAGGTGCACTGGGCCTCTAATATTTTATAATTTTCTAAAAACATCTCCAGTGTGTTATATCTCAGCTAGCTATTTAGCAAATGTAATGGGTTTTTAAAACTTAATAGCAAAAGCAGCTGTGATTTTTACTCTAAAATATCCTTATAAATAACTACCTAGCTAGGATGAGTTATCTATGTCAAGCCAAATAATAAAAGAATCCCATTAGACCTTACCTTGAATAACTTACCACTTGAGAGTATCCTATGTGGGGGAAAAAAAGTAGCTATAATTTTTTTGTGCTGATAAATTTAGGGTATTGTTTATAAGTCAGCTTTAATTTAAAAGTTCACGCAGTGCTCTTAGAAATGTACTTTTCATTTCATAACTTAAAGAGTTTTCTTTTATTAGACAACAAGAGGCCCGGTGCACAAAATTCATGCACAGGGGGAGGAAAGGTTGTTCCTCAGCCCAGCCTGCACTCTCTCCAATCTAGGACCCCTCAAGGGATGTCCAAATGCCCTCTCACAATCCAGGACTGCTGGCTCCCAGCTGCTCACCTGCCTGACTTCCTGTTGCCCCTAACCACTTCTGCTTACCAGCCTGATTGATGTCTAACTGCTCCCCTGCCAGCCTGTTTGCCCCCAACTTCTCTACTCTGCTAGCCTGGTCGCCCCTAACTGCCCTCCTCTGCAGGCCTGGTCCCCCTCCAACTGCTTTCTCCTGATGCCCATCTTGTGGTGGCCATCTTGTGTCCACATGGGGGCAGGATCTTTGACCACATGGGGGCAGCCCTCTTGTGTGTTGGAGTGATGGTCAATCTGCATATTACTCTTTTATTAGATAGGATGGTGAACTTTATCAGTGACATGTGGAAATTACCAACTTTGAAAGCTCAGGTATTTGCATAATTGATGTGCAAAAGTAACTTTAAATTGCTTTTTGTTACACTGCAACTTAGAATAAATTTTCATAATTCATATTAATCATATCATAGATGTCAGATACATAAATGGTTTAATTCATTTTCTTAGTTATGATATTCAGTGTGATTCAGAGTAAATTCTGAATACTTAAGTGTTGTTAGTGTGTCATATTCCTCCTTCCCCTCAGCAGTACTGAATTTATTAAGTGAATAATTGAGAAGATGCTTCATTTGGCTGTGTTTAAACAGATCACTATATCCTTTTTATTGCCATTGGCATAGAACAATTAATTCTGACTTGGCAATCTAGGAATGTGAAAGGAAAATAATATTCTTCCACGAAAAATTGATCATTAATATACCTATTTAGAAGGTCAGTTGGACCAGATAAAGACAGGGCAGATGTTCTTTTATCATTATTGGCCTGAACTTGAGGTAGTTAACAACAGCAGGTTGAAACTAAATGTTTCACTCATGGTCAAAAAAGTGGCTCTTCCAAATCCCCTGTGATCACAGGTACCCTTGCAGTTCAGGAAATTAAATCATACACTGAAAGTGTTTATGTTGTCTCATAACCATGCGTTTGATTGAGCTTCCGTGGGGTCTCAGAAGCTGTCATGCATTACTGGTAACTATGGAGTTGCCAGGATTGATTGGAGATACTACTGAAAACACAACTTTAAAAAGCAAAAAAAAAAAAAAAAAAGGGAATGAGTTACAGCCCATTAAACTTTCCCCATCCTATCCTAAGAGCTGTTTCTGTTTTGTTTCTATGCCACAAACTCATTTATTCTCATAGAGCATTTAATGTTGCCATTGCTCACCCTAATTTCCTCATATAACTTTGCATATATATTGATATTTTATATAATTTAAATGGGTTTTAATTGTGTATTTCTGACCAGTTTTTATGAAGGTTTACTCCAATCAGTATTATTTTTAAACTTAGTTATACTGATTATAAGTCATGCTGAGGTTTTCATTTTAACTTGGTGTTTCATAATGAGAAGAAGGTACAGAATTAGAAAAACAGATTAATTTGCAACAGCATGGATGGACATAGTGGGTATTATGCTAAGTGAAATAAGCCAGACAAGGTAAGACAAATACCATATGATATCACTTATATGTGGAATCTAAAGGACAAAGTAAACAAACAAAATTGAAACAGACTTACACATTCAGGAAACAAACTGATGGAGGCCAGAGGGGTGGGGTGCAGTGGGGTAGGATAAAATAAAATAATGGGATTAAAAAGTGCACATTGATAGCCTTGGAATAGTCACAGGGATGAAAGGTAAAGCATAGGAAATAGAGTACGAACTATCTGTGGTGCCAGGTGGGCACTTGAATTATCAGAGGAAATACTTTGTAACCTACATGAATGTCCATCCACTATGCTAAACACCTGAAACTAATACAAAATAATGTTGAACATGAAAAGAAAAAGTATCAGCAGAAATCTGGAAAGAAAAACAGATTATTTTCAGAGGTATTCTGGAGGGGCTACTATTGATTTTCTGTTAGGAAGGCAGTGTAGTGTAATGGTGTTAAGAGCATGAACTTTAAAGTTTGATAGACTTGGTCCAAGTCCAGGCTCTGATGGACCTTGGGAAAATTTTTTTTATCTCTTCTGACCTTGAATTTTTTTCATAATTTGAAATAATATGTCTATTTGAGAGGTGTTATTAAGATTAAATGGAAAATAAAATCTAGGTAAAGTGTTTGACATAGTGCCTAGCACATAATACTTAGTATGTGTAATTGTTGTTATTTTTAATGATGTTGTTATTGGTATAATTATGTATGTCATTGTTTGGGGTTCTTTTCCTCATAATTTGGAAAATTAGGAAATACTTGAAAAAGGCTTGAAAGTATATACACAGACCTTGATTATCATCTCCTAATAGTATTCAGATCCTTTTTAAAGACTTCCTAGGCCAGGGCTGAATTTAGATGCTTGATATATTTGGCATATGAATCAGATTCCAGTCATCTACTACAGATTCATTTTCTTTAGAAATTGTAGAAATTAAAATAGTAATATAATACAGGCTCATTTTTATGACAGCAATCTTATGCAAGATTTTGTAGTTTGTATAACTGATAGTGTCTAAAAGTCTATAGGAAAATACATAGACATTTTAGAGCTTGAACATGGAGATACATTCAATCTCTCATCAAATGAGGAAACTTTGTAGGCAAGTTGAAGGAAGAATCAGATAAGATTATTTATCTTTGTGTAAAATGTAGACAAAACTGCAAAAGAAAGAACGACATAATATCCACTAAATTGTTAGGATCACTCTAAATTTTCACCTGATTGTAATAAATGAATGTAAAATAAATTTTTGAGTTGCAGTCAGTGTATGGACCATCCTGTGTGAATGTTTTCTCTTATTATTATCCTTTCCATTTTAATTGCTATATAAGGTTACTTTGTTTTGACCTGCATGGTTTGCTTGGTCATGGTTTGTTGGGTATTTGAGTTATTTCCCAGTTTTTTCTCTTACAAATACCATTGCTATGAATATTTTTTTTCAAGTTACTCCCTAGGTGTCTACCTCCCTACCACCAATTAATTCCTAGGGGAATAGTCTGCAAATTAATTACAGTGTACTATTATATTCTACTAGAGGCCCAGTGCACAAATTTTTGCACTGATGGGGTCCTTCTGCCTGGCTGGCAATTGGGCTGATCAGCAGCCAGCCAGCTAGGGGGAGGGACCGTGGGAGGTTGGTTGTGGGAGCGTACTGACCACCAGGGGGCAGCTCCTGCATTGAACATCTGCCCTCTGGTGGTTAGTGTGTTGTTATAGTAATCAGTCAAAACGGTTGCTTAAGCTTTTATATAGAGAGATTAACTGATAGATAGGTTCAAAATCACTTCACAAGTAGCTTGGTATTGGAAACCCAGATACTAGAGATGTGACTAAATGTAGATCTTGTTAGTGGTTGCATTTTATTAAGCAGAAAAACCTTCTACCAGCATAAAGTGAGTTACAAAGAGGGTTTTAAGTTACCAGTAAAAGGAAGAAGACAAGATGCAAGAAGACCCTGAGGAAATGAGACAGTTTCCTAACTCCTCCTGAGTCTGATTTGCAGAATGTTGTTTTGTTTTCTTTGTATATCAGGTACACTCCAATTTTCAAAAGTAGAGCTAGGATGATTGTAAAGATAAAATGTAGCATTTTTAGATTAGTCATAATAGGCCTCACTAGTGCGGATGTGAGCTTGTCTTGAACTTCAACATCACATAATTCTTTTGTTACTAAGATCTGCTTTCATTTCTCAGGCCTTAAATACAGACGGGAGTTTCTGTCTTTATAACAGTCCTGCTGCCAGATACAGTTCAGGCTTGAAGGGAAGAAAGTCTTGTGGCCAAATGGGTGGAGATCCATGGTGCAAGGCCAGAAAGATAAAAAAGGGGTTCAGGCCAGGGCTCTGTAACAAAGACAAACCTCACTATAGGCAGTGCTTATTCTAAAGACGGGGGCTTCTTTAAAACTATGGAAAAACTGAGTCTGTTATTTTTATTTTTAGTTTAGTTTACTTTTGGTATACTAGTATAGTAATTTCACAGAGATCAAAATTCAAATGAAAATTCTCAAACCACTAAGTCCTGCTCTTTTGAGGCAACCAGCATTACTAATTAAAGATTATCCTTCCAGAGCTGTTCTATACATATATCACGATAGATGTAGGTGTGTATATATACTGTATGTTTCTGTATCTGCACACACATGTATTCTTTTTCTTTTTTTTTCTAACCAATGGTTGCATACTAACATTGTTCGACACTTTGCTTTTTCACCCAACATTGAATCTTGGAAATTATTTCAAATCAATAGGCTTTTTTATTCTTTGAAAGCTTTAAAAATATCATGTATCTACATTGGATGAAAGTAATTCTTAACCCATGGATTAGGCCTAGGGAGTAGGCCTGCTACATAATATTTTCCAAGAAAAGTTTGTTCAATGAATGAAGGAGGGAAGGAAGAAGTATATTAGTTTATTAATTTAAGATACAGATAGAAAGAGACATAAAGCTAAGAATTCCCTAAAATTTTGAGACTCTTGACCAAACCCTGACCCTAGGATCCAGTGAAACCTGAGGGATGACATCACAAAATGTATATCTCTTTTAGAAAGGCCTCAGAAATCTCTTTAAGGCTTCATATTAGGAGATGTCATAAGAAGCGATGCCTCTGGAGATGGTCCCTAGACTCCAGGAGTCAGCTCGTTTCTGCTGTGATGGGACTCGAGCTCCTCAAACAACTGGGTTCATCTATTCTGTGCTGTCTTTCTTCCTATGTAAAACAGAGGGGTTAGAATAGATTATTTCAGTGGACCATTCTAGCTCTAAAATTATGTCATTTATAATACCATGGGATTACCTATTTACATAGATATCGTGTTGAAACTGCCTTCATGCAGATAAAAAAAAAAAAGGCATTCTTTCTCTAAAATAATGAAGAACCTTATAGGTTACTAGAGGCCCAGTGCACACATTTTGCACTGGTGGGATAGGTTCCCTCCCGACCAATCAGGGCCATTACACCCAGTCCTGATCGGGGCTGGCCAGCCAGGGGGAGGGATCATGGGAGGTTGGCCAGCTGTGGGAGGTTGGCTGTGGGAGCACATTGATCACCAGGGGCCAGCTCCTGTGTTGAGTGTCTGCCCCCTGGTGGTCAGTGCACATGATAGCTACCAGCCAGTCGTCCAGTCATCTGATCCCAACTGTTGCTTTGGCTTTTATATATATAGACTAGAGGCCTGATGTATGAAATTCGTGCACGAGGGTGGGGATTTGGGGGGAAGTGTATGTCCCTCAGCCTGGCCTGCATTCTCTTGCAATCTGGGACCCCTTGGGTAGGATCCCTGGGCCTGGCCGGCAATCAGGGCCTATCGGGGCTTACCTTGCCCCAGCTGGCCTGGCCCCCACCACTGCCACTGCCTGCCATCTGTGCGGCGCTGCCCCCATCCCCCACCACTGGTCGCCTCCCTCTGTGGGCGACAGGCATGGTGTTCAGTCACTTAGCTGGCCCCACACACCCACTACAGCTTCACTGGCCAGTGGCGTGATCAGTTGTGGGGCCCCCAGATCAATCGCCCCACAGAGGGAGGCCCCACTCACCTGCTCCAGCACCGCCAGCTGAGAGGCCTGGGCCTCCCTCTGCAGAGTGATTGATTGTGGGGCTCTGTGAACGATGGCTCCACAAAGGGAGGCCCTGCCCTCCCACCACAGCACTGTTGGTCGGGTAGCCTGGGCCTCCCTCTTTGGGGTGATCGATTGCAGGAGCTCCCTATTGATTGCCCCACAGAGGGTGCCCTGGGCCTTCCTCTGTGGGGCGATAGTGGGGTGATGGTGCGCCTGACCCCAGCCAATTGCATCACACCTGCCTTGGCTGGCCTGGCGCCAGTGCGTGGCATAGTGTGGTCGTCTGGACGGTCATTATGCAGTTGGTCAATTTGCATATTATGCTTTTATTGTTATAGATTATTATAGATTGGCAAAAATGTAATTATTAAGATTCCAAGATTACACTGTAGAAAGCAGTTTGCAATGATTATATTCCTCACAAAAACTTACTGGCTAAACTATTGAGACAGAAGCTGATGAACTGAATACCCCATGCACTGACACATTTTCAGAGAGTTAATACTCTGTAGTTTTAACCTGTAAGAGTTAAAAAAAAATCAAATAATTATAATATTAAAGTTATTCCATACTAAATATACTTGTTATAAATGATAAATATTATATAATACATTTAACAGATTTAACTATTAAACATTTAGTTATTAATAACTAATAATTAATGTAAATCATAGTTAAATAAATTTTTTTCTTTTTTTTTAGTGAAGTATGAGAGGGAAGCTAATAAATACTGGGACACATTTTACAGGATTCATAAGAATAAATTTTTCAAGGATCGTAATTGGCTGTTGAGGGAATTTCCTGAAATTCTTCCACTTGATCAGAAAACTGAAGAGGAGGCAAAAGAATTATCATGGGATCATATAAAAACTAATGCTGCAAATTGTTTCTCAAGAAAGCACTGCACTGTTTTTCATGAAGAAAAGAATTATTATCAGAAAAGTTCTGGCTCCTCTGATGGTCAAAGCAAAGCAGAATCTAATTTTTCCAACCTCAACTCTGAAGAGCACAGAAAAGGACCTCGGAAGGCGAACCTCTTTCCTGGTAGCAAAGCCACTTTCAGAATCCTAGAGGTACTGCACTACGGGGCCAACATGGGGCGGGGCCAATCATTTTTAAAATGTACATTCCATATTACTTTATTAACAATCCAGATTTTTTAAAAGAGGAAATGTGATTTAAAATTTTTTAAAATTTATTTTAATTTCTAACTTGAGAGCGTTTTTAAATACCAGTAAAATTTTAGCTTTAATTTCTATCTCTTTCTGTTATTATCTATTTTCAGATGAAACAGAATCTTATATAATAAAAGAATAATATACAAATTGACCATACCTCTGCCATGCCCATCAGCCAATCAGGAGCAGATTAACCCCCAACCAAGATGGCTGCTGCCCAAGGCCAGAAAGCCTCAGCCAGAGGCTTTCCTGCCTTGGGCAGGCCGGGGCTGGGGTAGAGCCAGTGATTGGCCCCGATCACAGGGCGATTGCTGGGTGCCCAAGGCCTAAAGCCTCAGCCAGAGGCTTTCAGCCTTGGGAAGGCCAGGGTGAGCTGTCAGTAGGATATGCCCTGGGGGCTCCCAGTATGTGAGAGGGGGCAGGTTGGGCTGAGGGACCATCCATCCCCAGTGTACAAATCTCATGCACTAGCTCCCTAGTGTGGAATATAATTTGCTAATCTGGTGTATAGGCCTTGATTTTCTACTTTTAAGGAAACACATTTTCCTCTGCTTATAAAGGTAGAATATATTAATTACAGAGAATTTGCTAAGAGTAGATAAGATAAATAAAATTATAATCCTCCTGTTAACATTTTACTGACATTTTCTCCTTTAGTTTAGACTGTTTTATATAGTTGAGCTATACTCTAGCTATATTTTGGGGTCTTGCTTTGTTTTTATTTAACATTATATCATAAGCTATTTTATTTTCCCTATCTTTAAAATTTTTTTATAAACATTTTCATAGCTACAAATATTTTACTATATGGAGTACTATAATTCTACTTATCTTTTTTCACACTACTAATAGTGAAATGGTTTCTACAACAAACATCTTTGGAAATAGACTTTTCTTTATTTTCTTTTATTATCTTGAGTTAGATTTACTAGTTCATAGTTTATTAAAATGTTTATACTCTTAAGATCTATTGCCAAATTTCTTCCTAAGAAGTTGTACTAATACCAGTTCACAGTTCATGGCATTGTGTGTCTATTTCATCACATCCTCATTGATTGGAATATTTTTATTTCCATGCTTTCTGCTTTATAAGACAAAAAGTATACCTTGTTTAAATTTGCATTTCTTTGCTTATTACATAGGTCATATAGTTCTTCAAATGCTTAGAAGCCATTTGTACTTCTTTTGTGTTCTCTTTATTTTCTTTGCTTATTTACCTACTAGAGGCCCAGCACACGAAATCACGCAAGACCCATGAGCCAAGGAACCCCAGTGACTGGTTATTGGTCATTTTGCTGTTATAGCTTCATGACCACAGGCCTTTTGTGATATAGATAGGTTTTATTTATTTGTTTGTTTGTTTGTTTGTTTTTAGTGACCTCTGCTCTTTATCATATTTATTGCAAATGGGTTTTGTTTTTTCCCCCCAGTGTTTTGGTCATCTTTTAATTCAGTTTATTTGGGTTTTGGTATATAAAAACTTTAAATGTTTCCATAGTTAAATTTCTTAGTATTATTTTTGTGATTTATTCCATTGCTTTTGATTTTAGAAAACTCTCTTATTCCTGGAGGTCCAGTAAACTTCTTCTTGTATATGTATATATATATAAATTCCAAGATTGGTGAGAAAAATTCCACCTTGTTTTCATTATATTTGTTTGTTCTTTTGATTTTAGGTTGGCTGTGGTGCTGGGAATAGTGTTTTTCCAATCCTGAACACCTTGCAGTGAGTTCTCCCCTATAAATTTTTATATATGTATGGGAGGTTGAGAAATTCTGGGGAAATGTCATGTATATGCCAGTAGTGCTCTTGTTCCCATATAAAAAATAACTAAGGCAAATTTCAAAAAATTTAGTGTCTTAGTCTTAGAGCCTAATTTCAAGTTTAGTCTGAAAATAGTATTTCTCAGCCATGGTTTGTCCACCATGTGTTGAAGTATTTTTTTAAGCTTGTTTGTGTGGATGAGTGAATAAGAAACAAGCAAGAGAGTTGATTCTTCCACTAAGCTGTGAATTGTTCCTCGAGGATACATAGGTGTCATTTTACACACAGAGACTTGAGTTTAAAATTTATGCTTTCATCCTCATTTTATTTTGTCATTATTCCCAAAGCCACACCCAGAATAAAACCTTT
Source organism: Antrozous pallidus (assembly GCA_027563665.1). Lineage (NCBI taxonomy): Eukaryota > Metazoa > Chordata > Mammalia > Chiroptera > Vespertilionidae > Antrozous > Antrozous pallidus. Next base: position 48,598,955 of record CM050508.1, read on the forward strand.
GGCTGTCAAATGATTGTCTCTATAATTGTTTGGAGGTAACAGCAACTAACCTTAAGACTCAAAGAAGTAGATGATAAGGACTGAAATGTTTTCCTGGCTGGCCCTTCCCTAGTTCCCACCTCACCTATATGTTTTACTATTTCCATGACAAAGAAGGACACCTTACAACATTCTTTAACACCTTTGACACATGGCTGGTCTGTCAAGTTCCTTTTTTAATTTTTTCACATTTACACAATGGCTTTTACATTCTTTTTCTATTATAAAGTCAACATAAGCACATTCCAGAACATTTCCATTAGAGGAAACTGGACTTGGGGGTATTGGGGGTGGGAGGGGGGAATGGGGGGGTAGTTATTATCCTCATTATCCTAGCGTAGCTACTGACAGAATTTTTGTTGTAATTCTTTTCAGTCTTTTCTCTATGCATATTTTTAAAATTTAACGATGCTATTTTTTTAGCTTTCATTATGAAAATAAAAAAGCATTCAGAAAAATTAAGAGTACACAATGACTCCCCAAATAACCACCACCTCAATTCAACAATTATTAATATAATGCCAATATTATGACACTTTATCTTTAAATATGACATGTCTTATTATATATTTCCAAAAAATCAGGGCATTTTCCAGTACTATTATAAACCTAACATAATGAATAATAATCCCCTAATGGTATCACATAACCAATTAAAGTGGCCAGGGAGACGTGATGCTGGCAGATTTGCAGTTCTGAATGGCCTTTCTCTCTTTGTACTTATTTCTTTTGTTTTCCCTTTTCCAATATCTGGACTGAAATTTCTGTTCTTTTATAGCACATAGCCAGGTTCCTTCACTTCAGTGATCTCCAAGCTTATAATACACATAAATCTACGGCATTGGCAGTCGATTATGTGTTACTTTATGACTCATCTCAAAGTATTATTTAGCATGTCATTTCTTCATGTCTTTTTCTCTCCAACCACTGTTTATATTCCTTGAGGGAGAGAGCATATTTTACCCTAATCCGATTTTCTAGATAGCCTCACAGTACAATATAGATAGTTTGAGCCCAGTACATATTGATTCATTAATATCTCTGATTCCCCTCTTGTTAGTGGTATTTTTCTCTACTTCTCCCTTCAATAATTGTAAGTTCTTGCCTCCTCACTCTTTGGCTCTTCTCATCTTGTATCTTTATTTTGCCTCATATCCACATTTTAGAAATCACCGTAGCTCAGTAATCTGAGCTAATGAATTCATCTCTAAAAGGCAACCAGTGATTAATTCTCCATTAGCCTTCTTTTCCCCCACCTAAGAAATTATGTTTTATCACTTTTTGAGAGTATAGGGTTAATGTTTTACATTTTCAGAATATTTTACTATAATTAAACCTTTGGAATTGAGAAGTCATATCATTCTCCAAGGATCATTTATTTCTTAAACTCCTGCCAAGAGAGTGGTTGGTGGTGTGGCAGTAGTAGTGATATTACACCTACTTGCTGGGAGAAGGGCCAAGGCAGTCAGCTGATTTTACAGAAATGCTCTGGAAAGTCAGTGAGTGGTCACAAGACCTTAACTTTGGCTGCTGATGCAGTGGGAATTCAGTCTCAGAGGTCATGCTGCCACCCTGGCAGGACACGTGGCCAACGGCCCATGCTCCTTTAGCAACTAGACTGTTCCACATTGTGTGGGTGTTTAGTAACTACTGCCCAAAGGTAGACTGCATTCCCTTCCTAATGAGCTAGACGTGCCAGTGTCCAGAGAAGCATTTTGAGTTAAATGGAAATTTTTACAGAACCCTGTTAAGTTCTTAAGTTTTTAAGTTCCTGAAAGGCATAAGAAGATCTTTCTTTAAAAATATGGTAATGATAATAAATAATAGCAATAACAGTAACTTAATAATGACTAACATTTATTAGGTGCTTACTTTGAATTAGAACCTTTCTAGAAACTATACTTACATGAACACATCAATCTTTACAACCACTTTAGATGCCATATTTATCTCTGTTTAAAAGATGAGAAAACAGTTACTGAGAGATGATTTAGTACCAGTTAACTTTTCATAACCAAATTATATTCCTCCAACTTGAACTTGTTTGGACAGATCTTAAACCAAGTGTCAATTCCTAGTGCCACAAACAAATGAGTTATGTGTGACTATAGTGTTCATCAATGGGTAGCATTTAAGAATGTAAATCTGAACCTGGCGTGGTGTGGCTCAGTGGTTGAGCGTTGACATATGAACCAGAAGATCACAATTTGATCCTAGCCAGGGCACATGCCTGAGTTATGGGCTCAATCCTGATGTTTCTATCTATCTCTCCCTCTCCCTTCCTCTGTGAAATCAATAAAAAATATATTGAGGGGGAAAAAATAATATAATCTGAGCCTGGGTGATAGTTTGCTAAATGCATATTTGTGCTTAGAGTGCATATTTATATAAAAGTCTTCCTTACTTGAAATGCTTCCTGAGTCAAATTAGAAGTTCTTGTTGGCCTGCGGATGAAGGGTCCCAGGATTAATTCCGGTCAAGGGCACATGCCTGGGTTGTGGGCTCGATCCCCGGGGGGGACGTGCAGGAGGCAGCCGATCAATGATTCTCTCTCATCATTGATGTTTCTCTCTCTCTTTCTCTCCTTTTCTCTCTGAAATCAGCAAATATATATATATATATTTTAAAAAGTTCTAATTATGTGCTTCAAGACCCACCTGAATATCCTACCTCATACCAGTTTGGGCTATTGGGATCAATTCTGCTTCTCATCCCTAGTGTGTGACTCCCACCTCCAAACCCTTGTACCGTTTCCTCTTCTCCCCACTTAGCAATGCTATCCCCTCCTTCAAAATTTTTAAGATTGCCCTGGCCGGCATTGATCAGTGGTTAGAGCGTTGCCAGCACTCCAAAGGGTTGCAGGTTCAATCCTCAGCCCCAGTCAGAGTGCACACGGGAGGCAACCAATTGATGAGTTTCTCTCACATTGATGTGTGTATGTCTCTCCCTCCCTCCCTCCCTCCCTCCTTCCCTCCCTCTTTTCCGCCTTACTTCCCTCCCTCTCTAAAAACCAATGGAAAAAAAATATCCTAGGGTGAAGATTAACAACAATGAAAAAATTCCTAAGATTTAAACCTCCAGCAGTCTGTCCTGGCAACACCCCTTTATTAGTTGTATAAAACCAGTTATGTCCCCACATAGGCCATAAAATCCACAACAGCCAGGACCATACTGATAATTAACATTTAATAGCATACCGATCCCTTCCTGTGGTTCAAACTCAGACTAAGCAATATGATGCAAGGGTTATTTTATTCTAGCATGTGAGAGATGATAGGGAAGGATACTGGCCCACAGAACTCAAAGTATACAGCTGCCCATTAACAGCTGTTATCCAGCCATTGTTAAATGAATTTCAGATAAAAGCCAAATAGAACTTGTCTATGTGGAGTTCAGTGGAGGCCAATTAAAATTAGTCAATATTTTCATGTGTAAACCTCTCCACTACACCACACCCAAGGGAAAAAAAAAAAGCTAAATTTATGTGCTTTATTTACATTTTTTAAATAAACTAACTGAGTCTTTAAGAAATTAAATCAAATTCACAAGTTATTACGTAGCAAATCCAGGATTTAAACACAGGTCTACTTGATTCTACAATTCATACCCTTCTTACACAATTTCATTACTACTTTATACTCTCATGCTAGGTACATATATGAGTCTCAATAAAAGTTTGGCAAAACTTGAAAAGATAACTAAGAATATAGTAGTGTTTTAGTCTTTAGAAGTTATATTTACATGGTATGTGTGGGGGTGGGGGGGGGTAGGGGGTGTTTCCGCCCCATCGCGGCATCAGAGGCCCAGGAGCCAAATGAGTTGTACACACGGGAAGGGGAATGAAGTACCACTGAAGGGACACAGGGGCCTGAGTGTCCAGGTTCAAGGGTAGACGTTGCCTAAGTTAATAGTAGCTCTAGACTGTGCTGCTAGGGGCAGAGAAGAAAGAGTGCCTGTGAGGGGCAGGAGGAGGCTGGAGGAGGAGGTGGAGGTTTTCCACGTGAGAGTGGGGTTTGAGGGGAGGTGGGCCTTAGTAACAGTCTTAAAACCAGGACAGAAATATGAAATGAACCCTGTAATTACTGTTTGAGACAATGTTGGTTCAGAGGCAACAGGAAGGCCACCCACAAACCACTTTTGAGAACAGTCTCTACAAGACGAAATGACAAGCCAAGTGTCATCCAAGATTCTGTTGAGGAAGTGCTTCCAGATTAGTTCAGGCCGAGTTTCTCTCTTCTGCCATCGGGGCTTATCTGGATTCTAGGTTTAAGTACTTCTTTCATTTTCACAGGAATGCTCCGGAGTCCTTTCTTTATTGTTGTGATTTCGCCTCTGGAGCTGTGGAGCTAGTAAAGGTATGCCTTGGATTTTCTATAAGGAGAGCCATTTGCTGTTGATGTCATTTGGGCGAGGGGAGGGAATATTTCTGCATCAGATGTTATCTGTGGCCAGTTTTAACTGAGCTTTTACCATTTCTGGGAATCATACCATCAACAGATGCCTAAGATAGGACCCTAAAACAATAAAAGTTGTTTTGAATTTAATATAGAGTTGAAGGGACTGGTACACCTAGAAAGGCCAACAGTTCCTCTAGAGTGGTCTTGTTCATAGTTATGTCTATAAAGCCTTATACACACAGTCTGGCACATAGTATGCATTCAGTAAATTAAAAAAAAAGGGGGGGGGTGGTGGTGGTATGTCTGAAAAGGCATGTAATGCAAATCTAAAACATCCTAGAAGGTAAAGAAAACAGTGGGGAACCTGGGCTTATCTGACCAGTCCCCAAATGCTAGTGAATGTATCCTTAGCAAGAAGAGGCAATGTTAGGAAATGGAAAAAGAAAGGAAATTCTACAAACAAAAATGTATAGTTAACACACGGAACTTACCTTCCGATAATATAAGTAATAATTATTCATTGTAGACATTTTCTAAAATATTGAAAAGCCTAAAGTGCACTTATAATTACACTTCCTGGAGCCCCAGGATAAATCAGTGTTATTAACATTTTTGTATGTATCCTTGTAGTGTTGTTTCTGTAGGTGAATTTTTGAGTGTGTGCCTGTGTGTGTGTGTGTGTGTGTGTGTGTGTGTGCCTCTAATGCAACCTTTTTTAATATAGCTCTTGGAGGTCTGGCCCAAGCAGTGGTGGGGAGCTGAGGAGCAGCCCTGTGCCTCTGAAATCGCCCGGGGGAGTCTTCCAGCAACGCTGCCTATGGACTCATAGGACTGCCCCACCCCACAAAAAATTGAAGAGGGGTTGCAAAGTGGTAGACTTAATTTTTTATGGCAGCTTTTGAAATAAAATACTGAATCAAAAATAAAATGCATCCAAATTTATAGAGAAAGGCACCAGGGAGAAGTAAAAATGTCGACCTTTTCACTTAAAAAAAAAATACTATAAGTCTGTTAACTACTTTCCCCCTTCTTTTTGTTCCTTGATCCTGACAGTCGCACGCCTCCTACAGAGCAGCCCAGTGTTGTGCCTTTGTTCACGATGTGTGTGACGATGGCTTGCCCTTCCCGTTTCCAGATGGGATCCTGGATGTCATCCTCCTGGTCTTTGTGCTCTCTTCCATTCGTCCTGACAGGTGAGGGAAGCAAAAAGGCAAAGCACATGTGCAAAGCCCCTTTAGCAGCATCAGTTTTTAGAACTATCAAAGCAAAAATGACAATTCTTGCATTTATTACTTAGTGAACTACATTATGTATAATTTGCGGCCTTTTAAATGCAGTTTTTCCTTTCTTCACACTTTTAGAAAGAAACTGGTCAGACCGCTTCATTAGTGAGCTTTCTGTCACCGTCAGAATGAAGGGAGCACACTCTGGCAAGACACATACCTATTAAAAGTGACAGTGCTTCAAGGAAATTACAAATTCGGAACAGCCTAATAGACTCCCCGGAGGGAAATTGTACTTGGTGATCAGAAACAAACATCTTTGATTTAGCATCTTCCTGAACATTTGTGAAGAGGTGGGCTATGAATTTATTTGGGTTCACACAGGTCTGTCCAGAGGCTTAAAAATTTTTGTTTTAAAAAAGCCCACTAGGAAAAAAAAGAAGAAGAAGAAGCCCACTAGGGAATTAGGGGTTGTCAAGATTGTCAAGATCTGCCAGATTAACCTTGGACCTTTATAACCAAGGTTGGCCTAGTGACATTATTTGAATATTTATGACTTAATTTTTTTGTTCACATGCAATGTTTTGTCGTGTGTGTGTGTGTTTTTATTTTTATTTTTTGTTAATCCTCACCTGATGGTATTTTCCCATTGATTTTTATGGAGAGAGGGAGGGAGGAAGATGTAGATAGATAGATAGATAGATAGATAGATAGATAGATAGATAGATAGATAGATAGATAGATAGATAGACATTGATGTGAGAGAGACACATCGATTGGTTGCTTCTCACACACACCCTTACTGGGGCTGAGGATTGAGCCTGCAACCGAGATATGTGCCCTTGACTGGAATCAAACCTGAGACTGTTCAGTCCGTGGGCTGATGCTCCAACCACTGAGCAAACTGGTAAGACCACACACAATGTTTTGAAAGACTAAACATAGAGTTTCTTCAGAGAAGAAGCGTAAAGAGCTATTACCAGCAATCAAAGTGATCACGTTTCTTAAAATTCTGCCCTTCGTATATATTCAGGCACATGTGTGGTTTCAGGGGTTGTGCCTTCATAAGGTTTCCTAAACTTGGGCTTTCTACTGTGGTAGTAGACTCCTCCAGGCAGGAGCCTCAGGTAGCAGGTACAGGCTTGGCTTCAGCCACCTTTTGTTTGATGAGTGAGACCCTTTCCCAAAGAGGCTGAGTTGCTATGTGCTTCCCTCTTTGCAACTACAAGGTTACTAGGATCCCTTTACAGTCCTGTTACTTCTCATTCAGAGACGGGCGCTTTGATTACTTTGTGGAGAAACAAATTAGATTTCCAAATAAAACTGCATGAAAGATATATTTGCACTTAGTGAGATCCAGCAGGTTTCATTAAGCTACTTTTTCCCTCCCAGTTTCTATAACCTGTTTCTTCCTGCTAATCTGTTTAGACTATTGGCATTATTCAGGTACTAGTAGAAAGATGTCATCTACATGTTTTTGTTTCATAGTTAAAAGAATGAATAGTCAAAAGGATGGAGTAGGTGGATTGAGAACAAAATTTTGTATTTGACACCCATAACAGGAAATGTTTAAATTCCAAATAAGACCACAAACAGACTATTTGAAATTAGTGTAGATGATGCATTTTCTTGTTATTTGAATAGAATGTTAAAGGGAAAGCAGATGTATTGGTAATATTACTTTTATTGTACAGTATGTTTATTTTACTTATTATAGAATAAATTCAGATGTAGTATGTCAGTAGCCACTTTCTTATCTACATGGAAATGATCTAAAAATAAGGTGAATGAGTAGAAAGAGGGTCATAGTAAATGAAAAGGCAAGTCAGTATTTTTAGGTCATTTAGGATTGTGGTAGTAGATTCAGTCCCAGGGAAGTTCTAGAGAAGTATTCTTGCCAGCCTGGGAAATCCATGCACAAATAAACAGCAAGTGGTTCAGCTAGACCTTGAGTCTGGGGGTCCCAGCTTAAATGAAAGGCTATAAAAGAAGAGCTGGCTGTCCTGTCATTAAAATGTAAGGAAGTATGTTTACCACAGTCTCAAGCATAGAGTAGGCAGGCAATACTCATATCTAAAAACCTCATCTTTTCCTTCTCTTCTTCTTTCACTCAGAGGATAGCAGAGTTGGTCCAAGTAGGGTAAAGGAAGACAAGAAATCAGCTACCTCCCATTGCCTTTACCTACAACCCCCGACATGAAAGGATAGTTGGGAAGAAAAGATTTGCAGAAGGAAATGGCTACATTTTGAAGTACAGTTGATCTTTGAACAAGGCAGGGAAAGGGGTGCTGACCCCTTGCACAGTTGAAAATCTGCATATAACTTTTGACTCCCTAAAAATTTAACTACTAATAGCCTACAGTTGACTAGAAACCTTAACAATAACGTAGTCAATTAACATATCTTCTGGATTTTATAGGCATTGTATACTGTATTCTTATAATAAAGTAAGCTGGTAAAAAGAAAATATTGTTAAGAAAATTGTAAGAAAAGAAAAATACATTTACAGTACTATGCTATATTTATTGATACTGTAAGTGTAAGTTTATGTCATCTGTTTATAAGCTAGATTGTCTGTCGAACCTACATCAGTATTATCTTACATGATACAAAACACTGTAGATGTTATAGCACTAACACTAGACGTCAAAAATGAAAAGATATTGTGAAAAAGAAATTCATACTTATTTACAGGTGTAACGATTCATGCATTGATAATGGGAAAGCAGCAATGTAATCGCTTTATGGTAGCACAGGGTAATATGATTGTTCACAGGAGTAAGGAAATCTCCAAAAAAGTTTCCATATGCTTATTGGAAAAAGTCCATGTATAAATGGGCCTGCACTGGTCAAACCCATGCTGCTCAAGAGTCAGCTGTATTTGGCACTTTGTTTTTCTGCATTTTTGTTTCATGCTTACTTTAGTAATAATTGTAGAAGGAAATCTTTCTCTGTACATAAAACATTTATCCTGAAATGAGTTATTTTAAGGTTAGATATAGTCGTATTTAATTGCCAAAGCCTAAGAATATAAGCACTGTGTTGGGGGGGGAAACCTGTAATAAAATAAACAAGGAAAAATACTTTTCTTTTTCCCTTTTGTGTACTTATGTTCCAGTTTTTTAAAAGAGCTTTTGATCTAAGCATGCCACCTCTTTCTGTTATATTTCTCTCTTGTTTTCATAGTTATTTCATGTTCTCACTCCTTTTCGTGTATCTGCTTCCTTCATAACCTGCCACAGCTTTTCACCCCATTATTTCACTGAACAGTGTTGTAATTGGAAAGAATGTACAGATTATCTGATCCCAAGTCCTCACTTTTAAAACAAGAACACCTCAGAAGCTTTAAGTAGTGTGGATAAAGTGTGGATTAGCACACCAGCTAAAATTTACAATTTCTCTGTTTACAATTTCCCAAGGCAGACATTTGTCACGGATTTTGTACTCCTATCGTCATTCCCAATGAGCCCTGAGTTCTTCTCAACAGAGCTCTTTAGGCAGCCAATGTCAGACACTGGGCATTAATACAGTATCTGAAATCTTTGTCATCTCTCACCCATAATCACATGTAAGTCCATGAACACTTAACCGAAAGCATTAAGACAAGAACAGTAACAAGAGGTCGTATTTGATGGGGAACGAGATGAGTAGAATAAATAATAAAAGAAAGAAAGTAAAGGCTTCCCAGTATTAATCCGGGGCTTTCAGCGTGAATAGAATTTAAATAGGCAGAGAGCAAGGAGAGAATTCTTTGAGGGGAAGCCACATAAACAAAGGCATGGACTGCTCAGAGCCAAGCATGTACAGTTTGGCTGGAGTTGATGCTTCAGATTAGCAAGTAGTGAGAAAGAGACAGGAAAAATTAATTGAACAAAGCAATGATTTCATAAAACGATTATTTTAAACAGAATAATTCATCAATAATCTGCAGAAATTATTGACAGGGAGAATAACAAAACAAGTTAGGAAGCTATTCTGTTTTCAGGCCTAAAAAGGTAGCAGTTTGTACTGAGGGATTTCCAATGGGAAACAAAAGAAAAAAATATCAAAGATGTCATTAAAAAAAAAGAAAAAAAGAAATAGAAGATATAGCTTGATGACCAAATTTGGAGAGGATAGTGGAAGAAGAGAGACCTGGAAGGGTTAATGATACCTTGAGGTGTTACACTTTGGTGAATGTAGGTACCTTTGAACTAAATAAAGAAGCCAGGATAAAAGGAGCTGCTGTGGAGGAAAGCTGATCTCTGTTTACTGTAGATATGCACAATTTGGGATTGCTTGGCTTATTTTTTATCTTGCAAGAAAAATAGATCAACGTCCGTTTCTGTCTGCCTTGGACCTACTTTAGTTTGCTGTAATTATCAGAAAATATCCCTGTGGTTTTGTAGTTGAGCTTTGACTTCATCCATCAAGCTCTGGTCATCTGGGTGATTTCTTAATACTCTAGCCAGTGGTCGGCAAACTCATTAGTCAACAGAGCCAAAAATCAATAGTACAACGATTGAAGTTTCTTTTGAGAGACAAATTTACACCACTTCTTCAAAATAGACTGACCCAGGCAGTGGTATTTTGTGGAAGAGCCACACTCAAGGGGCCAAAGAGCCGCATGTGACTCATGTGTCCCAGTTTGCCAACCACTGTGCTAGGCCTTTAAAATCTGATAATTTAGCAAGCTGGTGTCCTTTTTTCTTTCTTTCTTTTCTTTTATTGTTTAAAGTGCTACAAATAGTAGTACATATGTCTCCTTGCCCCCCCCCTCCATTGACCTTCCCCTGGCTTCCCCTACCCCCTAGCACAGGCCCTAACCCCTCACCCCGTGTCTTGTGTCCATTGGTTATGCTTATATGCGTGCATACAAGTCCTCCAGTTGACCTCTTACCTCCTGCCCTCACCCTCAGCCTTCCCCCTGTAATTTGACAGTCTGTTTGATGCTTCTCTGCCTCTATCTTTTTATTCATCAGGTTATAATGTTCTTTATTATCCATAAATGAGTGAGATCATGTGGTGTTTTTCTTTCACTGACTGGCTTATTTCACTTAGCATAATGCTCTCCAGTTCCATCCATGCTTATGCAAATGGTATGAATTCCTTCTTTTTATAGCAGTGTAGTATTCCATTGTGTAGATGTACCACAGTTTTCTAATCCACTCATCTGCTGATGGTCATTTAGGCTGTCTCCAAATCTTAGCTATGGTAAATTGTGCTGCTATAAAGATAGGGGTGCATATATCCTTTCGGATTGATGTTCCCATTTTCTTAGGATATATTCCTGGAAGTGGTATTACTGGGTCAAATGGCAGTTCCATTTTTAAATTTTTGAGGAATGCCATACTATGCTCCACAGTGGCTGCACCAGTCTGCATTTCCACCAGCAGTGAAGGAGGGTTCCTTTTTCTCCGCATCTTCGCCAGCCCTTGTCGTTTGTTGATTTGTTGATGATAGCCATTCTGACTGGTGTGAGGTGGTACCTCATTGTTGTTTTGATTTGCATATCTCGGATGATTAGTGTCTTTGAGCATGTTTTCATATGTCTCTTGTCTTTCTGAATGTCCTCTTTTGAAAAGTATCTATTTAGATACTTTGCCCATTTTTTGATTGAGTTATCTTCCTTTTGTTAAGTTGTATGAGTTCCCTGTAAATGTTGGAGATTAAACCCTTATCGGAGATAACATTGGCAAATATGTTCTCTCATACAATGGGCTTTCTTGTTGTTTTGTTGATGGTTTCTTTTGCTGTGCAGAAGCTTTTTATTTTGATGTAGTCCCATTTGTTTACTTCCTCCTTAGTCTCTTGCCCTAGGATCTGTCTATAAAGACATTGATACAACATAAGTCTGCAACTTTGCTGCCTATGGAGTCTTGTAGGATTTTTATGGTTTCCTGTTTTACATTCAAGTCCTTTAGCCATTTTGAATTTATTTTTGTTTATGGTGTAAGTTGGTAATCTAGTTTCATTTTTGGTGTGTATCTGACCAATTTTCCAGCACCACTTATTAAAGAGACTGTTTTGACTCCATCGTGTGCTCTTGCCTCCTTTGTCAAATATTAATTGAGTATAATGGCTTGGGTCAATTTCTGGGTTCTCTATTCTGTTCCATTGGACTATATGTCTGTTCTTATGCCAGTACCAGGCAGTTTTGAGAACCGTGGTTTGGTAATATAACTTTATATCTGGTATTGTGGTCCCTCCAAATTTGTTCTTCTTTCTCAGAATGACTATGGCTATTCAGGGTCTTTTTTTTTTATTCCAGATGAATTTTTGTAGAGTTTGTTCTAGTTCTTTGAAATACGCCATTGGTATTTTAATAGGTATTACATTGAATCTATAGATTGCTTTAGGGAGTATGGACAGTTTACTGATGTTGACTCTACTAATCCATGCACATGGTATGTTCTTCCATTTGTTATGTCTTCCTCTATCTCTTTTGTCAATGTCCTGTAGTTTTCCGAGTACAGGTTTTTTTATGTCCTTAGTTAAGTTTATTCCTAGGTATCTTAATTTTGGGGGGATTTTTTAAAAATTTCTCTTTCTGTGGGTTCATTATCCCATCTAATAAAAGAGTATTATGCAAATTAACCATCAATCTGCTATATTCACAAGCCACGCTCACCAACCAATCAGGAGCAAGTATGTAAATTAACAACCAAGATGGCTGCGAACAGTAGGGTTGGGTTGCCCTCAGCGATGGAGGAAGTCAACCTTTCTGCACATACTGGCCAGCCCAGGCCTTCACTCAAGGCTACAATGTTTCAATTATAGAAGATAAATAAATCCCAACAAAAATCACTGTGGCCACAGAGCAAGCAGGAGTCTTGGCTCTGCTCAAGGCTTCAAAGTTTCAATTATGGAAGATAAATAAATCCCAGATACCAGGGCCTCCGCTTGGGTTGCTGGGGGCGAGGCTGGCCTGCAAACCACCACAGGCCTCTCGCATTTGAAGGGAACTCCCACCCTGATCCGGGATACCCTTTAGGGCAAACCAGCCAGCCTCTACCTGTGCACCAGGCCTTTATTCTAGCTAATAAAAGAGTAATATGCAAATTGACCATCACTCCAACACACAATATGGCTGCCACAAGATGGTCAGCAGGGGAGGGGAGTTGGGAGGGACCAGGCCTGCAAGGGAGGGCAGTTGTGGGCAATCAGACCAGCAGAGGAGGGCAGTTGGGAGAGACCAGGCTTGCAAGAGAGAGCAGTTGGGGGCGATCAAGCCTGCAGGGGAGGGCAGTTAGGGGTAGGGTGACCAGGCCAGCAGAGGGACCCCTGTTGGGGGCAACTGGGCTTGCAGGGAAGGGCAGTTGTGAGGGACCCAGGCCTGTAAGGGAGAGCAGTTGGGAGGTACCAGGCCTGCAGAGGAGGGCAGTTAGGGGTGACCAGGCCTGCAGGAGAGGGCAGTTAGGGACCATTGGGCTGACAGGGGAGCAGTTAAGCATCAATCAGGCTGTCAGGGGAGTGGTTAGCGGAGTGATCAGGCTGGCAGGCAGGTGAGCAGTTAGGAGCCAGCAGTCTTGGATTGTGAGAGGGATGTCTGACTGCCTTTTTAGGCCCAATCCCGGTAGGGGGGGGGTCCCAGATTGGAGAGGGTGCAGGTTGGGCTGAGGGACACACACATCCCCCATACATGAATTTTGTGCACCATACCTCTAGTTGCTGAATAAAAAGGCTTCAGATTTCTGGGTGTTAATTTTGTATCCCGATACATTGCCAAATTCATTTATTAGGTCTAGTAGTTTTTTTATGAAGTCTTTAGGGTTTTCTGTGTATAGTATGTCATCTTCGAATAAGGACAGTTTTACTTCTTTTCCAATTTGGATGCCTTTTTAAAATTAATTTATTAATTAATTAATTTATTTTTAAATTTTTAAAATTTTTTTGTCTGATTGCTATGCCTAGTACTTCTAGTACTGTGTCGCACAAGAGTAGTGAAAGTGGGCATCCTTGTCTTATTCCTGTTCTTAGGGGAAAGGGGTTTAGTTTTTGCCCATTGAGTATGATGTTGGCTGTAGGTTTGTCATATAGGGCTTTTATTATGTTGAGGTATGATCCCTCTATTCCCACTTTGCTGAGAGTTTTTACCAAGAAAGGGTGTTGGATTTTGTCAAATGCTTTTTCTGCATCAATTGATATGATTATGTGATTTTTGTCTCTCGGTTTGTTTATGTGATATATCACATTTCTTGATTTGTGCATATTGTATCATCCTTGCATCTCCAGAATAAATATCACTTGGTCATGGTGTATGATCTTTCTAATGTATTGCTGAATCTGATTTGCTAGAATTTTGTTAAGGATTTTAGCATCTATTTTCATCAAGGATATTGGCCTGTAGTTCTCTTTTTTTGTGGTGTCTTTATCTGGTTTGTGGGTTAGGGTAATGCTAGCTTCATAGAAAGAGCTTGGAAATGTGCCTTCCTCTTGAATTTTTTGGAGTAGTCTGAGGAAGATAGGTTTTAGTTCTTCTTTGAATACTTGGCAGAACTCCCCTGTAAAGCTGTCCAGACAAGGGCTTTTGTTTGCTGGAAGGTTTTTGATCGCTGTTTCAATTTCTTCAATAGTTATCAGCCTATTCAGGTTTTTTTATTCTTCTTGGTTGAGTTTTGGGAGCTTGTACTTTTCTAAGAATATGACTATTTCATTTAGGTTGTATGTTGTACGTTTTGTTGGAATAGAGTTGTTCATAGTATTTTCCCATAATTGTTTGTATTTCTGTGGGATTGGTTAATTCACCTCTTTCATTTATGATCTTGTTTATTTGGTCCTCTCTCTTTACTTCTTGGTGAGCCTGGCTAGAGGTTCATCAATCTTGTTCATCCTTTCAAAGAACCAACTCTTGGTTTTGTTGATTTTTTTTTATATTGTTTTTTTTTTTTTTTTTTTTGGTCTCTATGTCATTTATCTCCACTCTGATCTTTATTATCTCCTTCCTTATTATTACGCTGGGCTTTTCTTGTTGCTCTCTTTTTAGCTCTTTGAGTTGTAGGGGTAGGTAATTTATTTCCATTGTTTCTTGTTTTTTTGAGGTAGGCCTGTAAAGCTGTTGGAGTTTTCCTCTCTTCTCCATGACCAGTGTGGAGAGAGAAGTAGGGTCTAGTTACTGAGTAGAGGAGCTGGGGATTGAGAAAATAATAGAAAAGAATAGATGACACAGAAGTAGAAATAAAGCTGGGGCTGGGTGGAATCTCTGCTCTCTGGTGGAGAAACAGAGAATTCAAACCCAAATGCAGTGTGTTTATTTATACTAAAATAGAGAGGGGTTTCACATGAAAAGACTTAAAATCAAAGGAGCTTAGATGGGCCCAGGCCCCACTTTTTCCCTCATTCCTGGGGCTCCGTGGAATCTACATCTCAAGGGCCCTCCCCCTGACATCTGAAGCAAGGTAAAAGTCAGTACTGAGTAACGCATCCAACCCTTTTGGTGGATGCATTTCCAAGACATGACTTTGCCTGGCGCCTTGGATTCAGCTGACACTGATTTTTAAAAATGCTCAGGTGTTTTCCCTGGGGGCCCTCTACAAAGAGCTATGAACTTCCCTCTCAAAACTGCTTTCACTGTGTCCCATAGATTTTGGATTGTTGTATTTTCATTGTTGTTTGTTGCCATGATGCTTTTTATTTCTTCTTTGATCTCTCTGGTAGCCCAGTCATTGTTTCATAGCATCCTATTTAGCCTCTAGGTGTTTGATTTTGTTTTATTGTTTTTATTATAGTTGATTTCTAGTTTTATGCCACTGTGGTCTGAGAAGATTCTTTTTTTTATTTTTTTAATTTTATTTACAATATAACTTATATTTAATAGTAGTACATATGTTTTCCTTCCCCCACTCCAATATCCTCCCCCCAACCTCCTTTACCCCCCAGCACATGTCCCCACCTGCCCCCCTCCCTGCCCCAGTGTCTTTCATTCATTGGTTATGCTCATATGTATGCATACAAGTCCTTCAGTTGATCTCCCCCAGCGTCTGCCTCCCATCCACTCCAGCCTTCCCCCTGTAGCTTGACAGCTTGTTCAAGGCCACCCTGCCTCTATATCAATCACTTTACCCTGTTTCTTTTCTTCAAAAATATCTTGCCTCTGCATACTGAAAACAAACGTCTAAGAGCAAAAAAAGTTTGAGTGTCAGTTTCAATGTCCAACTGTTCTGAGTCCCAGTTTCAATGTCAAATAGTTCGTCATGTGTACATGTCAGCAATGGTATCCAGATGGTGAACACATCGTGGCAATGCAAGATCCATCCTGAGAAGATTCTTGATATTATTCCTATCTTCTTGAATTTGAAGAGACTTTGCCTGTGTCCCAACATATGGTCTATCTTTGAAAATGACCCATGTGCACTTAAGAAGAATGTATATTCTGTGGCTTTGGGGTGAAATGTTCTGAAGATATCAATTTATTCCATCTGATCTAGTGTGTCATTTAGGATTGATATTTCTTTGCAGAGTTTTTGCTTAGAGGATTTGTCCAGTGGTGTTAGTGGGGTATTAAAGTCCCCTACTATGACTCTATTGCTGTCATTCTCTCCCTTGATATCTTCCAAAAGTTTTTTATATATTTAGATGCTCCTGTATTGGGTGTGTATATGTCTACCAGAGTTGTTTGTATCTTCTTGTTGGATTGCTCCCTTTAGTGTTATGAAGTGGCCTTCTTTATCTCTTGTTATGTCCCTCACTTTGAGATCTAATTTGTCAGATATAAGTATTGCTACCACAGCTTTTTAATTTTTTTTATTTCCATTTGCCTGAAAAATCTTTTTCCATCCCTTCACCATCAGTCTGTGTGAGTCCTTTTTTCTGAGGTGAGTTTCCTGTAGACAGCAGATATATGGGTCATGTTTTCTTATCCACTCAGCTTCCCTATGTCTTTTGATTAGGGCATTTATATTTAAAGTTATTATTGATAGGTACTTCTTTGTTGCCATTTTTATTTGTTATGCCTGTGTTCCTTCTTTGCTTTCTATTTCTTCTTTTTACAGCAGACCTTTGAACATTTCTTGTATTACTGGTTTGGTGGTTATAAACTCCCTTGGCCTTTTTTATTCTGTCAAGCTCCTGATTTCACGTACAATTTTGTTTGATAGCCTTGTTGGGTATAGTATTCTTGGATTCAGACCCTTCCTTTGCATGATTTTGTATATTTCATTCCATTCCCTTCTGGCTTCATGTCTTTCTGTTGAGAAATCAGTTGCCAGTCTGATGAGGGATCCTTTGTAGGTAACTTTCTGTCCCTCTCTGACCACTTTGAAGATTCTTATTTTGTCATTGGAGTTTGCCAGTTTAATTATAATGTGCCTTGGAGTTGATCTTTTGGGGTTCATTTTGTTTGGGACTCTGTGAGCTTATTGGACTTGTGTGAGTTTTTTCTTCCCTATATCAGGGAAGTTTTCTGTCATTATTTCTTCAAGCAGTTTTCTATTCTTTGCTCAGTTTCCTTTCCTTCTGGCATCCATCCCTATTATGCAGGTGTTGTTGGTTGTTTTTTTTTTTTAATATATTGATTTTTTACAGAGAGGAAGGGAGATAGAGAATTAGAAACATCAATGAGAGAGAAACATTGATCAGCTGCTTCCTGCACACCCCCTACTGGGGATGTGCCCACAACCAAGGTACATACCCTTGACTGGAATAGAACCTGGGACCTTTCAGTCTGCAGTCTGACATTCTATCCACTGACCCAAACCAGTTTTGGCATGCAGATGTTGTTTTCTTTCACATTATCCCAAAGTTCCCTTAGGCTTTCCTCTTGTTTTTTAAGCTTTTTTTCTAGATGCTGCTCTGCTTGGGTATTTTTTCCAACCTGGTCTTCTAGCTCACTGATGTGGTCTCTGCTTCTTCTTGTCTACTGTTGATGCTTTCTATTGAGTTCTTTATTGCAGTGATGTAATTTTTCATTTTGATTTCTTGGTTCTTCTTCATTTTCTCTTGGTTCTTACACATATTGTTGAATTTTCATCTCAACCTTTTCAGCGACTTTATGACCATTTCTCTGAATTCTTTCTCCATTTTGTTTACTTCCTTTTCTGGTGATGCCTCCTTTTCTTTCATATGCAGGCTGTTTCTTTGTCTCCCCATGATCTCTCCGGGTTTCTGGTTATGTAGCTCTCTCTCTCCTGCATTGACTTAAAGGCACAAAATACAACACAACAAGGCACAATGCACAAGGCACAGAACACAAATGTATTCATGATACTAATAATCCCAAGTAAAGGTTATCATCAGAGAAAAGAGAATTAGGGGGCTAAAAAAAAGTGCCAAAATGATATTGAGAAAGGAAAGAAAAGTAAGAGAGAAAATAAAGAAAATAAAAAAAGGGGGGGAAAACTATTTATATGGGGAGAACACGCCAATAGAACAACAACTAATGCAAAAAAAAAAAAAATGCAAACAGCTAACACCCAGATATGAATGCAAACAACAACTAATAACAAGTGAGAAGAGGAAAAACAGAAGCAAAAAGAAAGAGAAACAATCACACAAACAAAAAAGCAACCTAATCAACAATCAAACTAACAACAACAATAGGGCAGAGAGAAATATGACAAAACAAAATAAAATAAAAAACATAAATAAAAAACAAACAAAAAAGGGAAGAGAGAAACAATTTTGGATAGTGAAGAAAGAGAAGAGAGAAGTCTGTATGGACTTGGAGCAGGGGATTTGAAATTAGATATATAAGTAGGATGAATTTTTAACAGGGGGCAAAAAGAAGAATTAGGGAAAATCTAAAGCAGGAAAAGGATAAGAGAAACAGGACAACAAAAGGGGAAAAGTGAGGAAGAGAGTGTTGGCACAAAGGTAAAGTTGAGATAGAGTAAAGTGATGCTAAAGGAAAAATGAAAATAGAATATAGAACATTAACCCCAAAATAAAATAAAGAGAAAATAAAACGAAGCTTTAAAGAAAGACAAAATAGTAGTAGTAGTAATGTACTGATTTAAAATATAATAATTAAAAAGGTAAAATCAAGTGAGAAAAAAAATAGTTTCTTAAGTAAAAGATAAAAAATAAAAATATGCAGTAGTGAAGGTCATTCACTTCCTTGACTGTTCCGTTTGGCCTGTTTCCTGTCAGGTAGTCAGGACATTATTGAAGTTCCCTGCGTTCCACTGCTCCTCTGAGTCATAAGTCACAATCCTGTTGTCAAGCAGGCAGTACTTCTTTGTTTCTCAGACTGCCTTTAGTTGTATTTACCCAAGAATCAGTTTGATTCAAACCCTGGGTGGCAGTGTTTCTGTGTTGACATCCAGAGCTATAAGTCCTCTCTATCCAGTATTTAGATTTTGTTTTCCCTGCTGCACTTAATACTGGTTTGGGGGAATGGCCTGACCCACAGCTGGTTTTCTGATTGTTTCTCCCCTCTCTGATCCCCAGGTTCCACAAAAACAACATTCCCTTGCAGTCTGTGAGAGTGTTTTTAATTGGGTGATCCTATGTACTGGGCTTAGTAATCAAAAGCAAGGATTTAAAGAGAAAAAAAGCCAGAGTAAGTGAGCGAACTTGCGACTTTTTCGCCCTGCACTGCACACAACTCTGCTTACATCTCTTTGCACATCTTTTACCCCTGGCAGAGTGCAGCTTGTTTATTGGTAAAGCTTCAGGCTGCCTTTTTGTGCCAGCCCAGCTAGTGGTTGATTTCTAGTGTTCTCTTCTGCCAGCAGCCCTGTGGACCCCCTTCCACATTCACAGACTATGCTGGTCCCAACGTCCACAAATTTTGTGGGGCGCAGACTTCTTCTGAACCTCTAGATCCCACTTGGAGCGTTTCTCCCTTCAGCCTGGATCACAGACCTCACCTTTCTCCGGGTGAAACCTGACCTTTCCGTAAGGAGGTGCAGAGCTTGTCCGAGTCCACATATTCACACTGCTTGAGACCCAGTGTTTGTGGGTTTGCTGCTGGTCCTTAGGTGTTGTGGTAGTAGGGTCCTGGGAGGTATCCGATTGTTCCTAATTGAAGTTAAGGCTAGGCTTCCAATCACAGCCACTCTCCTCTTCAAGATGGCACAGTCTCTTAGGCAGTGCCAGTTGCCCTGGGAGAGATTTCAGCAGCAGTGGAGGCTGCCTGGTCAGGGAAGCCCGGTCTGGCAGTCCACAACAGTCCCTTGGAATATACACCGAGTGGCCAGATTATTGTGATCTCTGAACACATAATAATCTGGCCACTGTGTGTGTGTGTGTGTGTGTGTGTGTGTGTGTGTGTGTGTGTGTATGTATGTATGTATGTGTGTGTATGTATATATATATATATATATATATGAGTTTTTGCGTGGGTGGGGTCCGGCCAGCCTGGCCAGGGGGAGGGGACATGGGCAGTTGGCCAGCCTGCCTGCGGGTCAAACTCCTGGTCAAGGAGTTTGCATATTAGCCTTTTATTATATAGAATATTCGCTGAGTGGCCAGATTATTATGCGTTCAGAGATCATAATAACCTCGTCACTCAGTGTAGCTGTCCCTCACTCACAAATACACTCCCTGCACGTCCACACTCTCTCCCTTCATTCCCTCACTCACATACTATCTTGCAGCCTGCCTTCCTGTCGGCAGCCCTCTTCCTTTTCTCTCCTTTTTTCTTTCTATACAAAATGTTTTTTGTCTTTGTTGCTCTTATTTTTGTGGTTTAGGTTTCTTCTGCCTTACCGAGCTTTTCTTATTTTATCTTTAAGAAAGTTAAATGTGGTATATGAAAGATTTCTGCAAACTGTATTTTGCTTTTTTTCAAAGGATGCAAGGTGTTGTAAACCGATTGTCCAAGTTACTGAAACCTGGGGGAATGCTGTTATTTCGAGACTATGGAAGATATGATAAGACCCAGCTTCGTTTTAAAAGGGGTAATAGTATATTCAGTCTCAAATTGTTTTCATGTGTTTTAAAGAAAGCCTCATTTATATTTCATGTCAAGATTTTTTAAAAGAAATATTAAGTTTCTCTTCTCATAATTATTTTCTTTTTTCAGGGCACTGTTTATCTGAAAATTTTTATGTTCGAGGAGATGGTACCCGAGTATATTTCTTTACAAGAGGTATACTTATCTATAAGAATAAATAATTAGTTGTAAAAATATTTTTGGTTATTGTCTACAGAGAGAAAATTCAGAAGCTCTAAAAATGAGGCTTTTATGCTTGATTAAACATTGGATGTCTGTACTTTGGTGACTGTACTATTCTATATAACAATTTGAAAATGGCCTTTTTACCTTCTAATCTTTCTTCAGTCAAAACTGCTTTAAATAATCATATGTTCCATCCTTATATCCAAATGAAGGGATAGTCTGTTCCATTTTGGAGGTACTCTTTGTCCACATATGAAAAAAACTTGATGATATGCCATAGCAGAGGGAGGAGTATGATTTTAAGAGTCCCTAGAAAAATTACTTAGCTCTTGTCACTGTCTCATTTTTTAAAAAAGTATTTAAGATGAATCCTGTGCTTAAGGACTTTCCCCAAACTTATGTGAATAGTGTTATAAAGTGTCATTTGGGATCTCTGCAAACCAATAGAAACTCAAACAGGGGTCACCTTTCAAAATATTGCAAGCTGTCACCAATAATGTACATCTATGCTTGCTGTGCTAGCCTGTTTATACTTGGTGTATTTGGGTGAAGTGGAAGAAACCCACTTAGTTTCACGTTCCCTTCATCGTTTTGTATTGAGTATTTGTTAGTAAAAGTGAAATTTAGATGGCCAGTCATTTCATTTAATGTTCCAGATTTCTGATTGCCATCCCCCCTCTCCCCAGTCATATGTCACACACTTGATTGCTATTTTTGTCTCACAGGGGAAGTCCACAGTATGTTCTGCAAGGCTGGGTTAGACGAGAAGCAAAATCTGATTGATCGCCGCTTACAAGTTAATAGGAAAAAACAAGTGAAAATGCACCGAGTATGGGTTCAAGGCAAATTCCAGAAACCATTATAGTTGACTCAAAAAAGCTCCACGTCAGCATTTTCACTCCTTTATCATAGCTGAACTCTGTACCATGTAAAGGTGCAAACCAGAGGACCACACTATTCAAAGACTTCTATAAATTTTTTATTTATGAAAAGACAATCAGAAGAGAATATATGTATTCTGTTGTAGGCAAGCTCTTTGGTATATTGTAAGCCCATGTAAGTGGAAGATTGCATTAGAGCCTGTGTTTTAAAAGTTTAATATGAACAAGCTTGTTTGAATTTTGTAAGCATGCAATTTAATTACTGCCATAAGTCATGATTCTGAGAAGCCATGACCTTCCATTTTTTCAGAAGAGGAGAAAATCACATGTGCTATTTATAGCTTAGTCAAACACAATTTGACTCCCTCCTATGTGATCTGATAGCAGACAGGCAGCTCACTTGTTTCCAGGGAAAATCACAAGCCCAAGACAAAGGTGTGTTGTTTTTTGTTTTGTTGTCTGTTTTCCAAAACACTTTTTTTTTTCAAAATTCAGAGACTAATGTCTTTCTCTTTTCTAAAATTGGGAAACTATGACCCATGGTAAAATTATTTACACACTACTAGGTGTTTAAGTCATTGTATGTTCTCCTTAAGACAACTGTTTATATCCAAGAAAATTCTTAATTAGGAAAAAACATTAAAAATGTATTTACCACCTTGCCTCAAAAGGATATAAGTCGGCTTACGTATTGCACATTAATTGAATGGAATTTCTAAGATTGGTCTTTCATTTGTTACTAAGTACTTATGGAGTTCCTAAGATTGTTTATTTTTCATTTGTCACTAAGTATTTACATTGTTCTGAATTATATGAATACAATAAATAAAGACCCAGGCCTGTTTTCAGAGAGCATCAATAATATCTAGCTGGCAAAGCAAAATGTTCATATCACAAGCCTCTAAATCAAGATTAAAGATAATATATGATCAAGTACTCAAGTAGGGAGCTTAACAGCTGATGGACGTTGATGAGGAGTCACAGAAATCTGAGAGAAATGAACAGTCTCTTCAAAGGACCACCATCACAATAATTCAGTTTCCACTGTTTTTCCTTTTTTAATTTATTTAAAATTCAACTTCCTGGTAGAATGTGATTGGTCCAACTTAGGTCATAATTGCCTCTTAATAGGCTGGGGCAGGGCAATTTCGTTGATGGTGCCACCAGAATGTATAGAATGGAGGAAAGTTCTTCTAAGGAAAATCAAGACAATATTTTGAGGGGAGGACTCAGTGAGCATCAAAGTCCCACTGAAGCAAGTCCTGCCCCATAAGAGTGTTTCCTGTGCAACAGATCTTCCAGTAGAGACAACTGCTCATCACAGCCAATTGGCCTGGAAGTCAATTCCTCCCAGTGATACCAACAGCAATCAAGGCTTAACTATAACAGGACTGTGCTCACAGCCCACAAAGGGGTGCACCAAGAGCATCCACCTCAGGTGACTGGGGAGGCTGAGCCACTGGGCCCTATAGGACACCTACCACAGAAGGCCACTCTATCAACTCAAGGAGACTTAGCAGCTACCCAGTACATAGAAACAAACACAGGGAAGCAGCCAAAATGTGGAGACAAAGAAACAAGTCACAAATGAAAGAAATGGATGAAAGCAAAATATTGGATATAGAGTTCAAAACCACAGTTATAAGGTTACTGAAGAATCTTCTAGAAACCTCTGAGGAACTTAATGAGACCTTCAAGGATATGGCAAAGGACCAATCAGAAATTAAGCATACACTGACTGAAATAAAGAATAACATACAGAGATCCAATAGCAGACTGGAGGATCCCAGAATCAAGTCAAAGATTTGAAATACAAAGAAGCAAAAAAACACCCAATCGGAAAAGAAAAAAGAAAAATAATCCAAAAATATGAAGGTAGTGTAAGGAGCCTCTGGGACAACTTCAAGTGTACCAACATCCAAATTATGGAGGTGCCAGAAGAAGAGAGAGAACAAGATATTGAAAATACAGCAACTAAATTTGGACTGTGAGACACAAACTGTCCTTTTTTGAGCTCTGTCTAGATTTTGAAAAAATAATGACAGAAAGCTTCCCCTACCTGGTGAAAGAAATAGACTTACAAATCCAGGAAGCACAGAGAACTCCAAACAAGAGGAATCCAAAGAGGACCACACCAAGATACATCATAATTAAAATGACAAGAGCAAAAGACGAAAGTACCCATATGACTGTCAGCTGATTTCACAACAGAAACTATGCAGGCCAGAAGGGAGTGGCAAGAAATATACAAAGTGATGAATAGCAAGAACCTACAACCAAGATTACTTTACCCAGCAAAGCTATCATTCAGAATTGAAGGTCAGATACAGAGCTTTACAAACAAGAAAAAGCTAAAGGAGTTCATCACCACCAAACCAGTATTACATGAAACTAGAGGCCCGATGCACGAAATTCATGCACGGGAGGCGGGGGTTGTCCCTAATCCCAGCCTGCACCTTATCCAATCTGGGACCACTCGAGAGATGCCTGACTGCCCGTTTAGGATCAGGCCTAAACTGGCAGTCAGACATCCTTCTCACAATCCAGGACTGCTGGCTCCAAACTGATCTCTTGCCTGCCTCCCTGATTACCCTTAATCGCTTCTGCCTGCCAGCCTGATCACCCACTAACCACTACCCTGCCAGCCTAATTGATGTCTAACTGCTCCTCTGCCTGCCTGTTTGCCCCCAACTTCCCTCCTCTGCTGGCCTGGTCACCCTAACTGCCCTCTCCTGCAGGCTTGATTGCCTCCAACTGCCTTCCCTTGTAGGCCTGGTTCTTCCCAAGTGCCCTCCCGTGCTGGCCTGATCACCCACAACTGCCCTCCCTTGCAGGTCTGGAACCTCCCAATGGCCCTCCCCTGATGGCCATCTTGTGGCAGCCATCTTGTGTCCACATGGGGGCAGGATCATTGACTACATGGGGGCAGCCCTCTTGTGTGTTGGAGTGATGGTCAATCTGCAAATTACTCTTTTATTAGATAGGATAGAGGCCTGGTGCATGGGTGGGGGCCAGCTGGTTTGCCCTGAAGAGTGTCCCAGATCAGGGGGGTTCCCATGGGGCAAGTTTGCAGGCCAACCATGCCCCCCGTGACTCAAGTGGAGGCCCTGGAGTCTGGGATTAATTTATGTTCTACAATTGAAACTTTGTAGCCTGGAGTGGAGCCAAGCCTCTGCTTGCTCCGTGGTGACAGCCATTTCTGTTTGGTTTATTTAAATTCTATAATTAAAACTTTGTAGCCTAGAGTGGAGGCCTAGGCACTAGGGCTGCAGAAGCTTGGCTTTCTCCATCGCCCGGGCAACCCTAGCCTCTGCTCTCTCCAGCTACATAGCTGTAGCCATTTCTGTTGGAATATATCTTCTATAATTGAAACTTTGTAACATTGAGTGGAGGCCTAGGTCAGCAAGGGCAGGCGGAAAGCTTGGCTTTCTCTATTGCCAGGGAAACCCAAGCCTCCCTCCTGCTCTCAGTGGCCGCAGCCATTTTGGTTGGGGGTTATTTGCTCCTGATTGGGTGGTGGGTGTGGCTTGTGGGCATGGCTTGATTGGAGGTATGGTCAATTTGCATATTTTATTAGATAGGAGGATGCTGAAGGTTATTCTCTAAGAAGAGGAAGAAGAAGAAAAAGGTAAAGATAAAAAATTATTGACAACAAATACATATCTATCAATAAGTGAACCTAAAAATCACATGAATGAAAAACCTGATGAATAGAACAGACTGGTGAATGTAATAGAATCAGGGGCATGGGAAGGGAGCAGACTGACAATTTTCAGGGGGAAGGGGTTATGGGGGGTGGAAAGGGTTGTGGGGTGGAAGGGGTTGTGGGGGGTGGGAGTGTTTGTGGGGGTGCAGGAAGAAATTGGACAAAGAGCTTACACCTATGGATGAATTCAGTGGCGGGGAGTTGTGGGGGGGCGGGAAGGCCTGGAATGGAGTGGGAACCAGGTCGAATGGGGGGAAAAAGAGGAACATTTGCAATAATCTAAACAATAAAAAAATGTTTTAAAAGGTTAATTTGACATGAACATAAAAATAAATGAATAAATAAAGGGGAGGGATGCTGCCCAGTCACAAACAGCATGCCCCATGGAGATGGTCACAGCAGTGATTGTGGTTCAGAAAGAAAGGTCTGTGTGGGAAGGGGGAAGACTCGTCGTTCTGGGAGGGGGTCCTTGAATGTACGCTCAAGATGCCGAGAAACATATTTGTTGCAGGACATTCATGATGACGAACAATGGAGAAAAGATAAGGAGATGGTTATCTTATAGACAGACTAGAATGGTGGGCACATCGAGGTCTAGTCCCTGGACGAGCCATCTGAGGTTTGTTTGTTTCTGGTTTAGCCTAGTCATGGCATGTTATAAATGTATCTGGAGAGGATGGTTGAGAGGTCGCCTAAAGAATGGAATGCAGAGAGAAGGAGCAAGGAAGAGCACAGAAAGGTTTTTGTACACGCTTGCCTTGGTAGCAAGTGTTCAGAAGTACAGTATCCAGGTTTGTTTAAACATGTATGTCAGTAAATGTAAAAGTTAAAATTTGCCCGAGACTCTTAACTTGATTGTCTTTGATAATTAAAATGCACATTTACAAGCCAAACTAGTAATGAAAGTGTTGCATACAACAAGGGGAGTTGGATAAGTTAATGTTGCTATGGGAACCTCAGGAGATCTTGTTTCTCAATTTCAAAATCATGGCCCAAGGTGATTTTAAAAACAACAGAAGGTGAAATTATTCTCACGTTCTCACACATGTAAATTGTACTGTCTCTCTAAGTCCTAAATAGCAGATTCAAGCCTGCCTCTTGACTGGCGCAGGGAAATTCAGCTTCATGTCTTTCTATAGTGTATTACAGCATGAAGTTAACCTTTAGAAGCTTCAAAAATACAGCAACCGAATTTGGACTGTGAGACACAAACTCCTCTTTTGAGCTCTGTCTAGCATAGACCTCCTATTCCACGTGATGGCTCAGTAGGGCCGTTTCTACGAGTGCCTTAAGTTTGTTGGCCAGTCTTTCTGACCTGAATCCACCCCTTATTTTGAGTTTATTGCTAGACAAAATATAGATTTTGGGGCAGAGGAAGAAAAAAAAGAGAAAGCCCTGATTTGTAATATTGCCTATAGGTATTAACAAAATCATAAAGTGTTACTAATACACCTGCTTGGGTATTAATTTAAACTACTTGCTAATTGCATTAAATTTATCTTTAGACAGAGTTTAGTATTTAAAAATTCATCTTCTTCTGAAGGAGCTAGATTTTGGAAAGGTCCATTTTCCTTTTTCTCATTTTCTAATAGAAAAAGATATGTTCTTTCATTTTCTTAGGCTACAGAAACAGTGAAATATGCTATATTTGAAAATGCACCTTCCATTTTTTTTTCCATTTCTAAAAATTCACCTTTGAGCATTTTCCAAATGTAAAAATTCTCACACACGTGAAAAACTGTTTGAGAGGGTTGTGAGAAAAGCCAAGGTAACAGTTTCTATTTTTAAAAGTTTTGCATGCAGCATGACACATTTGTCAGATCGAAACACCCAGTTAATGTTGACTTCTGAGAGCATATTTGCTGTTTGTCTCAGTTCCATATGCTTTGTCTCTAAATTATGAACGCACTGAGGTTTCTGCCATTATGCAATCTGAATCGTTGCTGTACTCTGGTTTCTATGTGAAAATTCATCCATATGCAGAGAGCTGCCTTCCTGGACATGTGAACCATTTAGATTGTTAAGCTTCAGGTAGCTTAAATTCTTGCCCCCAAGCCCCTATGCTGTGTTCTTATGGTTTTCAGACTCATTAAAGCCAAGATCTGAAGCCTGAATGTGTCTCGCATTGTAACTTCTAATTGGTTTTCATGTTTATTAAGCTCCTCACAAGTGCTGGCTACTTCACATTTGCATCGCTAATAGACCTTTCAGAACTTCTGCTCCTCGGTTTCCTGCCTCTTAGTCATCAGTAGACATGTTGGCGTGGCTATTTCCCCCCACTTGTGAAAGCCCTGAATATATGTGAGGTATTGTTATTAATAAAAGCATTTACAGTCTACAAGGCAGCACACTGAGCACTCCAGCATCAGAAACTTTTTCAATGGCTTTATGAGACCTTGTGAGGATGCTGTGGAAAAGTATCGCCTCACATCAGACAGGAAGTGTGGGTCCTAGTTTCTATTGAACTGCTCAGCTACCCTTAATGTATCTCTGTACTGTTTTTTATATGCTACATTTTTATTTACTTCATTTAACCCTCAGGCTCCTACAAATTAGCTTCATTATTTCTATTTAACTGATGAGACAGGACTCTGAGATGTCAGTGATAGCCACAATTTGTAACCAGAACTGTCTGATTCCAAAGCTCTCCTCTCATCAGTGCACTTTTAATTGAAAGGCTTGAATGCTGCTCAGAAAGCTGCTGGAGAAGAAAGAGAGTTCCTGAATAAAACGGGGAATTATAACAATGGATGGGAGTGTGGATCAGATGACCTTCAAGGTTACTACAGCTCCTTCTAGCTCCAGTAAGTCTATGAAATAAGTAGGTTGCACTTGACAACAGGAACAAACTGGGAAAGGGGATAAAAGGAACCCAGGGGAATGTCGAAGCAAAAGCCTTCTATCGGTTCTTTTCCGCATTCTGTATATTTAATTCTCTTGCCCCACCCACTTCAGCCTCAGCCTTCGGCCTTCTACTTGGCTTCTCTCCGAGTAAGCAAAGCACCCAATATTGGCATCCTCCTCACTTAAAGAAAAAAATTAGTCTGTACAGCCAGGGGAGGGTAAGCCTTCAAAGAGATTCAGCTCTAGCATAATCTAATATACAGTATGTGAATTCATGGAGTGTCAGTAATAAAACATGCGTGAAAACATCTTTATTTAAAACATTGTACATTAATGCCAATTCAAGCATAAAATATTGAGCATTTCTTGGAATATGGTTTGAGATTTGAGAGGCACAAAGGTACCAGCAGGATAGCTCTGGTGTCGTTATAAATATGAATAAAAGTAAAGTACCAGTTTCATCTTCATTTATAAGGAACCGATACTGTGGTCTCAAAGCTACAGGGAAGAATAGCTGCCCAAATCTGTCCTTCGTTAACATATGCCTTAAGTGACAGGAAAGAGTGTGAAAGACAAAATGTCTTTTTCCTCTGAGTGTGAATCAGCAACATGCAGTAACAAGCAAGTAATAATAGTTCTGCTGCCAGGGCCTTTGGAGGTTAAAAAAAACGCATCAAACTGAAAAAGCGAGTGCACCTGCAGGAGGGCCCAGGAGGCTGCCGAGCACAGCTCTCTTGAGCACCATCCTGAAATGGTGACCCCAACTCGGCAAGTCAGGTTGACATGAGATCGGTGGAGCATAATAGCACCTGCAGATGGCCAAAGACAGCCCACCCTCAGCTGCCTCTACCACTCATCAGAGGCAATCCACAAGGCACCACTACTCCTTCAAGAGTTTAAACAGCTGCTGGGATTCTCCAAAGCATGTGGTTTCACAAACACTTAACCTTTAGTAAGGAGCTGCTAGAGGCAGGTGAATGAATAAATACACATTAACACTTGAGGGGAGGAAAAGTATTTTTTTCCCTCTACCCTTCTAAGTTCTTGTTTAAGACCTCTGTAATAGAAAGAGAGAGCTCTGGCCCGTGGACCAGTGGTTAGGATTAATGAGAGAGAGAGGGAGAGAGGGGGAGAGAGAGAGAGAGAGAGAGAGAGAGAGAGAGAGAGAGAGAGAGAGAGAGAGAACGAGCACAACAGTATGAAAGCCAATGAAAGTTTAATAATGTGTATACCAGTACCTCCTGCATACATGGGAAAGACCCCAGGAAAACTGGGCAACTCCCCAAAATGGCCAAATCCATCACCTTAGATGCCATCGTCAGCAAAGGACAAAGATGCTTCGGTGGGGTGGGGGGCCAGTGGAGGGAGGTGACCAGGAAATGCACAGTAAACAAGGGTAAGGTTGTTATGCAGATTTAAGTTCTTGCCGCCTCCATTGATAAGTTTTTAGAGATTTAAGAGTCGTTCTTCTCTTCTTGATACACCATTACATTTCCCTTATGCAAATGTCTCTTTAAAAAAGGTAACTTTCTACTCAGTTGTCAGAGCTTTTCCTATCTGCTGTTGCTTAAAAATAATCAGTCTGAAATAATCCTTATGCCAAAGAGGCATATTTTAGGGTGACAAATTCTGCTCCCCCTTATATTACATAAGGAGAAAAAAGGTCAATACTTTGAGTAAGAGCACAAGGACTTCACATAGTTACAAATAGAGTCCAGTTAACAGTGCGCTTGGCCTCCCAGTGATTTGAGTCTTTATCTTTGATTTTCTCCAGCAGACAGGCACTCAGTAGAGCCTGGGCCCCAGGAAACATGCATTTCTATCAGCTGATACCTACCAAATTAGGTGGGCCATCGATTGCCTCCCAAACAGCCCCAATCATTACTTGAGCCGCTGGGGTTTGGTCCAGGAAAAGTGAGTTTTGTTATCCTTATACAAATTCTTTGGTTGTTTTCAACCCATTTCTACTTTATGCTGCACTTCTCAGCTCATTGCAGAAAAGGCAGAAACTAGTTTTTTTCTCAGTTAATCCATACATATTGATTATTGGTTGTTTCAAAAAATATGGGGAACAGCAATCACCCTGTGTGTCTTAAAGCCTTTTCCATTGGGGAAAAGTGCTAAACCAAGTGACTTTCTAAAATTAATGCTGAGCTGCTGTTGAGTCCATTGCACTAGTTTTGTTTGTTTTTAATGTTATGTACTTAACAAAAGCAACACTATTCAATTGCTGCCTTGTTTCTCTCACCTCTTGCTTCCCAAGAGTAACTTGTCTTTCTCCCAGGGCTGTCCTGCTGAACAGAATGTTTGCCATAGAGAATGTGATAGCTCCTCATACATCTTGAGTTCAACCCACTCCTGCAAGTGGGCCGAGACTGTGGCCCCTCAAGCAGCATTTGGAACTAGCACCGAAAAGCACCTGAAAGAGAAGGACTGAAATTGCCAGAATCACATGCTGCACTGAAGCAAGGAAATTCGTCTCCAAGGAGAATTGCTTTTCTCATTACTCAGACTTCTTCCTACACAGCCCTCATTTATTGTATTGTATACATTCCACTTTGATCCTCTAGAAGATGTTTTTTTTTAAGTTTTTTAAATCAAAAATCAAAAAGGAAGTTCAGGATCCAGAAAAGTAATTATTCTATGAATGTACCCTTCCCATGAACGTACTAGTATGTACTCTTAATCCACCAGTCTTTCTGGACCTCTTCATTTGCAGCTTTGTCTCCTCACAGAATAGTTGGACTCTCGAGATTAGTGAAACAAGGTTTCAGTATAACCATCGGCCAAGAAGCGTCCAAAACTGTAGAGATTTTTTTGACGCAAATTGCAATGGATTGAGAAAAGGCTTCAGAGAAAGGAAGTTTTGCACCTTATTTTATATATCACAATCAAAAGGGAAGACATAAGGGGGTTACATGAAATCCATCGGTGATAGATTAGGGAGGAAGGAGAAAGCAAAGTGGGGAAATCTCGGAGATTAGATAAAAAGTGGAATGGATAGACACATCTTTTACAGCACACAGAGACGTATGTGGGGGAACAAGATAACAAGGAGGGATCCCGTGGTCCCCTGCTCTGGTGGGAGGTTGTGCCCGAGGGGTCTGGAAAAAAGGAGATTACCCTGACAGCCAAAGGTGTGTCATTGTAGATGCAGAAAGACCGTAGACAGGTTCAGTTAAGGCAAAGATCTGCCTTTGTCGGGGATGACACCAGCCTAGGACATGACTACCCACCATGACACTTCTAGTTATTTTTAGTTTCAGACCATCTTACGTGGTTACTTTCTGTCTCTGAGTTTGTAAGGCCACCGTCCAGGCCCTCCCCTGAGCTTGTGAGATTTAGTATGTGGCCCCTTTTTTGTCCACACCATTCTTTACTCCCATTTCTTAAATGCTTTCTCTTCCTAACTCACTCTCCAGGTGCTTCTTTCTCTTGCCAAATAGTGCAAGGAAATACTTTTGCAGATCTCTTGTTTACTTTAGAAAAAAAAAAATCACTGATCCAGGCTTTCCCATTCAGGAGTGCTGCTCATTTCCTGCCTGGACTTTAGAGTTTGGCTCAGTAGCAACTTGGGGATTTGTTTTCTATGGAGTGAAAGGAGCTGGGGGCCCAGGAGCCCCATGCTGGGAGGAGAATTAAGTTCTGCTCATTCCCTGGATAAGCCAGCTGATGATTTCCTCATAGATCCCCCACCCCCACCCCTCCTGCCCTATTCCTCAAATTTTTAACGCTTAGTAATTTAGCTTTGACTTTTTGAAAGACATTTTTATAGAGTTGTTTCTCCTCCAAGTAAATGCAGAATCTGATCATAAGCACAGAGAAATGCTCAAGAATAATGAATTCCCTGTTTGCTGTTTTTCTCCTACAATGCAATGCACTACACATGCAAGGCTTACTCCTACTCCCATCCCATTGCCAGGTGTCTGGCCTGGTACAGGAGGAGTTGGAACACCAAGGGAATTTGCCTTGGGCTACCTCACTTTCTAGGTCACAAGACCAGTGAGTTAAAGAAATTTTGGCTATTATTCTGTTGAGTGTTGTCTTATTTCATGTAGGTTTTATAAATCTTTGGTGCTTTCTTCTCTTTGGTACATTTACATTAAATTTTTATTCTAGGTATGCAACCATACCTATACTATAATTATGATTATATATGAATATTAGCTACTCTTGGTTCATCCTACCTTGGGCACTTTATTCATAGTTTGTTATGAGATGGCTAACTTTCCAAAGACACAGGCTTTCTAAACCTAGAGCCTATAATTTTATATATTAATGCATTTTTACATTAAAAGATGTTTGGATTAGAAAACATTGAATGACAAAAAGAGAAAACGCCGACCAACAAAATACCTGGGGTAGGTATTTTCTTTCTGTAAAGCCTTAGTCTGTAACATAAAGTAATATGGCAAATAAAATATCATATTCGGGAGAGGGGAGGTACAGAGACAAAGCGCTTGGCATAGACCAGGTCCAGTTGAGGACATGGGCCATGTCAATATGGTGACAGGAATTGGGTCAGTCACTCCTCTAACGCTTAGACAAGCACAGACAGGCACCACTAGGAAGCCCGGCAGCAGAAGCAAGCCACACTCGGACTTAGAGGAAGTAGGCAATGTTCACAGGCAGACCAGCCAAATACTCCTCCAGTGACCCAAATAAAAATACAAGGTCAGAGAAGATTGTGGCACGAGTGATTTGTAACTAAATCTCAGAGAACTGGACTGTTAGCATAAATGTTCCTGACTGACCTCGCTCAGGAAGAGCCAAAGAAAGAGCTCTAAGCCTTGGGAACGGGAAGGCTAGACGCCATGAGCTTTTGTTTACCTGAATCATACCATAGATGGTGGCTAGGAAGACATTTTGTTCTTGATACTTTTTAAAAAATAGATTTTTTTACTTATTTCACAGAGGAAGGGAGAGGGAGAGACAGAAACATCAATGATGAGAGAGAATTCACTGCCTCCTACATGCCCCACACCTGGGATCGAGCCCTCAACCCAGGCATGTGCCCTGACTCAGAATCGAACCATGACCTCCTGGTTCATAGGTCAACACTTGATACTTTCTACAAAAGCAAAGTCTTGCCTTTATCTGATATTTCCTTTTGAGTCCAGAGCTCTGTGTTTGTTTTCTACCATGACATGTCACAAATGATGGGGCACAGCTTTAGGAGAAACACACCCAGAGAGGTGTGGGTGGAAGGGGGCATTGGCCAAGCCAGAAGATTGCCCTGGTTCCACCGCGTGGCAGAGGAGGGTCTCACTCATATTTTTCGGAAGGGAACAAATTAAGTACCAGTACAATGGAGTCACCATGCGATCCAAGATCCACTGACCTTCTGAGAGGAAATAAAAGGAGGGCAAGTGAAGATTGCAAGCCAGAGTAACCTACCAGGCAAGACCACACAATCACTGCCATCTCATGATGTTTGAGAGAGGCCCAGTAAAAATGTCCCTGTATTACCCAACCAAATTTTAAACCAACTGAGAAAGACTAAGATGTCAATTGATGAAGATTAAAATGTGAGTTTAGCTCTGGTAGGTGTGGCTCAGTTGGTTGTGATTCATCGCATGCACTGAAAGGTCGCAGGTTCAATTCCCAGGTAGAGCACATGACCCGGTTGTGGATTCTGTCCCATTCTTGGTGCATACAGGAAGGCAACTAATCAATCAATGTTTCTCTCTCCACTTATGTCTCTCCCTCTCCATTCCTCATTCTCTAAAATAAAAAATACACACACACACATATATATACTACAAGCCCAGTGCACGAATTCGTGCACCGGGGGGGGGAGGGGTCCCCTCAGGCTGGCCCAATCAAAACCAGCTCTCTTACATCCCCCAAGGGGTCCCAGATTGTGAGAGGGTACAGCCAAGCTGGGGGACCCCACTGGTGCACGATCAGGGCCAGGAAGAGATGCGGGAGGTTGGCCTACCAGAGAGGGATTGGGGTAGGTCTCCGGGTGTGTCTGGGCCAGACCCCAACAGCAAGCTAACTTAGCAGTCAACTGTCTGCCCCCTGGTCGTCAGTCCATGTCGTAGTGAGCAGTCAAGCAGCCTTAGCATATTATGCTTTGATTGGCTGAACAGCCCACCAGTTGACTGGACATTAACACATTAGGCTTTTATTATATAGGAGATATATATATATATATATATATATATATATATATATATATATATATATTATGAGTTTACTCTCTGCTAGGCCCACATTCTCTCCCTTGGAAACCCGGCCTGATTAGCCCTTCCTCCCCAAATGAGTTTAATTACTGATGAAGCTGATATTGGAGAAAATGGTCAGGATGCATGGAAACAAGTGCCTTCATGGTATCAATCCCAAGAATGAACTCACAGCTGGACAGCCACAGGACTCTACTCATGGGGCTCTGCCTTTTACAGAGTAGCTGGCTTCCACAGGAGAGCAAAGGAAGACTATGTTAAACGTGCCTATTTTGCCTCTCAATTCCCTTATTAGATAAGCCACTCCACCTCTCCCAAGAATGAGGAGGGTGGTACTAAAAAGACCAGGTGCTGTCCTTGTACAAGAAACAGGAGTGGGAATTACCTAAGACTTTTTTTTTTTTTACTTTTTAAAATATTTTAATCTTTATTGTTCAGTTTATTAATTACAATGTTCCCCTTTTTTCCTCCTATAGCTACCCTCCACCTGGTACTCATCCCACCCTCTTCCCTCACCTCCCCCACACTGTCCTCTTCCATAGGTGTATGATTTTTGTCCAATGTCTTGCTGCCCCTCCCACACCCCTTTTCTCCCCAAGAATTGACAGTCCATTCCCTCTCTATGTCCATGATTCTGTTATATTCACCAGTTTATCCTGTTTATCAGATTTTTAATTCACTTGATTTTTAGATTCATTTGTTGATAGATATGTATTTGTTGCTCATAATTTTTATTTTTAACTTTGTCTTCTTCCTCTTCTTAAAGAATACCTTTCAGCATTTCATATAATACTGGTTTGTCGGTGATGAACTCCTTTAGCTTTTTCTTATCTGACCTTCAATTCTGAATGATAACTTTGCTAGGTAGAGTAATCTTGGTTGTAGATTCTTGCTATTCATCACTTTGAATATTTATTGCCACTCCTGTCTGGCCTGCATGGTTTCTGTTGAGAAATCCACTGACAATTGTATGGGTGCTCCTTTATAGGTAACTATTTTTCTCTTGCTGCTTTTAATATTCTCTCTTTATCTTTTGCTCTTGGCATTTTAATTATGATGTGTTTTAGTGTGGTCCTCTTTGGATTCCTATAGTTTGGGGTTCTGTGTGCTTCCTGGACTTTTAAGTCAATTTCTTTCACTAGGTGGGGGAAGTTTTCAGTCACTATTTCTTCAAATAGGTTTTCATTATCTTTCTCTCTCTCTTTTTCTGGCACCCCTCTAATTTTGATGTTGGAATGCTTGAGGTTGTCCCAGAGGCCCCTGATACTATCTTCAATTTTTTGGATTCCTTTTGCTTCTTGCTTTTCCGGCTGAGTGGATTTTGCTTCTTTGTATTTCAAATCTTTGAGTTGATTCTTGCAGTCCTTTAGACTTCTTTTAGTCTTTGTATAATATTTTTTATTTCAGTCAGTGTACACTAATTTCTAGTTGGTCCTTTTTCATATCCTCAAGGCTCTCATTCATATCCTCGAGGGTCTCATTGAGTTCATTGGCCTTTTCTAGGAGCCTCTTGAAAAACCTTATAACCGTGGTTTTGAACTCTATGTCCAGTCGTTTTTCCCCCCTCCATTTCTTTCAAATGTGATTTCTTTCCATGTCTCTGCATTTTGGCTACTTCCCTGAGTTGGTCAATTAGCTTTGTGTGGTAGATGTCCTCTAGGGGACAGTGGCTTAGCCTCCCCAGTTACCTGAGGTGGATACTCTTGGTGCAACCCTTTATGGGTTGCACAGTCTTATTGTAGTTAAGCCTAGATTATTGTTGGTAGCCGGAGAGTTTGATCTCCGGGCCAACTGGCTGTGAGGATCAGCTGTGTTTATGCTGTGAGAATCATTGTGCTCAGGTTGGATGAGCTGAATCTCCAGGCTGAGCAGGCACCCTTGATTTTCCATCAGCTCTACCCTATGCGACACCTGGGTCTCTGTGCTTGGCGATAATGGCTGCACACACCTCTGAGAGAAAGCTGTCACTGAGCTCTACCCACTGCCGGACAATTCAGCCTCTCCCCAAATGAGTCTGCACACCCAAAATCTCACCCAGGGTTGTAAAACAATGCAGTCCAGTGGTTTCACTTCTTTCTCTTTTTTTTCCCGAACAAGAGAGCAAATCACGAGTCCTCTCTGCGCACTCACGCACTTCTGCAGTTCCCAAGTTTACGCGCCCTCTCCACAAGCTTGCAGACCTCTGCAGCACCCGAGTTTCAGCGTGCTTCCTCCTTACTGTCCAGTTTCACCCTGTAAGAGTGTGGGTTCCCTGGACCTCGCCCGAAACTGGGGAATCAGTGTAGTGGGACGCCTTTGTCTCCCTCCTCGTTCGAGAAAACTAGCCAAGTATCCAGCCGCCCACCCTATCTGCTCGCACACAGGGCTCCACACCTCTGACTCCATGTGTATCCGCAACTCTGCCCTCCACAGCTCCTCTGAGTCACAGTGTCCTATCTTTACTTTTATTTGTGGAATTTCCACTCAGCCAGCTTTCTGGTGATAATGGATGATGTCTGTTCTGTTGTTTAGTTGTAGTTTTGAAATTGTTGTGTGGAGAAGCAGGATAGGTGTTACCTATGCTGCCATCTTGGTTCCTCTGCTACCTAAGTCTTTTCTAAGTGCTGGGGAAAGTACACTCCACATATACCAAAGCTAGAGCGATAAGGAAAGGGGCAGAATACTTTGTCTCTTTGTTACTTGCTGAGGCGTCTGCTAAGAGGGATACTCAGTCAGTGGTTCTTCATCCTATATAATAAAAGGATAATATGCAAATTGACCAAAAAACAGAACAATAGGTTGCTATGACACACACTGACAACCAGGGGGCAGATGCTCAACACAGGAATAGTCCCCTGGTGGTCAATGCACTCCCACAGAGGGAGCATAGCTCAGCCAGAAGCTGGGCTAACAGGAGTGCAGCAGCAGTGGCGGGAGCCTCTCCTGCCTCTGCAGTACTCCTAAGGATGTCTGACTGATGGCTTAGGCCCCATCCCCATGGGGCTTAAGGAGGGAGCAGGCCTAAGCCATCAGTCGGACATCCCCGAAGGACTCCCAGATTGTGAAAGGGTGCAGGCCGAGCTGAGGAAACCTCCTCCCCAGTGCACAATTTTTGTGCACCAAGCCTCTAGTTTACTTATAAGCCTAGAGCAGCTTACCTGATCTGTAAGCAATGCCTTAGTGATGGATGGAATCTGCAGGGCATGTGCTGATACCTGTACGAGGTTGGGATATTGAGAGTGGCAAGCAAAATGAATTTCCAAAGTTATAACCGGTGACTTATTCTGGAAGCCCTACTACACTTAAATCTTTACTAGAGGAAATGGCCAGGAAGTCTAGCAGCTGTGCCAAGTGCCATTCTGACACTGACTCATAAAACCAATAGTTATATCTCTAGTCCTGCTTTGTCTTCTCAAACTATCTGAGGTGAAGGAACAGTTGTTGCTTTTGCTCTGTTTTGCCCATATCCAACCTGTCTTATACCAATACTTTTGTAAAACACAATAAATTTTTCCTTAATTATTAAGGGGAAAATGTGCTCCGGTTCCTGGCATTGTGTTTCCTGGTCTCTGCCCTCTCCCCACAATCTCTCTTTCTTACCTCCCCGTCAGTGTGTTCCAGGCACCACACTAGGTTTGGGGAATGAAAGAATGGGCAGGAAAAAGTAGAGATAGACAATATACAAGCCCAAAACTTTTATTAGTTTCATAAGCCATAAACATACCTGGTTTCTCTACTTACCTTTCACAGACTAGTACCTGCCCACAGCCCACACATTGAGCTGTTATGCTCTCTAGTCTAGACCACAGGGAGACTAAATATCCATATCATAGTATTTGTCCTGCTTTGCCTCCTGAACCCTGTGGTCTCTCTTCACCTTGGAGTGTACAGTGCCAGGACCTGAGCCATTGCACTTAAAAAACAGTTGGTCCAAATGCTCAGTGCTTTTCCCTGGTATCCTTTTCATGCAATTGACCATGTTAAGCATAGAAAACACCAGACCTGGGGCTCCTGGTGGTTATTGTTCCTTTTATTTGTTCACTTTTAAAACTTTGCTTTTACCCTGGTAAGGTGGCTCAGTTGGGTGGAGTGTCATCCCATATACTAAAAGGTTGCAGGGTCGACCCCCATTCAGGGCACATACAGAATGTTTCTCTCTCTCAAGTCAATGGAAATGTCCTCAAGTGAGAATTTAAAATAATAATAAATTAAAATAAGTAAAAATTTCGCTTTTTGTGAATATACAAATAGGTGAAAAATAGTTTCTATGCTGACTTAAAATGGTAATGGAAATAATTCTGTTCTTTTGTTAAAGTCAAAACTTAATGATTCCCGTCCCCCCCCGACTATCTCCCCATTGAATGGTATTTCAAAGACTGGGTAAATGTCAAACTTAAAGAACATGGAGAACTTAGGAAAAGGCCAGAGATAGATAAAAAATTATTAATAGTTGGTTTATAAGGGTCATGATTAGCAGCTGAAAAAAGGTGTGCTTATTTACCTAGAAGAAGAGCATACTAGAAAATGAGAATGATGGCTCCCAGGTAAAAACAGGTTAGAAAAAGGGTTGTCAGAGAAGAAATGTGGGATCCATTTGGATATAAATCCTAGCTTTGCTTCTGCTGGTTGTGTAACCTTAAGCAAGACACTTAATATCTCTGAGCCTTAGTGTCCTCAAATATAAATTGGAGATGATACTGCTTACCTGCGAATTGTTGCAAGGACTAAATATTATGCACATCTAGTGCAAAGCATGATGCCTGCATTTGATTGGTGCTTAATATGTGGTAATTAACATAATTACTAATAAATTTTTTAAACAAAGGATTGTGATTAAATCTTCATCTCTTTTGAAGAGAGAATTGGACTCTTCCTACAGTTTAAAAAAATTAGTCATAAGTATCTGTTCCTAATGTGAACCAATGATTATTGGCATCAATTCAATGCCAAGAGGAATCCCCAGGTTGGGGTACCGTAAAGAAGGAAACTGTATTCAGTGCAAATGGTGATATACATCATGGCTGTGAAAACAGCACCATGGTGGAACAGTTCTGGGGCCAGGTGGCTCTTGTCACCAGCTAGACAGCTCTGCTCTGCTCCTACATGGTCTGTGGAAAATGCAGTTTTCCAAGAAAACCGTGTGCTATTTGATCCAGAGGTTTACATGGACAGAACTCCCACCTCTGGTTCTTGATTGGTCTGTGCTCATACAAAAGAGGATACAAAATCCTTACAGTTTGATTAGTCCAAAAGGCACTGTCCTGATTGGTCAGAACAGAGCCTTTCTGATTGGTCAGAGCTGCACAGCAAATAAGGGAAAACCTGAATCCTATTGGTTGAAATAGGATTCCAGGAAATCTTTATAAATGCTGACTTAGCAGAAATGGTGCGGACAGGCTTCTCTCTGAAGTGCAGTTTGCATGAGAGGCACTTGTGCAGAAATGGCTGCTAGGCTCTGTTTGTTTTGTTTTAATTTGAGCCCAGTTAGCCACCAGGAGCCCCTTTTAGTCCTCAGGGTTCACACTAACTATGAAGACTTGAGTTTTCTTATTTCAGAAAGTCATTGCTGTTTCCTTGGCTTATGTTCAATTACAATCAAATATTTATTAAGCATACACTGTGTGGAAGAAACTGTGTCATCTACTGGGTATCAGAAACTGTGCTGGGTACAGAATATTGGAATGAATAAGACTTTGTCTTTCTCTTTAGAATCCTACAACTTTGGATGCCCATTTGTCTGAAATATGATATCTTCTACTTAAATATATGGCTCCAGCTGGCCAAAACCATTTTAACTACCATAGCCTATCAAACTCCATTATATCAATTGGCATCCTCATTGATAGACCCTTTTCAAGGTCTTCCATGAATACATCTAGTCATGTGCTACCCAACAAAAGCCAAACAAAGCATGTGGAACAAGTCCTCAAGGTGTAGCTCCTGGGCCACCTCTGGGAACACCCTCCGGTGTTCAAGATCGCTTTTA
Organism: Antrozous pallidus; assembly: GCA_027563665.1. NCBI lineage: Eukaryota > Metazoa > Chordata > Mammalia > Chiroptera > Vespertilionidae > Antrozous > Antrozous pallidus. Next base: position 48,639,238 of record CM050508.1, read on the forward strand.
ATAATGCTACTCACAGACCATCACCTCCTGTCACAGCATTTAGGGCTTCCACTCACAAAACCTCTCAACATCATTCAGCATCACCACAATCCACCCAACTGGTCACAGTTGAAATGAGTTCTGGGCTGCCTTTAAGGGATCTGTAAGACTCCTCCTAATAGTGCGACAAAGCCCCATTCCATGCACCATGAGAAGGAACTTGATTTGGCTCACCTCTGGCCACAATCATCACCAAATCCTCACATAAACTCAAAAACTAGCCTCTCTCCGACTGGGAGAAAATATTTGCAAATTATTTGATAAGGGATTAGTATCCAGAATATATAAAGAACTACAATGACACAACAACAACAAAAACCAACCCAATTAAAAAATGAATGAAAGACTTAAATAGACATTTCTCCATGTACAAATGACTGGTAAGCATATGAAAAGATGTTCAATGTCCATCACAAATCAAAGCCACAATGGGATAGCAGCTTAAACCCATAAGGATGACTACTATCAAAAAGGAAAAAAAAGTGTTGGTAAGGATGTGAAGAAATTGGAATCTTTGCACACTTTTGGTGGTAATGTAAAATGGTGCAATACCTATGGAGAAACAGTATGATGGTTTGGGGTTCAGGATGAGCCACCCCAAAATATACCTCAGTGGTTTCAGATTATTATGAGCTAAACACAATTTTAGTTCAGGCTCAAGAGCAGGCTCCTCCTACTCCTTGGAACTACCCAGAAGAACTTGAATTAGAGGCCATGCACATAAGAGATTACCAAAGTTACCTTCTTTTAATCTATTTACTAACTACTGAATGTCTGCTCTCCTATCCTACAATAACCCTCTGGAACCCCTAAGACACCCCACCTCATTCCTAGCTCAGGATGTTTGACGTACCTCAGTCCCGCTTTCATCTCCAACTCTGTCATGCACATGGGGTTCCTCTACGAAGCAGATTTAATTTTCTCTTGTCAATCTGTTGCCTGTTAATTTGGTTGTTTGGTCAGGCCAAAAGAACCGGAAGAGCAAAGGGGATTTTTTTTTCTTCCCCATAGTAGTCTTTCAAAAATTAAAAATAGAATTACCATATGACCAAGAAATCCCACTTATGGATATATATCTAAAAGAATTGAAAGCAGAGACCAAAGATATTTGTATCTCCATTTCATAGCTGCATTATTTGCAATAATAACCAAAAGGTGGAAGCAACCCATGTGTCCATCAACAGATGAATGGTAAACAAAACATGGTATGGACATGCAAAGGGATATGATTAGTCTTAAAAAAGAAGACAATTCTGACACATACTTCAACATGAATGAACTTTAGGACATTATGCTAAATGAAATAAGCCAATCACAAAAGAACATATATAATGCAATTTTACTTATTTGAGTTACCTAGAGTAGTCAAATTAATAGAGACAGAAAGTAAAATGGTGGTTGCCAGGAGCTGGAGGACATGAGGAATGGGGAGTTATTGTTGAATGGGTATAGCGTTTTAATTTTGCAAGATGAAAGAATTCTTGGGTGGATGATAGTGATGGTAGCACAACAATGTTAATGACTATACTTAATGCTATTTTGCTGTATACTAAAAATGGTCCAGATGGTCAATTTTGTTAGGTTGTTTTCTTTTTCCCACAATTAAAAAAACACACACACCACACCTAACCTTCCAGAATCATGAACTTGCTGACTTCTCTTTCTGCTCTTCCTACCCACTTTCCATACACATCACCCTCTTTCCGACCATTCCTCACTCCACCCAACCGGCTTGCCCTCAGCCTAACACTTTGCATACACTGTCATCCATCGCCCAGGCCTATGAGAGAGGGCTTAAGTACAAGAGCTCTTGGGCTCCCATCACCACAGTACTGTCTCCTAACTCCCCACATGGCTCATCAAAACCCGTCACCAAGCAAACCTGGAAGAAGTTCAGCCTTCCATCAGGCTTCGTGGTTGAGAGTGATGGGTGAATGGAGAGGGCCTTAGGTGTTGCATTTGACACTCCCCACACAACGTGCTGGCAAGGACATAAAAGAAGATGACTTTTATGCACTCGTTGAGTACCTTAGTTTGGTATTTTAGGCATTACTTTTTTTGTTGTTCTTTCAGCTCTCCAGTCTCCTGACTTCCAACCAACATATTCATTTTCCTTTTTCTGATCTTGCTTCTCTCTTCAGAGTTCTTATTCATCTTCTTATCTATTACCTCAGCTTCCCTGCTATTTTAATCTAAATGTCCTCTTCAACTTTGATGCCTAAAGCTTGGTTCTAGGGTTGTCACTCCCCACAGGCCCTGCTGGACAAATACGACATGACTAGAAGTCTCATTTGGCAAACCTGTGAATTGGAGGGCAACACAAAAAGGTTCCTGCTCCCAATTCCCTCCCCAGATCTACCAAATCGACATCTGCATTTTAACAAGATCCCAGGTGATTCATATACCCGTAAAAGGTAGAGGGGCTCTACAGCGTTTCTAACTGTTCCCGTTGGCCAGTGGATCGCTGCCTGCCGTTCGTTAGAAACACCTGGGAAGCTCTTACAATGTCTGGGCACCTGGGTCCTGCCGTCAGGTCCTGAGTTTGATCATCCCCAGTGGGGGCTGGCATTGGTGTGTGTTTGTTTTTTTCTCTCTTGGATATTTTGATATTTAGCCAAGGTTGAGAACCGCTGAGTTAGAGTGTGACTTCAAATATCTCAGAGAATTCCATGAATTTTGAACTGGTTTTGAGTTGCAAAAAGCAGAGTCAGAATGATACATTTGAATAGGTGTCTTAACCTAAAAATATGAATATTAACTCGAAACTGCCGATGATATATAATAAGCGATTTCTCCTTAAAAGTTGTCTTCTCACCCATCCAGGTGTGGCTCAGCAGTGGACGTTCGCCCTGGAAATCAAGATGTCACTGTTTGATTCCCAGTCAGGGCACATGCCGGGGTTGGGTGCTCAATCCCCAGTAGGGGGCATGCAGGGGGCAGCGGGTGGATGATTCTCATCATTGATGTTTCTCTCTCTCTTTTCCTCTCTGAAATCAATAAAAAAATATATTTTTTAAAAAGTCATCTTCTCTTATTCCTTTTTTCCTCTTTTCTGTTTCCTCACTACGAGTATCTCAACAGCTGTCTTCTATTAGATGGTGTCTGGGGCTGTGCACCAAACCCAGTGAGAGAGCGAGGCTGCTGTCCCAGGGCACGAAGCTGGTACTGGTCCTGCTGCTGCTGAGGCTCAGGTACGGGGCACTCGGGGGAGCAGCCATCACTCTCACTTTGGCTGCTGGTGCTGTTTGGTTTCTGGGGGCAAATAAAAATACAGTACTTTTCCTCCCACCTTCTAAGTTCTAGCTGGGCTTATAATCAAATTAGCAGAGACAGAGAAGCCGGAGAAAATGAAATTTTAACAAGTGCACTGAGGAATTCATATAAACATGAAAACTCCAAAGATAGTGAGGTAAAGCTGGGTATAGATGTCATTTTGGACGAAGGAGAGAAGCAGTGATGGGATTGCAAAGGAAGTAGGCAATTGACAGGAAGAGCAGAGCATACACGGCAGAGCATACACCTTTACTTTAAAGGGACATTGGTGTGATCTAGCTCCCAGGTCCCTGCCTGGAGCCCTCCCATGGTCCCACCCCCACCACACCCAATTCAAGTTAGGCTAAAGTGGACATCCATCTTGCAGGCCAAAGGTTTTTTTCTGGATCTTGTGGTTATTGATTTTAAGCCAGTTAAGATGGAAATACTAAAGGCAGCTTCGGCTGGTGGAACTTGGTCCCCTTACAGGTTGATGTCCCCAGACACTCAGGATGCCAAAGCCACTCTGCCCAGGTGTGTATGTACCCAGTATGAGCACATTGTGGCCTTCAGTTGACCTTTTAACACCTCCTTGCAAATCAGCCTTGTGAGCGTCACATAACACCGCCCTCACCCCCAAAGGAGAAAAGTGAAAACTGGAACCGCTTTGGTATGTATCCCCACACCAAATTCCAAATTTTCTTTAGCTTCTCCTCAGGTGCTTCTGTTTTTCACCTGTCCTTTCAGAGCCCAACCAGAATCTATCCTAATCACGGTGGGCATACGAGCTCAGTCCTTCCCCCGCCAGGTGGGCTTCACTCTCCCTGAAGAGACACTTCGCTTTTGCCATCACAGGTTAGCAGATGAGGGCCTCTCTGCAAGGCTTCTGTCGACATTAATAGATTCGTTCTTATTCTGCATTTCTAATCCAGAAACTGTTTTTTTTAGAGGGTTAAATAGATTTTTTTAAAAATCAGACAGTGTTACAAAACATTGTTTTCAAATACTTCAAAGTGAAATTCAATATAATTGATTTATCAAATCTTAATTGAGTTCCTGCTGTTACCAAAACAAGAAAATGACTAGCAGCTTTCCCATTGTCATTGAAATGCACATCTTTATATAAATATTTTGACTTTTTTTTTTGAAATGCCCAAAATAAGCATGATGTGTACTATACAGTCGTGAATTTGGGCTCTTGCTTTGGCATAAAGCTTATTTCAGGTGGTGAAAAGAGAAAGTTAACAATGCAGATAAGAAAATAGAATTGGGCTAAAATAGTCATTTTTATTGATGTGATATATTTCAAGATAAATTCCTAACAACTTAATTTCTCTGCAACAAATATACCCTAAATGACTATGAGTCATTTGGGGGTTGGAATTTCTGGCTCCCAATTAAATGTGTCATTGACCAAGTCAATCTTTTTTCTGCCTCAGAGTATTTATTTGTAAAATTAAGAAGTTGTGCCACGCTAGTGTGGCTTAGTGGTTGAGTATCAACCTATGACCAAGAGGCCATGGTTTGATTCCCAATCAGGGCACATGCCTGGATTGCAGGCTCGATCCCCATTGAGGGGGCATGCAGGAGGCAGCTGATCAATGATTCTCTGTCATCATTGATGTTTCTGCCTCTACCTTCCTCTCTAAAATCAATTAAAATACATATATATATATATATATATATATATTTTTTAAAGGAGTTGTACCAAGAGTCCCTTCCAGCTCTGAAAGTCAACAATTCTATGAATTCTCAGCTAAATTAAAACAGTACCTCCTCCCCCTCCTCCCAACTCCTGGTTTTGCTACCATAGAAAACACAACAGAAATAAAGACAATTAAAAATAGGAAAAAAATGAACTTAAAACTATGCCATCCTAACAGCTCAAGTGTTTTCAGTTTGTATTTCATTCTGGTCCTTGGACCAGAATGAAATACATCAGCAACCATAAGATAGGTAAAATTTTATATTTGGCTTACTTCCCTTGGGTGGGGTGGACAGGTCCTCCTGGCAGAAACTGGACCTTCATGGACGCTGGGTAGTAGATGGAGAAGACATAGGTATATAAGAGAGGTTTTATTGTAGATGCCAGTGGCCATGTAGCCATTGCTACCAAGGAGCCATTAGACAAAACAGTTCTTCAAACTAGCTTACAAAGTAGCTGTAGTAAATATAGGAGCCATTATGTACATAGCAGCCCTGACTAACACAGTAGTATCACAGGAGCCATACCAAGTAGCCGTGCACCGGCTGGTCAATAACAGACTTTATACTCGCTTAGACAAAAGAGGCCTCTTGCCAAACCGTGACATCAGTCTTTAGGGTTATAGAAGGGCACACTTACATAGTACTATAAGATTGCTGGGTCCTTGCTTTTGCACTTGTGTATGATAAATTGGCCTTGGCAACTTGTGCTTGAATATCCAGTGTACTCTGGACAGGGCCCCTACACATAAATTTGGCCTTGGACATCTGGTATGCTCTGATCAGGGCTCCCACAGCTTGACATTACATAACATTTTTATATTACTGTTATCACTCATAATTATAGTTTAAATGGCTACATGATATTCCATTTCATTGATGTTCTATAATGGCTACATAATATTCCATTTCATTGGTATTCTATAAGAATTTCTTATATTTGGACATTTAGATTGCTTTCAATATTTGATAACAATGCTGCAGCAAACTTTTTATTCATATGAATCTTTTGAGTCATTTTCTAAGAATCAATTCTAGGGGTGTGATTCCCTGAGTTTGAGAGAGCCTCTCAGTCATTGTTGATACATATTGACAAATGCTTTTTTGAAGTTTACATTGATTTTGCTGCAGTGATATCTGAGAGTGACAGTTGAGCGGAAACCTCGCCAAAGGTGTGGCATAAAATGATGCTCAATGTCTTAATGTACATTTCTTTGATGACCTACAATCCTGAACATTTCTTCATTTATGATTGCATTTCATCTTCTGTGAATTGTCTCATTGTGCCCTTTCCCATCTATCTGGCTGTGCAACTTAACCTTTCTGTGGCTCCATTTTCTCATCTGCAGACAAGATAATAATAATGCCTATCTATAGAGTTGTAAGAATTAAATGGCTTGGTAAACGTAATAGTACCTGACATATGGAAAACCTACCTCAAAAATGTTAAAATGTTAGAGTTAGTAGTAGCATTGGTATTCTCTACTACTAGGATATTAGTGATTTTCTTTATAATTTATATGATTTCTTTTAGTCCTTATATAAATATATACATATCGCTGGTTGACTTATAAGTGAGTTCTTTATATAATGTAGATGTGACTTCTTTGGGCTGCTGGGTTTGATAAAGTATTTTCTCCAGTTTATTGTTTTAATTTCTGTATTAGTTTTGCGTATGTATTAGTATGCCCATGTATTCCCAAACATATGAGTATGTACTTTCTCACAAGTCCAGAAACAGTGTCTATTGCAAAAGGGGCAGTTCATAAAAATGTTGATTGTGGGTAGTGCTCAGAATGGCATGCCCAGCCCTATTGAAGGACTGTTCAACCAAGCCATTTGGAAAAATAACAAATAAACAAAAACAAGTCATGTACACACACACACACACACACAAACACACACACACACACACACACACACACACATTACAAAATAAACAAAACTATGGATTTTTACATTTTAATATATATTTTTATTGTTGATAGTATTATAGATGTCTCCAATCCACCCTTCCCTCCTCCAGCCCCCGTCCCCACCCTTTAAGCCAGAAAGATAAAAGAAAGCCAGATGTACGCCATGGAAATTTCTCTTTGAGAGTAATTAATTCTCTGTGCACAATCATTGCCTGATTCCTGGTATACTGAGATCTAACTTTGACAACTCATTGGAAAGTCAAAAAGGTGGCATCAATAAATTGCCTGTGGGAGTGAAAGAACTCATAGAACCCACAGCATCATGGATGGAAGAAATCCTTAGGGAGGGACTGATACACAGCTCAGAAGAGCAAGTTTAGCAAATGTTCAGGACTGAAGTTAATCATCACACAGTGAGTGAATTGAAAGGGAAGGATAAAGAGCAATAAAAAAATAATACTATGAGTAATGGGAGGAACTGAAGAGCCCACTGCCCAGATGAGGATTGGAAACTATTTAAACTGGATAATACCGTATGTGTTTTGGCTCTGAGAAAAACAGAAGTTGAACTTTTGAGTAGTAATCAAGGACTTGGGCTCAAAGTATTTGCAAATAGTGGTGGTATGGAGAACAGATGCTGACATAATTGCCAATGGGAATCGCAATGTGATAGTTGGAGTAAGAAACCAAAAGAAACCACAGGGAATTTTTGTGGAAAGCTCGGCATTGAAAATGATTTATGGTTGATTTAAGAAGGAGACAAGGAAAATAAGGCTGCAGTGTATACCATCTGACTGCTGCAGACACAGGATGTAAACAGGCATAGCTCTCCAACCTCCTGGAAATCAGAAGCTCTGCTTGCACAGAAAGGCGCCAGAAGGTTTGCCTAAGTTAAGTGCACACTTCTTTTTCAGTGTCTAAGAATAGTTACCCTCCTTTCCTTTCCAATTACTGTTTGGGTATCCTTAAAAATCCTCACCAGCTAGTAAGCAGCATGAAGTCGCTGAAAGAGATCTGTAGGGTACTTTATTCTTCCCAGGGAGGGTCAGAGGAACCTCACATAAGGCCCTCAGCCAGAAAGGGTGACAGCTCTAATTTGTTACTGTTGTCTGTGTCAAGTAGTTTTATTCTAGAAAACAGAACTTGGGGGATGCAGGAAAGTCAAGTGAGTCTTCCAAAAATACCAACAAAGTATGCTGAGAAGGCAGAGGTAGGAAAGCGGTGTCCATTCCTTGTTGTCACGTGTTACCTCTTCCCTTCAAAGGGCAAAGAATGAGCAGTGCCTCTCCGACAGTAAACAAAGAATTTTTTAATTGAATTTATTGTGATAACCTCGGTTAATGAAAATATGTAGGTTTCAGGGGTACAATTTTATAATGCTCCATCTAAGAACTTCTAGAGCTGTCCTATAGGGAGCCTGCGTTTTGAAATGGGAAAAACAGACATAGTCGGCAAAAAGCAGTGGGATTTTCATGTGAGACACAGGCTTGGGGATGTTGATGTTGGGCTTTAAGTTCTCAGAACCACCAGAGAAATGAGGCCCCTAAGGACAAATGATGAAAAACAACAAGAGAAGTATCTCCAAAGGGTAGGAGCAACGAGTTTTAATATCTGCACTTACTGAATAGCAAATGAAATAGATGAGACGAGGAAAGTGGAACCGAGCCCAGGAACCTGTGCCAACCAAGCCAGTCAGTGGCTAGAATTATGTTAACTTAGGAAAATGGACCCAGGTTCTCTCAAGGTGTCTGTTGATAGGCATTCTCCTCACAGACAAATCTCACCAGCACCCTCCCTTTATTTCCTAGTTGAGTTTCCTTTGAAAACTTCTCAAACCAGAGTCTGTGCTAAGACTTCAGAGATAGATGCCAACCTGGACCAGAATAACCGGGACAATCAAGTCCACTTAGGTGGTCAGGGTGTCCCCTGGGATGTAGTCAGAGAAGAGCTGATGTAGCCTGGGCCGACAGAAAGGGGAGGATTCCTCTGTGCTTGTGTCGCCCTCCCACTCATGTCTTCTTGGCAGAATCCTTATCAATATTCAGGACCCACTCAAATGTTACCTGTTATCTCCAAATCCCACTGGTAAAAGGAGATTCACTTCTATAGCATCTTGTGCATAGCACCAACTATGCATTTACTCTGTGCATTGTTTTGTAACAGTTTCCTTGTCCAACTTTATTACTGGGCCGGACAGCACTCTCACCTCTGTCTCTCAGCCTTAACATAGTACTGTCTAGAAATGCACTGTTCAGTACAGTAGCCACCAGCCACATTTGGCATTTGCTGTGTGGCTAGTTCAGATTGAGACATGCCGCAAGTGTAAAATTACATATCCTATTTTGATGTATGAACAAAATCATGTAAAATCACTCATTAACAAATTTTATATTGATTACAGATTTAAATAATAATATTTTGGATGAGTTAAATATAGTATTAAAATTAATTTTATCTGTTTCTTTTTACTACTATAAAGTTTAAAATTATATGTGTAACTTCATATATATATACTAATGAAAGGGTAATATGCTAATTAGACTGGGAGATCTTCAGGATATCCTTCCGGACAAAGCCATGATGTCAGGGCTGAGGCAGAGGCAGTTAGGGGTGATCAGGCCGGGGGGGGGGGGGGCAGTTGGGGACAAGCAGGCTGGCAGGCGGCCAGTTGGGGGTGATCAGGCTGACAAAGGAGGGCAGTTGGAGGTGAGAAGGCCAGCAGGCAGAATGGTTAGGGACGATCAGGCAGACAGGCAGGTGAGTGGTTAGGAGCCAGTGGTCCTTGCAAGAGGGATGTCCAACTGCCAGTTTATGGGATCAGGCCTAAACTGGCAGTTGGGCATCCCCACCTTGTGCATGAATTTTGTGCACCCAGCCACTAGTGTGTGTGTGTGTGTGTGTGTGTGTGTGTGTGTGTGTGTGTGTGTGTTTGGACAGAAATGGTTTAGAGGCTTGTTCAAGTCAAGGTCTTAGCAGGGAAAAAAAAGATATACTCATTTTGAAGAGATAATGCAAGGATAATTTACAGATGTATGATAGGATAAGAAATCATAAAGGAGGCTCAAACACCAAGATTAGCAAAAGAGGGGAGCAGTTAATACTCAGCCTGAAAACAAAGGGGAGGGAATGATTTACTAGAGCTGTTGAGCACTGGGGGTACCTTCATGAGGTCACCGAGCAAAAGCACCAGTTATAAAGAAGCCCAGTTATGCCAGACCATGGAGCCAAGGAGGGAGAGAACCCACCTTTAATGTGCTATGTTCCCACAGCCGGCTGGGAAACAAAAGCCTGAGGCCTCAGGAGTCACCTCTCACCCAGGGCACTAAGCAGTGCAGAGAGGAGTGGAGAATAGATCAGAGCCAAAGGGGGCTAGGGGGTAACGAATAACCAGGACAAGGCTCAATAAATGACTTAAATGAATGAATGAATGATAACTTGCCACTGGGAGAGAATGGAGGACAGTGATACATTAATTTTCAAACTGTTCTGTGACCCTAAGGATTTAGTGCCATTACTTTAGGGGTCCACAGACACTCTTCGGATGCTTTATACTTCCAACTACTTAAAGCACTCTGCTAAAATACAACATGTGCACCAAATGTGTTACATATCAAAATTTCAAGCACGTTGGAAACAAGTCATTATCGACTTGTGCTCCCAGGTAAGTTTAGTTTGGGGCAAGCCTAAAAACAAGAGTCCTTCTGCCTCTTGGGCACTTTCATTTGAATGTCTTAAACATGTCATTCATTAGGAAGGTCTAGGTCTGCACTGGTCTTTGATAAAAATTCAGGTCTACACGCGCCCCCTTGGATAAAACTGCACATATTAGTATACCACTGCAGCCCATGTGCAGAGCTCAGTGAAATGCCAGGCGTGTGTGCTTAGCACAGGTTCTCATGTCTCATCATGTTATATCATTTCAGTCTCTGTTTCTGTGAACATGATCTATTCATATGAAGGAAATGTTACAATTGCAGTTATTGTTCGGAGCTCACCTTGAAATGCACTTCCAGCCATCGCATCTCCAGTTGCCTATTCCTTTGGTTTTTGGCAAGGTTGCGATTAGGATGCTCTCAGCTCCAATGTTTACTCCTCAGGAAGGGTTTCTCTGAACCCCTAATACCTTAATTATCCCATTATTTTATTTTAATATGTTTTTTCTTTATTAAGGTATTACATATGTGTCCTTATTCCCCCATTATCCTTCACCTGCCATTCATGCCCCCACCCCCCTGCTGTCTGTGTTCATTGATTAGGCTTATATGCATGCATATAAGTCCTTTGTTTGATCTCTTCCCCTTACCTGCACTGTCTCCTACCTTCCCTGTGGTAGGAGATTGATATTTCTCTGTTTCTGGAGCTATTTTTGTTCATCGGTTTATGTTGTTCATTATATATCCTGTTATTTTATTGCCTTCACAGTGCTCACCATAATTTGTAATTGTTTAGTTTAATTATCTCTTTATTTTCTGTGTATTTCCTTAACAAAAATTTAAATCTTAGCATTGCAAAGATGATTGAAGATGGATAGGAGGTCATTATTGTGAGAGCTGTACCTGTATTAATTCATCTGCTCACAATAACTGTGTGAGGGTCTTTCTACTCCCCTTTCGGAGGTCAGGACACTGAGACACAGAGGAGTTAAGTAATCTGATCAAGGTCGCATGCTGTTACATGGGAAAGCAGAGGTTCACACCTGGGGGGTCTGCCTCCAGTTCTACTCAGTGGGGGTCCAGAAATATGCCAGCATGTTTGCTATTAGAGGCTTCAGCTTCTAGCCCCTAAAGTGCTAACAATAAGAGCAGTTAATATTTATTTATTTATTTATTTATTTATTTATTTATTTTTATCCTCACATGAGAATATTTTTTTCCATTGTTTTTCAAAAAGAGTGGAAGGGAGGGAGGAGTAGGGAGAGAGAGACATCAACATGAAAGAGAGACATCCACTGGATGCTTTCTACACCTGCCCTGGGGCAGGGAGCAAACTCTCAACCCAGGTATGTGCCCTTGACCCTTTGGTACGTGGGCCAATGCTCTAACCACTGAGCAGACAAGCAAGGACCCAGCTAACATTTATTGAAAGCTTCCTAATGGGTCTGTGTTTTATATGAATTATTGTTATTATTACAGTAACTTTATGGGATAGGTACTATTTTCCAAATGATGAAATTTAAACCTAGAGATATTAAGTATCTTTCCAAAGATCATACAGCCCAAAAATGGAAGAATAAGAATTTGAACCTAAGCTCCTAACCACGACGCTCTACGGTCTGCCTGGAATCATGACTCTGCTGTGCCACCCCTTTCCAAATGTGGGTTGCACATATACTTCTCATCTACCATTTCAAAGTATATGCACTTGCTTAGGACAGCTGTGTTCTCTGGGTCGAGAGCTGGAGGGCAGGTTTATATAGATGAGTCTATCCTGAGCTAAGGTCACCAGGAAACCTTGTGCTTATTCTAATGTATCCTTATGTCCTCTCTACATGCTGTTCTTTTTTTTTAATGTATTTTATTGATTTTTTTACAAAGAAGGGAAAGGGATAGAGAGTTAGAAACATGGATGAGAGAGAAACATCGATCAGCTGCTTCATACACACCCGCCCACTGGGGATATGCCTGTAACCAAGGTACATGCCCTTGACCAGAATCGAACCTGGGACCGTTTAGCCCACAGGCCAACACTCTATCCACTGAGCCAAACCAGTTAGGGCTACATGCTGTTCTTGTTGAGCCCCCCAAACTGAGGCACTATAACATTATTATTTCCCTATGGAAAAGCGGAAAACCCACAAATACATATGGACGTTAAACACCACATGCCTGGATAACCAATGGGTCAAAGAAGAAATCAGAAACTACTTTGAGATGGATGAAAATGAAGACACAACATACTAAGACTTATGGGCTGCACTACGGCCTCCAGTGTACAAAATACATACTAGTGTGCATGTTTATTTCTATCCTCTCCTTCACTCGATTCACTTTCTTATCTATTGGACCAACTCTTATTGAAGGCCACCTCTGTGCCAGGCACTATGCTGAGGTTTGGAGATCAGGTGACCAGAACACAATCACAGCCCCCGAGGAAGATGGGCACATAAACTGGTTCCGTGCTTATTCATCAGGATTCCACTTGGCAAGGTCAGAAGAGTGTTGCTATTTTGGTCTTTTACTATTTGATTTTTGTCTTTTATTTTACTCTTGCCCAGCTTTTTTTTCCTCTCGAGGATGCCTTTTCTGTCTTTTCCTTACTTTTTGGTATTTATTCAGCCCATTCCAAATGATGTCTTTTGTGGACTTTATACAATTAATGTTGGAATCCTGACTACTGGACTCTGGATATTTAATCTTCCCCATCAGGCCCCCATCTACAGCTCAGGGAACAAGGCTCAGTTGTAATATTCGCCTAAGGAAAGTTAAATTAGACAGTCATTAGTTCCTCACTGCTCCCTATTCTTCTGCTCTCTGCAGAATTTAGGATCTCTTCCAAAGATACACAGGAACAATTTTTTTCTGTATTTTCTGAATTCTCTGCTCCACCTCCATTGGCACAGATACTACAAATAGATGTCTCCTGACTTCTTTCCTGCTGTCCCTAGAATTGTGGAATGTTGTTTTGAAATTCTTCCTTGGATTTTTATATCCAAATTTATATCCCCAATTCCTAGCATGCTGTCTGATGTCCAATAAAGATATGTGAAAATAAATCCAAGGTGAAAAGAGGAGGGGGAAAAACAGTGGATCATTTTTGCATGAACAATGATGCTATATTTAAATTTAGGGTTTTACATATCCGTTTCATCCCTAATGTATGGGATGCTCATAAATATCTGTGGAGACAATATTGGTATAACTCCTGCCCTGGGAACACTTTTAGGATGGGTGTGCCTACCTTTGTTTGATTCCCCTTGAGGAAAACTTGAGCTGAACTTTGGAGAGAGCTTTGCACATAAAATAAGACTACAAGCGTGTGAACATGTGGGCTGTGGGATTTTTGTTAATGTAGTCATTTCCTTCCAAATGCTTGAAAAATATTTTTCTTTTATATTTTCCATTCTGTTACCATTGTCTCTATGCTTTCCTCCTATTTCACATTTAAATTCTATAAACCGCCCAGTTCCTGTGGACATGAATAATAAGTGGGCCCAGATCTTATCCTAAATGGAAGCCAGAGCTGGTGTCCAGACACTAGGAAAGCATAATTGCCCCGAGAACACAGTCGTGATTTCTGGAAGAGCTTTTATCAGTGTCTGTGGAGCCCCAGATGTGTTTCAGCATTAGACAAGGAAAAAGATTTATGAAACACCTATCTCCTCTTTCCTGGGAGGGAAAAACCTTCTCTTTAGCAAAACGACTTAGTGTGTGAGTCCATCCCAACCCTTTAGGGAAATGAAGGAAATTCTATCAGAAACCTATGCATGCTAAAATAATTCCACTCAAAATAGTGAATGATTGATTTTTTCCATATGTTCTTATCCAATTTCAATTTAAATTAATTTTACAGGAGTCATTAACCATCTCCACAAAATTTGCTGGGTTTATTCCTAATGGTGACTTTGGCACACCTGCAGCCAGTGCATGTCTTTATGGTTAATCTGTAAGAACCAAAATTAATTTCAGTGAAACAGCCAAATGGTCCTCAGGAGTCCTTACTCACATGTCTGGTTAGCATTCACCAGGGGCAGAAAACACTGCCTGAGGAGAGATAGAAATGTTTCAAAGGATCTTTTCTGAGTCTTCTCACTATCTTTTTATTTTTTCAGTTTGCAGGTGCAAAAATGCCATTTGTAATTCTTTAATTCCAAAGGCAATGGGTGTCTTGGGGTCTCAGAATTCAGGACAAGTGGCCAGCTGGGACACGATATTATGCTTGCAAGTCATGGCAGGTGTGGAAGGAGGGCAAGCAGTTAGAAGTTGGGCCCACTCTCCTTTTCTCTTTTTGTGTGCTTCCTTTTGCTCCTCCAGACGAGTGTCCAATTACTCGAGCCGAATTCCTTATCTCCCAAAGCTGTACGCTGTACACCCAGGAAAAGGACTTGATTCCTCAACCCGTTTCCAGGAGCCATATTTGGATCCTTTTGTGCAGTAGAAGCAAACGTGTGGAGCGCACTCTCTATTTGTTTTATAATTTGCCTAATGGGCACATTACTCTTGCTATCACTCTCATTTCAGTAGATGGTCTTTCCACTGAGGTTTTAGCGTGTCTATATTTAGAAAACAATAAAAGAGGTATCGATGGAAAAATTAGTGAAGAGCAAAAATGCACTGAGGAGGAGAGAGAAGGGCAGGAAACAACTACAGATCCCTGCCCTTGACAGGAGCCATCCCACATCTAGATTTGGGATGCCAAGTATTTCACTGTATAATGTGGAGTCATTAAGTGTAGAGATGAGGGGAGGAACAGTAGTCGAGGAAGACAAAGCTCCAGTACTCCAGTGCTTAGACTGAGCTTTGCCAGAGCAACACCAGACACGGTGTGGGAATTCGGGAACCAGCATGTGAGCTGCAAAAGGCATATCTATCTGTCTGGCTATTATGACCACATACAATCTCCTTTGTTGGGCTTTGTCAGCACATAAGCTGCTGCTGAGGTTGATGACTTCTTTCTCCAGCAGGAGTGGTTTATATGGCTTTTCTGCAAGCTGTTACCAGAAGCTTAGGTGTGGGGATTCCTGAGGTGGATGTAACTAGAACAGACTCTAGCTTGTCTCTCCTCAAATATTGATGCTTTGAAAAGAGTAACAAGAAAAATGGGGGGAGGAGGAGAAGGAAAGGGAGGAAGGAGAGAAAAGAAAAGAAGGAAAGAAGGAAGGAAGGAAGGAAAGAAGGAAGGAAGGAAGGAAGGAAGGAAGGAAGGAGAAAGGAAGCCTGAAAGCAAGGAAGAAATGATATTGAGATTGGCTAGTTTTTTATTTAAATAATTATAAAACTTTATCATCCATTATATAAGATAATAGATTTATTTGATTATCTGTGGAATTGGTATACGTTTCTCTACTTTACATATCCTTTAATGCTTTATAGAATATGTGAACTTTTACTAATTTATTTATGTACATATTTACCTACTCATTTTGCACCTAGCATAGGGACATACCCTCTTGGGCACTTAATAGATATAGGAGTTGCTATAGTTACTAACTTATATTAACAGTAGGATATGCATAGACATTTTCGTTCGTATTTATATAAAAATGAAAGAAATAAATATTTGGATATACATATATATATATACACACACACACACACACACATACACACACACACACACACATCTATAATAATAGAAGTGTAATGTGCTAATTAGACCAGGCAGCCAAACGGCCTTCTAGATGACCTTCCGGATGAAGCTGCGGCTGTGAGGGCTGAGTCCCTTGTATGAATTTCATGCTTCGGGCCTCTAGTATACATATATTATGTCTGTATAACCTTAATAAGTTTAACTGAGCACATATATCTTTTTTAAAAAATAATTATTGTTGATAGTATCACATATGTCCCCCTTTTTCCCCCATTGATCCCCTCCAGCCCACCCCACCCCCACCTTGTCCCAGGCCTTCAGCTCCCTATTGTCTATGTTCATAGGAGCACATAGCTCTTCATTGAAAAGTTCAAGGCCCATGATCATCCGAAGTTAAATGATGAAAAGAAAAACAATTGTGTGATGAAGTAACTACTGTCAAGTGGCAGCTGCCTTGTTAGACTTGGCCGCAGACTCACCCTATTGCAAACATCAGACTCTGGTGAAATAGGAAGGTAACCCCAAAATGTCCACCCATCTATTGCAAGAACATTACTTTTTGCCAACACCTGGTTCTTTTAGTTTCTAGGCAGGAAAATTTGGAAGTCACTCTTCCTTAACTATTTCTCTCCAGGCCAGGTTCCTGGACGTACCTGGGGAAAGGAAGTGGGCCACAACTTGACTCAGCCTCATGGCCTCCATACCGAGGAGCCCAAGCACGATGTGGCTAGAAATCCAAAATCCTGAGCTCCAGTCCTGGCCCAGCCACTCTTATTAGGTGAACTAACTTACATTTTCTGGACCTCAGTTCCTCATGTGTGGAGAAGTGTGCTGTTTTCTCTGGATGCTTCAAAAGACTGTTTTATAGAGAAGCAAGTGACGTTACGGAAAGAGTCAACTAACCTGATTAATTCTTCAGCAAATATTTACTTAGCATCTACTATACACTGGGCACTGTTCTGGGTGCCAGAGATACTTCTGGGAAGCTCACATTTTAATGGGAGGGGGATGAGGCTGGAAGGAATTAATATTAGTCTGCACCCTGTGCAAGTCATTGAGCCCCTCTAAGCTTGTTTTGTTTCATCTATGAAATCAGCACTATCATATCAAGATTCATTGTCAGAATTTAACACAATGGTATTTAAATCACCTATTATATAGTAGGGACTTAATTAATGCTATGTAAATAATGCTATATACCAAGTGGGAAAATGATTTTACAATTGTATAATGCTATCTCCATATGTGAGTTATTATTTTCTCATCTCTCCTCTGTACCGTGGCTTCAGAGTCACAGGTTATTACAAAATTACACTGTAGAGTTCATCACTTTCCTCCTCTTTATTCCCTTAAAAGAGACTTCATTTATTTTTTTAAAAAATGCTTTTGGAGTACCACAAAAACATTAAATACTAGGCTGGCATGAGGATATGAAAATAAATGAGACCTAGCAGGTTTGGCTCAGTGGATAGAGCATTGGCCATGGACTGAAGGGTCGTGGGTTCTGTTTCAAGGGCATGTATCTTGATTGCAGGCTCAATCCCAGCCCACTGATGTCTTTCTCTCATCAATATTTCTCTCTACCCTTTTCTTTCACTCTTTCTAAAAATCAATGGAAAAATATTCTTGGGTGAGGAGTAACAAAAAAAAAAAAAAAAAAAAAAAAAAAAGAGAGAAAGTAAGACTTTCCAGGCCTTACTAAGGATTATAATTGTACTAGTAAATACTTTGTTTCATCAGCATTCTCACTTTTGAAGTGCTATTCTTCTGGGGTTTATATTGATTATTAACTGTTTAAAAAGAAAGAAAGGAAAACAGCCTTCTTTTTGACAAACAGGTTAAGCTAGTTTTACTAGAGAAAGGAAAGTTCTGCCTATAAACCCCAGGCAATCTCATTCTATTTGAGATGGAACAAATGATAGAAGACATGTTTCCTGTAACTGTCCCAGAGGTAAATTGTCAATCTATCAGTATCCTTTGCAACAAGAGAAAATCAATCGTTTCCTGTATTCAGTCGTGTGACTAGCGTTGTTACAGATATTTCTCTATATAAGGTCTATATTTCTGTATAGAGGATATAAATAAAAGAAAGAAGATATTTCAGGAGATTTAGATCAGTATAAGATGTGACGCCTGCCATCAGGGCACGAGGTGGAATGCATTTGTTAATTATTCCTTCATTTATGCAAGAAAAAAAGTCTGTTTAGTAACCATGGCCTTGAAGGAATTGCACCAAGTGCTGGGTCTACAAGTGGGAGAGCCAACAAATTGAGAGAATATGTATTGAGTCCCTACTATGTACCAGATGCAATCTATTTCTTTATTTATATCATCTCAGTTTATTCTCCTACCAACCCTAAAAAAAAAAGAAGTAGTATCCTTTGACCTCAAAGGGTTAATTAGGATAAGACAGAACAATACCAAGTGTGAGACAATATCAGGAAGCAATAGACCCAGAGCTGGTAAGCTCAATAGGGGAAGGAATGGTTACTGTTCCCAGAGGATGGGAGTGGGCTTCACAGAGGTGTGGCATTCTAATTTTTAACGAGGGAGAAAATAGGTAAAAGAGATCACGACTAGGCAGGCAGAGGTACAGAAAGAAGACACACACAGAGAGAGGGACTGCTAGCACAGACTGCATGTAAATGCTGCAGGAGCTAGAGAAACTCCAGGCTCTCAGAGCACCGAGTTACCCCTCTTTTCTCAAACCTTCACCTAGAGTTGTTGCCTCAACTGACAAGATTAATTTCCCTGAGATAACGACACAGGGACACAGATATCTAGCCCAATTCATGATGCACACGGGGCCTCTTTTATAACTCATTCTCTCTTTTATAAAGAAAGCAGGTCCCTTTGCGCCATGCTCTGATTTAGTCAGGAGCTGATCTTCCAACTGATGCCATTCTGGGTCTTTCTTGATTTGTTCTATGTTGATGACATTTAGGAATGAGAAGTGGGAAACAAACTGATCCTCTCCACTTCTCACTATCAAATGTTAGTGTTAAAATGACTTTCATGAAGCTTTTCTTCTTTCAGTTGGGAGATATTATAAGATACAACTTAAACCCTAAGTGTGGAACCAGATAGATATAATTTCAAATCCTGCATCTGACTCTTATTAGCTGGGTGATCTCAGACACGGAATTCCTTTATCCAAATTTGAATCACAGGATTGAACCAAACTCTTAGTGGTGTAAATTTGGAGCCCACCAAAGAAAAATTCAGAGGATTCATTTACCCTTCTGTTCTTTGAATAAACAAAAATAACTCAGTGATCATACCCGAAGCATCACCGCCATAAAGAAAAGAAAAGAAGTCCCAGGCTGGTTTCTGATTTGTTTGCTCTGCATTGCCTTAATTCAGCAAGCTAAACACCTGATGCTTGAGGAAATTCTTATGATTTGTTTTTTTTTTAAAAAACAATAAATATTATATGCAGGCCCCACTGAGAATTAGAGGTTAGTGATTATATTCAGCTAATAGCTTTATTGAAATGGTTGAACTTGTAAATAGCTAGGAGGTTGAACTTTCAACCTACAATATTAATAATAGTAGTAATAGATTAATTTTGGGGGTGCTTACGATATGCCAGGCACCATATTAAGTACTGTGTTATAAATTAATACATTTAATCTTACAATCACCCTATGAGGTGGGCAGTATCATTCTCTCTGTTTTAAGATAAGGAAATTGAGGCACAGAGAGGGACAGTGGTTTGCCAGGTTGGGCGAACCAGGATTTATCCGGAGGCTGTCCACTTCAGAGTCTGTGCCATAAATTGTTCTCCAGTTCTATAAGCCAACGATTTTATTTTTTAAAAATAATTTTTAATTAGAGTTGACATACAATATTATATTAGTTCTAGGTATCAATAACTTAGTAAGTGATCATACCAATAAATCTCATACCTATCTGACACCATACATAGTTATTAAAACATTATTGACTATATTCCCTATGCTGTATTGTACATCCCCACGACTATTTTGTAACAACCAATTTATACTTCTTAATCCCTTCATTTTTTTCATCTCCCCCAATCCTTCTCCCATCTGACAACTGTTAAAATATTCTCTGTATCTATGAGACTGTTTCTGCTCTGATTGTTTATTTTGACTTTCAGATACAATTGTTGATAGATATGTATTTACTAGAGGCCTGGTCCACGAAATTCGTGCAAGGGAGGCAGGGGATGTCCCTTAGCCCAGCCTGAATGCTCTCCAATCTGGACCCCCTCGAGGCATGTCCAACTGCCCAACTGATCCTCCCAGGATTGGGCTTAAACGGGCAGTGGGACATCCTTCTCACAATCCAGGACTGCTGGCTCCAAACTGCTCACCTGCCTGCCTCCCAGATTGCCCCTAACCACTTCTGCCTGGCAGCTTGATCACCCCCTAACCACTACCCTGCCAGCCTAATTGATGTCTAATTCTCCCCTGCCAAACTGTTTGCCCCCAACTTCCCTCCTCTGCCGGCTTGGTCACCCCTACCTGCCTTCCCCTGCAGGCTTGATCGCCCCCAACTGCCTTCCCTTGCAGACCTGGAACATCCCAACAGCCCTCCCCTGCTGGCCATCTTGTGGTGGCCATCTTGTGTCCACATGGGGGCAGGATCCTTGACCACATGGGGGCAGCCCTCTTGTGTGTTGGAGTGATGGCCAATCTGCAAATTACTCTTTTATTAGCTAGGATAGAGGCCTGGTGCATGGGTGGGGGCCAGCTGGTTTGCCCTGAAGAGAGTCTTGAATCAAGGTGAGGGTTCCCTTGGGGCATGGGGCGGCCTGGGCAAGGGGCCTATGGTGGTTTTCAGGCTGTCCACACCCCCGCAGTGACCCAAGTGGAGGCCCTGGGATCTGGGATTAATTTATGTTCTACAATTGAAACTTTGTAGCCTGGAGCGGAGTCAAGCCTTCTACTTGCTCCCTGGTGATAGCCATTTCTGTTTAGGTTTATTTAAATTCTATAATTGAAACTTTGTAGCCTAGAGTGGAGGCCTAGGCACTAGGGCTGCAGAAGCTTGGTTTCCTCCATCGCCCGAGCAACCCCAGCCTCTGTTCTCTCCAGCTCCATGGCTGCCGCCATTTCTGTTGGGATTATGTATCTTCTATAATTGAAATTTTTTAGCATTGAGTGGAGGCCTAGGCCAGCAAGGGCAGGCGGAAAGCTTGGCTTCCTCCATTGGCAGAGAAACCCAAGCCTCCCTCTTGCTCTCAGTGGCTGCAGCCATCTTGGTTGGGCTTTATTTGCTCCTGATTGGCTGGTGGACATGGCTTGTGGGCATGGCTTGATTGGAGATATGGTCAATTTGCATATTACTCTTTTATTAGATAGGATAGCCATTGTATTGTTCATATTTTTAATCTTTTTTCTTACTCTTCTTAAAAAAGACCCTTTAACATTTCATGTAATGTTTGATGGTCATGAACACCTTTAGCTTTTTCTTGCCTGGGTAGTTCTTTATATGTCCTTCAATTCTAAATGATATCTTTGCTGGGCAGAATAATCTTGGTTGTAGGTTCTTGCTGTTCATCACTTTAAATATTTCTTGCCATCCCTGTCTGGCCTGCATAGTTTCTGTTGAGAAATCAGCTGACAGTCATATGGGTACTCCCTTGTAGGTAACCAACTGTTTTTCTCTTGCTGCTTTCAAGATTATCTCTTTGTCTTTTGCCCTTGGTATTTTAATTATAATGTGTCTTGGTGTGGTCCTCTTTGGATTCCTTTTGTTTGGGATTCTCTGTGCTTCCTGGACTTGTAAGTCTATTTCTTTCACCAGGTAGGGAAAGTTTTCTGTCACTATTTTTTCTAATAGGTTTTCAATATTTTGCTCTCTTTCTTCTTCTAGCACCCCAATAATTCAGATGATGGTATTCTTAAAATTGTTTCAGAAGCTCCTTACACTTTCTTCTTGTTTTTGGGTTCTTTTTTCTTTTTGTTTTTCTGGTTGGGTGTTTTTTGTTTCTTCATATTTCAGATCTTTGGTTTGATTCTTGGAGTCCTTTGATCTACAGTTAAATTTCTGTATATTCTTTATTTCAGTCAGTGTATGCTTAATTTTTGACTGATCCTTTTCTATTTTCTTGACATTCTCATTAAGGTCCTTGAAGGTCTCATCAAGTTTCTTGGCGGTTTTTAGAAGATTCTTGAGTAACCTTATAAATGTGGTCCTGAACTCTATGTCCTCCATTTCTTTCATTCATCACATGTTTCTTTGTCTCCACATTTTGCTGCTTCCGTGTGCTGATGGAGTGGAAGAACTGCTGTACTGGAAACACACCCATGAGGCCCAGACTTGCTTCAGTGGGGCTTTGGTGCTCACATGGAATCTGCCTCTTGAATGTGTCACTTATGGATGTGAGTAGTTGAATTCTGGTGCCATCTCACACTGACCTCTAGATACACTAGCTTCTGGATCTCCAATGGGGTACAGGTAAAAGGGCAGAGTGGGACTGCAAAGACAGCTGCCATTTTGGACTGTATGACTTGGCAGCCACCATGTAGGCTTTGTGATATGTAAACTTACCTGGGGGCTGCCATCTTGAAATCACAAAAACCAACCCCTCCCTTTGAATTAGCCAATCGTGAAAGACTGTGCACTTGAGCTCCAATCAAGAGCAAAGGACAGGACAGGTCACATGTGTTAGGGATTATTTGTGTCACTAGCCCCAGCCATCACCCAACCAATTGGAATCAGCCAAGTCAGTGGTTCGTGCCTGCCCCACCTCCCTATAAAATCGCATGTTGTGGGATATTTTTCCTCTTTTGCTTCCTGCCGCTGTGGCAGTGGGGGCAGAGAGCCAAGCTCGGGCTTGTAATAAAGGCTCTATGCCATTGCATTGGACTCAGCTCCCTGGTGGTCTTTGGGGATCATGAAATCTGGGCATAACACAGGTCAGCTACTGTCTGAGGCAACCCAGCAGGAGCTACAGCGAGGTCTGCAGATTTCTCCTGGGCTGACCAGAGCTGCAGTTTGTTAGATTAAGCTGCAATAGGGCAGGCCATTTATATGAAAATGCCTCTGCGCACAGCTAGGGCAGGTTTGCAGATTGTGCAGGGCAGGATCTCAGGGAGTCACTAGGGTGTGGCAAAAATGATGGCTGACACTCAGCCGTTTCTTCATTTCCAAGTGCTCCGCGCCCCATGCTGTGAACAGTAATTGCTGCGGGCACCTCTGCAAGGTCACTTTCCGACCCAATGGCAAACCGTCCAGCTTCTCCCTGTAGAAGTCTGGATCGCCAGTGTCTCCCAGAAACAAGTTCAGAGTAATCAGGAGCTTTTTCCCTTCGGGTTGAAAACAGCAGCACCCTGTCACCCGCTGCCAGCCCAGTTCACACACCTCCGTACCTTAGCTTTTCATCGCTTGTGCTCATCTCAATGCTCCGTCTAGTTGCAGAACGGCGACTTGGCCAGCTTTCCAGTGGTTCTGGATGATAGACATTTTTGTCTTTTAGTTGCAGTTTTAAAATTGTTGTGCGAGGCAGCAGTTTAAGTGTTTACCTATGCTGCCATCTTGGCCTCTCCTCTTGTGTGATTTTTTTTTTTACTTCCTTATATTCCAAATCGCTGATTTGATTCTCAGCATTATCTACTCTACTATTGGTTCCCTGTAAATTATTCTGCATATCAATTAGTGTATACCTCATTTCTGACTGGTTCTTTTTTTATGGTTTCTACATCCTTTTTATGCTGTTGATGTTCTTACTGAGTTCCATGAAGTTCTCACTAAATACCTTGAACACCTTTATAACCATTGTTTTGAACTCTATATCTGGTAGTTTGCTTGACTCTATTTCACTTAGTCCTTTTTCTGGAGATTTCTCCTGTTCTTTCAAATAGGACATGTTTCTTTGTCTCTGCATTTTAGCTGTTTCCCTATGTTTGTTTCTATGTATTAGGTAAAGCTGTTGTGTGTCCTGGACTTGGTGGAGTGGCGTTGTGTAGCAGGTGTCTTGTATGGCCCAGTGGCCCAAATCACTCAAGCTGGGCACTCCAGGTGCACCCCTGAGTGCAATGTCCCATTGTAGTTGGGCCTTGACTGCTGTTAGCATCACTGGGAAGGATTGACCCCAAGTCCAATTGGCTTTGAGAACTGGCTGCAATTATAGCAAAGAACCTACTATGAAGGAGTCGACCCTATGGGATAAGATTTGGTGCTCACCAAGTCCACCCCTTGAATGTGTTACTCATGGAAGTGATAGGGTTATAATCTGGCATTGTCTGAAGCTGTCCACCAGGTGCACTGGTTCTGAGGTCTCCTGAGAGGTGACATGTTAGCCACTACCTGTGCCCTGTCTGGGGCCACTTGGCATGAGTTACAGAGCAATCTTGTGCTGGCTTTGAGGTTTCCAAGAGAGGCCAAGCTATAAAGCAATGCTGACAGTTGCTAGTGGCGGGCCTAGCACCATTCAGCAAGAGGTATAGGGTACACAGAGGCCAGTGCTGCTTGTTTGAGAGATTTTTAGGAAAGTCCAAAGCATGAGGTAAGAGAGGCCAGTTGTTGCTGAAACCAGTTTGGCTCAGTGGATAGAGCGTTGGCCTGCAGACTGAGAGGTCCCAGGTTCGATTCCGGTCAAGGGCATGTACCTTGGTTGCAGGCACATTCCCAGTAGTGGGTGTGGAGGAGGCAGCTGGTCGATGTTTCTCTCTCATCGATGTTTCTGACTTTCTATCTCTCTCCCTTCCTCTCTGTAAAAAAATAAAAAAAAAAAAAAAAAAAAAAAGAAGAAGGCCAGTTGCATGAAAAGCCACTGGAAATGGCTTGGGTAGGCCTGAAAGTTGGGGCCAAGTCTCAGGGAATCATTAGGGTGGCACAGTGTGAGTTGTGTTGGTGGAGACTCAGACATGGTACCTGCCTGTTGGCTCTGTTTATGTGTGTGTGTATGTGGGGAGATGCCGGGGGGAGGAGGGAGGAGGCATCCTCAGAAAAGAAACAATGGCCTCTGCCAGCACTTTTGTCTAACAGAAAGCTGCCCTTCCAGCTCTCGCCCTGATGTCAGAGAATTCAGTTCCTTTCAGCAGTCCCTGGTTCTTTTCAAGCTGATATCCCAGCATTAGAGCTCAGAGGGAGCAAGTCCAAATAAATTTGTGTGTGGGCCCTTTAAGACGAACTGCCTGGGACTCCAGGAGCCTTCATGTCACTCAGCCACAATCCCTGATGATTTCCAGGAGCAATGAGGACTTCTCTTCCTGGCTCTGGGGCCCTGGGCTAGGACTCCTCACTCCTCAGGGGTGACCTCCACAGCTGAGATATTCTTCCCAGTTTTAAACCATCACACGTGGTGTGGGACGATTCTGCTTCTCCATCCCTTCTACCAATCTCAATGTGACTTCTTCTTCACATCCTTAGTTGTAGGACTTCATACATCTATATTTCAGGCAATCTGGATGATGATTGTTCTGTAGTTTAGTTGTAATTCTGGTGTGGTTGTGGGAGAATGTGAGCACCACATTTACCTACACTGCCATCTTGACAAGAAGCCAAACTGACTTCTTTACAAATAATTAGAATAATAACATTGTGTGGTTCTAATTATAAAAGTAAGTCATTGTAGGAATTTTTTTAAAAATAGAGAAAGTGGTGAAGGAGAAACCAAGATGGCAACATAGGTAAACATCTAAACTGCTGCCTCGCACAACAATTTCAAAACTACAACTGAAAGACAAAACAGACATCATGCAGAACCACAGGAAGGCTGGCTGAGTGGAAATTCTACAACTAGAAGGAAAGAGAAACGCACACTGAGACTTTCAGGAGCTGTGCAAGGCAGAGGTACAGAGGTGCGAAGAGAGGGCTGACAACTGAGTACACAGCTGTCTTTCTCTACTGGGAAGGAGACAAAAGCTCTCGACTGCTCTGAACTTCAGTTCTGGGCAAAACTCTGGGGACCCAGACTCATACATGGAGAAACTGGACTGTCTGGCAGCAGGCAAAACTCCAGATCGGCTTTCTCTCAGAGGTGCTGGCAGTGATTACTACAGGACACTGAAAACCAGGGGCCTTTTAAGGCAGGGATAATGGGAAGCCAAGGCTGTTTGCTTCACTCTGAGATCCCGCCCCATCCAAGCTGAGTGCAGAGGCTTTTGCATATGAATGGCCTGGTCCTTTGAATTTTAAACTTACCTAATAAACTGCAGCCAAGTGAGTGAGACCCAGAACATCCAAAAGAAGGCCCAAGTCCCTGCAGCTACTTGCATTGCTTCACAGCTGGGCCTCATCTGGGCACCTCCAAATCCCAAACAGAGAAAAGGAATCTGCAGATCTTACCCTAGCTCCGTCTGGGTGGCCTCAGGCAGAGGCTAAATTAGCACCTCCTTGGATATCTAAGAACCAGTGTACCTAGGGGTCAGAGTGGAACCAGATTACAACTCCTCAGATCCATAAGGGATACACTCAGGAAGCAGACTCTCTGAGCACTAAAGCCCCACTGAAGCAAGTCTTGTCTCATAAGGTTGTCTCAAGCACAAAAGTTTTTCCATCACAGACACAGCTGATCCTCACAGCTAATAGACCTGGAGGTCAATTCCCCCCAGTGATACTAACAACAATCAAGGCTTAACTACAACAAGACTGTGCACACAGCCCACAAAGAGGTGCATCAAGAGTGTCCATCTCAGGTAACTGGGGAGGCTGAGCCACTATCCCTTAGAGGACACCTAGCACACAAAGCCACTCTATCAACTCAGGGAAGCAGCCAAAATATGGAGACAAAGAAATAGGTCACAAAGAAAAGAAATGGATGAAAGCAAAATACTTAATATAGAGTTCAAAACCACGGTTATAAGGTTTTTCAAGAATTTTCTAGAAAAGGCCAATAAATTTATTTTTAAATATATATATATATATATTTTATTGATTTTCTTACAGAGAGAAAGAGAGAGGGATAGAAAGTCAGAAACATCGATGAGAGAGAAACATCGATCAGCTGCCTCTTGCACACCCCCTACTGGGGATGTGCCCGCAACCAAGGTACATGCCCTTGACTGGAATCGAACCCGGGACCTTTCAGTCCACAGGCCGATGCTCTATCCACTGAGCCAAACTGGTTTCGGCAAAAGGCCGATAAATTTAGCAAGATCCTTGAGTATATGAAAAAGGACTAACTAGAAATTAAGCATACACTGACTGAAATAAAAAATAATATACTGAGATCAAACAGCAGACTAGAGGATCACAAAAATCAAGTCAAAGATTTGAAATACAAAGAAGCAAAAAACACCCAACCAGAAAAGCAAAATGAAAAAAAAAATGAAGATAGTGTAAGGAGCCTCAAACGTACCAACATCCAAATTATGAAGATGCCAGAAGAAGAGAGAGATCAAAATACTGAAAACATATTTGAAGAAATAATGACTGAAAACTTCCCCCACCTGGTGAAAGAAATAAACTTACAAATCCAGAAAGCACAGAGAATCCCAAACTAAAGGAATCCAAAGAGGACCACACCAAGATACATCATAATTGAAGTGCCAAGAGCAAAAGACAAAGAGAGAATATTAAAAACAAGCAAGAGAAAAGGGAGTACCCATACAACTGTCAGCTGATTTCTTAACAGAAACTATGCAGGCCAGACAGGAGTGGGAAGAAATATTCAAAGTGATGAATAGCAAGAACCTACAATCAAGATTACTCTACCCACCAAAGTTATCATTCAGAATTGAAGGTCAGATAAGAAGAAGCTAAAGGAATTCATCAACTCCAAACCAGTATGATATGAAATGCTGAAAGGTATCCTTTAAGAAGAGGAAGAAAAAAAAAGATAAAGATTAAAATTATGAACAACAAATACATATCTATCAACAAATAAATCTAAAAACTCAAGTGAATAGAAAATCCGATGAACAGAATAAACTGGTAAATATAACAGAATCAGGGGCATAGAAAGGGAGTGGACTGACAATAATCGGGAAAACGGGGTGTGAGGAGGTGCGGGAAGAACCTGGACAAAAATCATACACCTACGGTTGAGGGCAGAGGGTGGGGTAGGAACTAGGTGGAGAGGAGCTATGGGGGAGGGAGGAAAGAGGAACAATTGTAATAATCTGAACAATAAAGATTTAATTAAAAAAAAGAAAGAAAGAAAATAGAAAAGTGGTAATGAAGCCAAAATTATTCATATTTTTATCGCCCAGAGATAATGTTTATTAATACTTGGTTCTATTTCCTTTTGGAAATTAAGTTACATATATAATTCTTTTTTCAAATAGTATAACACTGCATGTAATGTTTTAAATTTAATATTAAATTTTTAACATTTTCCTATGTTAGTAAATGCTCTTATAAACCATAGATTTTAATGGCTGCAAATATCCCAGTTACCCAGCAGTACCATAATTTACTTTTAAATCCCATAAAGTTGGTCTATTAGGTTGTTTCCAATATTCCTGAGGCTTCTCTGTTGGTTTCTTGAGGATTCCTTTGCCTTGTTTTTTTAAAGAGCTGTGTGGGATGTTTGAAGAGCAGTTCTTCTATTAAAGGGAATTTGTCTATATTCCTCTTAACGAGTAAGAATATTCCTGAGCCATTGAAGACAGATGAAAAAATTTTAAATATCTTAAGTGTCCAAATTTTCAATGAGAATTTGGAATTTTATTCAATTAAAAACATATAATTTTTCCTAGTTTTATAAATAAAACATTATTTTGTAAAGAAAGTAAAACATGCAAATGAGCAAACAGGAAAATAAAATCCTATATAATATAAGGCTAATATGCAAATTGTCCCCTCAGGAGTTCAACCAACTAGAGTTCAACCTACTGGGAGTTTGACTGCTCACTATGATGTGTGCTGACCACCCGGGGGTGTTGCGGAATGAAGGAAGGCCCTGGTCAGCAGCCAGAAGGCCCTGATCAGCCCTGATCAGCAGCCAGGCCTGGGGACCCTACTGGTGCACGAATTTTGTGCAGTGGGCCTCTAGTGTAAAATAATACCATTCAGGCCCTAGTCAGTTTGGTCCAGTGGATAGAATGTTAGCTTGCAGATGGAAGCGTTTTGGGTTCAATTCCTGTCAAGGGCACATACCTTGGTTGTGGGGTCCTCCCGGTCTGGGCCCTAGTTAGGGTGCATGCAGGAGGCAACCAATTGATGTGTTTCTCTCACATTGATAGTTCTCTCTGTCTTTCCCCCTCTCTTCCACTCTCTCTAAAAATAAATGGAAAATATCCTCGGATGAGGATTAATAATAAACTAACTAAATAAAATATCACCACTCAGCTTCATGAATATCTTTCCACACTATACACTATCTTGTTACCTTACCATTTTACTCAGCAACATATAACATCCTTTCACAATGTATCCATATGTCAAATCATCATGTTGTATACCTTACATATTTTATAGTTTTGTCAACTAAAAGCCTAGTGAATGGATTCATGCACATTGAAAGGAAATTAATTAGAAGAAATATTTTAATATCACTATTCAACCAAATTCATGATCGACAATAACAGATGGAAAAGCATGCAATCAGTACCAGCAAGAGCTTTATATGTATTGCACATGGGCAAGTAAACTTAGCTATTCTATATATATATATATATAGAATAGATTATATTTCAATAAAGCTGGGGGAAGAAAAACACAGGTTCTAAATGGTAAATGATTTCTTTCCAATCCAAGTCCTGATCCCTATAGTCAATCACATTTAACTCATTTATATTTACATAAATACATATACAGCATTTTTCTGCCTTATTCATTTTTCCATATCTACCATGGAATAAGTTGCTGCACTTTCAGAGAGGCAAAGGATTCTCCTATCATAAAGGATTCTGCCTTCTATCTGAGGAAATAAGAGCCATATTCTTGGGGAAAAGACAAATAAGATAAGTGACCCAAAGTGATGCTTCCAATAAGGGCATATGTGGGAGTAAGGAAATATTCAGGCCATTTTACAAACTCAAGCCCTTTCTTCCTTCTTTACGCCATCCTATTGTGTCCATTTTTCCCTCTTATCCTCTAGCTCCAATTAGTTGGAAAAGGGCATAGAGTTAGTTATTCCCATAGTCTCCTAATCCAGTATCTGCCTCTAACTTTTAAGTAAATATGTCTATTTCACCCTCTTCATAATTTATCCAGCAATGAGAATCTTATCAAGTTGTATCAGAAGCTAAGCCTAAATTTATTTTAAATGATTGTGTTTGAAATTAGGGAAGACAGAACTCTGAGCCACTCCAGTTTTCTCAGACAGACTTTATTAAATATGCAGTCTTATTTTCAGAGGAACTCTGAGCCTAGGTATCACTATACTAAGGTTACAGCAAGAGGTAAAAGATCAGATGAAGTGTAATTATCTTGCTCTTTGATCAAACTAATGCTGAAAGAGTAAAAAAAAAAGTTTATTTTGTAAGGTCTCTGAAGGAATAAGAAGTTTTAGTTACAACTCCTGCAGCTCTCCCTATTTCGTAGCTTCAGGTTCTTTCCAGAGCATCATTCTGAACACACTGTTACTATAATTACTTTCCATAATCTCATTATATAGTATTATTACTTTAAATAATCAATTATGTCTTAAAGAAAATTTTAAAATAACAACCCCAAAAAAAGTATTTTATACCTACCTGCAAAGTTATCATCTCTGGTGCTCTTCTTTCCTTTGTGTAATCCAGATTTTCATGTGGTACCACATTTCTTCTGCCTGATGGACTTTCTCTAATATCCCTTATAATGCAAATCTGCTGGTGAAACTCTTTTCAGTTTTTGTATACATGAAGAAGGCTTTATTTAGCCTTTCACTTTGAAAGATATTTTGCTGGGTATAAAATTTCAGGATGACAGGTTTTTATGTGAATATTTTAAAGATGTTGCTTCACTGTCTTGTGGCTCACATCTTTTTCTCAGAAGAAATTAACTGACCTACTATCATTCTTGATGTAATACTAGTAGCCCTGCACACGAATTCATGCACCAGTAGGTCACTGCTGCCCTCCTGTAGCTCCCCTCACCCCCCTTCATAGCTTTCTTCCCTGCCCCCTCCTGTAGCTCTCTGCCACCTGCTTGTAGTTTGCTGCCCTACTCTCCTGCAGAGCCATGATCTGGTGGTTACATGGTTGTTCATTATGCCTCAGGACATAACAGATAATTAGCATAAGTTCCTCTCTTATTATAAAGGGTATCTTTTTTTTCTGGATTCTTCTAAGATTTTTTTCTTGTCATTTGTTTTCAACAATTTGATTATGATATGCTTTGATGTAGTTCTCTTTTTGTTTTTTTGTGCTTGGGTTTGTTGAGCTTCTTGGATCTGTGGGTTTAGCATATTCAACAGATTTGCAAAATTTTAGCTATTATTTCTTCGCAATTGTTTTGTCCTCTCATCTCTTTCTTCTCTGTTATTAACTGAATTGCCATGATCTACCCCAGTTTTTACATTAAAGGCCTAACTCAAATGTGACTATATTTGGAAATAAGGTCTTTAGGAAGGTAACTAAGGCTAAATGAGGTTATAAGAGTGAAGCCCTAATCCGATAGCATGGTGTCCTTATAAGAAGAGGAAGAGACACCAAAAATCAATCTCTCTCCACACACATGCACGGAAGAAAGATCAAATGAAACACAATGAGAAGGCAGCTGTCTACAAGCCAAGAAGAGCGATCTCACCAAAAACCAACCCTGAAAGCACTTTGATCTTAGACTTCCCACCTCCAGAACTGTGAGAAAATAAATTTCTGTGGCTTAAACCAGCAGTCTGTGGTATTTTGTTATGACAGCAGTAGAAGACTAATTAATACAATAGTCCAGAGAGTTCTCATAATATCCACCTCACTCACCCCCTACCTCATATCTAGTTTCCCCTATTATAAATTTCTTACATTAGTACCATATATTTGTTACAGTTAGTAAGCCAATATTGACCCATTAAAATTAGCTGAAATACATGTTATTTTCAGATTCATTTAGTCTTCCCTAATATCCTTTTTCTGTTTCAGGATCCTATTCAACACACCAAATTACATTTAGTTGTTATATTTCCTTAGGTTCCTAGTGGTTGTTACAGTTTCACAGACTTTCCTTGGTTTTAATGACCTTGAAAGTTTTCAGTATAATAATCCCCACTCATCTATAGGGAATACCCTCCCAAACCCCTGGTGGGTGTCTGAAACCACAGATAGCACCATATATACTACAATGTAGTATCTATATATACTACATTTTTTTTTCCTGTGGGTTTAATTCTTTTTTAAAAATATATTTTATTGATTTTCTACAGAGAGGAAGGGAGAGGGCTAGAAAGTCAGAAACATCGATGAGAAAGAAATATGGATCAGTTGCCTCTTGAACACTCCCTGCTGGGGATGTGCCCGCAACCAAGGTACATGCCTTTGACCAGAATCGAAACTGGGACCTTTCAGTCCACAGACCGACACTCTATCCACTGAGCAAAACCGGTTTCGGCTATACTTCATTTTTTCCCTATTCATACATACCTATGAAAGGTTTTCATTTACAAATTAGGCACAATAAGAGGTTGGCACATTGGTGCTAACTAATAGTGAAATAGAACGATTATGACCATAGCTGACCAAATAACTGAAACAGCTACTACGTAACAGGCGGGTAGCATACATGTCGAGGAGATGTTGGATAAAGGGGTGACTCACATCCTGGGCAGGACAGAGCAGGAGAGATTAAGATTTCATCCTGCTACTCAGAACAGCACACAATTTATTTTTTTTAATATATTTTATTGATTTTTTACAGAGAGGAAGGGAGAGGGAGGAATAGAAAGTCAGAAACATTGATGAGAGAGAAACATCAATCAGCTGCCTCTTGCACACCCCCTACTGGAGATGTGCCCGCAGCCAAGGTACATGCCCTTGACCGAAATCGAACCAGGGACCTTTCAGTCCAAAGGCTGACGCTCTACCACTGAGCCAAACCGGTTTCTGCGGAACGGCACACAATTTAAAACTTATGAATTGTTTCTGGAATGTTACATTTAATATTTTTGGACTGTAGCTGACCACGTTAGCTGAAACCATGAAAACTGCAACTTCAGGTAAGGGAGAGGGGCTACTGTTCTGATTAGGTGTATGGTAGATACAGGTGTATTGTAGGATGCCTCTTTTTTGGATTTTATCTGATGTTGTTATTTGTGTGTGTGTGTGTGTGTGTTTTTCATTGTTAGATTAAGGTTTGATCATACCAAAACAATACCTTTCTGAGCTCTAGTCTTGATAACCAGCATAGCACAAGGTTTTTCTTCTGTGGCTTCTGGGAACATAAATTATTCCTAGCTTTGTATAAAGCCTGAGGATTATCTCTATTTTTTCCCACTGGGTCTTCTCCTTTACTTGGGGAAGTTCCTCATTCACCGTGTCTGGTTAATACTTAGATGAGGACTAAAGAGGAACCCTAGTTTTCTGGAATCCTGTCTTGGTGTGCAGCCCTCTTCTCTTTTGCACTCTGCCCTGTGAATTCTGCCTCTCTGGGCTCCTCCAAATTCTCAGTTCTGGCAACTCAGCTCAAGGAGATTGCTGAGCTCTGTTTGAGCTTTTCCTCCCTATGCTATAGCTTGAAAACTCTCTAAGCACTAAACTGGGGCAATTATAAGGCTCACCTCATTTGTAACTTTTCTCTAAGGAATTACTTAGACTGAGGTTCCATGTGTCCAATGTCTGAAAACCATTATTGTCTTGTTTCTAAATTTAAAGAAGGAGACTACAGTAAATCCAGCTTTTTAGTATCATGGTCACATACTAAAGCCAAAGTTACTTTCTTTGTTTTATTTTGATAAAATATATATAACATAAAACTTACATTTAACCATTTTTTGTATAAAATATTTAAAGATTTATTCAAAAATATGTCTATTTATTCAAAAATATGTCCATCAATAAACTGTGGAATACAATGGACACAAGGCACTGGGACGGTGGGGGCTTGCCCAGGGTGGGAATGGTTGGAGGTAAGGAGGGGAAGGAGACATACATAAAACTTTAGACAATAAAAAAAAAGATTCAGCAGCAACAAAACAATTAATTAATTAAGCCATGGTATAACCACACACCAAGAACTATAACCATTTTAATTGTACAGTTCAATGGCATGAAGTGCATTCTCATTGTTGTACAATTATCACCATCATCTATCTCCACAAGTTTATTATCCCAACTGAAAATCTATATCCATTAAACGATAACTCCCCATATTCCCTTCTCCCCAGCCTCTAACTGCCACCATTTATCTCTCCATCTTCATGAATTTGACTGCTGTAGGTACCTCACATAAGTAGAATTATACAATATCTGTTGTTCTGTGTCTGGTTTATTTCACTTAGCATAATATCCTCAAGGCTCCTCTGTATTGCAGCATGTGTCAGATGTTTGTCCTTTTTAAGGCAGAATAGTGTTCTTTTATAGGTACATGCTACATTTTGATGATCCATTTTTCAGTCAATGAACATTTAAGTTCTTTCTACCTTTTGGCTATTGTGACTGTTGCTGCTATGAACATTAGTGTATGTTATGGATTGAATTGTATCACCACAAAATTTATGTGTTAAAGCCCTGGCCCTCAGTGTGGCTATATTTGGAGACAGGACCTTTAGAAAGATAATTAAGATTAAATGGGATCATAAGGATGAGGCCCTGATTAGATAAGACTGATGCCTCTAAAAGAAGAGAAAGAGACACCAGAGATGGATCTCTCTGTGCTCACAGAGATTCCATGTGAGGACGCAGCAAGAAGGCAGCTGTCTGTAAGCACCAGAACCCAACCCTGATGGCATCTTGATCTTGGATTTCTCCCCTCCAGAACTGTGAGATAATAAATTTCTGTGGTTTAAGCCACCCAGTCTGCAGTATTTTGTTATGGCAGCCCAAGCTGACTAATACAGTGTATAGATAGGCATCTATCTGATTATCCACTTTTTAATTCCAGAAGTGGAATTGATGGTAGTTCTATGGTTAGTTTTTTTGAGGAATGACTCTATATTGGTTTCTATTGCACATAATTATTTTTTAAGAATCTATTTCTCTGCTAGGAAGTAAGCACTTGGAGGACAGATTAAGTCTCTTGTATAGCTAATGCATAATACATCATAAATGTTCAATAAATACGTAAATAAATATAATTGGTAGTTGTAATAAAAATTTGAGGCAGCAGTAAATTGTAGAAAAAATATGAAACTAAAATATTTGTTATGCCTCTGATACCAACTCACTTTGTGACATTGGATAAAATATTAAATCTCAGGGCCTCAGTGTCCTGATTCAAAGATGAAAGAATTATACTGAAAAATCTCACAGTCCTTTCAGCACTAATATATCTTGGTTCTCTGATTCCAGGTGGTGGGATGCCTTATGTCACTATCTGTGCAGAATTGAAAATACCACTGCCTGTCCACTTGCCTATTTTTAGGGCTGAGACAAAACAGGGTACCAGGTAAACCTTCCTAATGGGCTGAATTGGGTAGGCTCTTTCCCAGAATGACCAATAGTAGAGGACACATCAACTATCAGGATAGTGAGAGCAATATAGAATAATATTATCAAAACAAGAGTCAAGTGCAAGGGCTTTAAGTAGAAGCCACAGATACCAGGAAGAGGTCAGGAAATGATTACAAAGCTAAATGCTGATTGGTTACATTATGGTGGCTACAATGAGTGCAGGGTCACCAGAGGTCTGTGACAGGATTCTCTGTCTCTCCGTCTCCCAGATTACAAAATGGTAGTGTTAATGGCTACTTTTTCTACCACTTAGGCTAGAGAGAATTGAAAAAATAACTTCAAAAAGAACAAGCCTTAATTTTTTTCTGAAAAAAAAAAGTTAATGTAAAATGCAAGTTGGGGCATGATGTAAAAATTAGTGAATTTTGGTAAAGAGCATATGGGAGTTCCTTGTATTATTCTGGTAACTTCTGTAAGTTTGGAATTATATCAAAATAAAAAGGTTCCAAGAAGAAGAGTGAAAACTTACTTTTAAAAGGAGAGTCAGACAGAACCACAGAGTAGGATAGAAACCGGAGAGGATACACAGGAGCTTACACACAGTCCTTTACTTGCCCCTCTTCCTAGAGTAACCTTATTTCTCTAAACATTAGAATTGCCATAATTAAAACCCATCCCTAGGTGGGAAAGGGGATATGCACTTCACACTGGAAAGAGTTTATATGGGAAATTTATTGATGGTTCCTGAGGAACTGTTTTTGTAGATATAGATGAATGGCTTCTAGGACAAAGCCTCCAAATCATCTTATTGTACAGGTCTTTTGACATTGTCCCTGAGGCTACATGGAAGTATCAATGTATTAAAATCTAGAACTCTTATTTGATATTAACCATTCAAGTTCCACACTTTTAGATTTATCAGCTTATCAAAAATCCTCTGATTTTTGACTAAGTTAAGTCATTATTTTTACTTAATTTTGAAAATACTTTCTTGTACCCAGAATAAAAAAAACTCTCAGTAATAAGAAGATAATCAGATTTTTTAAAAATAAGCAAAGGATTTAAAAAGATATCTCATGAAGGAAGGACCTAACAAATAAGTGCTTGAAAGGATGTTCTATACTGTTAGTCATAGGGAAAGGCAAATTAAAATGGCAAGACAATTCTACAATACAAGCAGTAAAATGGTTAAAGTAAAAAAGACCAACAACACCAAGTGTGACAAGGATATGGAACGACCACATTGTTTGTACATTGTGAGTGAGAATGCAAAATGGTACATCTACTTTAGAAAACAATTTGGCTGTTTCTTAGAAAAATTAAACATACACTTAATATCAGACCCAAAAATCCCATTTCTTGGCATTCCCCAAGAAAAATGAAAACATATTTCACCCAAATACTTGCATGTGAATGTTTCCAATAGTTCTATTAGTATTGGTCAAAAACTGGAAATACCCAAAGGTTCATCAACTCTTAAATGAATAGCCAATGTGTGTTATGTCCATACAGTGGAATAATACTCAGCAATAAAAAGGGATGTCCTACTGATACACACAGCATCATGGATGAATCCCCAAAGTGTTACGCTAAGTAAAAATTCAGGCAGACATGAAAGACCACATTTTGTGCTTCCATTTATGTAACATTCTAGAAAAGTCAAAACTAGAATTACTGGAAGCAGATGAGTTGTTGCCTGGTGCCAAACAAAGATAGAAAGAGAATTGTAAAGGGACAGTTCAGGTTGATGGAAATGTACTATACCTTAATTGTGAGGTTAGTTAATAAATTTATGTACTTATGAAAATTCATCGATCGTACACTTAAATTTTGTGAATTTTGTTGTAAGTCAATTAAACCTCAATAATATTGATATTTTTACATTTCATGTAAAAATTATTTTAATTAAATTTATTGGGATAACATTGGTTGATAACATTATGTAAGTTTCAAGTATACAACTTTATAATATAACATCTGTATACTCCATTATGTGCTCACTACTCAAACTTTAGTCTCCTTCTGTCACCATATATTTGACCCCCTTTACCTGCTTCATCCTATCTCTCAAAACCCCTTCCCCTCTGGTCATCACCATTCTGTTGTCTGTATCTATGAGTTTGTTCATTTGTTGCTTTTTGTTTTATATCCCACAAATGAGTGAAATCATATGGTTCTTGTCCTTTTCCATCTGATTTATTTAACTTGGCATGAAACTCTAGAGATTCATTCATACTGTTGTAAATGGCAATATTGCATCTTTTTATGCCTGATTAATATTCTATTCTATGCATGTATCACATCTTCTTTATCCAATCATTGGTCAAAGGACACTTACCATTGTTTCCATGTCTTATCTATTGTGAATAATGATGCAATGAATGTAGGGATATATATATATATATATATATATATATATATATATATATATATTTACAAATGTTTTCAAATTTTTCAGGTAGATACCTTTCAGAAGAGGGATTGCTGGATCATGGGGTAGCTCTCCTCTTAATTTTTTGAGGACCCTCCATATTGTCTCCATAGTGGCTATACCAATTCACATTCCCACCAGCAGTATATGAGTTCCCTTTCTCCATATCCTCTCCAACACCAGTAATTCTTGTCTTGTTGATAATAGCCACCCTAACAAGTGTGAGGTAGTATCTAATGTATTTCCCTGATAGCTAGTGAAGTTGAGCATCTTTTCATACAACTGTTGGCCCTCTATATATATCTTCCTCGGAAAAGTGTTAAACTTTAAAATTAAGCTATTGATTTTTAATTGCCACAATATTTTCATCCCTGTGGATATCGATGTTAGGACAATAATAACTGCTATTAGAAATTATTACTAAATAACATCAGTTGATAAATGTTTAGTATGGAACACTTAGAATGACTTAAATTGCCGACTTCACTTTTTCCTGGATAAGTTAAAAATAAGAGAGTGGAGGTGGCTAACATGATGGAGTTTGCCTTGACAGAAGGCTGCTATGGTGCTTTATTTGATCTGAAATGGAAAGGTGACAAATATGGGAATTATTATAGTTCAGATGTATCAAATCTACTTATTATTCCAGAGCAAATATTAGTGGGTTGAATGAATCACAAGCTGTAGACATTTCTTAGGTCTATTTTTAAATTCAAACTGGCTCTTTCCCAAAAAGAAGAGAAACAGAAATTTACTGGCAATAAAGCCTTTTACCTTTTTTCGTAGAATTTTCTGAGACTTTGAAAAAACTGAAAAATCAGAACAGATGGAACATTATGAAGAGCATTGCAAAACAGACTACTTTTCAGAGTACTTAGGATAAAATAACGTGCTGAAAAAGACCTTGTCTTTTTAAAAACTGAGTTAAGCAGAGACAAAGTATCAGATGTAGTAAATATTTGCTTTTCTTTGAAGGAACTGAAAACAATAAAAACCCAGTCACATTAAATTGTTCTCAAGTTGGTCTGAAAGGCACCAGTCCAAAAGATTTCCATTTGAAAAAGTTTGTAGAATTCCTCTTAGCAATCAGACTGTTGTGTGGTTTGGGTAAAGCTTGAGAAAATTGATTAAAATGTTACTTATTAACATTAACTCTCTTTTTCCTAACCAAAAAACTGTCTTTTAGATGTCAGAAACTTAAATTTTCAACAGTGTAAACTTCCCAAGGAGAACAGGGTAGCAGAGAAAATTTTAGATGTGGCAGCCATGTTTTTTGCTCACAGATTTTATAATCTCCACTTGCAAGCAGATGAATGAGTATTAGAGCAGTTAGCTGTCTCTTTGCAACAGGTTAAGGATGTGAGATGGCTTATACAAGGGGTCAGGGGAGACTGTGGAGGGCTCCAAGTATTAGCTCTAGTTTCCAGTTCACCATGATTCATTCATCATAGACTTGCTACCAAACCATTGAGACTGAGACAGTGTAAGGCAGTGGTTCTCAACCTTTCTAATGCTTCGACCCTTTAATACAGTTCCTCATGGTGTGGTGACCCCCAACCATAAGATTATTTTCGTTGCTACTTCATAACTGTAATTTTGCTACTGTTACAGGTGGTAATATAAATATCTGTGTTTTCCGATGGTCTTAGGCTCTACAGCAGCAGGTTGCGACCCACAGGTTGAGAACCGCTAGCAGGGTCGCCTAAGACCATCAGAAAACACAGCTATTTACATTACAATTCATAACAGTAGAAAATTACAGTTATGAAGTAGCAACGAAAATAATTTTATGGTTGGGGTCACCACAACATGAGGAAGTGTATTAAAGGGTCATGGCATTAGAAACATGTTACAGCAGCCAGTGAAACAGACCAAAAAACTGTCAGTCCCAGGAAAAGTACTGGAGAGGAGGTTTGCAAATGCAGTAGTGAGGCTTTGCCAAGACAATACAGTTGGTTTGTTGGTTTTGTGTTTGTTTTTTTAGTGTCACACTTGACAAATCCTTCCGAGTTTCAAAGGGAAGAGACAAATAATATCCAGCTTATTATCAATAAAGGTAAGCAGGTGGTAAAGGGCTTAAATGCCATCTGAAGGGCTTAAATACCAGAATAAACTATAGAGGGAACATGGCAAGCTCTTCTAAGGTAAAAAATAAAATAAAATAAAGACAAGAAGTGCAGTAAAAACAATAAAAGCATAATCTTCCTTAAAGGGAAGCGAGAGAACATTTCCTTGGCTGAAGATCCAGTGTGAATCAAAGAGAAAAAAAAATCACACTTGATAAGGCCAAATAAAATGGTAAACAACCTTCAGTACTAATGAGATTATCAAGAGGTTTTTTTTAGATGAGTGATTTGGAGTGCTGGTCTTTTGACACCTGAGGCTGTTTACCAACCTTAAAGGAATTGGCAAAAGTCTCCAAATGGCTTTCAAAAGCACTTCATTATGATCCTCTTTGTTTCAGGAAAATCAAATAGATCCCTTAGATGAGGGGTGTCTAAAACGCATAAGCTTAGTGTTGTAACAAATCCAAAGTGTATGGAAACCATTGTGTCTGTGCCTGAGTGTTTGGAATAGCAAGATTTTGCAGAAATGGTGATCTAGAAGTGGATGGTCAGTCCTGGCTACAAATGGCTGCCTGGAGGAAAATGGTTAGCCTAGACCTCTCTGAGCTCCAGAAACCAGCATGGTTTAATGATGTCACTTCCTCTCAGAGGGTGTAAGTGATATATTGCTTTAATCATTTGACAAGCTTGCCTCCTCCAGGGACAGAGTGAGATCCATTCCAAATCTATCCCAGGACCTGGATCTGAGAGCCGGAATCTTAAGAATACTGGGAATTGGACCTGGGCTCTCATGGGGGAGGACTTGTTAAGGGAATTCTGGTTTCTTCTTGGGTAAAGAGATGCTCAGGAGGAACTGTTCCTTCTGTTTCTGCATTGGATGAATAGATCATCTGTCTTCTATCATATTCAACAAATATTTTTTCTCAGCACCTACTATATTCTAGGCTGGGGATAAAGGAGCTAATGAGACACTCATGGAATGTACATTCTAGTGGAGGAATCCCTAAATAAACAAGGAGACAAATAACTATTTGACTTATGGATTGTAAATGAGCTCTGACGAAAATAAACAGGGTGTTGAGAGAGTGAATAAAAATGTCTCTAAAGTGCTTATAAATCCTTTAGTTAGAGGGTCAGGTTGCATAGAGCCATGTTTTTATGGATAAGAAAAGCTAGCCACATGGAAACAACAACAACAGGGAATGAAATAATGTTTTAGGCAGAGGGAACAGCAAGTGCAAAGGCCATAAAGTAGAAAAAAGGGGTCGTCTGATAAGTCAAAGGAAGAATAATAGAAGATGAGGCTGGAGAGTTAAGAAGTTAGGATGTTATTCGGAGAGCTCTGGAAAACCATTGATGGCTTTCAAGCAGGAGAAAAACTTATATTTTAGTAAGATCACTTGGACTGTTATAAAGAAGCTATATTGGAAGGGAACAAAAAGGAAGCAGTGAGAGCAGTAGTAATTGCAAGGTGGTGGAAATTTATCCCAAGGATATCTATTGAAACCCACTGAGAAGTGGGATCCACATCCCTGCCCCTTGACTCTGGGGGGCTTCTATTAAGTAACCATAGAAATGTCCCTGGGACTTCTGAACTTAGACCATAGAAGGCCATGCAGCTTCTGCCTTATCTGCTGGGACATTGCTAGATCACTGCGTACGAAGTCCACCTACCCCAAGGCTGCCTGCTGGGAAGGAGTGTGGGTCACAAGAAGGGGCCATGTGTAAATGTTCCAGCCAACAGCCCCAGCTGAGGTCCCAGCTGACCACCAACATCCACCATCAGATGTGTGAATGAAGATGTCTCCAGATAATTCCAGCCTCCCAATGGGAAGTCACCCCCAGTCTTTGAGTCTTCCTGAGGCCCCA
The DNA here is from genome assembly GCA_027563665.1 of Antrozous pallidus. Classification (NCBI taxonomy): domain Eukaryota; kingdom Metazoa; phylum Chordata; class Mammalia; order Chiroptera; family Vespertilionidae; genus Antrozous; species Antrozous pallidus. The sequence goes on from CM050508.1 coordinate 48,681,146, forward strand.
AGATATCTTGGAGTAGAGCTACGTCATTTCTGCTGTGCTCTGTCCTAATTCCTGACCAATTAAGATTTGAAGTGGTTTGTCACACAGCAATGGTAACTTGAACACTGGGTGAGGAGCATCTTTGAGGGGAAAAACTAAAAGATGCCAATGAAAGCTGAGGGCATGCTGGGGAAACAAAGAAGTAGAGATATCAAGTAGTTATTTGGCCATGTAAGTGTAAACAGAAAACGCAACTGGAAAACTGCATATGGATTCTTGTTACTTTCCTGGGACTGGGTGATTTCCCCTAGGACAGGAGGTGGGCAGAGAGGAGGAACTGTTCAAGACCTCTTTCTGAGACGTTCAGCAATTAAGGAAAGAAGAGGAAGAGCCAGAAAAGAAAATTGAGACAGAGTGCCCAGAGAGACAGGGGGGAAAAAGAGAGAGAAAATGGTTTGTCACAAAAGCTGAGAGAAAAAATTATTTCTAGAATAAATGGAGGGGTCAACTTAGTGAAAAATTACTGAGGTCTAAAAAGATAAGAGGGGAAAAAATGGTCATTAGGTTCTGCAGCAATGAGATCACTTGAGACTTTGAAAAAGAGCACGTTCAGTGAGAGCAGACAAGACAGAAACATAATGGGGTTTTGATCTCTGAGAGAATGAAGAACAGTTTATTATTTCAGAAAATGTTGGATCAGCATGCCTTATGCAGCTAGCTTAAGTGCTACTGAAAGTGCACAATTTACCTGCCTCAAGAAACAGCATTGTAGAAAATGTAGAGAACAGTATTCATTTTGTAGAAATGAATGTAGAAAACAGCATTCATTTTTGGCATCAGAACTGGGTTGAAATAGCTATGGGCAAATTATTTAAATACATTGAGTTTCAGTTTCGTCATGTGTGAAGTGAGGATAATGATCCTTCTTCATAAGGTTGTTATAACATGAGATAACATATTAGCACAATACTTGGCATAAAGAAGTTTGCTCAATGCTCATTCATTGAAAACTCACTGAGTGCCTGTTGTGTGCCAGGCCCTGTGCTGGTGCCTGGGATACAAGGGTGCAAGTCTGTCTCAGTCTTTGATCTCCAGAGAGCTACAGGCTAGTGAGGAGATAAGTCTGCAAACAGTTGCAGTAGAGTAAGATCATCGTGCCAGTAGGACTGTGAGGAAGGAGAAGAAAATGTGGTGTGTCTGAGTGAAAGAAAGCTTTACAGAGGGCATAGGATTTCATCTGTGACTTGAAGGCATGGGGTGGGTTTGTCAGGTAGACAAGCTGGGGAGGGTATTCGGAGCCGAGAGAACATCATGTGCAAAGGCTCAGAGGTAGGACTCAACATAGCCGGTCCTGGAACTGTAGAAAGCAGCATGTTACTGAAGTGTAACCGGTGCAGAATGAGAGAGGTGGTGGAGAGAAGGTGGTGAGGGATGAGGCCAAGCTGGTAAGAAGGAAGAAGAGGATGAAGAGCCTCGTTTATCATTTGGGGAAGTTTAGATTTTATCCTGAAGGAATAAGGAGCCACCGCAGTACTTGGCATAAGCGTTTTCATGTGTGGAAGATGGACTGAGAATTTCCCTAGCTTTGTAAAATGCCCTGACCTTTGCATTAAAAAAAAAAAAAATGGTGCCTTTGACTAATGCTGGATGTGTGCCATAAATTGTTCTTCCATTTGTGACAGTGGGCTATTCTCATTCTCTTGTACAGAGAAACTCATGGACCAATTAGAACAGAGAATCCAGAAAGGGACTATACCAGAGAAAAGACAATTAGCTTTCTATTCTTTGTATAAGAATGATATCAATGCCATAAAAAGCAGTGAATAAAGAACATGTAGCAAAAATAAATAAATAAGAGCAAGGAAAAAGTATTAAAGAGATGTAATAAATTTAATATTGATATGCTGACATTATCTAAATTTTGTGATATTTGTAGTATTCGTAGTTTTATAAATTTGTGATTTGATATGCTTTCTTTTTTGTGCTAAATTCATTTTTGTACCTACTTTTGTATCACTGATTTTACATTCTTTTTCTTTTTTACAAGATACTTTTTTTTAAAGGATGTTTTATTGATTTCAGAGAAGAAGGAAGAGGGAGAGAGAGATAGAAACATCAATGATGAGAGAGAATCATTGATTAGCTACCTCCTGGACTCCCCACACTGAGGATCAAGCCTGCAACCAGGCGTGTAACTTGACCAGGAATCGAACAGTGACTTCCTGGTTCATGGTTGATGCTCAGCCACTGAGCCAGGCTAGCTAGGCTACATTCTTTTTATTTATTTATTTATTTATTTATTTATTTATTTATTTATTTATTTTTATTCTTTAAAGTATTACAAATAGTAGTACATATGTTTTCTTTCCCACCCCCGTTGTCCTCCCCCCAGCCTCCTCTACCCCCCAGCACATGTCCTCACCTGCCCCACCCCAGCCCCAGTGTCTTGTATCCATTGGTTATGCTTATATTCATGCATACAAGTCCTTCAGTTGATCTCTTACAGTCCCGCCCCCACCCTCCCCAGCCTTCCCCCCTGTAGTTTGACAGTCTGTTCAATGCTTCTTTGCCTCTGTATCAATCTTTTCCCCCCTGTTTCTTTTCTTTAATAAGATCTTGCATCTGCATACCGGAAATAAATGTATAAAAACAAAAAATGTTTGAGTCTCAGTTTCACTGTCCAACTGTTCTGAGTCCCAGTTTCAATGTCAAATAGTTCTTTATGTGTACATGTCAGCAATGGTATCTGGATGGTGGAGATATGGTGGCAATGCAGGTTCCACCCTCTTTGGTTTGGTCCTGGGCCGCCTGCAGTGATGCACAGCTGCTGACTGTTAGCATGGCAAGGTATTATCAGTACATCTCTGGACTGTCTTCGTGGTTGGAACAGACCTGTCAGTTCCTCTTTGTTGCAGGAATCCATATGGTCTTGGAGTTGTTTTCTGAAAATATACAAACATATTCTCAACCAAAAGTTTTCTGTAAATTAGACTTGGGATTCTTTTTATTTTTGTCCAAAAGATTTTCCTTTGGCTTATGTTTATACCATGTGTGTTTTTCATGGGTGTCCTGCTAGTGGCATTACATATGGAAGTTACTTTCCTGGAGTAAGAATTTTCTAGATGTAATTTACTTACAGGATATTTTTCCTTGCATGATATTACCACACTATCCTCCCCCCCCCTTTATTATGATTTGGGGGCTTTTGGAAATTTTATATTGCAGTCTTGGTAACTTTAATTTTTAATTTTTGCACAAAAATATGACTGCTTTAGGTTCTTTGGATGTTAGGCAATTTTATAATGAGATGAACTACTAATAGAAATTTTAGTTAATATTTTAGGAATAGCTTTTTGTCCAGTACACTTAAATTTTCTTGAGTATTCACTTATTTCACTTAGCCAATTTAAATTAATCTGAAAACTTGATTACTATTTTACTGTCAAATTTAATACTCAAGCAATAATCTTTGTTTACCCTGTAAGTATTAGTGGAAAGGATTATTGCATTCTTGAGTAGGCCCTGAGCATTCCTGGTACTAGACTGAATTTAGACATAGGGCAGCTGTTACTGGCCAAGTCTCTGTCTGTAACCTGGGTCCCGATCTGAGCTGTGCATGGGAGGCGAAGCAGCCATGGGGCAGGAGACCTCCCTCAGAAGGGGCGAGAGTTCAGGCCCCTTCAAGATTAGGGGGTGAGGATCTGGGCCCCACCTCTGTTGACCTTTTAGTTCTCCCCTATTGGCCCCTCTGAGACTGTGCCTGTCTTAGGTTGTTCCTTCCCTGAGAATCTTACCTGTCTCTGGCTAACCAGCCATCCTCTGGGGCCAAGCAGGGTGATGTGAGGTTCAGTTCTCTCTCCTTGGTAGTCTATGCCCCTGTGGCCTCTAAGCTCAGCACCTGCCTTGGGATCCCCTCGCCTGCTGGTAGGGTCCCGTTACTGATCACATATCTTGGGGGACTCAGGTTTCTTCTCCAGGGAGGGCCCAGCTCACGCCATTGGGCGAGAGACAGATCCATGGTGCCATCCACCCAGAGGCTTCAACCACAGCTTGAACTGAAAGCTCAGGCAACAGCTGTGTGCACTTGGATTGTGAGAAGGGGGTCCCTCTTGGCAAAAGGGGCAAGAGGGGCCAATATAGAATGCTCGAGTGCTTTCCCAGTGCCTTAATTCCTTTCCTATTCTTTTTTAAATTGCTGCCCAACATTCAAAGAATTAGTTTGTAAGTTTCTTTGGGATAATTGTACAATATGCTATTATCAAATATCAAAAATTATAATGACATTGTAGAATAATATCATGTAAGGGTATTATGGTGTCACAGGAGGTTAAGGGGGGCCTAGCCTAAGGACGGGTGTCTCTAGGAGATGACAAGCTCTAAGCCATGTCAATTCAATCTCAAACTACCTGCCACTTTTTTGATAACTTTATATAAACTTTGTCAGGAATATAAAAACACAAATTACTTACCTTAGTTCAAGAGGTCAAATATATTGACTTTCCCTCTTCCTCCTGCCACCCACTACTTACGCTGAGGTTTGACATTCTGATGGACTTTTCTCAGTCTGTGGATCCGTTCTTGTTCATCAGGCTATGCCTTTCATTATATTCCACAAATGAGTGAGATCATGTGATATTTATCTTTCTCTGCCTGGCTAATTTCACTTAGTGTTATGCTCTCCAGCTCCATCCATGTTGTTGCAAATGGTAGGAGCTCCTTCTTTTTTACAACAGCATAGTATTCCATTGTCTAGATGTACCACTGTTTTTTAATCCAGTCATCTGCTGATGGGCACTTAGGCTGTTTCCAAATCTTAGCTATGATAAATTGTGCTGCTATGAACATAGGGGTGCATATATCCTTTCTAATATGCGTTTCTAGTTTCTTGGGATATATTTCTAGAAGTGGGATCACTGGGTCAAATGGGAGCTCCATTTTCAGTCTTTTGAGGAAACTCCATACTGTTCTCCACAGTGGCTGTACCAGTCGGCATTCCCACCAGCAGTGCATGAAAATTCCTTTTTCTCCGCATCCTCGCCAGCACTTGTCGTTTGTTGATTTGTTGATGAAAGCCATTCTGACTGGTGTGAGATGGTACCGCATTGTCATTTTGATTTGCATCTCTCAGATAATTAGTGTCTTTGAGCATGTTTTCATATGTCTCTGGGCCTTCCTTTTGTCTTCTTTCGAAAAGATTTTATTTAGGTCCGTTGCCCATTTTTTTTATTGGATTATTTGTCCTCCTTTTATTAAGTTGTATGAGTTGCCTGTAGATGGTTGAGATTAAACCTTTATCACTGATAAAATTTGCAAATATGTTCTCCCATAGAGTGGGTTTTCTTGTTGTTTTGTTGATGGTTTCTTTAGCTGTGCAAAAGCTTTTTATTTTGATGTAGTCCTATTTGTTTATTTTCTCTTTAGCTTCCATTGCCCTAGGAGCAGTATCAGTGAAGAAGTTCTTTTGGCATATGTCTGAGATTTTTCTTCCTGTGGATTCCTCTAGTATTTTTATGGTTTCCCATCTTATGTTTAAGTCCTGTATCCATTTTGAGTTTATTTTGTGTATGGTGTAAGTTGGTGGTCTAGTTTCATTTTTTTGCATATATCTGTCCAATTTTCCCAACACCATTTATTGAAGAGACTGTCTTGACTCCATTTTATGTTCATGCCTCCTTTGTCAAATATTAATTGAGCATAGTGGTTTGGGTTGATATCTGGATTCTCTATTCTATTCTATTGGTCTATATGTCTGTTTTTGTGCCAGTATCATGCTGTTTTGAGAACAGTAGCTTTGTAATACAGCTTGAAATCTGGTATTGAAATCCCACCAACTTTGTGCTTCTTTCTCAGGATTGTTGTGGCTATTTGGGGCCTTTTGTTATTCCAGGTAAATTTTTGGAGAGTTCTTTCTAGGTCTGTAAAATATGCCATTGGTATTTTAATGGGGAGTGCATTAAATTTATAGATTGCTTTGGGTAGTATGGACATTTTAATGATGTTGATACTCCCAATCCATGAACATGGTATGTTCTTCCACCTGTTTACATCTTCCTCTAAGTCTTTTTTCAGTGTCCTGTAGTTTTCCATGAATAGGTCTTTTACTTCTTTAGTTAAGTTTATTCCAAGGTATCTTAATTTTTTGTTGTGATGGTAAATGGGATTGCTTTTTTAGTCTCTCTTTCTGTAAGTTCACTATTGGTGTATAGAAATGCCATAGATTTCTTGGCGTTAATTTTGTATCCTGGTACATTGCTGAACTCATTTATTAAGTCTATTAGTTTTATTATGGAGTCTTTCACGTTTTTTATGTACAATATCATGTCATTTGCAAGTAAGGATACCTTTACTTCTTCTTTTCCAATTTGGATGCCTTTTATTTCTTCTTCTTGTCTAATTGCAATGACTAATACCTCCAGTACTATGTCAAACAGGAGTAGTAAGAGTAGGCATCCCTGTCTTGTTCCTGTTCTTAGGGGAAATGGTTGTAGTTTTTGCCCATTGAGTATGATGTTTGGGTTTATCATATTAGCTTTTATTATGTTGAGGTATGATCCTTCTATTGCCACCTTGTTGAGAGTTTTTATCAAGAAAGGGTGTTGGATTTTGTCAAATGCTTTTTCTGTATCAATTGATGTTACTGTGATTTTTATCTCTCAATTTGTTTATATGATGTATCACATTTATTGATTTGCAGATATTGTACCATCCCTGCATTCCTGGGATAAATCCTACTTGGTCATGGTGTATGATCTTTCTGATGTACTGCTGGATCTGATTTGGTAGAATTTTATTGAGGATTTTGGCATCTATATTCAAGAGGGATATTGGCCTGTAATTCTCTTTCATTGTGTCATCTTTATCTGATTTTGGTATTAGGGTGATGCTGGCTTCATAGAAGGAGTTTGGAAGTGTTCCATCCTCTTGAATTTTCTGGAATAGTCTGAGGAGGATAGGTTTTAGTTCTTCCTTGAATGTTTGGTAAAACTACCTGTGAAGCCATCTGGCCCTGGGCTTTTGTTTGCTGGAAGCTTTTTGATGACTGCTTCAATTTCTTCCATAGTTATTGTTCTATTGAGCTATTTAGATTCTTCCTGATTGAGTTTTGGGAGGTTATATTTTTCTAAGAATATATCCATTTCCTCCAGGTTGTCCAGTTTGTTGGAGTAGAGTTCTTCATAGTATTTTTTAACAATCCTTTGTATTTCGATGGGGTCTGTTGTTATTTAACCTCTTTCATTTCTGATTTTATTTATTAGGATCCTCTCTCTTTGCTTTTTGGTGAGCCTGGCTAGAGGTTCATCAATCTTGTTTATCCTTTCAAAGAACCAGCTCTTGGTTTTGTTGATCTTTTGTATTGTTTCTTTGGTCTCTATGTCATTTATCTCTGCTCTGATCTTTACTGTTTCCTTCCTTCTGCTTACACTGGGCCTTTCTTGTTGCTCTCTTTCTAACTCTTTGAGTTGTTGGGTTAGATAATTTATTGCTATTGTTCTTGTTTTTTGCAGTAAGATTGTAGTGCTATAAACTTCCCTATCAAAACTGCTTTCGTTGTGTCCCATAGATTTTGGATTGTTGTGCTATCGTTGTCTTTTGTTGCCATGATGTTTTCTATTTCTTCCTTGATCTCTCTGGTAACCCAGTCATTGTTTAATAGCATGCTGTTTAGTCTCCATGTGTTTGCTTTCTTTGGATTGTTTTTATTGTAGTTGATTTCCAGCTTTATGCCACTGTGATCTGAGAATATGCTTGATATGATTTCTATCTTCTTGAATTTGGAGAGACTTTGCCTATGACCTATCTTTGAAAATGACCCATGGGCACTTGAAAAGAATGTATATTCTGTGGCTCTGGGGTGAAAGGATCTGAAGATGTCAATTAATTTCATCTGGTCTAGTGAGTCATTGAGGATTGATGTTGTTTCTTTACTGATTTTTTGTTTAGAGGATTTGTCCAATGCTGACAGTGGTGTATTAAAGTCTCCTACTATGATTGTATTGCTGTCAATCTCTCTCTTGATATCCTCCAGGATCTTTTTTTTAATGTATTTGGGTGCTCCTGTATTGGGTGCATATATGTTTACCAGAATTATTTCTTCTTGTTGGATTTCTTCCTTTAGTATTATGAAGTGGCCTTCTTTATCTCTTGTTATATCCTTCACTTTGAGATCTAATTTGTCAGATATAAGTATTGCTACCCCAGCTTTTTTTCCATTTCCATTCGCCTGAAGAACCTTTTTCCATACTTTCACCCTCAATCTGTGTGCATCTTTTTTTTGGAAGTGGGTTTCTCGTAGACAGCAAATATATGAGTCATGTTTTCTTATCCAGTCCGTTACCCTATGTCTTTTTATTGGAGCATTTAAACAGTTTACACTTAAAGTTATTATTGATAGGTACTTATTTGTCACCATTTTTGTTCTTTACCCCTGTGTTCCTTCTTTGCTTCCTATTTCTTTTTACAGCAGACCCTTTAGCATTTCTTGCACTGCTGGTTTGGTGGTAATGAATTTCCTTAGTCTTTTTTTTTGTCTGTGAAGCTCCTGATTTGACCTTCAATTTTGATTGATAGCCTTGCTGGGTACAGTATTCTAGGATTCAGACCCTTCCTTTGCATGACTTTGTATATTTCATTCCATTCCCTTCTGGCCTGATAAGTTTCTATTGAGAAATCACTTGCTAATCTGATGGGGGGTTCCTTTGTAGGTGACTTTCTGTCTCTCTCTGGCAGCTTTTAAGATTCTCACTTTGTTGTTGGTGTTTGCCAATTTAATTATAATGAGCCTTGGCATAGGTCTTTTGGGGTTTATTTTGCTTGGGACTCTGTGAGCTTCTTTGATATGTATTGGGGTTTTTTCCCTATATCAGGGAAGTTTTCTGTCATTATTTCTTCCAACAGGTTTTTTATTCCTTGCTCAGTTTCCTGTCCCTCTTGAAGCCCTATTATGTGATGTTATTTTGTTTCATGTTGTCCCAAAGTTCCCTTAGGCTCTCCTCCTGCTTTTTAACTTATTTTTCTAGAAGCTGCTCTACTTGGGTATTTTTTCCTACCTGTCAACTAGCTCACTGATGCGGTCCTCTGCTTCTTCTAGTCTACTCTTGATACTTTCTATGGAGTTCTTTACCTCAGCAATGTCACTTTTCATTTCTTCTTGGGTCTTCTTCATTTCTTCTTGGGTCTTCTTTCATTTCTTCTTAGGTCTTCTTCATTTTCCCTTGGTTCTTCTTCAGTTCCTCTTGGTTCTTACTCATATTGTCAAATTTGTCTCATTCTCTTCAGCCACTTTATGACCATTTCTCTGAATTCTTTCTCTGACAGGTTGCTTGCTTCCATTTCGTTTACCTCCTTTTCTGGTGAGGCTTGTTTCTTTCATTGGCAGGCTGTTTCTTTGTCTCCCCATGGTCTCTCTTCTCTGTGTGTCTGGTTATGTAGTTCTCACTCTCCTGTGTTGATTTAAAGGCTCAAAATACAACACAACCAGGTGCAATGCACCAGGCACTGAACAGGAATGTATTCAAGGTATTGGTAACTCCAAATTAAAGGTGATTGCCAGAAAAAGGCAAATTAGGTGATAGGTGAGAAAGAAGAGAGTAAGAAAAACACACACACAGACACTCACACACCCACACGAAAGAAAGAAAGAAAGAAAGAAAGAAAGAAAGAAAGAAAGAAAGAAAGGAATGCCAAAATGAAATTGGGAAAGGGGAAAGAAGTAAAAAGAAGGAAAAAGGGAATAAACTATAAATATGGGTTGAAAACTCCTATAGGACAGCCACTAATCCCAACAAAAGCCAACAACAAATACCTGGAAATTGATACAAACTACATACAACAACTAATATCAAGGGAGGTGAGCACAGAAGCATAAATCTATCAAAAAAAAAAAAACAATGCAAATGACAACAACAAAACAAAATAGAATGCCAAAAAAACCACAAACCGAACCAAAAGAAAAGAATAAGCAAACCAACCTCACAAACATGCATAAAATATTGATATAATCAACAATCAAGTAAACAACAACAAAAGGACAGAGAGAAAAACAATTTAGAATAGTGAAGTCAGAGAAGCGAGAGGTGTGTATGGACTTGGAGCAGGTGGTTAGAGATTTGATATATAAGTGGGATGAAATTTTAATAGGGGGTAAAAAGAAAGAATAAGGAAAATCTAAAGCAGGAAAAGTATAAGGAGAACAAGATACTGAATAGGGAAAGGTTGGCAAGAGAGTGGTGGCAAAAAGGTGAAGCTGAGGTAGAGTAAAAAGATATTAAAGGGTAGATGAAAATAGACTGTATAACACTAATCCCAAAGTAGAATAAAGAGGAAATAAAATGGCACTCAAAAAAAAGGTGAAATAGTAGTAGAAATAAAATTGATTCCTTAATTTGTGTTACACAAGAGTCAATTTGTGATTCAGCCCCTGGGTGGCAGTGTTTCTGGATTGACCTCCGGGTGTATTGATCCTCTCTAGCCTGAACTAAAATCCCGCTATCCCTGTGGTATTCAATACTGATTTGTGGGAATGGGCTGCTCCAGAGCTGCCTCTCTAATGGTGACCGCCTGTTCTGATCCCCAGGCTCCAGAAAAACAACTCTCCCCTATAGTCTCCTGGGGTATAACCCACCAGGTGATCCCAGGTTCCTGGATTAGCACTCATAAACTTGGATTAGGAGAAGAAAAAACGCAAGTGCACAAACTCAGGTTCCACTCGTATGTCTGCACAAAATGCCTTTCCCCCTTGGGTTTAGCAGCCAGCACCTTCCCAAAATTGTTGGGCTGCCCTTCTCTGTCAGGTCCAAATGGGTTGCTTTCTAGGAATTCCCTCTGCCACCAGCTCTGAGGGCCCTCTTCCACGTTTACCAGCTGTAACAGCCAGGGACTTTTTTCAGGCACAGATCTACCCATTTTGCCAGCTCCCCCTAACCCCAGGGGAAATCTGACCTTTCCATGGCAGAATGCAGAGCTCTTCCAAATCTGCTTCTGCACTAACTAGGAACCAGTATTCTGGGGGTCTCAGCCATCCAGTGGGTACTGCAGCTATATATTTTCAGGCCCTTCCCCTTCAAGATGGCGCAGTCTGCCTCTGAGCTGGTGGCTCTGCAAGAGAATCAGCTGCACCGGGGGCCACTCAGTCAGGGGAGGCAAACCAGCAGTCCCCCTCCTCCTCCCGGAGCCCAGCTGTCCCCAAACTCGCCAACAAACACTCCCTGCGCTACCCTCAGCTGCTTCTTCCGTCTGCCCTGGGACAAGATTCGGGACGCATCCGTCTATTCCACTGCCATTTTTTCTCTACATTCTTTTTCTTAAAGAAGATTTTAAAAATTGAATATGCTTTAGATTCCACAAAACCTAAATAAACCATTGAAAGCTGCATTATGCTTTATTGGTTTCCCTAGGCCTGCCTACAACTTTGTAGATAGTCATATTATTAAACTCTTCTCTAGTTTCCAGTTTAAGCATGCCATCTGTTTCTAGAACCATGACTGATACAATATTCATGTTAGCCGTACTCTTTGTCCATCACTTATACATTATATTCTTTTGTACGTATGAAGAAATTCTCACTAATAAAAAGAATATATGAGACATCTTTATATCTACTTGCCTATCTGCTACGTGCATATATATACACATATCTAGAATGTTTGTGTATAGGTTATTTATATTAATAATTGTAACAATGCTCCATGGAGGGGGACAGGAGAACAAGGAATAGAGACTAAATGAGAAATTACTATCATTTTACTCCTTTTTTCTATTGTTGAATACTTTTCATTTTATGTATTTATTTCTCAGATTACATTTCAGGTCCATTTTTGTTTTAACTAATTCAATAGGTACTTTGGTTTGGGGGGGCGGGGCAGGGACAAAATGTAGAGTTGAGTTTCTCTCAAGGTTAATCTATGTGTGTGGTTAATTTTCAATGTTCTATGTCCATCCAAAGTTTTCCTGACGCAGAAAATTTCTGGGACTGATGACTAGGCCCTAAATAGTAGAATAGCCTAATAAAAGTAACACTCCACTTTATTCAGATCTACCTTTGTTATAAAATATTCTTGGAGGTATTTTCTACTAAAAAAGATTACATTACTAGAGGACCATTTCTATGTTTATTCATTTTTGAGGCTGTCCCTAGAGTTCCACAGTAATTTTCAGGCATAAGTTTAAATGCCCACATTACTTCTGACACTTCTTCCCAGCCATACAGCTGACCCTCTTATGAAGCAGGAACACATATCCTGGGACTCTGGAAATGAAAAATATATCCCATCCCCATCAAGCTGCTTGAGGCCAAACACAGATTCCCAGGCAGGGAAATTTGCCAAGAGTAGAGTCTGCAGTCCTGAATAACTGACTCCCCTGCAAGGATTTCCCTCACATTCTCCATGCATTTAGAAGACTAGAAAAATGTTTACAATCATCCTAAAGGAGGAAAATCTTTTGGGTGGGAGCCCATTGCACATCCATGCCTCTCACTGCAGAGTAGTCTGCCTCTTGGCCTGCTGGGATAGAGGCCCTGGAACCAGGGAGACAGCTGAGGTTTGGTATATTCTGCTAAGGAAGGAAGGGAAGGGATTCCCCTTGCTATGTAAACACATTCCCCAAAACCCAGAAAAGAATGGAGAAATATGGCCTTCAAAGTTGAACCTGTTTTTTGTTGTTTTGTGTGTGTGGTTTTTTTGTTTGTTTTTTTGTTTTGTTTTTTGTTGTTGTTCCTTACTACCTTCTGCCAGCAATTTATCTGCCCTAGTCACTATATGCCTCAGGAAAGATAAGGATTTCTGGAATATGGTAGCTGATAGTACTTTTTTTTTTTTTAATTGATTTTTTTGCAGTTAGCTGATAGTACTTTACTTTGGGTGTTTCTTCCCTACACAGATGATTTTATCATGGCCAGGGTGATTTTTACCCTCCACCAATTGAAATACTTTGCATTCTCCATTTGCCTTATTGAAATTCTTCCAATAAGACAAAGTTCTTTATTTCACAATTAGAGATAAGGTGGACTTCTCTAGGAAGTGGAGTATATTAATACACAGGAAAGTGGTTATGGGATCGCCTTAGGAAAATCCCTTACATCGGGGCCTGAGGAGTTCTATTTGCTCATTGTAAGTATTCTTCCTTCTCATGGGAAGCAGATGGAATTAACAAGCATGTGTGAATTTATTTGTCCTTTCTCAGAAGATATATCTTGTTAAGGGACAAGAACATCTGTAGATCCCTACTTCTTTAGGAATCATGCTGGCTCCTTATCTATATATCTAATAATAAAAGCATAATATGCTAATTAGACCAGACAGCCAAACAACCTTCCAGATGTCATTCTGAATGTCCTTCTGACTGAAGCAGTGGCAGCAGGGGCAGAGGCAGAGGTGGTTAGGGGCGATCAGTCAGGCAGAATGGTTAGGGGTGATCAGGCAGGCAGGCAGAAGCAGTTATGGGCAATCAGGCAGGCAGGCAGAGGTGGTTAGAGATGATTAGGCAGGCTGCGAGCAGTTAGGAGCAATCAGGCAGGCAGGGAGAGGTGGTTAGGGGCAATCAGGCAGGCAGGCCAGTGGTTAGGAACCAGCAGTCCCAGATTGCGAGAGAGTGCAGGCCAGGCTGAGGAACTCCCCCATCTCCGTGCACATATTTCATGCACCAGGCCTCTAGACTACACTAATAAGAAAGAAACATACAAATTAACCATCACTCTGCTATGCCCACTAGCTAATCAGAGCAAGTATGCAAATTAACCCATCAAATATGGTGGGTAAATTTGTATACACAGGCGGGGCAGGCAGCACCATGGCCCGCCCCTGGGGGTCTGGGTCCATTGGGGGCCAGGGGAGGCCAGGCAGGCAGCCCCAGATGCCACCTGTAGAGTCCGGGTCTATCTCAGGTTCCAGGAGGGGAAGCAGGCCCACCCAGCCATGCCTGTGGGCTGGGAATATCACTGCCCTGGGGAGATGTGGCTGGGCCTACCTAGCCACTCCCATGGGGCCTGTGAACATCACCACCCTGGGGAGGCAGGCTGGGCTTGAGGGACACCCTCCCCAGTGCACAAATTTCATGCACCAGGCCTCTGGTGTTTCTGTAAAGTAAAACAAAGAAACATGTCTCAGTGACTCAAATGAAATAAGAGAATTGTAACTGTAAGACCCCCACGGTCTTTAAGTTTTGCCTTGAAGGAAGAAATACAAAACTCAACACTATGCCCCCCACCCTTTACTGTCACTTTGGATGGCTTGCAAAGACTGGGCTGTAAGAGAACAGATCAAATTCCACAAAAGAACTACCAATTTTTGAGCTGGAACCATTATGATGACAAGAATCTCAACTTTAAAAAGTTAGGAGGGCCCTAGCCAGTTTGGCTCAGTGGATAGCGTTGTCAGCCTGTGGACTGAAGGGTCCTGGGTTCAATTCCTGTCAAGGGCATGTATCTTGGTTGCAGGCTCCTCCCCAGCCCTGGCCCTGGTTGGGACTTGTGCTGGAGGCAGCCAATCAATGTGTTTCTCTCACATCGATATTTCTCTCTGTCTTGCCCTCTAAAAATCAATGAAAAAATACTCTCGGGTGAGGATTAAAAAAAAAAAAAAAAGTCAGCAGGTTGGACACAGTATAGGTAATGCCAAAAACTGATGTTTGTAAATACCCGATATTTATTTTTTCAGTCTTTATTCTTATTGAGGTTTATTTGATTTACAATAAATACAGGTTATTGAAGTGTACAATTTTGATAAGTTTTGACATATGTGTATACCCAATCAAGATAGTTTAAACAGCTCAGTCCATATGTCTCAGTGGTTGAGCATTGACCAGGGAACCAGGAGGCTACGGTTCAATTCCCTGGCAGGACACATGCCTTGATGGTGGGCTCGATCCCCAGCGGCAGTGGGGGGAGGGGGGTAGGAAGTAGCTGATCAATGGTTCTCTCTCATCATTGATGTTTCTATCTCTCTCTCCCTCTCCCTTCCTCTCTGAAATAAATAAAAATACATTGTATTTTTTAAAAAGGCTTGTGTGCAAGTAGGAGTGCAAAGTGCAACATTTTACAGAGGCAGCTGTGCCAGAGCTTCTAGCAGTCCTGCCCAGCGTCTGTTGTTGGGAATATTGGTAGCTCCTTGAGGTAATAGAGGTAGAGTGTCCCTGAACCAGTTTATAGTGCAATTTTGTGAATGTCCTGGCCACGTTGCCTCCAACACAATGTGTAGCATGGTTCTCTAGCCCTCATGGAGACTGCGTGTGTTCTAATATCCTTTCATACAGGGGTTAGCAAACCTTTTCTGTAAAAGCATATTTCATTCCTATGGACTGAGCTGTGTCCCCCTCAAAGTTCAGATGTTTAAGCCCTAACCCCCAATATGATGATATCTGGAGATGGGGTGTTGAAAGGTAATTAGGTTTGGATGAGGACATGAGGGTGAAGACTAAATTAAGACCCTTGTCAGAAGAGATTCAAGAGAGCTTACAGCCCCTCTTTCTCTGCCATGTGAGGACACAGCAAGAAGGCAGCTGTCTGCAACCCAAGGAGAGAACGACCTAAGAAACTGGACATGCTGGCTTCTTGATCTTGGACTTTTCGTCTCCATCAATGTAAAAAAAATAAATTCTGTTGTTAAGCCACTCAACCAATGATAGTTTGTTATGGCAGTCTATCCTGACGAAGACATTAGTAAATATTTTAGACTGTGTAGGCCATATAGTCTTTGTCACAGCTATTCAGTTCTGCCACTGTACCATGAAAGCAGCTATAGAAAATGTGTAAACAAGTGAGCATTTTATTTCTGGACACTGAAAGTTGAATGTATTGTAATTTTCATGGATCATTATTTTTTGTGTTTATCTATTTATTTATTTGTCCAGCTATTTATAACGTAACAATTATTCTTAGATTGCAGGCTATACAAAACTAAAGCGTCAGGTCACATTTGCTGACCTCTGCAAAAACATTCCTTTGTGCTCAAACCACCTACCGTTGTTTTCTGATTTGCAACTAAAAATCCTGACTAATCCATTTTAGTCTATGCCTGTTTCAAGAGCAGCTGATTCTTAAGCTTCTAAGATAGACAAATACCCATCCTGCTTTTCTTCAACTGCCAGAAAGGAATTTTCTACGTAAACCCCTATGGTTCACCTGCTGCAATTTTTAGCAATGCCTTGCACTGTGTATTATATTCCCGGAGTCTTCTCATGAGGATGGATTTTAAATAGTTTTTTATTTTTTTATTTTCTTTGCCCATAGATTACGCTGCTCTGGAGAGCTCCTGCTCACCTGAGTGAGCTATTTGTTTGGTTGTCACCTGAACCACGTGACTGTGGATAGACACAGCTCAGCAGCGATCTCTTAGCCCAGCCTTCCTCTCACTGACAGGAAGAATATGTGGAGTGAGACACACAGAGATGGCCATAAAACAAAGTCGGCTGCAAGATGAAAGCAGATCATACCCTGGACTCCCTTGTAAGGTGGATTTAGGAAACTGCCACACCATTCTGGAAGCTCGAACTGACCAAAGGTCATGTAGAGTCTGCCCCAAGACCTAGACTCTTTCGCAATTTCAAATAGAGTTCCTCACCTAATAAAAATATGACGCTTAGCAATAACAATGGATCACAATGAAATCTAGCCAATCCAACACTGTATAAAAATGCACTGGACAATCTGATTGACACAATTGGCAATTCCTCTTTCCCTTTGCTGATGGTATCACCGGATTTTATTCTGCGTGAAAAGACTCTCCTCCGTCTGAGGTGATTTGGTTTGTCCAGGGAACACAAAGAAAGCAGAGGCTTAGAAAAGGAAGGCCTCTCTCTGCCTTCCCTTCAGTCACAAGTCTGGAGTTTATAGAATGCCTGCCTGCGCTAGGGTCTCCCTCTACTTTTGAATATTAGGCCTTCCATTTTACTTTTGAAATTATAATGATTAAGTCATAAGAAGAGAAAGCAAGCCTGTGTTTAGGGGTGGAGGGGGGAGGTGGAGGGAGCTAGAAGAAGGTACTTCAGAATGAGAGGAAAAGTCTACTTTCCAAACATGGACAGTGTTAAGTTATGTTGATGGCATGCACCCTTGATCTGATGGGATTAGAAGGGCACTTTACCTCTGTGGTCTTCCTCCCCAAAACCAAAATCCCAGTCTGATCATGAGAAAACATCAGGCGCATCTCATTTGAGGAGCATTCTACAAAATGCCAGACCACTGCTTCCCTAAAGGTCATCAAACAAGGAAAGGCTGAGGAACTGTGAGAGCCAAAAAGAGCCCACGGAGACGTGACAATTCAATATAATGTGTCCTGGAGGGGACCCTGGAACAGAAAGGGCATTAGGGGTGAGCTGAGGAAATGTGAATAAATTATGGACTTTTATTTTTAAGACTGTCTCAATATTAGTTCATTAATTGCAACAAATGTACTAATGTAAGATGTTAGGGAAAACTGACATGGGTATATGGGAGCTCTGTACCACACAATAATTCTGCAAAGCTAAAACTGTTTAAAAAGAAAAAGCTTAGCCCGGTCAGTGTTAACCTATGAACCTATGAACCAGAAGGTCCTTGGTTAGATTCCTAATTCCTGTTAGGAGCACCAAGTTGTGGGCTCCATTCCGTGCCTCTAGGAGGCAGCCAATCAATGATTCTCTCTCATCATTGATGTTTCTATCGCTCTCTTCCTCTCTGAATTTATTTATTTATTAAAAAATATATTTTATTGATTTTTCACAGAGAGAAAGGGAGAGGGATAGAAAGTTAGAAACATCAGTGAGAGAGAAACATCCATCAGCTGCCTCCTGCACACCTCCTACTGGAGATGTGCCTGCAACCAAAGTGCATGCCCTTGACCGGAATTGAACCTGGGACCTTTCAGTCCGCAGGCCAATGCTCTATCCACTGAACCAAACCAGTTTCAGCTTCCTCTCTGAATTTTAAATTTTGTTAAAGTTTATTCAAAGGAAATAACTAGACCTTTTGCTAGACTTATTCCCAGCCTCCACACCCCAGCCCCGCACCTCCAGACAGAGACAGCAATCGCTGTGTGCACAGAGCTCAATCTGCAGTTCATTATCTGAGGCTGGGTAATAGAGGATGCAGATGATCAGCCAAACATTTTTAAACCCAATGTAGACAGAAAACGGAATTAAAGCAGTGTACATAAAAGAATAACTTCCCCAAGCATTTTGTTCTTTGTCAGTGTGAATAGACCATAATCTGTGAGAAATTCCAAGAAGGAATCCGACCTTTTATTTTTAACAGCACACATGAACTCAGTGGTTGCCTGCAACAACTGCAATCATTGCCTATAGACAGCACCTCTTCCAAATTAGGGAACATTCCTTGAAGTTCTCATTAAATTCACATTTCTGTTTTGGGGTGGATATCCTGGGAGCGATGATTGTTCAAGTTACTCTTACAGAGTTGAGTTCTTATATGAAGCAGAAGCCTGTGTAGACACTGACATGTATTCTGCAGAGTAGCTTTGCTCCTCAGTACAAATATCCCCTTTAGGAATTGTGCTAGAGAAAGCCTCTCTGATTACTGCTCCATGGCTGTGTTTTTAGCAGTAACCATCCCCCTTAAGATAACCTTACAGAGGTCATTCTTAAACGGAGAGAACTGGCAATTGATTATCTTGTCACTGCCCTTCACCATCCGTCACAGTCTAAGCCGGAAGGGAGGAGCCTCTTGGTTTGCCTTTTTTTTTTTTTTTTTTTTTAGCTGTAACACAAGTGAGGGACTTGGAAGCTCTTTCTGCTGCCTTCAGGTCCTATTTGCAGAGCCTGGGGTTGCCTTGACAGAAGCAGCTGCCCCCTGTCATTTTAATGCTGGTTTTGACCTTTCTGCTCTTTGTATGATCTGAGTTATGGTTCTGCACCTTTCTCCCTGCCTTTCTTTGCTTTCACGGTATATATTTATTAAAGAAAGAACAGTCTAGGACTGGATTTCAACATTCTCAGCTTTGCCATATATCACTCTGTTCCTTTGGCAGAGCTCTTTGGCTTTCTGTGCCTCGGTTTCCTAAGCTATAAAATTGGATTCATAATATGTACCCCAATTATTTCAATATTGCTCTGAGGATCAATGATCATAACAGATGTCACCTTTTTTTTTTAGGTTTAAAATGCTAGACAGTGTTATATTTAAATACTAAAAAGTACTCAGAAATGTCAAAGTGCCCATCAAGCCCCTGAAAACAGTCGTTTGCTTGTGACCAAAGTGTCAGAGCTACAACTTGGTCACAAGTTTCACACAGCAGAAACTAATTCTGGCTGAGGGCAGCTGCATTCCTCACCCCAGTCCTCTTCCCACCTATGCCCTAGCCTTGGAAAACCTGTTTCCCTGAATATTTATCTTGCAGGGGCCTTTGAATGTAGTCTCAGTTTCCCCTTATCATTGGGGGGTGGGGTTAGAGGTGGTGGGGAGCTGCAAAAGCCTGGGAACTGGGAACAAAAAAATGTAGTGCCCTATATAAGAGAAACTCTGCTCCAATCAGTGCTCAGCTTTGGGAGCAGATTCCCCTGAGCCACAGCAACGCTGCTCCTGCAATAAAATACATTTTCTGAATCTTCTGAGTGACTGGTTGTATGTCTTCCCGTCGCCTGGAAATTTTGCCATAACACCAAGGGGAAATCAGTTTCAACTGATATCAGTGTTATTAATAGCACCATTTTGAAAATATAAACCAAATGAGGTATACAGACTACCTATACCTATAATTTTATCATGATATAACTTCTTTTTAAATGGTTCTTCTCTGGTCAGAAGTGTTTAAAATGTTTCAACTAAACAAAAAGTTTCTTAGAAGGCGCAGGTTGGCCAGAGCAGATTGTAAAACTACAGTTTTTAGCAACAAAGTCACTTAAGCTCATTGAGAAGTGAAGGTAGAAGTTAACTGAGTAAATTAGTAACTTGGTTGCTAGAGTCAATTTTTTCTGATTGAAACGCAACAATGAAGTGAGTCACAGACTTTGGATGGTGGTAGGGAAAAAGGAAGAGATGAAGGGGTTTAGAACATGCCACTCAACAATGTGCCACTTTGGCATGTGGATTAATTTTGAGCTGAAGGCCATGAAGACACAGCAGACTCAGGAAAAGCTCTTCACTATACCCCTTAACTGCCTAAAAGGAAGTATTTGTAGGGGAAATCTATATTTATAAAGGAAAGTAGAGGCCCAGTGCATGAAATTCATGCATGGGGGGCTGTCCCTCAGCCCAGCCTGTACCGTCTCCAATCTGAGACTCCTCAAGGGATCCCCGACTGCCCTCTCACAATCCAGGACTGCTGGTTCCAAACTGCTCACCTGCCTGCCTCCCTGATTGCCCCTAACCACTTCTGCCTGCCAATCTGATCACCCCCTAACCACTCCCCTGCCAGCCTAATTGATGCCTAACTGCTTCCTTGTTGGCCCAATTGCTTCTAACTGCCCTCCCTTGCAGGCCTGTTTGTGCCGAACTGCCTTCCCCTGCAGGCCTTGTCCCTCCCAACTGCCTTCCCCTGCAGGCCTGATTGCCCCCAACTTCCCTCCCTTGCAGGCCTGGTCCCTCCCAACTGCCCTCCCCTGCTGGCCATCTTGTGTCCACATGGGGTAAGGATCTTTGACCACATGGGGGCAGCCATCTTGTGTGTTGAAGTGATGATCAATTTGCATATTACCTTTTTATTAGATAGGTTTCCCATTAAAAAGGGTGCTTGGATTAGGAAGAGAGTTGCTACGGGAGATAACCTTTTTTCACCTGGGAGACATATCTGCATAACAAGTCATCTTTTATTTATCACACATTTCCTCCTCTCACCTTCCCATATCTGCTTTCCCCACCTAGAAACCTCAAACCCCTATCTCTTCCCTTAGCTCAGGATGGTATAAATCTCAATTGTGTGGCTTCCTGTGAGTCTTATTATATATATGTGGCTCCCATGCATACAGATGTAATTAAAATTGCTTTTTCCCCTCCTGTTAACCTATTTTATGTCCATTTAATTCTTAGACCAGCCACAGAACTTAGAAGGGTAGAAGAGAATTTTTTTTTCTTCCCTAGAAGAACATTTTTTTTTCTGAACAGGAAGAAGATAAAGCAAAGAAAAGAAATATTAGAGAAAGATTGATGCCATTAAAGACATGGAAGTCATACTACCCAAAAGTCTGGATTAACATACACAAAAGGAGAATCCTTATAATGTCTACTATGAATTTTAAAAAGCGATTTATTCGCAGCTTGCCATAGGTCTGAAAACTTGAACAAGTCTGAAAAATAGAAGAGAAAAAAAATTAAGATGTTGTTAAGGACTGGCAGTTAATGACATAGTTAAGAACAAAAATATTTATCCAAACCTGTCTAACTGCCTTTAAAGTTTGCTTGACTTTGTATAGATTTTGTTTACACATTTGTAATCATTGTTGTAGCTCAGTAAAATGGTTAAGAATATAGCCTTTAAGGACAGACAAGACTAGATTCTAATGAAGACCGGCAAGTTAAATTCTCCAAATCTCAGTTTCTTCCTTTGCAAAAGCAGGATAATGATTGATACTGGCTTGCTAAGGAGTTAAGTAATGGAAAGCCTTGACAATGTCTGGTGAGTCATGATACCCAAAGAAGAATTGGTTTATGCTTGAGCCTTTGAACAAGCAGCCATTATCAAGCAGCTCTCCATAAGACTGTGAGAGCATAGCCGTCCCTCTGTCCCTTGAAGCGCCATGGAATCATAGAGGCCACCTTGTTCATTCTACCCATCTGCTCTGCAACATCCATCACCTGCACCTGAACATGTCTTTCTTTGGAGAAATCACTACTTAGTATGGTCCTTATCTTGTTTTAGAATGGGTCTATTAGGAAATTTTACCTTATATTCAGCCAAAATCTGCCTTTCACTTCTACTCTTAGGCCTTTGTTCTGCCACAGTCTCCTCCTTATTTCAGGTCCATGAATGGGCCCTGTCCCTGCTGCCACAGGCCTTCCCTTTCCCGGCTCTTTTCCCCCAGTCCCGCTTCTGCTTTTTGGGATCCACAAACAGGAGAAAAAGCCTGGTGGGGTGCATCCTCTTAAGCGTAGCAACTTGAAAAGAGGATCTTTTGCAAATTTTTGTTTAGGGTCAGAATGGAGGGCATATTTTAAATGGACACAATGACCGTTCACATTATCAATCATTTGCTACATAATAAAATCAGAACAGAGCTTCTCTCTCCTCTGAGAAAATGTCAACGGAAGAGGGTGGAGATTCCTCTTGCCACTGACATAGCCTTCACTATAGAAATCAAAGAATGTTGGGATCATCAGCTAAGCAGAGCCTAATCAGGAGCATAGGAAAATAGAGGAGAAATCGGTCACTTGGTTACTCTGAGAGTGAGAATATACTTGATGAGAGATGTGTTTTCTCTCTCTCTCTCTCTCTCTCTCTTCCCCCCCCCCCGCCTTTTCTCTGCCCCCTACCCTTACTCTCTCTTTGTTTTATCTTTTGGAAGACAAAAGAATCAAGAATTAGAGCACATGAGGGTTTGGGTTTTCAAATAATTTAACCTTATCTTCCTTTATAGCCCTCTGGTGGTTGTATTTTCCAGGGTCTGATTTTAATAAAAATAGCTACCATTTATCAACCACTTACTATGAAAAATGGAATTGTTCCAAGCAATTGAGCATATTAACTCACTCAATCCTCAAAGCAACCATTGGGGGAAAGACTATTATTATCATGAGTTTATAGATGAAAATAAATAGGGAAGGAGATGGTAAAGTATCCTGCACAAACACACGTAGCTAATAAGGAGCCAAATGAAACTACAACCTCTGGCTGTCCAACTCCAGAACCTGAATTCTGTCCACTACACAGAATTCTCTTCCTCCTTAAAAGAGAATGGGTTGTTTTTTCCTAAGTTCTAGCCTAGAAGAGTTACCAAATAATAGATATATCATTCGCAAATGTCTTCTTCCATTCAGTATGTTGTCTTTTTGTGTTGTTGATGATTTTCTTCCCTGTACAAAACTCTTTAGTTTGATGTGGTCTCTTGTGTTTATTTTTGTTGTTGCTGCCTTTGCATAAGGAGACATATCCAAAAAGACATTACTAAGAACAATGTCAAAGAGTTTACTGCCTATGTTTTCTTTTAAGAGTTTTATGGTTTCAGGTCTTACATCTAAGTGTTTATTCATTCTGAATTTATTTTTGTATATGGTGTAAGAAAGTGGTCCAATTTTTTTTTTTTGCATGTGTCTGTCTAGTTTTCCCAGCACCATTTATGGAAGAAACTGGCTTTATCCCATTGTATATCTTTGCCTCCTTTGTCATGGATTAATTGACTATGTAAGTAAGGATTTATTCTGGGCTCTATATCTATATCATCTATATCTATATCTATATATCTCCTTTATTCTGATATCATACTGCTTTCATTATTGTAGCTTTGTAGTACAGTTTGAAACCCGGGAGTATGATACCTCCCACTTTCTTCTTTCTCAAGATTGCTGTGGCTATTTAAGAGTATTTTGCAGTTCCATATAAATTTTATAATTAGTTGTTGTAGTTCTGAGAATAACATTGGTATTTTAATAGGGATTGCACTGAGTCTGCATTGCTTTAGGCAGTAAGGATGTCTTAACAATAAGTATGATTTTTTTCATCTTAACAATATTAATCATTCCAATTCATGAGAATAGTATATCCTTTCATGTATTTGTAGCCTCTTCAATTTTTTTCTTAAATGTCTTATAGCTTTCATAGTACAAGTCTTTCACCTCTTTGGTTAAATGTATTTATTCCTAGGTATTTTATGCTTTTTGATGCATTTGTAAATGGGATTATTTTCTTAATTTCTCTTTCTGGTAGTTTATTATTGGTGTATAAAAATGCAACCAATTTCTGAATATTAATGTTGTATACTGCTACTTTATTGAATTCATTTATTAGTTCTAATAGCTTTTTTATAACATCTTTAGGGTTTTCTATATATAATATCATGTCATCTACAAATAATGAGAATTTTACTTTTTCCTTTCCTATTTCTATGCCTTTTATTTCTTTTTCTTATCTATTTGCTGTGACTATGATTTCCAATACTATGTTGAATAGAAGTGGTAAGAATGGGCATATTTTGTCTTGTTCCTGATCCTAGAGGAAAAGCTTTCAGCTTTTCAACATTGAGTATGATGTTAGCTGTGGGTTTGTCATACATAACCTTTATTATGTTGAGACATGTTCCCTTTATATCTACTTTGTTGGAAGATTTTATCATAAAAGGATGTTGAATTTTGTCAAATGGTTTTTCTACATCTATTGAGATAATAATATGATTTTTCTTTCTCATTTTGTTAATGTGATGTATCATGCTGATTGATCTATAGATATTGAACTATCCTTGCATCCCTGGGATAAATTCCACTTGGTCATTTATATATATAAAAGCCTAAGCAACCTTTTGACCATTCAAATGGTAACTATGACATGCACTGACCACCAGGGATCAGACACTCAATGCACAGGCATAGAAACATGGAACAGACTGATGAATCTCAGAGTGAAGAGGTTAGAGGGGAGGGCGGGTGGGTAGAGATTAACCAAAGATCTTATATGCATACTAGAGGGCTAGTGCATGGATTCATTTACTGGCAGGGTCCCTTGGCTTGGCCTGCGCCCTCTTGCAATCTGGGACCCCTCAAGGGATGTTCAACTGCCAGTTTCAGGCCAATCCCCGCAGGCCAGGCCAAGGGACCCCACTGGTGCATGAATCTGTACACCAGGCCTCTAGTGTTATATAATGCTTTTAAATGTATGTTGAATCCAGTTTTGCTACTATTTTGTTGAGGAATTTTTACATCTATGTTCATCAAGGATATCATCAAGTAAGCCATCTTTATTCTTGGACCCCTGACTCAACACTTTATGAGGTATGTAGACATTCTAGTAAGATACCTGTGCCAGTTCTCAAGTTATTGCCTTCCAGTTCCCAATTCACTACACTATTGCCTGTACTACAAAAATGAAGATGGGCCCTTTAAATGTTTTTTCTTTGTCAATTGACAAAATGTTAAGCTTTTCCAGTAGGAGTTGTTAGAGAGACACTGGAGGAAGAAGTTGTTTTTCTTTCTGGTTCCTTTGTGTCTTGCAGCAGGCTCCTGCAATGCAAGTAGCTTCCTGTATTGCAACCAGCAATACAGGAGTTTTCTCCACAACTGTGCTTCTGCAGCCCAGGATGGTAAGCAGTACACACACAGCAGCCAGCCAGCAGTTTCTTTTCCCACCCCACCTAGGTAGATTTGTAGTGGAATACCTCCAGGAAGACACCTGCCTTTCAACAGCATTTAAAAAAAGAAAAAAGCAGGGCAAATTTCCAGCTAGTTCCCCCAACAGCACCAGAGAAACTGCGCTGATATTCAGTGACCCACATCTCACACCCACTTCAACAAGGTCTGGTTCTCAGCCTGGAGGGATTGAGGGACTCTTCTTTGATTACTGTATCTCAGCCCTCAGGACAGTGGCTGCTCCTTATAGCTGCTCATCCTATATTACTTAGAGTTTTCTTTATTTCTTATTATGCATTCCCTCATTACTCTAAGCCTCTGTTATAATTAATAATTCTTTATATTAAACTTTCTCTGTTCAAATTACTGTGTGGTTTTGCCTCCTGATTGGATCCTGACTGATACAGTGCCTCCATTATACAAGTTGAATGTTAATCCTTCTCAATTATATAGTTTAGATAACCAAAAGACCCTCTTTAGTTAAGATTCTTGTGGCAATTAAGAGAAATCAAATTCAAATTAGCTTAAACAAAAATTAATTTATTAGTTTAAAATATAAAACCTCTAAAAAGGCAGAAATGAGGGGTTTAGGGGCATCAAACCCTACCAAGCCTCTGTCTCAGCCCTTTCTTTCTTTCCCTCCACCCCATGTCTAGCTTGTGTTTTTTTCTGCACATGGTCCCATTGTTTCAGGCCAGCCATAAATATGCACCAAGGCCCAGCCAGTGTTGCTCAGTGGTTGAGCTTTGACCTATGAACCAGGAGGTCATGGCTTGATTCCTGATTCCCAGCCAGAGCATAGGCCTATGATTCAGGCTTGATCCTCAGTCAGAGGTGGGCTGAAGACAGACAGTCAATGATTCTCTCATCATTGATGTTTCTATTGCTCCTTCTCCCTTTCTTTCTGCAATCAATAAAAAAATATTTTTAAAAAGAACCATGGCTACATTTATGTACAGATTTATTAAGTCTATGTTTGAATCCCATCCTAATCCTTAAAAAATATTTTCTTTTATGTCTAATTAGAAAAATCTTGAGGAAGTTTCTTGTCTTAGCTTGGGCCATGGGCCGGTCTAGAACAATCACTGTGGCCACAGAGGTAGAATATGTTTGACTGAGCTCTGTGTCCAGGAGAATAGGTGTCATGATTAGCAGAGTCCAAAAGAATCACTTGCTTGAAGTGGTGAAAATTTTTATTTTCAAAGGAAAAGGGATACTGTTCTGAGCAGATAAAACTATAGTGTTTTAAGATATAGGTTCAAGCCTTCACTGGCTCAATTGGTTGGAGAGTCATCCCATGCACCAAAAGGTTGTGGGTTTGATTCCCAGTCAGGGCACATTCGTAGGTTATGGGTTGGATCCTGGGTCTGGGTGTATATGGGAGGCAACTGATTGATATTTCTTTCTCACATTGATGTATCTCTTTCCTACTCATTTTCTAAAAATCAATTTAAAAAACATGTCCTTGAGCAAGAATATATATATATATATGCTCAAGTTTCATGAACTAAAAAAGATAAAGTATTTCTGCTCCAAAATGGTGGCTAATAAATGATAGTCCTCCTTATTCAACCAATTGACCAAGGCAATCATTGTTAGCACATTTTTTCAGTCCAACAGAACTTAAGTGTGGCACATATTATTGGTGGCCTTTCAATAGACACAGTCCCTTTCATATTGCTTTTCAATAAAACCCCTATTTTGTTCACCTTGTCATGGCCTCATGCTCAGTGAAGGAACCCATCCCCAGCTCCAAAAAGTAACTCTCTATTGGCAGTATTCATTTGGGGAAATTCTATTTTTTCTTGCCATTAATTGCTTAGAAATGAGTATCTAGAAAAATTCTGGCAAATGAGACTTGAAAGAAATTTTTATGGGGTGATTGGTAGCTTCCAGGAGAGGTT
This sequence comes from Antrozous pallidus, assembly GCA_027563665.1. Lineage (NCBI taxonomy): Eukaryota > Metazoa > Chordata > Mammalia > Chiroptera > Vespertilionidae > Antrozous > Antrozous pallidus. Next base: position 48,708,224 of record CM050508.1, read on the forward strand.
TTTCTCCAACTCTGAGGAAACAATCACTGCACCTTTTTTAAGTCTCAACCTTGCTGTATGAGGGGAAGATGCTGGAGATGAGACAGCCATATTGCTTTCCATCAGGAAACTGCATATTTCCCTAGAAAAAATCAGACCTTTTTTCCTTATGAAGAAATAAGTGGGGATATTAGGGGCAATAAAATTAGCTAGAGCACCAATAACCTCAGAATCATCCAATATCAGTGGTCAACTACCACACACAATCTGATGTCTACCCAGATTTAGATTCCATCCATATAAGGCAAATGTGTCTCTCTTTACAAGTGAATACAGCCACAGACAAGAAAAAAAATCCACCTTGTCACAGCAATGTCATTTACCAGAGAGATAGCCACAGACATTTGAAATCCATTATAACCTTCACAGCCCATGTGGGTATCTCTAATTTGGAATGCCATCTGCTGAGCTCTTCCAAACTGTACTCGACAGGTAATTCCTTCTGTGAGGAATGCATTCAACTGACATGCAACTATTTGGTTTCTCTCAACAGGAATGAAAGGGGTCATATATACCCCACATTGATATCTTCTTTTTATGGGTTTTTTCTGTACTATATTATTTAGCCCTTATGTATATGTATTCTGATTCTATAATTTTTACCTTTTAAAATGTCTCTTCTTGTTATAAAGATTACAATTTCCTAAGAGGCAACACAGTAGGGAAAGTTTGCTCTCTGGCCTCAGAATCATAGTTTAACATCTTGGTTCTCCTGCTTCCTGTCATTTTAACTTTAGGCAAGTTATTTACCTTCTGAATTTCAGCTCATCCTCTACACAATGTGGACAATTGCATGTCCTTTCTCAGTGGCAACATTCACTTTTATGAAACCTTTTAATCTATAAGTTGTCACATTTAAATTGCACTGGACCTAAGTCACATAGTGATTTTAGCTGGAAGGGAATATTATTCTTTGATTCTCAATGCTAGATTCTCGGTGGAAAGCAGTTGGCTCTTCATTTCTTCTTCATGATTTCACAGAAGAGTAAAGAGGATTCTGGACTGTTCTAATTCATCAATATTGACAATAGAGTTGACAGAGAACCTCTTCCCACTATAAACACATAGAAATGCTGGGTAAAATATCATCTATCTAGCCTCAACTCCCCAATTGGTAAATTGGGTATAATAATACCAACCAAATAAAAGAGTTGTGAATATTAAATAAGATAAAGCTATAAAATGCCTAGTACAGTTCTTGGCACATAGCCTATTCTCAGGAAAAGTAATCGAGTCAATGATATTTTTAACTCTATTAACAAGTGTTAGGTGTTCTTCTAAAGAGCCTCACATTCTCCATGATTTTGGTCTCTGAGGTCTATAAATGGGTTGAGATTCTTTGGGAAAATGTACTAGTATATTGGGAAGAAATTTTATTTGTATTTCGTTTCTGGTTCAATTACTATAGAGATTAGACTAGAGAGAACTATAATATTTTTCTGGCTGTTTGTCCTATCAGAATGGGTGCATTAGTCAGAACTCTTATGGTTTCAAATAAAAGAAATCCAACAGCTTAAAACAAAACAAAACAAAACAAAAGGGAAATTGCTTCTTCATGTAAATTAAAAAGTCCAGTGTATGGTGGCTTACTTGGATCCAGGTACATAAAAGATGAAGCCAGGAATCTCTTGGTTCTGCTTTCTTTTGTATTGTCAACAAGCTCTCCTAAAATGGTAGCAAAGATTCCAAATGCAACTCCAGGCTTACATTCTATCGGTTGGAAGGAAAGTATCTCTTTATTAATAATTCCAGTGGAAAAATCTCATTGGCCCAATTTGGGTGACATGCTTATCTCTGAACCAATAATAAGGGCAGGAGATTCAGTATTCTGATTGACCAGGTTTGGGTCATGTATTCACCACTAGGCCTGGGGATGGATGTGGGTGCCAGCTCTATCTAAAGCACATGGGTAATGATAGGGAGCCTCAAAGTATTATGGGGACATTTTTACTAAAAGAAAGAGGATGGTAATGTGTTACTGGAAAGAAAAATAGACAAACAATTGTAAGAGGGAAAATAAAGCAAAATGACTACCCTCTTTTTTTGCTGCTCCAAAATAAATATATGTCTACCTCATGGTGGCCACTGATATATATATTTGGTAATCTTATTTGAAAGAAATTATGTAAATCTGACTAATAATGTATTCTTGGATGACAAAAATGACGTCAACCACATAAAGATTAATTTATCAGAAGTTGCAAATAAATTACTTTATTTAAGGACAGTTTTACTTTTATCTGGATGAGTTTTGTGTGCCTGACCACTACCCTGACCAGCTCATTCTATAACAAAGGAAATTGCCATCTGTCCCTTTGCTTGTATAAAATATTTCTGGAGGTGGCTTGCCAACTTCAGCCAGAATTACAGAACTAATGAGTTTTTAGCTACCATATGCACAGAGTATAATAATAGCAGGTTCTAGGCAAATGTTGTCTACTTGCTTCTGGGAGTGCTTTCCCTCCATGATAGGAGCAGATGCCCAAGGCTCTATTAAGAATTCTGTTTTCTTCATAAATCTGTACAGTAACATGGAGTCCTCATATTCTAGTGAAGTGATTTTTATATGGAAAACATGACCCTTGTTAACCCGTTTCTCTTCAGTTTTCAACTTCTGTTATATAGAGATTGGCCCTTATTATGTCAGATATAAGTATCAGGTGCCTTTTAGAAAATTTGGCCAGTTTGAGCTTTCTGATAGGCCTTTGCTCTTTTGATGCCTTACTGATTTATGTGAAAGAAAACAAGATTTTAATTTCCAAATACTTCTTGCTATTTTATATTAAAATGATTATATATACCTAGCCATGTGCTTTGTATCTAATCATTCCAACAGTCAGAATAGATTAGATTATGTGGTTGTCACAAATGAACCCAAATTTCAATGGTCTATAACAAAAACTTATTTCTCATTCTCATGATATGTTCTACCATTTTCTATAGATTACCATGCAATTTTCTTCCCTGAGGTTATAGTATGTGGGATGCCACCATTGGGAATTTATAAATATTCACCTGAGACTATAGAGGTTAAAAGTTTGTAAATTAGAATGTGTTTTTAAAATATATTTTTATTGATTTCAGTGAGGAGGGAAGAGGGAGATAGAACCATCAATGATGAGAGAGAATCATTGATCAGCTGACTCCTGTACACCCCCTATTTGGGGATTGAGCCTGCAATCCAGGCATGTGCCCTGACTGGGAATTGAACTGCGACTTCCTGATCCATACATTGATGCTCAACCACTAAGCCACACTGGCGAGGCTAGGGGGCTTTAAAAACGCACACACACGAAAAAAAAACTAGTACCAGAAAGCCTGACCCTATTCACTGACAATGATTAGAAGTAACTAAAGCCCAGTAGCAACGAACACAGCTGGTGCCCAGATTTTGGTTTTTAAATTTCATTTCTCAATCATGAAAGAAGTCAGGACTTCTTGGAGAAATGGCTGGTTCTGGATTTGAGACAGAGAAAGATCATTTCAGAAAATAAGGAAGCAGCAAGAACATGTGTGTCCACTGAACAATTGATGGACATTTGGATTGTTTCCACTTTCTGGCTACTGTCAGTAAGAATGTATGAAAGCAACTGCCACAGCAGCACAAGGAGCCAGACCAAAAGAGGGGCGGTCTGTAGGGGGAGGTGGGGGGTTCTATATGTCGGATGACGATTGGAGGACCAGCACTAGCTCCTCCTCATCTTCATCCTCCAACCAGGAAACTGAAAAAGAAACAAACACCCCCACAAACAAAGTGAATGAGTAAGAGGATTCAGAAGGAACCAGCAGATTCCGCTTTAGCTCCTTTAGCTAACTGCAGCGCTAGATCAACCCATCCCAGAGCAGCCAGCATCTGTGTACGAGGGCGATGTATTCTTCACTGATATCACTTTTACCCCGGAACACCCCTTCAAGCTTCCAAAGGTTCCATTTTAGACAAGAACCTATCACTGGAATAACAGTCAAGGAGTTATTGGCTTGGACATACTGAACGATAATTGGAGTTTCAGCACTAAGCATTTCTACAGTCCTCCTTTCTACCTGCTCACTTCTTACAGTCTGTAATCCTGCCGACCCCTAGGTGAGAAGTTTTGCCACTCAGTATATGACCAACAGAGCAGAACAGGACAGAATGGCCTAAGAGTAGACCAAGAGATATGCTACATAAATTGGGTTTTCACAATTCTTACATTATTTGTCTGTCACAGAGAGATTTTGAAGGAGGGAGGGAGGGTGGGAGTTGGTAGAGAGTAGAGTATTTCTATAACAGATATTATGCAGATTTTGCTGTAATTTAAGGTATATTGCTATGGTAGACAGATTTAGTATTAGCAACATTTAAAATTGTCATTAGTTCTGCAATATAAGTTGAAATGTAGCACAGAGAATAGACCTTAGGATTCAGTTGCTCATAGTCTGTAAATTTAAAACAGCTTAATTTTGTACAGGTTGCACACATGGCCTTTTATATGAAGTCCTTCCAAAACTACATACTTTTTTGCTTAAAAAATTGAAACTTGTTTTCCCTTCTTGGAAAGGAACAATGATATTTAACCATTTTTAGAGACTGTCATCTCATATATATTAAATGGACATGTGTCTATAAGACCATACAGGAAATGAGTCATTATGTATTTTATTTTATATGACAATCTGCTTTATTGTGAAAAGATTAGAGGTTTGAATCAGGACCTGTGAAAACCTGTAGTAAAATATCTTAAACTGTTAGCTGTAATGTGTGGAATAGGAGTTGCTCAATGGATTGGTTATGTGATGTGGATTACTTAAATCTGCATTTGTTACTGTGCTAATAAACAATATTAAACCAACAAAAAAGAATGTATGAATATTCATGTACAAGCTTTTCATGGATATGTTTTTAATTCTCTTGGGCATACAACCAAGAGTGGAAACTCTGTTTAACTTTTTAAAGAACTGCCAGACTATTTTCTAAAGCAGCTGCACCATTTTACATTCCTAGTAGCAATGTACAAAGGGTCCAATGTCTCCACATCCTCTCCAGCACTTGTTATCTTTCTCTCTTTTTTCCATACAGCCTTCCTAGTGGGTGTAAAGTGGTATCTCATTGTGCCTTTGATTTGCATTTTCTTAATGACTAATGATGTTACGCATTTTTATTGTGCTTATTGGCCATTCATATATCTTCTTTAGATAAATGTCTGTTCAGATCCTTTGCCCATTTTTACATGGTCTAGTTTTCTTTTCACTTTGAGTTGTAAGAGGGTTTTTTTGTTTGTTTTGTTTTGTTTCTGTATATTCTGCATTCAAGACCCTTATTAGATATATGATTTGCAAACATTTTCTCCCAACTGTGGGTTGTTTTTTACGTCCTTAATAGTTTCCTATGAAACATGAAAGTTTGAATTTTGATGAAGTCCTATTTATCTCTTTTTTTCCTTGCATCACTTGTGCTTTTGGTGTCGTATTTAACTCTTGCATTTAGGCCTTTGATTCATTTTTAACTGATTTTGTATGAAGTGTGAGTTAGAGGTTCAAATTCATTCTTTTGTATGTGAATACTTAGTTATCCCAGAATCATCTGTTGAAAAGACTAAACTTTGCTCAAAATCAATTAACTGTGTTTATTTCTGAATTCTCAGTTCTATTCCATCGATATATATGTCTATCCTTATATTAGCACCACACTGTCTTAACTACTGTAGCTTTGTACTAAGTTTTGAAATTGAGAAATGTGAACTCAAATTGTGTTCTTTTTTCAAGGTTGTTCTGACTGTTCTGGATTCCTTGCATTTCCATATGAATTTTAGGATTGTCTTATCAAAGTCTGCAAAAAGAAGAAGAAAAAAGAAAGAAAGAAAGAAATAGAAAGCAAAACAAAAACCAGACAAACAAACAAAAAAACCATACCCGTGGGGCCCTGGCCGCTGTGACTCAGTAGTTAGAGCATTAGCTGGAGCACTAAAGGGTTGTGGGTTCAATTCCTGCTCAAGGGCCTGTACCTGGGTTGTAGGTCTCATCCCAGGCTCTCGTCGGGTTGCCAGCAGGAGGTGACCAATCAATGTGTCTCTCTCATATTGATGTTTCTCTCTCTGACTCTATCTCTCTGTCTCTCTTCCTTGCTCCTTCCTTCCTGTTCCTCCCTTTCTGTCTCTCTAAAAATCAATGGAAAAAATATCCTCAGGTAAAGATGAACAACAACAACAAAAGTGGGATTTTAATAGGGATTGTATTGCATTCGTAGATCCATTTGGGGAAGACTTCAGATTCATGAATTGGGATATCTTTCTATTTATTTAGTAGTTCACTGTGGCTAAAGATAAGATTTAATGATTAGTCAGGAAGTGCAAGGATTTGCTTAGTTATAAATTTACCCTGAAATCTAGAAGGCTTGATACCATATGGGTTTATTTCTAATTCATGATACATGTCCAGAAAGTTGACTGGGGATAAGGCTCCAACATAGTCATTCAAAGATCTGGGCTACATCATCCTATATAATAAAAGGCTAATATGCAAATTTCCCCCTCAGGAGTTTGACCAACTGGGGATTTGACCACTTGTTATGACATGCGCTGGCCACCAGGAGGTGGCATGGAACTCAGGAAAGCCTCAGCTGATGGGGGAAGGAAGACTCCATTCGGCCCTGATTGCAGGTGAGGCCTAGGGACCCTACCTGTGCATGAATTTCGTGCAACGGGCCTCTAGTCTATATAATAAAAGCCTGAGCGACTGGATGACTGGGCGACTGGGTAACTGGATGACTGGACAACTGGATGACTGGACAATTGGACGACTGGCCAGTAGCTATGATGTGCATTGACCAACAGGGGACAGATGCTCAACACAGGAGCTGCCCCTCTGACGGTCAGTGTGCTCCCACAGCGGAAGCTCTGCTCAGCTGACAGATGGGCACCAGATGCTGGGCTCACAGCTGGTGAGTGCAGCTGCAGCAGCATAAGCCCCTCCCGCAGACACTCCCTCTGCGCACCTGAGCAGGCACAGTACGGCCAGAATGAGAGGGAGCAGGGTGGCATCCTGCCCAGGCTCAGGCTCAGGCTCCTCCCTGACCACCTGCCACTTAGCACACTACATCGTGCTGTGCGGGATCAATTCAGACAGCGGCTGGAGCCTGACGAGCTGGTGGGTGAGGCTGGGCTGTGGCAGTGCAGAGCTCCACTGATCCTGCAGGCCAGGCCAACGGACCCCACTGGTGCAGGAGTCCGTGCACCAGGCCTCTAGTTTAGAATATATGGCTTCTAGGTCGTCAAGAGGAAAGCTGAGAAACCTGAAGGGCTATGCACCAGCTTTTTCTTTTTCTTTCTTTTCTTTCTTTCCTTCTTTCTCTCATTACTTCCTTTTCTTTCTTCTTTCTTCCTTCCTTCCTTTTTTTCTTTCTTTCTCCCTTTTTATTTCAGAGAAGGGAGAGATAGAAACACCAATGATAAGAGAGAATCATGGGTCAGCTGCCCTCCTGCGTACCCCACACTGGGGATTGAGCCCACAATCCAGGCATGTGCTAGACTTGGAATTGAACCACAACCTTCTGGTTCATAGGTTGATGCTCAAACACTGAGCCACTCTGGCAGGGCCATGCACCAGCTTTTAAAAGCTTCAGTCAGAAGTGATATGTGTATATTTTGCTAACAGCAATTGGGCAGACTCGTCACCTGATCCTGACTGACTATAGTGGGCCTGGGAAAGTCAAGGAGCACATGGATATTTAGTGAGCAATAAATGTCCTCTATGAACTGAATTGTCTCCCCTCCTAATTCATATGTTGATTCCATCAGTACCAATGCAACTGTATTTAGAGGTACTGTGTTTAAGGAGATAATTAATATAGTAAAAATGGTGGGGTCCTAAACTGATAGTGCTGATGTCCTCCTCTCTCTCTCTCTCTCTCTCTCTCTCTCTCTCTCTCTCTCTCTCTCTCTCTCTTCGTGTGTGTGTGTGTGTGTGTGTGTGTAAGGGAAAGTCCTTCACAGGGAGAAGCTACAAGTCAGGAAAAGAGGCCTCATGAGACACCAACCATGCTGGGACCTTGACCTTGGACTCCCGCCTCCAGAACTATGAGAAAAGGATTTCTGTGGTTTAAGCCACTCAGTCTATGGCATCTTGTTATAGCAGCCTGAGCTGACTAATGTCTAAGCCACATAGAGGGAAAAAGAATAGAAAAATAAATTGCACCATATTTTAGAATGTTTTACATTAATCTATACTTAATTGTTAAATAGTAGAAATCTTTGGATTTTTTAACAGCTAATAGAGCAGTACATCATCTTTCCTCCAAGGGGTTTAGACGGTTTAGGAGAGGAGTGGATTGTCCTCACACACACATAAGTAGGTGCTTTAATGTTTGATTTACACAGATTATAGAAGTCATAAGCCAGAGCAGCCAGAGGCTTTTATTCTTTTTCAGTCAGACCTGCCTTCAAATTTGGCTCTTTCTTCATTCCCTTATTTCTTTATGTCCTTCTAGGGTAGTTTTCTAGAGGACATATTACTAGAGGAAAGGAAAATGAATACTGGGTAAGCAATAACAACTGACATTAATTACATTCCTCAGTCCAAGAAGATGCAAGGTAACCACAACAGCACTACACCTCTTTCCTCTCCGCTCCTTGGAATGTAGAAGGCTGTGTGCCACTCAAGTCCATTTCTTATTCTCAGAGATTAATATCATATAAACCCCAGATATTCTCTATAAAATTTAAAAATTTATGTAATTTTACTTAAATGCATGGGTAGAAAAAAAGGGGGATTTTTTTTAAGTGTAGGGGATTTTTGGAGGTGGGGGGCTTGGTTTCCCCTCCTATAATTGCTATCTATGTTACAAATGACTCCACCATTTAATGACTTAAAACAACAATAAACATTTATTCTCTTTCATAATTTTTGTGGGTGGGAGAACTTGGCTGGGTGCTGGGCAGTTCTGAGCATGCAGTCATTATTTAAGATTTATCTGGGGCTCAAGGATCTGCTTCCAAGGTGGCACATTCACATGTTGGCAAGTTGGTGCCAGTTGTTGGTGGGAGACCTCAGTTTTTTTGTGTGTGGACCTCTCTATAGGGCTGGTTGAGTGTCTTCACATGATGGCTGGCTTCCCTCAGAGCAATCTATCCAAGAGAGCAAGGCAGAAACTACCATGCCCTTTATGACTTAGCCTGGAAATCACACACTGTAATTCCTGCCATGTTATATTTGGTCACATAGAAAGCTCTCATTAGTGTAGGAATAACCTATAAAAAGGTGTGAATATTAGGATGAAAGGATCATTGGAGCCCATCTTTTCTTTCTTAAATATTTTAGAATTGATTTTTAGAAAGAGAGGAAGAGAGAGAAATAACTATATGAGAGCGAAACATCAATTGGTTGACTCCTGCACACACCCCTGCCAGAGAGTGAGTTGCAACCCTGGAATCTGCCCTGAACAGGCAAACTTTAGGTGCACAGGGTGCCCAACCAACTGAGCCACACCAGCCAGGCCGCTGTGACGATCTTGAAGCCTGGTTACCATGCTGCCCCTCCCCATGTGTATGATGTGGTATATATCTGTGGTAAGCTGGAAAATGGATCCCCAAAATAGCGGGTCCTAATTCTTGAAAACTGTAAATGTCATATGGAAAAGGGGTCTTTGCAGATGTGATTGACTTTAGGAGACTGAAATGGGAATTTTATCCTAGATTACCCAGGGGTGCCCTGAATGCAATTACAGTGCCCTGGTCAAAGAGAAGCAGAGGGAGGTTTGACACACACCAAAGAGAGGAAGGCCACGTGACCACCGGAGCAGAGATTAGAGTGTGAGCCACAAGCCAAGCAATGCCAGAATCTGGAAGAACTGAGGAACAGTGACTCCAGGGAGCGCAGCCCTGCCAGTACCTTGACGTTAGCTCAGGGAAACCAATGTCAGACTTCTGGCCTTCAGAAGGTTGGAATAACTTTAATGAGGGAGAGGGTATTGTTTTTCTCTGTGTTTGTTATTTTATAATTAGAGACTATTTTATTTCCTATTTTATATATCACTAATAGCCCTGCACACAAATCCATGTGCCAGTAGTTCTCTGCAGGACTTGGCCGCTCCGCGCCCGCTGCCCAGAGGCCCATCCCCGGCTGGGTGCGGAATGCTTGCCTCATTGCCAGGGCAATGATACAAGCAATCCCCCTCCCGCACAACCTGGCTGCTCTGTGCCCACTGTGGCAGGGGTAGAACACTTGCCTCATCACCATGGGAGGGAAGCAAGCATTCTCCAGGCTGCTCACACTGCCTGCCTGCTCTCAGTGGCCGCCTCCCCCCTACATCCAGGACCGAGGGACTCTGGTGGGGCTGAGGCGACTGGATGCCACTACCTTGTGGCTATGGCCACCACCACCTTTGTGATGGAGTGATGGTTAATTTGCATATTACCCTTTTATTAGATAGGCTAGCAATTAGGAAGAAGGCCTGAAAAGTCAGATTGCCCTGCATTTGCATCCCAGTCATTTCCCATCATTAGCTCTTGGGCAAATTGTGGTGCCTCATTTCTCTCCAACATAGGGCTAACAATAATACCCATCTCAAAAATTTAGCTTTAAAAAAATTGTGACAAAATGCACATAACATAAAATTGGCCATCTTAACCATTTTTAAAGTATGTATTTTTTTAGTGTTTGATACATTTACATTGTCATACAACCCATCTCCAGAAGTCTTTTCATCTTGCTGAACTGAAATTCTATGTATATGCATTCACTAACAATCTCTATCTCCTCATTCTTCAACTCTTAGAAACCACCATTCTGATTTCTATCTCTATGAATTCAACTGCTCTCTGTTGTTTGTGGCAATTTGTTGTAGTAACCATAGGAAACTGACACAGTATGCTTCCACCTCCATGTTCATTACAATCTTAAAGATACATAAATGTACATAAACAGTTTTATACACACATAGATACACAGGATTTTTTTTGCCACTGTTTTATAAAAATGAGACTATATTGCATAGATTTTCTTTGCTCTTTTCATTCAACATGTTTAATAAATTTCTTTTCAAATAATCATTTCATTCTTTGACTTTGGGCAAAGCTCTTAAAAAGTACCCTTATAACCCTAGCCACTATGGCTCAGTGCATAGAATGTTGGCCTGCAGACCAAAGGGTTCTGTGTTCGATTCCGGTAAAGGGCACGTACCTGGGTTGCAGGGGCCTCCCGGGCCCAGGCCCTAGTCAGGGCTCATGTAGGAGACAACCAATTGATGTGTTTCTCTCACATCAATGTTTCTCTCTGTCTTTCCCTCTTTCTTCCACTCTCCCTGAAAAGCACTGAAAAAATATTCTCGGGTGAGGATTAACAACAACAGCAAAAGTGCCCTTACAGGCTTCAATAAATACTAATGCCTAAAACATGTTCAGAGTGCTTTTTCTACAGTTTGACAGTGGTGCCCCTCAATTATCCAAGCTCTCGTGGTCAGATTTGGGGATTGTACTTCTCCCTCCTGACATCTGTTTTTCATACCTTTCTCCATTCATTAGCATCTCCATGAGACAAAGGCAAGAAAATGAAAAAGAGGTAAAGCATTACTTAAAAATAGAGAAACCAATAGAACAGAAACCAATTCTTTTTTAAAAAATAATTCTTTATTGTTGCAAGTATTACATATGTCCCCCTTTTTTCCCATTGATCCCTCCAGCCCACCCCCACCTCCTGCCCCAGGCCCTCATGGCCCTGTTGTCTGTATCCATGGGCCATGCAAGGTCCTTGGTTGATTACCTCCCCCTCCCATCCCTCTCCCCAGCCCCCACCTTCCCGCTGAGATTCTGCACTACAGAAATCAATTCTTAACACAGTTATTTTTTTCCTTGTATAAGAGATGTTGAAAGAAAGTTTGGTGGCTAATACTACTTAAGTCATATGGATATGAGAGAGGGAATGTTACCATCTATTTTTGACTTTTAAGACTTTTGTCCCATGTTTAGATAATCCTGGCAAAGAGTAGTCCTTTAATAAATGTTGGAAGAATTTATTCAATCAACACACATTTATTCAGCACCTACAATATACTGGGAATCATGCAGGCTCTGAATGAATGAACAACTCAGATTTTTGCTTCTTGCCCTACCTGCTATTCTAATAGCATTGCCATTGGAAGTTAGAGGGGAGACGTGAGAGAAAATAAATGGACCAATTCTGTATTGGTTTCCTAGGACCACCATACCAAAGTACCACAAACTGAGTGGCTTAAAATAAAAAGTTTGTTGTCTCATGGTTCCTGTGGTTAGTAAGTCTGAAATCAAGCAAGACCACACTCCCTCTGAAACCTTAAGGGAATCCTACCTTGCCTTTTCCTGGCTTCTGATGGTCTGTTGGCAATCTTTGGCATGCCTTGGCTTACAGATGCATATCTCTGATATCTACCTTTCTACGTGGCATTATCTCTGTGTCTGTCTCCACATGGCCATCTTCTCATAAGCATACCAGTCATATTGGATTAAGGGCCCACCCTACACCAGTATAACCTCATCTTTTAAAATAAATAAATAAATTTACTTATTTATTTTAGAGAGAGAGAGGGAGAAAACATTGATGTGAGAGCAAAACATTGATCAGCTACCTCCTGCATGCCCCGTATCAGGGTTTGAACCTGCAACCCAGGCATGTGCCCTTAACAGGAATTGAACTAGCGACCTTTCAGTGCATGGGATTGTTATAGACGGCAGGAATGGTACCAGGTGTCAGAGTGGTGGGGTCAGACTGGACCTGGGTTCAGCAACCTTGGTACATGAATTCTGGCTAGGAAAGAATTCAGAGCCAAGACTCAAACCATGAGGGAACATTTATTAATAAAATCACAGATGTAGGAGAAGTAATTCATAGAAGAAATGGGCTTAGGAAACAAGTAATAGAGGTAAAGGAAGGACCCTAGGAGCTTGGGAGCGAGGAAGGTAATGGTAACTCATGTGGGGGAGAGGGAGAAAAGGATGGGAAAGGTTCAGGCATGGGGCATGCTCCCAGGACTGCATCCTCAGTCCTAAAGATGTTAAGGGTGGAGATCTTAAGAGCAATCCCAGTGTGACATCTTAAATGGAATATTCAGCAGCTTTCCAGGTGTGTCCTTTCAGGGTCTAGGTCTCCACTGATTGATTAGATGGTGCCAGGGAAGGGGGTCATTATTTAATGCAGCTGGTCCTGAGGTTAGCTGTGGGATCACTGGTCTGCTTTGTTGCTTTTCTGGGCCTGGAGCTAAATGTTATCTCTAGGGAGGAAAGGTCAGGGGTTCCAAGCCGCATGACCAGCGATATGGATATGCCGGGGAGGAAAGCTCATCCTGAGGGTGAGGGCCTTCCCTGCAATTGTCCTTTGCTAGGCACCTGAGGCGTTCCACCTGGTGACCTGAACCTGGCCCATTATCTTTGCTCTGCTCATGTCTGTCTAACTGCCTACCACAGGATGACGCCCAACCCACTGAGCTTCACTGGCCAGGGCCTGACCTCATCTTAACTAATTACAGAATGGTCACATTCTGGAGTACTGTGGGTTATCTTTTGGGGGGGACCCAATTTAATCCAAAACAGGTTCTGATTGTCAAGTGGTTTAATAAAACATTTGAAGTATGGATTTATTAATCTAGAAGATTGTTCTCCATGGGGGGGGGGGGGGGGAGGGGGAGAAGTAGCAAAGAATGCACTCTGAAGCCAATGTTGTTCTGAATCTTATCTTTCTTTACCTCTATAGTAATTGAGAGGTGTGACCATGGACAAATTAATTCTTTGTGCCTCAGTCTCTCTGTCTATAAAATGAAATTCATAATAGTACTTATGGGACTATTGTAAGGATTATATGAATTAATACTGGAATAGTCCTTACAATAATGACTGGCACATAGAGAACTTTGATATATTAGCTCTTTTCATTAAAAAATGAGTAGCCATGAGTGGCTTAGTGCACAAAATTCATGCACTGGAGGGTGGGGGGGTCCCTCAGCCCAGCCTGCACCCTCTTGCAGTCCAGGAGCCCTTGGGGGATGTCCGACTGCTGGCTTAGGTCTGCTCTCTGGGGAGTGGGCCTAACCTGGCAGTAGGACATCCCTCTCACAGTTTGGGACCAAACTCCTTACCACCCGCCTGTTTGTTGCTCCTTACTGCTTGGCTTGCTGCACTTTAGTACCGCCATAGAGGCAGGAGAGGCTCCCACCACCACTGCTGTGCTTGCCAGCTGCGAGCCCAGTTTCTGGCTGAGTGGCACTCCCCCTGTGGGAGAGCACTGACCCCCAGTGAGCAGCTCCTGTGTTTCAAGAGACCTGTAGTTCTGTCATTCTGCTGTAATGGTCACTTAGGCTTTTATTTTATAGTCTAGTGGCCCGGTGCATGAAATTTGTGCACATTAAAAGGGGGACCCAGAGTCAAGTCCCCACCCACCCACCCACATGTGCCTCAAAATCGCATGAGACCCAGACCTGGCCACCCCCTCCCCCCCCAATTGGGCTATATCCAGTCCTATCCTTATCAAGCCCTGCCGGGCAGGGGGCATAGTCTCAGGTCCCCTGGCCTGGTGCCAGGATGAGGGTTGTGGCCTGAGGTCCCCCATCAAGCCCCACCAGGCAGGGGGGCGCAGCTGGGGTAGAGGGTGCAGCCTGAGGTCCCCAGCCTGATGCTGGGGTGTGGGGCACAGCTTGAGGTCCCCTGTCAAGCCCCACTTGGTGGGGGGTATGGCCTGAGGTCCCCTAGCCCAGCACCAGGACAGGAAGTGCACCTTGAGGTGCCCCATCAAGCCCCACTGGGCAGGGGGCATGGCCTCAGGTCCCCTGACCTGGTGCCAAGGCAGGAGGTGTGACCTGAGGTCCTCTAGCCTGATACCAGGGGGTGAGGCATGGCCTGAGGTCCTCTGTCAAGCCCTACAGGGGCAGGCGAGGGTATAGCCTCAGGTCCCTGCTGATTGCTCATTAAAGCTCCTTAAGGGAACTTGGCTTCAGTTGTGGGTGCAGCCATCTTTGTGATGGCGTGATGGTCAATTTGCATATTCCCTCTTTATTAAATAGGATTCCCCTGATAAAGGTGTAGTGATAGGTATGTTGGAAAAAAGCCTGGGGGAATAAGTGTCCCACTATGTGAGTACACCAGTAGGAGCCTCCTTCTAAACCAAACTGGGCCTGAATGATGGCTGCTGCTCAATGCACTTCCAACTCCTTTGCTGAAGTGGCCTCTCCTGGCATCTGGTAGACCATAAAGCCAACAGATTTCCAAAACCCCAAGGAATATTTTTTCTTTCTTTTGGACAGTCAGCCTATGAAGAACAATTAATTGAAACATTTTCACAAAAAATACATCACTACTGCCTGGCCACAGGGCTCAGTGGTTGAGTGTCGACCTATGAACCAAGAGGTCAGGACATGTGCCCGGCTTGCATTGCAGCTCACTCCCAGTAGGATGTGTGCAGGAGGCAGCCAATCAATAATTCTTTGTCCTCACTGATCTTTCTTTCTTTCTCTCTTTCTTTCTTTCTTTCTTTCTTTCTTTCTTTCTTTCTTTCTTTCTTTCTCTCTCTCTCTCTCTCTCTCTCTCTCTCTCTCTCCCCCCTCCCTCCCCCTTTCCTTACCTTTCTAAAATCAATAAAAAAAAAATTTTTTTTTTAAAGAAGAAAACACATCACTACTAGGAAAGCCTATGTGTATTATTTAAATGTTTTTGGTTCTTTTTGGATTTCAACTTAAAATGGCCTTCTCTTGCCGAGACCAGTTTGGCTCAGTGGATAGAGCATCGGACTGCGGACTGAAGGGTCCTGGGTTCAATTCCGGCAAGGGCATGTACCTTGGCTGTGGGCACATCCCCAATAGGGGGCGTGCAAGAGGCAGCTGATCGATGTCTCTCTCTCATCGATGTTTCTGACTTTCTATCCCTCTCCCTTCTGCTCTATAAAAAATCAATAAAATATATTTTAAAAAATTTTTAAAAAATGGCCTTCTCTTAAAATCAGAGAAAAGCCAGTGCACCACCATGGTGCCTGTCTTGGACAATATTAAAAGCAAATTCCAGCGTTTACTGGGCCTCAGATCACCTCCCTACAACCTCAGAAGAACCAGAATGTAGATTTGATTTCCTCAGAGAGACCTCCAAGGAAAAGAGGAGAATCTCATCCCCTCTGTCAAGATGGAGAGGGGCACAGGCTCCTGTATTCATGCATGAAATGAACACAGTTGCCATCCTTGGTTCCTGTGATACTGAGTGTTAGAGTCATTAGGCAAGTGGTGTGGAGAGGATGCTGACAAGAGTTGAAAAAGGATATGACTGCAGAGTGAGTCAGGCTTCAATTGTTGAATCAAGACCCTTTGTCTTGCTTCACTCAAACATTATGGAATTTTTTAGCTGAAAGGCCCTTGAGGGGTTGCTAATTCAGTAGTTAAACCAAAGTGTAGAAAGTAATTTATTATGATTAATGAAAATGCAATTTGTGAATGAATGACTGACTGACTGGTAGATTATTAAATTCTAGCGGATTCAAAATTCTTATCCTACAATGGTTGTCAAAGTTTGGTTCCAGGACCACCACTCCCAGCTGCACCATCAGTTGAGAACTTAACAGAAATGCACATTTTCAAGTCCTACCCAAAACCTGTTGGACCAGGGTTGGGCCTGGCAGCCTGTGATTCATAAGCACTAACAGCTATTCTGATGCCCACTCCAGTTTGAGAACCACTGTTTAAACCACATTCATATAATTTAACTGGCATTCAGGTATGCTTTATCCAGGGAGAGTGGAAGGGGTGAAGTGGTATACAACTAGTGCTCAGGACGGAGCGCAGAGAGCTGTGAGCTTGTGCACATGTCATTCTTGGATGCTCCCCCAAAATAACATCTAGATTGGGGTTTTAAATGAGGGAGAGAGGTCCAGCACAACTTGAGTACAACAAGAACAAGTGGAGGTTTTTAGCCAAAGAACAGGGTGGGGATGAGTGTATAGCAAGTTACTAAGATAAAACATCAAGGCTAAAGAGGTTGTTGCTAGACCTACACAAGCTAGGGTAATAAGATATTGAGGGTGGAGAATGAGGAATTTGATCAGATATCAAGGGTTGGGGATTTTCTGCTAAACTGACCCAGCAGGATTCTTGCCAAAACTTAAACTAATGGCTTAAAGACAAAGTCCAAGGTCAAGGCCGTGAGGGTTTAGCAGGGGTGGGGGACCTTTTTTCTGCTAAGGGTCATTTGGATATTGATAACATCACTAGAGGCCCAGTGCACAAAATTCATGCACTGGTAGGGTCCCTAGCAGATGCCCGCTGCCGGTTGCCAGCCAGTACTCCTTGTCTTTCCTTGACTGACCCCACTCCCTGGTCGAACTCCCAGTTGAGGGAACAATTTGCATGCTATGTTTTCATTATATAGGATTCGTGGGCCATACAAAATTTTCAACTTAAAAATTAGCATGTTAAAATAAATAAATAAATAAATAAATAAGCAAATAAATAAATAAATATTAGCCTGTTGTATTGTCAAATATTTATTTTGGGTGGGGCAAAATAAACTCACCCCTTACCTTGTCAGGGCCAAACCAAATGATTTCCTGGGCCCTATGGCCTTATACAGCCCCAGGGGCCAGATATTCTCCACCCTTGGCTAGAGTTAGGTCAAGGAGAAAGTCTTTGTCACCTTTTAGGATAAAAGGTGGACAAATGATCTTTCTTAACACCATCTTAGGGATGAGGAACCTGAGGTAGGAGGGGTTATAGGATTTACCCACCTGATTTGGACACTAAAAGGCAGTGCAGGTCCCAGTTTGCCCAGAGACCATCAGCTCAGCATGTTCTAAAACTACACACCGTTGTCTGGAAGAGGGTGTGGCTGCTGGAGGTGAGATCCAGGCTCCTTCTCAAGAGAGATATGGCCCTGGGAAGAACCCTGGAGCCCTGCAGAGGAATTCACCTATTAGCAAAACCTAAAAAGATTAACATTTTTTTAAAAGCAATTTTTTAAAAGTTTAGAAAGTAGCATCTACTATAACCATAATTTCATAAAAGAAATGACTTTTACTCCAGAATAAAATCTTAAAGATAAAGAACTGATTTTTACTGTGTGCTTTCTTATTTCCCCACAGAGTAGTAAAACTTTGCGAACAAACGCTTATATGAAGTTCACAGGAAAAAAGCCTCATAAGAGGCTCAAATGCTTTGCTTTAGACCCCTGACCGACTAGCAGGGCCCTGATTGCCTGCCTCACCCTGCCATGTGCCATCACCGAGTAGGCATTTGATAAATGCTTTTTGGTGATAAAAATGATGAGAACGGAATGGATTTATAATATTTATTACAGTTGGAAACTACATGCTAGAGGTACAGAGGACCTAAATTGCTTTTCCAAGGTCACATAACCAGTTATGAAAGGAGCTGGTGCTGGAATTTAAATCTTCTATCTCCTTGTTCAGAATCCTTCTCCCTTAGGCCACAATGACTTTGATAAAGGAAGTCTAGTAGGATGTCTCCTATTTGCTTGGGGGAATGTATTAACCAGGCAAGAAAGATAGGATGAAATCAAACGCCCAGGGACTTATTACAAGATAAAGAAATATCAACCCAGGAGATCTCAGGAAATTCAGGAATGTTAGGTTCGAGTGGCAAAAAGAGCAGAAGGAGGAATGGGGTTGGGGGAAGGAACCAGGAATGTTTCTCTGTGATAAGGCACAACTGTTGGAGTGGCCAGGTTGCATTTATGCTGATGCTAATCAATTTCCTTCGTCCCAAACTGGCAACACTTGTCAGACAGGTTTTAAACTGGGAGAACAGGTAGAAGGAGCATCTTATTAATTCTGATATCCTGGGATATATGTATTTATGATGTTGAATACTGGACTGAGAGGGATCAGTGGAAAATAGCATTGCAAAATTAAACTTTGTGTGTGCATCAGTGAAGTACCTTTGTATATTACATTTCTGGTATATTAAAATATGGGGTAATCACTCCGTGGCATCTTAGATGAATTTAAGCAAGAAAAGGAAGAGGAAATAAGTTTGCCAAGACAAACAATTTGAAATAGCTTGTGTTAAAAATGAAAAAGCTTCCTACAACCAAAATCTGTTATAGAAAGTGAGCCAGGTAAGTAATAAGACACTTGTTTAAATTTTTGTTGCATGAAAGGTTCTACAGCAATATGTCCCCTGTTACAAACACTGACAATTGTATAGGATTTAAGTTCTGTTGAGCACTTCTTCGTTTCTAAGACGGTAACAAGGGCAGGAAGTAGAGAAATTAACCCGAGTAAGGTTTACATGTGCCCAGAGGAGTTTGTTGCAAAGATCAAATGAGATTAAGTAGCAGTGTCTTTCTTTAGAAGTGCCTTCTGGGCCAGCTGCTCACTACTGCTGCATATACCTGATGGGTCAAGTCACCCTCAGCTTCTGGGATGTATTCAGATTGGAATGCAGCTTCCTTTTTTCTGCAACTATGTTCTCTGAGTTCCTAGCTTCCCTCTTCACATTTCATGGCATTCATAATAAATTAACCTTGCCCTAATATAATTAGCCGACAAGTTCTCCCTTGTAAAGCATCCTAGTTTAGTCTCTAGATGGTTCAGATATGAGGATGTTGCAATACAATGCAAAAATCGTCAGTTCAAAGGTATTCCTGAACTTCAAGACTGGGTGTTTGTTTGCTTGTTCATTTGCTTTGCTTTTTTTCTCCACAGAGAAATTGTTTTCATTTATTGTGGTGCTCAGCTCATTAGATGTGCTTATTGTGGAGATTTTCTGATTATTTCTGGGATTGAAATACTTCCCTGTCCCATCTATTTGCCTAGGTGTGCTCCCTGGGAGAATAGGTGTTCAAGCTGGGCAAACAGCAGTGACACTGAGGCCTGAGAGGTGGCAGGAGGAGGAATGGTGGGGAGCAGCCCAGCATTAAACATGCAGGGAGCAATACTGACCATGAGGTGTGGGTGGCATTATAACCTTATTTCTCCTTATTAATCTAAGAATAACCAGTCAGTTCACTGATCATGGCAGTGCACTGGCACTCAAATTCAGAACAGTATTGAACTTTTAAAAATATATATGTTTTATAAATATATATATGTTTTTATTGATTTTTAGAGGAAGGGAGAGGGATAGAGGAGTAGATGAGAGAGAAGCATCATCAATCAGCTGCCTCTTGCACAACCCCTACTGGGGATGGAGCCCAGAACCCAGGCATGTGTCTGCACTGGGAATCAAACCAGTGACCTCCTGGTTCATGGGTTGACACTCAACCACTGAACCATACCAGCCAGGCAGTAATAGAACTTTTTAACATAAGGAAAATGTAAATAAATACAGATTAGGGTATGGTACCATATTTTGACTTACCTAATTAGCTAGAAGTAGGTATGAAACAAGCATTCTCTTACATCCCTGGTGGGTACAAGCTACTAAAATTTTCCAGAATGTAGGTCTATAGGTATTAATTTCCTGGGGATGTCATAACAAAGTACCACAGACCAGATAGCTTAAACAACAGAAATTTATTTTCTCACAATTCTAGAAACTAGAAGTCAAAGATCGAGGTGTCGCAGCATTGGTTTCTCCTGAGCCTCTCTCCATGGCTTGTAGCTGACCATCTTCTTTCTGTGTCTTCACATGGTCTTCTCTTTGTACAAATCGGTATTCAAATTTCCTCATTTTTTAAAAAACATATTTTATTGATTTTTTTACAGAGAGGAAGGAGAGGTATAGAAAGTCAGAAACATCGATGAGAGAAAAACATCAATCAGCTGCCTCCTGTACGCCCCCTACTGGGGATGAGCGCGTAGCCAAGGCACATGCCCTTGACCGGAATCGAACCCGGGACCCCTCTGTCCGCAGTCCGACGCTCTATCCACTGAGCCAAACCGGTCTCGGCCAAATTTCCTCATTTTGTATGTACACCCGTCCTAGTGGATTTGGGTCCACTTTAATGACCTCATTTTAAAATTAAGTATGTTTTTAAAGACTCTATTCCTAAATACAGTTACATTCTAAGGCATGGGAATTAGGAGTAAAAAAAAAAAAAAATAGCTTTAAAAATGGACACTTAACTGAGCCATTCTACATTTAGGAAGCCACACTAGAGGTGTAAATATAATTCCTCAAATTATAGTATCATACATTACTTTCTTATAATCTGCTTTTCTTGTTTGTTATATATTTTGAACATTTTAATCTATGTATTGAAACACCTACAGCACCAATTTTATATACTATCTGGTAGACTATCATGCAGAAACATCATAATTTAATAATGCTCCTGTTTTTAATGTAATTTTTTGAACAAGATATAGGTTTGTACAGTTCAAAAATCAAAAGTTTATTAAGGTTAACCCAGAAGTCTTGCTGCCATCCTACCCCTTTCCTCAGCAGTAATCCCTTTTATTAGTACACTTTCAGTGTTTTCTAATACAAATACAAGCTAATGCAAATACATGTTCTATTTCCCCCTGCTTTCTTATACAAAAGGGAACATACTATTTACACTGCTCTGTACCTTATGTCTTTGTGTTGTTGTTTTGTTACTTAATATATTTCTGGAGCTTTTCCATTGTCACTATAAGAGTATCCTCATTCTCCCCTACAGCCACAAAATATACAATTGTGTGGATCAACCGTAGTTAATTTCACCAGTGTCCTCTATATAAGGTTGTTTCTCATCTTTTTCTATTACTAACAGAAAGGCAAAGAATAAATTTATCTGTATGTTATTTCCTACAAGTACAGGTGTACTGCTAAGATAACTCCTGGGATTAGGATTGCTGAGTCAAAATGCATTTGTACTTTTTTTTTTTTTTTGCATCTGTACTTTTGATGGACACTGCGAAGCTGCCCTGCATGGGGGCTGCGCTGTTTTGTAATCAGCCAGCAGTGGACAGTGACTCATTCTTTACAGCTTCCCCGGTAGGATGAGTTGCAAACTTTTAGATGTTTATCAATACCAAATGCCTCATTTTTGAACATTTGTTATTTCTGCTTTTGCTACACTTAGCAACACTAATATCCTCTAATTATAAGACAAATATCCTCATAATTATACCTTTGCTCGTATTTTCATTATTTTCTTTAAATAAATTTCTCAGAGTTGACTATGTTGGTCCAAGAATACTTGCCTAACCTTACTTAATAAGCTTTTGATCTCTTCTCCCTTTTGGGGTTTCATGAAGTCTCATGGGCTTCTAAAGGAGAGGAGTACTCCCCACTCCTGTATTGTAATTTATGCTCTAAGCTAATTAATTGTTAATTCACAAAATGTAGAAAATCTGTTTTCCTTAAGCATTTAAACATTAATTCTAAACTTATTAATTAAAATATTTTAGTGATTTAAAATTTAGTTATAAATTTAATATAATATGAAGGATTATTTAGAATATTAAAATGTCAAACAGCGGTGATAGAAACTTACACTTACTATTTTAAAATAGCAATATCAGGCCTAGCTGGCATGGCTCAGTGGTGGAGCATCGATTTGTGAATATGGAGGTCACAGTTCAATTCCTGGCCTGGGCACATGCCTGGGTTGCCTGCTTGATCATGCAGGAGGCAGGCAGGTAGCCGATGAATGACTCTCTCTCATCATTAACGTTTCTATTCTCTCTCCCTCTCCTTTCCTCTCTGAAATCATTAAAAATATGTTTTAAAAATAAAATAGCAACATCGTGAGTTCAATTCATTGAAAAAATTCTCTGGACCTGTGACACTAAGGGTTTCTTCAACCTCGACACCAGAACCTCACTACCTGCAGCTGATCCAGAAGGCTACTGCCGACCCGGAAGCCAGCCTCTTGGTTCTTTCACTCTGGAGAGTGAATGGACTTTTTAAGTGGTATTATGTCCACTCCCAAAAATATCTTACTTTATTCTTCAGCATTTGAAATTTTTCTTTAATGAGGTTTTACTTACTTGTGTTATACATCCGGTAACATTGCTTCTTTTCCACTGTCTTTCCAGTTGCCTGTTTTTCTTTTGCACTAAAATAAGGCCCGGCTCCTTTTCATCCTGAGAACATTACCCGGGTGTTCTCCCTTGTGAGTTTTCTACCTGTTTTTATTTCACGGAAAATCGGCAGGTGACCCTCTCTGATGAACTCTGCTGCCCTTAGAACAAAGAACTCTTTTTCTTGGCCTATCAGCCTATCGCACTTTGCGTATTCCGATTTTTAGTAAATGCATTCCTTTCATAAAATATTATCTGTAAGCTTATTCTTATACTTTTAAATTTTAATTACAAAGAAAAGAAAGAAGGCTGCCTCAAACCAGGTTAGAGAGCCTGGTCTGTCCATTTAGTTGATCTGTAGTTGTATTTTTTCTAAGGGATCCAAACTTAAATCATCAGTGATCAGAATGCCTTTCTCTAACATGCCCCCTTTTGAAAAATAAACTTTTAATTTTTTAATTTTATTATTTTTTGGGGGGGTCACCTCTTTTTTCTTTTCTTTTAAAATTTTTTATTGATTAGGGTATTACATATGTGTCTATATTGCCCACCCCCATCCCTTGATAAACTTGTTTTTAGAGCAGTTTTGGGTTCCCAGCAAAACTGAGCAGAAAGTATGGAGAGTTCCCATCTACCCTCTGTCCCCCACACTTGCACAACCTTCCCGCTATCAGCATCTCCTCCACCAGAGTGGTGCATTTGTTACAATTGATGAATCTACATTGATCCATCAATGTCACCCAAAGTCCTTAGTCCACATCAGGGTTCACTCTTGATGCTGCAGATTCTGTGGGTGTAGACAAATTTATAACGGCATGTATCTGCCACTTTAGTGTCATACAGAGTAGTTTCATTGCCCTAAGAATCCTGTGCTCTGTCTATTCATTCTTCCCTCCCACCTAGCTGCTGGAAACCACTGATCTTTTTAGTCTCTACAGTTTTGCCTTTTCCAGAAGGTCATGTAATTGGAATCATACAGCATGTAGCCTTTCATGCTGACTTCTTTCATAGTAACATGCACTTAAGGCTCCTCCGAGGTTTTTAATAGCTTGATAGCTCATTTCTTTTTAGCACTAAACAATTTTCCATCCTCGGGAAGTAACACAGTTTACTTATTCAGTCACCTACTAAAGGACATCTTGGTTGCTTCCAAGTTTGGGAAATTATAAATAAAACTGGTTTAACATCTGTGTGCCGATTTTTGTCTGCACGTACATTTTGAATCTCTTTGATCAACTACCAAGGAGCACAACTGCTGGATCATATTGTAAGAGTATGTTAAGTTTTGTAAGAAACTGCCAAACTATGTTCTAAAGTGGCTATACACTTTGTATTTCTATGAGCAATAAATGGCAGTTCCTGTTGCTCTGCATCTCCATCAGCATTTGGAGTTGTCAGTGTTCTGGATTTGACCATTATAATGGACTAAAGGCCTATGTATGAAATTAATGCAAAAGTAAGCCTTCCTTCCCCTGACTGCTGGCCCTGGCTTCCCTCTGGCACTCGAACCCGGGCTTCCCTCACAGCCATGGCTTCCTCTGGAAGGATGTCTGGTCTAATTAGCATATTATGCTTTTATTGTTATAGACCAGAGGCCCAGGGCACAAAATTTATGCATGGGGGAGTCCCTCAGCCCTACCTATACCCTTTCCAATCTGGGAGCCCTAAGGGGATGTCCTGCTGACAGCTTAGGCTCACCCCCTGTGGTTCTCTGCTCTCTAAGGGGCCTGCCCATAGTTCTCTGCTCTCTTGGGGCCTGCCTGCTCCACACCACCACGATGGCCAAGCAGGTCTCCCTGGGTGCTGCCTGTGGGCCCGCTTGCTTGCTCAAGGGTCGCAGCAGCTATGGCCAAGTAGGCCCTGCTGTCTGCTGTCAAGCGGTGCGGCTTTACCCACCTTGGGGCAGTGGGTAAAGTGCGTCGCCCACCCTGGAGTCAGTGGTCTGGCCCTGCCTCCCTCTCAGGCCCTTGAAGCAGCCTTGGCGGCTGCTGACCAGGCTCTCCCCCAGCACATGTGCACAGAGGCCCCTGCTGCCCTGCCCCCAACACTGCATGCTCTACCTTCTCCTGTCCGGTTGACCTGTTATGGTATCCCTGTTAATTAGCATATTTATCTATTTTATATAAATGTGTTGTGATATTAGGGACTTCCTAATTGAATTGTTGTATATGTGCCCAGTTGTAGTTGTCCTCTCAAATGTTCTGAAGTGAGGCCAGGCAGGGTAAGTGTAAAGAATGTTCAATGAAGATGGATGGCAAAATATCACATGTATATCTATAAACAATGAGATGGCAATGAAATCAATTAATTAAAGTGCATTGATAAAGTGAATTTAAAATTAACCACAAACTTACTCTATGAAAATAAAGATTTTTATGATGAAATTAGGGTGAGGAAGACAGTATAAATGGGGTTGAGTAACCCTGGCACAATTTGTGGGCTAGCCTAGAAAATGAATCTTAAAGATATGCATGCATGTCTCTAATATAATAACACTGCTAAGATAAATTCTTCAAGTATCAAACAACTTAATTATAAATGACCTTTTGGAAAACAATTCTCTTATTATTTTAAAAAATGAATTTTGGGTACATGGTCCTTTCATTAAAAATCTACTGGATGACAATAAAGATTTAAAAAAACCTGGATGGACAGAACTTGATTTTTAAAAATCATTTATATTACATGTTACCAAAAAAAGATGATTCTGGTTATGTTAAAACTATGCTTTTTCATTTTAATCTGTTAAATAAAGCACTTAAATGCAGAAATATACTATAAATTTACTTTAAAGTTAATCAGTAGGTAAATAGGAGAGACCGTAAGTAGAGAACTGAAACAAGCAAACATTTTCTTTTGTATATTGGGGGATAATTTATTAGAGACAGGTTTTTCTTTTTTTTTAAATTTTATTTATTTATTTGTTTATTTGTTTGTTTGTTTATTTATTTTACATATGTGTTCTTATTCCCCACCACCCCTCACTCCTCAATTATGTCCCACCCCCATGTTGTCTGTGTCCATTGATTAGGCTCATATGCATGCACACAAGTCCCTTGGTTGATCTTTCCCCCTTACTCCTACAGACCCCCACCTTCCCTGAGGTTTGACGACCTGATTGACATTTCTCAGTCTCTGGATCTGTTCTTATTCATCAGTTTATGCTGTTGTTCATTATATTCCACAAATGAGTGAGACCATGTGACATTTATCTTTCTCTGCCTGGCTTATTTCACTTAGCGTTATGCTCTCCATCTTCATCCATGTTGTTGCAAATGGTAGGAACTCCTTCTTTTTTATCACAGCATAGTATTCCATTGTGTAGATGTACCACAATTTTTTAATCCACTTATCTGCTGATGGGCACATAGGCTGTTTCCAAATCTTAGCTGTGGTGAATTGTGCTGCTATCAACATGGGGGTATATATATCCTTTCTGATTCGTGTTTCTAGTTTCTTGGGATATATTCCTAGAAGTGGTTAAATGGGAATTCCATTTTTAGTGTTTTGAGGAAACTCATACTGTTCTCCACAGTGGCTGCACCAGTCTACATTCCCACCATCAGTGCACGAGGGATCCTTTTTTTCCGCATCCTCGCCAACACTTGTCGTTTATTGATTTGTTGATGATAGCCATTCTGACTGGTGTGAGATGGTACCACATTGTTGTTTTGATTTGCATCTCTCTGATGATTAGTGACTTTGAGCATGCTTTCATGTCTCTTGGCCTTCCTTCTGTCTTCTTTTGAAAATTGTCTATTTAAATCAGTTGCCCATTTTTTGATTTGGTGTTTATCTTCTTTTTGTTAAGTTGTATGAATTCTCTGTATATGTTGGAGATTAAACCCTTATCATTGATATCATTGGCAAATATGTTCTCCCATGCAGTAGGCTTCCTTGTTATTTTATTGATGGTTTACTTTGCTGTGCAAAAGCTTTTTATTTTGATGTAGTCCCATTTGTTTATTTTCTCTTTAGTTTCCATTGCCCTAGGAACAGTATTGGTGAAGAAATTGCTTCAGCATATGTCTGAGATTTTGCTGCCTGTAGATTCCTCTAGTATTTTTATGGTTTCCCATCTTATGTTTAAGTCTTTTATCCATTTTGAGTTTATTTTTGTGTATAGTATAAGTTGGTGATCTAGTTTTATTTATTTATTTATTTTTGCATGTATCATGTATTTATCTATTAATTTTTCCAACACCATTTGTTGAAGATATTGTCTTGATTCCATTGTATGTTCATGCTTCCTTTGTCAAATATTAAGTGAGCATAGTGATTTGGATTGGTTTCTGGGTTCTCTATTCTATTCCATTGATCTACATTCCTGTTCTTATGCCAGTACCAGGCTGTTTTAAGAACAGTGGCTTTGTAATACAGCTTGATATCTGGTATTGAGATCCACCTACTTTGTTCTTCAGGGACAGATTTTTTTGATCATGCAGGATTTTGAAGGCCATTTGTAATCAGCCTCATACTTTAGTGAATCAGACCTATTTTCTAATGCATCTTTGGATACTGGTCTAACTTCCCATTCTCATCACTGCCAACCCAACCACCAGCTCTACCCAGCTCAGATGCTCTCACAACCTGCTATTTGAATAGTTATAATAGCCCTTTTATGCATGCTATCCAAACCCACTCCAGTCCTCTACTTCGGCATATTCATTCTAGAATTTTTATTATAGTTTTAAAAGTGCTATTTTTATATTGAAAATTATTCTACTCATCCATAAGATGCAAATATTTTACATAATTTTTGCAATTGAGATATTGGGACCATGTGGATCCATTGCTATTTCTTAAATGGTGCCTCTCAGCAGAAAAGTGTCACGCTTTAATTAATTGGGCTAACACATTTATAAACATTAATTGAACATATGCATTTATATCACACATTAAATATGCCCATCAAATAGATTTATGATGTTTTCCAGTTGACCAGTCCACATCCTTCGTCTTCTTTTTTTCTCTGTACTTGTTTTCCCCAGTAACTATAGAACATAAACATACTTTAAAAAATGTATTGATTGATTTAAGAGAGGGGGGGGGAGAGAAGCATCAATTTGTTGTTCCACTAATTTATGCATTTATTGGTTGCTTTTGTATGTAACCTGTAACCTTGGCATATCAGGACAATGCTCTAACCAACTGAGCTACCTAGCCATGGCATGAATAGTTTTCTTAAGTAAATACTTGGACGTAAGCTATGGTTAAGAGGAGAGAAACCATCTCCCCTATTCACATTGCTCATGCAAGCATTTATTAAACTCTGCTCTGGGCCATGCTAGGTACTGAGGATACAAAAATGACCACACCTTATCTATTCTATCCACAAGGAACTTTGGTACAGTACTTCTCAGATCTTAGTGTTCTTGAGAGTCATGTGAAGGAATTCTTTAAAATGCAGATTCTGGGGAGAGAAACAAGATGGCAGCATAGGTAAGCACCTATTTTGCTGCCCACGCAACAATTCTGAAACTACAACTTAACAACAAAACAAACATCATCCAGAATCACCGGAAAGCTGGCTGAGTGAAAATTCCACAGATAAAAGTAACGATGGGACACGGTGACTCAGGAGGAGCAGCAAGCGGTGCGCAGCTTTGAGGTTCGGAGTGCGAGCAAGCGGTGAGGGACGAGTGGCAGGCAGCAAGCCTGGCTGGTTTTCTCCAGCGGGGAGGGCGGAGGCCTCCCACAGCACCGACCCCCCAGTTCCAGGCAAGCTCCCAGGTCAGGGAAAGGAAGACCCTGGGCGCGGCTGAGGTCTGTGAGTTTGGGGAGAGTGCACGCGTAAATTGGAACAGCAGTTCCTGGAGTGCGCAACCAGGCAGAGAACGCGTGACTTGCTCACTTGCTCGGAGACCACCGTATTGCTTTGTTTTACAACCCTGAGTGAGACTTTGGGTGTGCAGACTCATTTGGGGAGAGGAAAGAGTTGTCTGGCAATGGAGAGACCAGCGGTGGATTTCCATTACCACCCAACACCGAGACCCATGAGCCGCATAGCTAAGCTGACACCGCGAGCCTCATAGACGCTGACGCTGCATGCCACATAGGGCGGAGCTAAGGCTGATGCCACACCGCATAAGGAAGCTGAGCCACTGTCCCTTAGAGGATACCTATCACACACCGCTAAGGGACCAACTCAGGAAAGCAACCACAATGCAGAGAAAAGGAAAGAACTCAGCTGTGAAAGAAATAGAGGAAAAAAGACGACTAGACATAGAGTTCAAAATCACAGTAATTAGGTTTATGAAGAGGCAACTAGAAAAGGCCGATGAACTTAATGAGAACTGCAAGGAAATAAACACCTACAAGGAAATGAACAACACCTACAAGGATATGAAAAAAGACCAGCTAGAAATTAACCATACACTGACTGAAACAAAAAATATTATACAAAGACCTAAAAGCAGTTCAGACGACCGCAAAAACCAAGTCAAAGATTTGAAATACAAAGAAGCAAAATCCACTCAGCCAGAAAAGCAAGAAGCCAAAAGAGTCCAAAAAACTGAAGATAGTATCAGGGGCCTTTGGGACAATCTCAAGCATACCAACATCAGAATTATTGAGATGCCAGAAAAAGAGAGAGAGCAAGATAATGAAAACCTACTAGAAGAAATAGTGACCGAAAACTTCCCCCACCTGGCAAAAGAAATTGACTTGAAAACCCAAGAAGTGCACAGAACCCTAAAATATAGGTATCTAAAGAGGACCACACCAAGACACATCATAATTAAAATGCCAAGAGCAAAAGATAAAGAGAGAATATTAAAAGCAGCAAGAGAAAAACAGTTGGTTACCTATAAGGGAACATCCATACGATTGTCAGCGGATTTCTCAACAGAAACAATGCAGGCCAGACAGGAGTGGCAAGAAATATTCAAAGTGATGAATAGCAAGACTCTACAACCAAGATTAGTCTATCCAGCAAAGCTGTCATTCAGAATTGAAGGTCAGATAAAGTGCTTCGCAGATAAGAAAAAGCTAAAGGAGTTCATCACCACCAAACCAACATTATATGAAATGCTGAAAGATATTCTTTAAGAAGAGGAAGAAGAAAAAGGTAAAAATATACATTATGAACAACATCTATCAACAAATGAATCTAAAAATACACATCTATCAACAAATGAATCTAAAAATCAAGTGAATTAACAACCTGATGAACAGGATAAAATGGGGAATAGAACAGAATCATGGACATA
The DNA here is from genome assembly GCA_027563665.1 of Antrozous pallidus. Classification (NCBI taxonomy): domain Eukaryota; kingdom Metazoa; phylum Chordata; class Mammalia; order Chiroptera; family Vespertilionidae; genus Antrozous; species Antrozous pallidus. Next base: position 48,738,352 of record CM050508.1, read on the forward strand.
ATGAGGGAATGGACTGATAGTTCTTGGTGAGAAAAAGGGTGTGGGAAGTACAGCAAGAGACTGGACAAAAATCATGCAACTATGGGAGAGGACAGTGGGGGGGAGGTAAGGGCGGAAAGTGGGATGGGTACTGGGTGGAGGGGAGCTATTGGGGGGAAATGTAATTAATAAACTGAACAATAAAGATTTAAAAAATGCAGATTCTGGAGTTTTCAGCTACCACAATTTAAACAGTTTGGGATGGGGCCCAGGAGTGTACATTTGATAAGTCCTCCCAGTGATTCTGATGCAGGTAGTCCATTAGTAACACTTTCAAAACACCACATTAACCAAAACTGGTTTGGCTCAGTGGATAGAGTGTCGGCCTGTGGACTGAAGGGTCCCAGGTTCGATTCTGGTCAAGGACATGTACCTTGATTGTGGGCACATCCCCAGTAGGGGGCTGTGTAGGAGGCAGCTGATCGATATTTCTCTCTCATCGACGTTTTTAACTTTCTATCCCTCTCCCTTTCTCTCTGTAAAAAACTCAATAAAATATATTTTAACAAAAAAAAATTTCATTCAATGTCTTATATTTGTGCCTGTTGTTCTGTACTACGGTATTATCATGAAGTTAAAAATAGTTATTTAAAGGAAAATGTTATTTAATCAATTTCCTTTTCTACAAATATTTTTTCTCTTTCTACCATTTTAAATTAAGAAATCTTTTCATATTCAGAAGTGACCAGTTAAATGTAAGAAGATTTAGAGTATGAGTACTTTGTTAAAAACCTAGAGCCCGGCCAGTGTGACTCGGTGGTTGAGCATCGACCATGAAACGGGAGGCCCTGTTTCAGTTCCAGGTAGGACACATGCCCAGGTTTGGGCTTGATCTCCAGGTTGGGGAGATTTGCAGGAGGCAGCAGATTGATGATTCTCTCTCATCATTGATGTTTCTATGTCTCTATTCCTCTTCCTTGCTCTATGAAATCACTTATATGTATGTATTTTTTAACCTAGAAATTTACCATATATCTTCCTTAATTTTTTTCTGCCATAAAACCATAAAACCAAATGCCTTATAACACAATTGCAACAATGTTATCACTTTGTAAGAATTCAGATTTCAACATTTACTGCTCTAAGTCTAAGTCTCAGTGTTTCTTCACTGATACTTTTCCTGCAAACGTCTCCTGCTTCCAGGAGAAAAGGAACATTTACTTTTTCTAATCCAACTAAAGGCCCAAATTATTATTTACTTGTGATGCCAATTTTAATCATATGCCCACTACTTTGTGTTTGTTTGTTTTTTGTTGTTGTTTTTTAACATATTTTTATTGATTTTGGAGAGGAAGGGAGAGGGAAAAGAGATCGAAACATCAATGATGAGAGAGAATCATTGATCAGCTGCTTCCTGCATGCCCCACATTAGGGATTGAGCCTGCAACCCAGGCATGTGCCCTGACGGGGAATCAGACCGTGACCTCCTAGTTCATAGGTCAAAGCTCAACCACTGAGCCATGCTGGCCGGGTATGTGACCACTACTTTGAAAGAAAATATGAAAGTAAGTTTTAACAAAGCAAAACATTAAATAAACTTACAAGTAGGTTTTTAGAGCCCTAATCATGCAGGTTCTCACTGATGCTTTGTTTGATTAGGCAGAGTCCCCCACCCAGGCCCAGTTTTGAACTTTCTCTTCCGACTCATTGTGAAGTCTCTCTTACAGCGAGGTTGATAATGGCCTCCAGTCTCTTCCTTCACTGCATACCTGTTTTTGCATTTTAACTGCACGCTTGCTTAGACTTTTTGAAGCGATGCTCTAGCTCACCCTACAGAGGGGAAATCCATCTCCTCTCCCCCCTTTCCCTCTACCCATTTTCTCTACAACCTCTGTCAATGCAGCAGAGGGGAGACACACACACTGTTATCTCCCTCCTCACACAAACACTTAAAGTGACAGTTACTTGGCTGCCATATATGACAAATGATTATATTTATCTATTTATCTATGGCATGTGTGTATTAATATTTTGAGAGCATTTTTAAAAATTCCTGTGGATTTGCTGTTTTCTAAAAAGCAGGAGACCAAAAGAAAAGAAGAGCAGGAGACTATTATTCATATTATAGGTGAATTAAATGAAACAGTCCCACCACATCTCTCTTAAAAGAGCTCTGCTGCCTTTGCACTTGCTGGAATCTCAGCAGAAAATCATACAATAGTCATCAATTTTAGATGTTTATCCAACCAAAAAAGAGATCTAAGAAGACAGAATCTTACAAAATGAACAGTGTGGATCATCTAGGGATAATATACATAATTTTGGGAGCAAAAGATGAGGGTATGTTTAATCATTGCCCCTTGGAAAATGGAATGTATTTAGCTATCCGTCCTTCCCAGGTACTGTTTTCTTCTTGGTGTCTGACATCTTGTTGGGATAAGGGTGTTTGGGGGTGCTAAGAATGTTTCATGTCTTTAATGTTGAGGGCTAGAAAAATTTGACTAGTGCAGTCTTTACTGACAGCAAATACATGAAAATGCATCTCAGAGGAATGTTGCTGCTGACTCAAACTTGCCAGACGCAAACATTCTGCATTTTGAATGGAAGAGGGGAGGGGGGAGGGGTTAGAAAAGGAGCTGAGAAAGAGCAGAATAGTGATTCATGTAATGGTTGCCAAGAACCTTGAGCTTCAATCCCCCTTTTTATTTTCTAATATTTAAAACAATGTATTTTGTTCTCTTAATGGGAAATAAATACAATGGCTTTTTACTTCTAATTTTATTTCACTGTACTTTTTTTCTCAATCAAAAATTTTACTTTATTCTATAATAAACAATGTGGAACTTAAAGTTACATAATAAATTATCAACTTTGCTCCATGTGTGGAAAAAACAAATCACAGGATTTCTTCAGAATCCTTTACACACCGCTCTGCCCCAGTCAGCTTACTTCTGCAAGTCCAGGGCCCCACGGAAGGGGGCACAGGGCTGTTGTGTACTGGTCAACCTGCACAACCAGAGGTGATGTTCCTGATGGCAGAGCCTTACTACCCATTGTGTTTGCAGGTTAGCATGAATAGTGACTAAGAAATACATTTCATCCATCGAGAGCCCCAACATGCCCTCCACACACTGGTATGTAAGCCATTTGCTTTTAACACAAAAGAGGGGGAAAAAGATCCAGATAGGCCAAGACCAGGGCAACTGCATTATTCAAGCGAAAAATAAACAATAAACCCAAACAAAACACTTAAAATCACCATGGAGACATTTTATGTCATTTAAGACAAAAGGGTTTTGGTAAGGTTGATAACGTCCCAGTGGGAGTGATTCCACCCCTCCTAAAGTAGGCTTTTCAATCACTTCCAGTGTTGACATGTCTAAGCATGACTACTGGCCTCATGCACTTGATTTATTTTAGCACCTGGTTGAGCTCACAGATCTTCTTTTCGACCAAATGTGTGGTTACCAATACTGTACAATTTTATACCTGAGCAGGATGTTTTAAAGAGCAAACTTAAACAAGATCTCTTATAGCAGTCTAAACCAGATTTATTATTAACCATGGAGAATTAGTAGGCTTTACACCTAATCATTTCACAGATTCTGTAACTAAAAACTACGAACTGCATATGCTAAAATATTGTTGCTCTATTAGGCAACTGATCCCAAATTTGAGAATAATAGCATGGAAACATAATCAAGTAACAAATAATATCCTCTCTTTAATAAAGAGGCTCAAGGCCCACTTTATGAATGACTAGAATAACAGTCATCAAGATGTTGGAATCTGAAGTATGTGCAGATGGTTCCCTAACATTCTCTTAAACTATCTTTAACCTTTTGGCCATCACCTTAAATTCTAGTGTCAGAGATTGGTTTCTTTTGTTCCCAAGAGCTCTTTAAAATCCAAAAGACCTTTGAAGGTATGCACTTGTATTATGAAGATAATAATAATAATACATGTTTGTACATCTGTTTAGAGCAAATATTCTCAAGATGTATTCTGCAGTATAAAGTATCCTGTAGTTGCCGGGACTGGTTTGGCTCAGTAGATAGAGCATCGGCCTGCAGACTGAAAGGTCCTGGTTTCAATTTCAGTCAAGGGCATGTACCTTGGTTGCGGGCACATCCCCAGTGGGGGCTGTGCAGGAGGCTGCTGATCAATGTTTCTCTCTCATCAATGTTTCTGACTTTCTATCCCTTTCCCTTCCTCTCTGTAAAAAATCAATAAAACATCCTATATAATAAAAGAGAAAGATGCAAATCTGACCGTACCTTCACTCCTGATTGGCTATGCTACCAGCCAATCAGGAGCGGGGACAGGGCCAAGTGGCACAAGCACCAGGCTCCGGGGGTGGAGATGAAATGGTGGTGGCTTGAGTGCCCAGCCCCCGGGCGCTGTGAGGGGAAGCGGTGGTGGCAGCAGCAGCAGCAGCAGTGGTGGTGGCAGGGAGCGCCCGGCCCCCGGGGGGCTGTGAGCAGAAGTGGCAGCAAGCACCCAGCCCCTGGGGCTGGATGGTCACAGGCAGCCAGGCCTAAGCTGAGCAGGCCTTGGGCAGGCTGAGGGTGAGCCATTGGTTGGACATCCCCTGAGGGCTACAAGTATGTGAGAGGGGACAGGTTGGGTTGAGGGACCACCCATCCCCAGTGCACGAATGTCGTGCACCGGGACCCTAGTGTGTATATATATGTGTGTGTGTGTGTGTGTGTGTGTGTGTGTGTATGTGTGTGTGTGTGTATATATATATAAAAGAATCCTGTGCTCAAATTACCCTGGGAGATTCATAATCAAAGTCAACACACTGCTGCACTTCTCAAAACTTTGAAGATGCTGGTGTGCATTGGAAGTCTTCAAAGGAGATTCCAGTGGGCAGCATTCCCCCAATTGATTATACCAAAGGAGCAGAGATTTGTGAGACTGATGTTTTACAGTACACCCTTAGGGAAGTGTGCTGGCCATGCTGTGTAAACCTCTTGCTATGTCCAGGTAAGAAGACTGCTAATATGGGTCGATGACAAAATGGAGTTGTTGAGTATACAGTGGAAACAAGCAGTTTAGTTTTCAGTGAGAAAACTAAGAGAATTTGAAACTCAATTTGTTTTTCTCCTTCCTGAAAACTGACTCAAACTTGCCAGAGGCAAACATTCTGGCTGGTGTGGGATGGTTATTAGCTTCATCTAAGAAGGCTAAATGAACCCAGGGTGAGGGTCACTGGAAAGGACATTGCAAATGGGCATCTTTGGCCAACGAACTCTAATTCTGACTTAGAAAAGAGCAGCACTCTCCTTACACTTTTAAATATCTGTATATATAAAAGCGTAAGTGTCCATCTGACCATCCAACTGGTAGCTATGATGTGCTCTGTCCACCAGAGGGAAGACATTCAATGCAGGAGCTGCCATGACATGCACTGACAGGCACCACAGACCTGGCACCGACAAGGCAACACTTGGTTTTCCTCAAGTGGGACACAGGCCCTGCCACCATCCCAGAGTGACAGCCCACCAAATCGCAGCCAATGCTTCCAAGACCCCATGGTGCAAAATTCGACCCACAACCCAGCACAGCCCGGAAATGGTGGCTGTGGGTGCCTGGTAATGACATCACATAGCAACACCAGGCTTCCGTTTAACAAGTGACTAGTCTCCTTGAAGTTTCTTCAGCCCAGGAACATGACTTGCTTTATAGCCAGTTGCAAATATTTTACACTTTAACCAAATGTCTGTAAAGCATTTTCCTGTGCCTCATTTGATCCTCACAGAAACCCTGGAGTAGGTAGATAGGAGACTTGGTAGAATCCTATTTTCTTTTCATTAACTGGAAAACAGTTTTAGAACGTTTAGAAACTTGACCTGACTGAAAAGAAGTAAGAAATGGTGGCACTTGAAAATGACTTCATGTTTTCTCACTGCGCAGAATATAGTTAAACACTACTACAGTTAATATTTTACCATTTGTTCTCTCTGCGTGATTTATAATAATAATCTGCTTCGTGTTGGTATTTACTGCTGTGTTACTGACAATTACCTGAAAAAGAAGCTAGGGTGCTTCACTGGGCTGGACAAAGATTAGCTAAATCAGAAAGCAGGCCTAATTACGTAATTTATTCTAAGTTGACTCTCACATGTGCAATACATAGAAAGCTCTCACTGGCACCAACCGCACGCATCTGTTTCGATCTGTCATTGTCGATCGTGAATTTGGTTGGCATTCTGTTACAGAGAAAGGGCAAATAGCAATATTAAAATATTTCTTGTAATTAATTTCCTTTCAGTGTGCATGAATCCATGCACTGGGTCACTAGTATGTGTGTGTGTGTGTGTGTGTGTGTGTGTGTATATATATACATATACATATATATATATATATATATATATATATATATATATTCTTACTGATTTCAGAGAGGAAGAGAGAGATAGAAACATCAATGTTGAGAGAAAATCATTGATTGGCTGCCTCCTGCATGCCCCACAATGGGGATTGAACCTGCAACCTGGGTGTATGCCCTGACTGGAAATCTGACTGTGCTCAACCACTGAGTCATGCAGGCTGGGCTCTCCTTACACTTTCTTCTTGAGTAGATGTAGAGGTAAATCTGAAAGGCCTTAAAGATTCCTTTTGAAATTCATTGGGTTCCAAAACCTAAGGACGGGTCCTGATTATTTGGAGCTTGAAAGTTACACAATTTGGAGGTAGGAGGAACTTGTTAATAGGAACAAAGGTGACTATATAAAATGAGAAGAGGAATCACAAGATATTAGATTTTAAAAGTGGACACATACCACAAATATCACAAAACCCAGAAAAACAGCATGAGTTTGATTACCTGCCTGACATAACTCTATATTTTTAAAAAAAAATTTTGCTATGTGCTTGTTGTTTGCCTCTTCATATGAAGGTTTCAAATTATGAAATACCATTTCCTCTAACAAATTTGAATTTTTTAATAGACAATTGAGAAAAGTTTCTTTCAGCATCTTAACTTAGTGGAAATGTCATGTAAAACTTTAGAATTACTATGGAATTTTGGGAAGTTTTTACCTAGTTTATTTCATATATGAAATTTCAGAGTATTTCAAGTTTTCTTGTCAGTGACTAACATAAAGAAACTACTCTGAGCTTAAAACACACATTAAACAGTTAGTTGGTGCCGAGACCGGTTTGGCTCAGTGGATAGAGCGTCAGACTGCCGACTGAAGGGTTCTGGGTTCCATTCCCGCAAGGGCATATACCTTGGCTGCGGGCACATCCCCAGTAGGGGGCGTGCAAGAGGCAGCTGATTGATGTCTCTCGCTCATCCATGTTTCTGACTTTCTATCCCTCTCCCTTCCACTCTGTAAAAAATCAATAAAATATATTAAAAAAATAAACAGTTAGTTGGTTACCAACGTGTTATCATAGCTTATTGATGAATGAGACTTATGTTGAACCCTGTTCCTTCTTCACACCATGGTGCCAGATGAGTTATGACAGTGGGCAGCGGGAATATTTTAGTAGCTGACAATAATTCCTCTGAGAATTTCCATAATATACTGCACAAAATTCAAACTAAATGCATCCTCAAAACACAGCTTCCACTTAGCTTGATCTCTCAAAACCCATGGTCACACCAACAACATTCACCTTCTGTCATGAGTTTGGGAAAGTCAGAGTTAAAAAGAACAGTTGTATTATTAATTGCGATTAAAACATCTTAATTGGCCTGGCCAGCATGGCTCACTGGTTGAACCTCACCTATGAATCAGGAGGTTACAGCTCGATTCCCAGGCAGGCACATGCCCCAGTTTGGGGCTCAATCCCCAATGGAGGGCATCAGGAAGTGGCTGATCAATGATTTTTTTTTCTCTCTCTCTCCTTCCTTTCTGAAATAATAAAAATATATTTAAAAAATAAAATATCTTATTGTCCAAGTTTTACAAAAGTATATAATTTTGTGAGCATATTTCCAGAACCTCTCCCATGTCCTCAGAGGACTCCATATGAGTGAGGGAAGCTAAAGTTTAAGCTTCTTTTTAAAATGTATTTTTATTAATTTCAGAGAAAGAAAAGGAGAGAGAGAGAGAGAGAGAGAGAGAGAGAGAGAGAGAGAGAGAGAGAGAAGAGAGAAACATCAGTGATGTAAGGGAATCATTGATTGGCTGACTCCTGTATGCCTTCTATTGGGGATTGAGCCTGCAACGGAGGTACACGCCCTTCTCTGGAATCGAACCCAAGATCCTTCAGTCTGCATGCCAACATTCTATTCACTGACCAAACTTACTAGGGCATGAAGTTTAAGCTCCCCCCCCCCCCAGTTTTATTTATATTTCTTCAATAATGTGGTGCATGGAAATTTCATTTAGGATGTGGTATTGGTTTAACATGATTGACTTGTTCTTTGTAAAATGGAGATAATTACTGGTTCCTATTAAACACAAATGATGTAAATGAGTTTTTCTTTTTAAGTTCTTTGTAAGTCATTAGTATGTTATTACTCCTATAAGGTACCTTCATTGGACCTTAATGGCAAATGAAGATTCAGTAAAATAAGATTATAAATGTGTCTAGGATTATTGCTTAAGTTAATAGACTTTGAACTTTTCAGGGTAATATTTTAGAATTTATCTTATTTTTCCTGAGGCCCTCTCAGATATTCCTCACCTAGATCAGACATAGGGATAGATGAGTTTGTCTTGACCTTTGCACCATGCTTAAGTGCTCCTAATAATGCAATGATTTGTTTTTATATTTAATGCCCTTCCATGACTTTGCAATCCAGTCCAGAGTTTACAATATGTCATATAATCACCCCATTGACATGAAGTTTATTTTTGTTGAAGAATATATCACTGTATTATTTTACTGGTAAATGATTAGATATCTACTTATAGTAAGTTATTTATTATTCATTTATTCAACACATATTTAATGAGTGCCTATATAGAGTAGATACAGTTCTATGCACTGGGGATGCAGTACAAGTAAAACTGATTACGTTCTCTTTTTTTCACATTTTTATTTTTTATCTATTTATTTTTTAAAATAAATCTTTATTGTTCAGATTATTACAATTGTTCCTCTTTTTCCCCCCATAACTTCCCTCCACTGGTTCCCACTCCACCCTCTGCCCTTAGGACCCCCTTCTCCCACTGTCCCTATCCATAGGTGTACGATTTTTGTCCAGTCTCTTCCCACACCCCCTGCACCCCTTTCTCCCTGAGAACTGTCAGTCCACTCCCTTTCTATGCTCCTGATTCTATTATATTCACTAGTTTATTCTGTTCATCAAATTTTTTATTCACTTGATTTTTAGATTCACTTGTTGTTAGATATGTATTTGTTCTTCATAATTTTTATCTTTACCTTTTTCTTCTTCTTCCTCTTCTTAAAGAATACCTTTCAGTATTTCATATAATACTGGTTTGGTGGTGATGAACTCCTTTAGCTTTTTCTTATCTATGAAGCTCTTTATCTGACCTTCAATTCTGAATGATAGCCTTGCTGGGTAGAGTAATTTTGGTTGTAGGTTCTTCCTGTTCATTACTTTGAATATTTCTTGCCACTCCTATCTGGCCTGCATAGTTTCTGTTGAGAAATCAACTGACAGACTATGGGTGCTCCCTTGTAGGTAACTAACTGTTTTTCTCTTGCTGCTTTCAAGATTCTCTCTTTGTCTTTTGCTCTTGGCATTTTAATTATGATGTGTCTTGGTGTGGTCTTCTTTGGATTCTGTTTGTTTGGGGTTCTGTGCGCTTCCTGGACTTGTAAGTCTATTTCTTTCACCAGGAGGGGGAAGTTTTCTGTCATTATTTCTTCAAATAGGTTTTCAGTATCTTGCTCTCTCTCTTCTTCTGGAACCCCCATAATTCTGATGTTGGTACACTTGAAATTGTCCCACAGGCTCCTTACACTATCTTCATATTTTTGGATTCTTTTTTCTTTTTGCTTTTCCGGTTGGGTGTTTTTTGGTTCTTTGTATTTCAAATCTTTGACTTGATTCTTGCAATCCTCTAGTCTGCTGTTGGATCTCGGTATAATATTTTTTTTTATTTTAGTCAGTGTATGCTTAATTTCTAGTTGGTCCTTTTCTATATCCTCAAGGGTCTCATTAAATTTATCGGCCTTTTCTAGGAAATTTTTGAAAAACTTTATAACCGTGGTTTTGAATTCTATATCCAGTTGTTTGCTTTCCTCCATTTCTTTCATTTGTGACCTGTTTCTTTGTCTCCATATTTTGGCTGCTTCCCTGAGTTGATAGAGTGGCTTTGTGTGCTAGGTGTCTATAGGGCCCAGAGGCTCAGCCTCCTCAGTTACCTCAGTGCACCCCTTTGTTGGCTGTGTGCACAGTCTTGTTGTAGTTAAGCCTTGATTATTATTGGTATCAATGGGAGGAATTGACCTCCAGCCAATTGGCTGTAAGGAGCAGCTATGTCTACGATGGGAAAACTTCTGTGCTGGAGACACCCTTAGGAGACAAGAGTGTGACCCTTATGGATCTGAGGGGCTGTAATCTGGATGCTCCCACTCTGACCCCTGGGTACACTGGCTCTTGGATCTCCAAGGAGGTGCTAATTTAGCCTCTGCCTGAGGCCACCCAGGCGGAGCTATGGCAAGATCTGCAGATTCCTCTTCTTTGTTTGGGTTTTGGAGATGCCCAGATGAGGCCCAGCTGTGAAGTAATGCAAGCTGCTATGGACCCTGGGCCTTCTTTTGGATGTTCTGGGTCTCTCTGACACAGCTGCAGTTTGTAGGTACGTTTAGAATTAAAAGGACCAGTCCATTCATATGCAAAAGCCTCTGCACTCAGCTTGGATGTGGCAGAGTCTCAGGGTGAAGCAAAAGGCAATAGCTTCCCATCAGCCTTGCCCTAAGAGACCCCTGGGTCTCCATGTCCCACAGTAATTGCTGCAAGCACCTCTGAGAGAAAGCCACTCTTGGGTTTAACCTGTTACCAGACAGTCCAGTTTCTGCCCATATGAGTCTGGGTTCCCAGAGTCTTGCCCAGAACTAGAGTTCAGAGCAGTTGGGAGCTTTTGTCTCCCTCCCAGTTGAGAAAGCCAGCTGCGTACTCAGTTGCCAGCCCTTTCCATGGGCGGCTCCATACCTCTGCCTTCTGCAGCTCCTATAAGTCTCAGTGTGCTTTTCTTTTTCCTTCTAGTTGTAGAATTTCCACTCAGCCAGCCTTCCTGCGGTTCTGGATGATGTTGGTTTTGTCTTTTAGTTGTAGTTTTGAAATTGTTGTGCGAGGCAAGAGTTCAGGTGTTTACCTATGCTGCCATCTTGGTTTCTCCCTGATGAGGTTCTTGTTCTTATAAAGTTGACATTCTAGCAGCTGCAAATAATACACAATGTTGTTTTTTGTTATCGTTGTTTTAAATATATTTTTATTGATTTCAGAGAGGAAGGGAGAGAGAAAGATCAATGATGAGAGAGAATCATTGATCGGTTGCCTCCTGCATGCTCCCTCCTGGGGATTGAGCCTGTAACCCAGGCATGTGCCCTTGACTGAAATTGAACCTGGGATCCTCCAGTACACGGGCCAATGCTCTACCCACTGAGCCAAACCAGCTAGAGCCACAATGTTGTTTAAAAACTAGAAATGGACCTAGGGAATGTTGGAGAGCTAGTTTTCTAAAAATCACAATTAGAGGAATCCAAAATATAGCAGCTCAAAAAATATCTCCCACTTGATTGAAATAGTCTAGTGCCCTTTCTTAAAATTCTCTCTTAGCCTTCAACTCATGACATTGGCACAAACTGTAAATGCTCATTAATAGTTTAAAGTCATGAGTTTAGGAAGGACTTGTGAAAATATTGTAGACTTTTAAGTACTTTAAACTATAGAATGTTAAAACTAGAAGGGAATCTATACATAATATAGAAAACATACATTATGAAGCCACCTGGATTATCAGTTTGAACAATTAGAAACTTTGACCCTAAAAGAAGTGTATATACTCCAGGACAGAATGTCTATTTCCCTAGGGGGTTCCCAAATTGGAGAGGTTCCTGGAGGTAGATACCAAATTATGAAGGAAATTCTTAGAGATGGGTGGATGGGTAGAAGAAAGTACTGAAGGTAAACTTTTTTGTGTGTTTGTTTGTTTGTTGCTATTTTTATTAGTATTACCCTGACCTGGACCAATCAAGAAAAAAAAAAGTGGCAGCTATTGCTGTTTGCTATGCCCTAGCCTAGTGACTCCCTGAGACCCAAACCTGCACAATCTGCAAACCCACCCTAGCTGTGTGCAGTGGTATTTGCATATAAATGGCTTGCACTATCGCAGCTTAACCTAAACTGCAGCTCTGGTAAGACCAGGAGAAATCTGTAGACCTCGCTGTAGCTCCTGCTGGGTTGCCTCAGACAGTAGCTGACCTGCACCCCATTGGAGATCCAGAAGCTAGTGTATCTAGAGGTCAGTGTGAGATGACACCAGAATTCAACTACTCACATCCATAAGTGACACATTCAAGAGGCAGACTCCATGAGCACCAAAGCCCCACTGAAGCTAGTCCTGCCCCATAAACGCATCTCCACTCCATCAACAAAGGGAAGCAGCAAAATGCAGAGACAAAGAAACATATCATGAATGAAAGAAATGGAAGACACAGAGTTCAGGACCACATTTATAAGGTTACTCAACAATCTTCTAAAAACCACTGAGAAACTTGATGAGACCTTCAAGGACCTTAATGAGAATGCTAAGAAAATGGAAAAGGACCAGTCAGAAATTAACCATACACTATCTGAAATAAAGAATATACAGAAATTCAACAGTAGATCAAAGGACTCCTAGAATCAAACCAAAGATCTAAAATATGAAGAGACAAAAAACACCCAACAAGAAAAAGAAAAAGAAAAGAAAACCAAAAATATGAAGATAGTGTAAGGAGCCTCTGGGACAACTTTAAGTGTACCAATATCCGAATTATTGGGGTGCCAGAAGAAGAGAAAGGGAGCAAAATATTGAAAACCTATTTGAAGAAATAATGTCAGAAAACTTTCTCTACCTGGTGAAAGAAATAGACTTACAAGTCCAGGAAGCACAGAGAATCCCAAACAAGAGGAATCCAAAGAGGACCACACCAAGACACATCATAATTAAAATGTCAAGAGCAAAAGACAAAGAGAGAATCTTGAAAGCAGCAAGAGAAAAACAGTTGATTACCTACAAGGGAGTACCCATACGACTGTCAGCTGATTTCTCAACAGAAACTATGCAGGCCAGATAGGAGTGGCAAGAAATATTCAAAGTGATGAACAGCAAGTACCTACAACCAAGATTACTCTACCCAGCAAGGCTATCATTCAGAACTGAAGGTCAGATAAAGAGCTTCACAGACAAGAAAAAAGCTAAAGGAGTTCATCACCACGAAATCAGGATTATATGAAATGCTAAAGGGTATTCTTTAAGAAGAGGAGGAAGAAGAAAAGGTAAAGATAAAAACTATAAACAACAAAATGACACCAAATACCAACAAGTGAATCTAAAAATCAAGTGAATGAAAAATCTGATGAACAGAATGGACTGATGAATATAATAGAATCAGGGGCATAGAAAGGAAGTGGACTGACAATTCTCAGGGGGAAGAGGATGTGAGGGGTGTAGGAAGAGATTGGATAAAAATTTTACAACTATGATGAAGACAGTGGCGGGGGGTGAGGTCATGAAGTGGGGTGGGGGATCGGGTGGAGAGGAGCTATGGGGGGAATAAAACAGGAACAATTGTAATAATTGGAACAATAAAGATTTATTTAAAAAGAAAAGAAAAAGAAGTGTATGGGTGAAATGACTTCATTCTCTTATAGTTAGTTAATCTTTCATCAATTATATAAGAAAAAATATAGCCGTAACTATGAAAGGTTATTACAAAAAAATGGACTGATTATTTAAGCCCACATAACCTTCAAACTATGACTTAGGTGTTCCTGCCCCCATTCCTTTGCAGTTTCAGTTAAAATGACTTTTAGTGCTGGGATTCTCCCAACCAATTAGAAATTAAAGATACATAAAGTCAGCCTCCTAATGAGGTCATTATGGGCATTTGGGTAGGATAATTCTTTGTTGTATAGGACTTATCTGGACATTGTAGGATATATAGCATCTCTACCTTCTAACCACTAAATGATAAGGGCACCTCCCTGCTCATCATATGACAACCAGAATTTCCCCCAACACCCCTACAAAGAGGGGCTGTCTTATCCCCCTGTTGAAAACCACTGATAATGAAAAGAGGCACTTAAATATATCACATCCATATGACATAATATGTGCTAGGCTAGATGTTTGTGTTCATTACTGTGGGAACACAGAGGAAGGGCACCTAACCAAAACTAGTGATTTGCACACGTATTTAAATAAGGATTATGCCTATTAAAATAATCAGACAATATCATTCCTATTCAAAATATTTTTTAAATTCTCTCTGGATTACTTTTAGAGCCTGAATCATGTTCTTTTGAAAACTTTCTTCCTTTGGAAACATCCCAAAGTCACTTGTAGCCAAGTCTTGTGAATAAGATGAGTGAACAAGCTGGACAATATTATTTTTAGTCAAAAGCAGTTTCACAGAACGCGAAATGGTGAGCTGGCACTTAGTAGTTACTGAATTATGAAAAGCACTTAACTCAAGTTTTAATAAGAGGTGCCACTTATTTTATTATTTTTCATATTCTTCTTATTATTATAAGGTTGTTAGCACCCTGATAAGTACTGTGGATACAGAAATGAAAGTCTGTTAAGGAGTTCATGCTCCATTGAGAGAGAGAGGTAAGCAAACCAACAATTGCAATGAAAATGTCTAAGAGCGTGCTGAAAGGGGCACATTGTGCTGCTCTTGGGGCTGCCACGGAAGGGCACAAGCTCAGTCTAACAGTGAGGAATGTGCAATGCTTGCCAAGGGAAACTGATGCTGCATAGGAGTTTTGAATGTGCAGTGCTGATTGGCTTGGAGGAAGAATGGAAGGTATTCTAGACAAGCAACATAGCCAAAGATACCAAAGACTGGAAGTGTGGCGCTCTCCGTGAGCTTCCAGCTCTCTAGTATCTGGAGCAGACAATAGCAGGAGGGGCAGGAGATGACTCTGATGAGATAGGCAGCATCATTTGTCAAGCCACATTCATGTACCACACCAAGAAATTTGGGCTTTGTATTGAAGATGAAGGATGGCCATTAAGGACTTACATGGCATAAATCTGATTATACTTGCATTTTAAATCATTCTATCAGTAAAGCGGAAAATGAACTGAGAGAGTATGCTCCGGAGGCAGAGTATTAAGATGCTGGCAACAGGAGAGAAATAATGAAGTCCTGAATAAAGAGGTAGGAGTGTGGGTTAAAAGGAGAAGAATGCAAGACATTTTTTTGAAATTATAAACTAACAGTAATTAAAACAATACAGTTATAGATCAGGAAAAGAAATCCATATGATCAATGGATCAGAATAGAGAGTTCAGAAACCAGAATGTGCATGGGAATTACATATTTAGTAAAAATGGCACTTTAATAGGAACAGATAGAATATTTAATGAAAAGTATTGATTAGAGGGGTATATTTGTTTTATAATTAACAAATTATAAAACCTGGTGACTTAATAAAAATTTGTTACCTTGCAGTTCCATAGTCAGAACTCTGCTGTGGGTCTCAGTGGGCTGAAGCAAGGTGTCAGGGGGATTGCATTCCTTCCTGGGGCCTGGAGGCAAGAACCTATTTCCTTTCCTTTTCCAGTTTCAGAAGCCACCATCATTCCTTGTTCTTGGCCCCCTCTTCCATCCCTATAGCCAGCAACATTGCATTTCTCTAACCCAGTGGTTCCCAACATGGGGCATATGCGACACAGGGGGGCAATTTGATTTTTAAGAGGGACAATTCAAGAGTGAGTTATTAACAGTGAATTTTTTGCATTTTTTATGCTTCTAGGGGCCTCATTTACAGTATGTAATTATTAGGGCCCCAGTGCACTGTAGGAACCCCTTTCACGTCCTGCATGGGTCAGGGTTCTAGTTCAGGGTTTGGGTTCTGGAGAAGGCTGCACACAAATGAAAAGAGACTAGAAAAGTATGAATTTGGGAATATTGGGGGCCAGGTGGCTGCCCATCTCTAGTGGAAGGACTGTACCACACTCTGGCCTGGCTATTCCTTTTATTAAGACTACTAGAGACCCGTTGCAGGAAGATTCCTGCAAGAATAGAGCTTCCTGAAGCCTGAGCAAAGGTCGCTCTCTTCTCTGCTGCCTTGCTCCCTTCTCCACTACCTTGCTTTCTCCCATCTCCACTGCCTCACTCACGTCTCTGCTGCCTTGTTTCCTCCCTTCTCCCCTGACTTGTTTGCTTACTTCTCCACAGCTTTGCTCCCTTCTGCAGTGGTTGGCTTCCTTCTGTGCCATCTTCTGCATGTGAATATGCAAATCAGCTGCCATCTTGGTTGGGTTAATTTGCATACTCCCTCTGATTGGCTTGTGGGCATAGCTTGTGCATGTAGCTAAGGTACAGTCAATTCGCATATTACTCTTTTATTAGGTAGGATAGGATCTGCCCATAGCCTTTAGGTAGGAAATTCCAATAACAGAAATATACAAAAAACAGAGGTGGAGGCTATTTCAGTTAACAGTGTTTTAGCTCTGACCTTTTAGAGTAATTAAGTTGTTTACCAGCCTTCCATGCTTCCTGTCTACATATTTTTATTAGCGAGACAAGGACTGGTTTCCAGCATCTAGGGCCCCAGTGCACAAATTCATGCACCTTGAAAGAAACCGTGGGCTATGAGGCTGTGGTGGGCACAGGGGCGGGTCTCAGCCATTTTCCATGTCCCCGCCCAGCTGCTCTTGCCACAGTCCCCAACCCCCTGTCTGCTGGCAGCCTGGCTCCCACCACCGCCACTCCCATGCACTGCTGGTGCTGGCCCCATTCACACCTCTGATGGTGCAGAGCAATTGGGGTCAGTGTCGGAAACCAATCCTGTCTCACTAATAGAAAGATGTGGACAGGAAGTCCAGAAAGCTGGTAAATGGCCAGCTCCAGCAGTGGGTGCAAGCAGGGCCAGCACCATCAGCAGGTGCAAGCAGCAGCTGCTGCCCTGATCTCCCCTTGGAAGCAGGGGGAGGTGGAGAAGCCTTCAGGGGCCATCGGGAACGGCACCAGGGGCTGGCAGCAAATGCGAGTGATGGCTCCAGGACCGGCAGCATGTGTGAGTGGGGCTGGTGCCAGCAACCAAGCATGAGCACCAGGAGGGACCACAGCATGTAGGAGCAAAGAATTTTCAGTAACCACCAGAGGCTTGCCCTGATGACAGTGATCGGTGCCCCACCTTGGTCTGGTGCCCCTGCTCACCTGCTCCACCATCCTGCTACAGCTGACACCTGCCATGTTCTGCATGCGCCCCCTAGTAGTGGTCAGCGCATGTCATAGCGACCGGTTGCTCAGTTGCTCGGTTGTTCCAGCTTTTGGTCTATTTGCATATTATCTTTTTATTATATAGGATATATTGTGGCATATTTATGCATTTCAGCTCTCTACAATATGAGAACTGAGTGTCTTGTATTCTCCTTTTAACCCACACTCTATTATATGTTTTGAAACTTTATTTGTTACTTTTTCATATCACTTCATATTATTACTATTTTTAAACAATTTCTTAGTTATTTCTTCTCAGTACTTCAACTGTCCTTTCTTTCTTTTCCATTTCATGCAGGCTATGCTCTTTGGAAGTTTGTTTAGAACAAATTAATGGCCTTTTAGGCTTCCTCCATATGAATAGGAGGTCACCTTTTGCATAATAAGACTTATATGCCACAGTGGGGGTATCAGGATTTTAGAGATGCTTAGGTGGGTCATGGCCAAAAAAAGGTTGGAACTACCTCTCTAACCATTCTTCTATAATTGCATTTTCCTCTGACCACAGCCAGGAGAAGTTCTCCATTAAGTACTCATGTGATTAGATTGGGCCCACTCAGATAATCCAGGATAATTTTCTCATTTCAAATTTCATAGTCTTATTCATGAATAAGATTCATGTAAGATAATATATATATATATGTTCTGGGGGTTTAGAGTGTGGATACCTCTGCCAGATCATTATTCAAGCTATCACAGGTAAAAAGCATGATTTGGATTCTTACCTCCAACCATAAACAAAGAATAAACTACTTATGGATTTAAGATCTGTGCACAAAAGAAGGGTTCTCCTGAAGTAGCCTGTGATCTTAAATTCCTAACTGTGCAGGTCATGGTGGGTAATCATGCCTATAACTTCTTTAGAAAAAGGTGTTAAACAAGGCCTGTCCATTGTTCTTGTGCATCCTGGTTACCATGCTTTTGAAAGGCCAGAGTAATCCTCTCTGGCATCCCCCTCTGAAGTATAACCATCTTGTTAACTATCCTACAATCCAATCACCACATTGCTTTCTCTCATTTTCATGTAATCTTCCTTAGACTCCCTCCTCAATTCCAAATGCATAAAAGAAACTGCAAATTGTCATTCTCTGGAGCATTTGAGATCTTGCTTCCTGACAATTGCCATCAGTTGGGCTCACATAAACCCTTATAAAAATCCACTACAATTTGGATGTTTCTTATGTTAACAGATGGCATCTGCCAGGTTTTTGACTGAAAAATTACTTTTCCATTCTTTTATAATTAGTATTTGAAGGAGATACTTGAGATCATGTAAATTCTGTTCCTCATTTCATTTCATCCATTGATACCTCTTTTCTGAAGTACTACTTTTCCTATTGCCAAAGAGATTTCCTAATTCCATAATTTCTTCTATATTTATTAGTACAGAGAGTGAAATTTAGCCCTATCTCTGGAGATACCCATTACTAACATTAATTTTTGATAGTTTGGTGATTTTTTTTTCTCTCCAGGTGTTCATATATAAGAGAAGCTGGTGGTTGGATTGATTCAGAGTGGATTTAGTAACTGACCTTTCAAAGGACTAAGGAATTTAATTGTTTTGGCAAGAGTGGGATTGAAGGGATGAATTGTAGGATCTGGCTGAATAAGGTAAGAAGTGAAACCAGAAGCAGCTGACAGATTACAAAGACATGGAGAGAGGTGAGGATTTAGAACCTTAAGGACATTAACATTATGGAAGGGCAGCTCTGAAGACACATCGAGATATTCAGCTCAAATTGGTCACACCACTACAATCACCTTGGATTTTTCAGACACACTAATATTTCAGAATCTTTATATGATTCATCCTAATTGAAGTCAGGAATCAAGTCAACATTGCTTTCAACTGTGAGTCTGACAACTTTGGGCTCTTGATGATGATAGAGTTCTACACCACCAACTTTGATGTTTTATTCCAGTTCAGAAAAGAAACACCATATTTTGTTTGAGCTACTGTTTTCTTTAATGAGACATTAATTATTCCAGCTTCTGTTGAAAGATTAGAACAAATACAGACATTTACTGTCTTTGTTCATAATCCAAAAGAAACTTTCTTGTGCTCAAACTTTCTTACAGAATGGATTGGTACCTTTATCTAAATATAACTCCTTGATCATCATTTTCAGAGTTAATTATCTCTGAACTTTTCGGCATTTTTTGTTAAGTCTTATATCTCATGAGAGGCATCTTCTCTACCTTTGAACTTTGTGTTAAAGTAAAAAAAAACACTTCCTCTTACCACTGTTTTTATGCCCACATACTCCTAGTATATCAAGAGACTAATCTGCAGAATTTGCATGACTGGAAATATGGTTTCAAACCTTCATGTGAATAACAGTCATGCACTTGAAGCCACTGTAGAAAAGCCCTGTGTGACACTGAAGCAACAAGTCAAAACATGTTGTAATCTTCTCAGCTCGGACAGTTCCTCCTCTGTTTCTAGGAATTATGGGAGAAAACAATTCTTCTCCTTAGTCTGCAGCACAACTGTGTGCTAATCTGCGATTTCAATGATCTATACTCAAGAAGAAAGATACTAATATGCATAAAACAACTAATAATGCGATGAGGCTTTCTTTCTCATTAGCTAAGCATCTGAATTTCCATGACAGACACTATCTGCCACCAGTAGGACCTAAAAGGATGTCTTCTCCTGCCTTCTCAAATGACTGCTCTTTAATGACTCCTTTAAAAATGCCTCATTTGTGAATCATAAAACTGATGTATAGGGCAAATACAATCTGCTTGATTGTCAAACCAAAAATTACTTCCTCTTCTGCTTTTCTCCCTTTTCTTTTTTTAATATAAAAGCAATGAAAGGAACGAGGTTCTTAAATATTAGACTCACAGCAACAAAGAGCCTGGTCATGTTTCAAAGCCTCTGAAAAATGTCTAGAGGACAAGTGGAGGTCAGTGGAGGAATCCACACCTCTCTAACCTTTTCTTTTTCTTAGCCAGGATTCCAACTCACACAGATATGGTTCTCCTAACTGTTAAAAAAAACATCAGGTCTTTCTAATGAGAGTGAGAAAGAAAAAAAATGTTGTCATGTATATTCATTTGGTTTGGGAATGAAAGGGCTCCCTATAATTTAGATTAAACAGGGATGACTCATTACAACTATGAAGTTTATTAAAGAAATCAATAAATTGGTCACACCACTACAACTGTGCTTGTCATTACAGTAGCATTGCTAATTTCCCTATACAGTTGGTAATTGCTATTTCATATCTTCTTATAGGGACTATAAGACCCATTCCGGTATAACAATAAATATTAGAATAGTCTTCAAATCCATCATTAGATGAGGCTATAAAAAGCAGTAAGTAGAGTAGGTGCAAGCTACTGAAAGAGTCAGAACCAAAATTGGAAAGAGTCACTCAAAATTACAACATCGGGTTCTTCATTGTGGCTAGAAATGGAGGTGCAGCCAGTTCTGAGACCTCAGAGTGGTCTCCTGGGATGCATAGTTATAGAAGATGGGGGATAATAGGTGACTCTTAGACGAGGCCCTTTACCCCTGCCACTGTTGGAGGATGTTGTTTTTCGTCCTTTGCGGGTTATGTGGGCCAATGATGAGCTTTTTCTGCCTTCCCAAGATGAATGGGGCAAAATTCAGGACAACGTGGAAGCTGCGTGGCCCTGGAGAGGAACCTGAACCAGGCCCTTTTGGAACTGCAGGCCTGGGAGTCTGTCTGCACAAACCCTCATTTAAGTACCCCTTTTATCCATGCCTACCCATCCCAAGACTTTCCCTGGAATGAAGCTTATATTCTAAGCGTTGGCCACACTGGGGCAAATATCCTCCTGAACATTATTCCCCATCTGTCACACTGTACAGGTGGTAGCATTTTCTCTTCCGTCACTCAGTTCTGTGACTTCCTGAATAACCACTTCCTGGGTGAGGAGGTGTTTCTATCCACCTCCCTCTCTCTTGTTGTCTGAAATATATGTATATACATATACTGTATATTTTAAAGTATGACTGTTTTGATAATATATATTAAGTTAAATTGCTACCCCCAACCAGGAAAGTGGTACAAAACCTAACCTTGCACTTATATTTCTTCAGTTTAATAAGCCTATAAAATATTTAACAAAAAGAATAAAGCAACATACACTATAGCAGCTTTGTTTGGCTCTATTTGGACAAGTAAAATCTTAAGCTTCTCTCTAGTTTTCCTTATAAAGCTGACTGATTCTCAATTCATTTTAGCTACTCCTTTGCTTAAATATGTCTAGGTTACTTTGATGGCCAGTCTTGGAGTAATCTTTCTGCCGCCGTTCTGCCTGTTCTATAGCTTTTGTTACCACTGTCACAGGTATGTCTGAACTCAAGCTTGTTTCCTTCATATTCACAGTCAAAGAAGAAGTACGGAAAAAAAAAAAAAAGGTGTACAAAAGGGTGAGAAGCTGAGGAGCACACTTCCCTTCAGCTCCAGTCTGCAATCTAAAGCTCTATGACATTCCATCCAGGAATAAAAAAGCATCATCTGTGGAGACAGAAATATAGTGGTCCCTCGGTATCTGCCGGAGATTGGTTGCAGGATCTCCACAGACACCAACATCCATAAGCACGCAAGTCTCTTATATAAAATGATGTACTAGCACATAACCTACACACATCAGCATATTTTAAATTATTTGTAGATTACTTAGAGTACCTAATACAATGCAAATGTTATGTGAATGGTTGTTATACTGTATTGTTTATGGAACAATGACAGGGGGAAAAGTCTGTACATGTTCAGTACAGACACAACCATCATAGGCTTATCTACATAGCACAGGTCAGCAATAATGTGGCTTTTCTTTCTCTCTTTTTTGTTGTTTGTTTGTTTTATATTGTCCACCTGAGTTGGAATCTGCAGATGCAAAACCCACATGTATAGAGGGCCGGCTGCAAATAAAAGATAGTATGCAGAGCAGTTGAACGCATGGACTTTGGCTATAAGCAGACCTGGGTTCCAATTCTGTTTTCTTCCCTTAAGACCCACATCTCTTTGAGCCTCCACTTTCTCATTGGTAACATAAGAATAGCAAGAGTACCTATTTCATTGAATTTATTGTTAGGATCAAATTAGGTCATGCCTGGCATATGGTAAGCATTAAAGAATGCTTGCTGGTATAACATTGGTACTATTAGTATAAAATATTTTTGTTTGAAAAATTCACTGTATCCTT
Source organism: Antrozous pallidus (assembly GCA_027563665.1). NCBI lineage: Eukaryota > Metazoa > Chordata > Mammalia > Chiroptera > Vespertilionidae > Antrozous > Antrozous pallidus. Next base: position 48,760,897 of record CM050508.1, read on the forward strand.
GATAGGAAATGCTTCCATATCTTTTTGGTGACCTCATTCAAGGACTCTGAGCCTAAGAACTGCTATATTTGCTTCACTTTGTTAGTTGGGAAGAGACGGCTTCTGGGCAAACTTTTGTTTAGTGTTTTTGATACCTGTTTTTTCTTTGATGACCAGTTCTGTTTCAAGTTTGGTTTTTTCATTCCAGTGACTACCCCTCTACCTTCATGATGTGTAGGATTCTGCATGCCAGGGACTCCACCACAGTGTTTGAGGTATGACTCAGCGCTTTCTGCCCCTGTCACACCAATGAAATCTGACCTCTATGTAGATGGTCACCATGATATATTTTTTTGGCTCAGGTATACTAACATTTATTCTAATTATTTGTATATTTATCCAAAGCCCTCAGCCCATTATGTTATTTACTAAGTGCTACTACCATTTTTTATACAGTCTAAAATACATTGATTATTGCTGGGGAGAAGGGACGAAGGAAATTGGACACATGATATCAAAAGGTACAAAAAATTATAAGGTCAATAAGTACTGGGGATTAATGTACAACATGATGACTGTTGACACTGCTACATTGGTATGGTATATATGAAAGCGGCTAAGAGAGTAGATCATAAAAGTTGTCAACACAAGGAAAAAAACTTTTCTTTCTTTTTTCTCCTTTTCGTTTTGGTAAAATATATGAGATGACAGATGTTAACTAAGTTATTGTGGTAATCTTCATGGAGATGGAATTTAAATCTACCCGATGTGGTCCTCGACACTGGTCCCATGTTAGAATCACTATGAAATCCTGGCTCTGCACCCAAGATACAAGAGGGTATCTGATACAACAGGGGCCTGAATTTGGGATTTCATTTTAAAAGCATCTTAGGTGATTCTAATGTGTAGCTAGGCTTAAGAACCAGGGAGAAATGGGACTGGGCTGATTGTAAGGAGAAGAGAGAAGAGGAAAGGAAAAGAGGGGAGGGGAGAAAAAGGGAGGGGAAGGGAGGGGAGGAGAGGGGACAGGGAGAGAAGAAGGAGGGGAGGGGAGAGGAGAAGGAGGGGAGGGGAGAGGAGAAGGAGGGGAAGGGAGGGGAGGGGAGAGGAGAAGGAGGGGAGGGGAGAGGAGAAGGAGGGGAGGGGAGAGGAGAAGGAGGGGAAGGGAGGGGAGGGAGGGGCGAGAAGCAAGAGGGGCCATTCCCTACCCCTCTCTTTCTGCCCCCCCCCTCACCCCGCATGTGTCCCCTAACCTCTAAGAGACCCCGTGAGACTTGCAACCAGGGAAGAAATGGTTCTTGTTTCACTGTCCTGTATGTTTTTGCTGCAGTCAATGAATTCTTGCTTACTTAAAAAAAAAAAAAAAAAAAAAAAAGAACTGAGTCTTGGTGTGCTCCAATATTTAGTGGATCAGAAGAGGAGTCAGAAGGTCTGGCAACAGGACTCATCAAAAGAAGCCATAAAGCCGAAACCAGTTTGACTCAGTGGATAAAGCGTTGGTTTGCAGACTGAAAGGTCCCAGGTTCGATTCTGATCAAGGGCACGTACCTTGGTTGCTGGCACATGCCCAGTAGGGAGTGTGTAAGAGGCAGCTGATTGATGTTTCGCTCTCATCAATGTTTCTGACTTTCTATCCCTCTTCCTTCCTCTCTATAAAAAATCAATGAAATATATATATATATTTTTTTAAAACAGAAAAAAACAAAAATGTCTAAAAAAAAAAAAAAGAAGAAGAAGAAGCCATAAAGGTAGGAGGGAAACCAGGAGAGTGTCCAGAAGGCCAAATAAAGACAGAGGTTCAAGGAAGAAGGAGCAGTCAGCTGAGCCAAGACTATAGGAAGAACTAGTGAGATAAGGACTAAGCATTAACTGTTAATGATGTCTGTTACAAACAGACATCATTAACAGCTCAGAATTCCCTTTTTAGTAGTAAGATGTTCCCTTTTTAGTAGTAAGATATTCTATTTATTGAACATCTTACTACTCCCAATTTTGCTTGATTTGAATATACACATCAAATATCTTTCCTATTTTCTTCATTGTGTATATTCATAACAAATGCCCTTTCTATTTTCTTCATTGTATATATTCATATCAAATGTCCTTCCTATTTTCTTCATTGTATATATTCATATCAAGCAAAACTGGAAGTAGCAATAAATAGAAAATAATTTAAAATCTTAAGGCAATATTATATTACTGAAAATTGTCTTCTAAATCCCCTCTTTTTGTTCACATGATGACATAATGACTCTAAATCAATAAATAGCCATGGAAAGTTTGGAAAATTGAGAAAAAGGGAGAAAAATAGTACCCATGCTATATTCTAACACAAGCACCATTATTCAGTCATTCATTCACTTTCATTTAGTGAAGTCCTACACTTTAACACCCTCTGTGCTAGGGATATACTAGTAGAAATAAGTACAAGAAAATATTTCTGCTCTTAAGTAATTCAGGACCTAATCGAGGAGATGAGCACTTAAAAAAATGTAAAAGCCAGTGAGTGATAAGTGATGTAATAAAGGTGATATACAGTATACTGTCAGATCAGAGAAGATAGAGAGCTTAATATTGCATGTTAGATGATAATTATGAAGAACACCTTAACAAACTAGAAAATTACGCAATTGTAATGTTAGTGATAAAAACAAATGGAAAATTGGGTGTAACTCATGATCACAATCATGTAAAAATGTGATCCCCAAAGGTTTCTCAGTCAAGCTTGAGCTGAGTCTTGGATGATGGGCCAGGGGAAGAAAAGGGAATTCTGAGCTGGAAGAAGGCATGGGTAGTGAAACCTGTTTGGCCACTGTAATAACTTTGGTGTGGCTGCAGTGTAGGATTCCCACGAGGGAGTAACCAGGCATAAAACTGGAAAGACGGGCAAGTGACAAGATAAAAAAGATTAAAAGAGAATCCAATAGGCTGTGCTAGAAAATTTGAAAATATTCTGTCACTTATGAATAGCCGCAGAACCACAGATTAATTTTAAAGTGGAAAAGCATGTTCAGATTTGGTATAACAACTATAACCTCAGCAACTGAACAGAAGGGACCTGAAATTGAAAGCAGGAACAATAGTTAGAAAGCTTTTGCAATAATTTAGGTGGGAAATGATAGAAACAATGGCAGAAGGATGGATGGATGGATGGATGGATGGATGGATGGATGGATAGATGGATGGATTTATAGATGGATGGGGATGGATTAAAAGGGTTTTTTGTTTTAGGAGACAGTGTGAATTTAGGGAATGGTAAGTGATGAGGGTATGAAGAGTGAGAAGTGGGGAAAAATAAGTATGACTCTCAGATCCCTGGTTTGGATAATTGAATTCCTATTTTTGTTCTCATCCCTGGCCACCTTTCTATTCAAGATAACAAATAGAAGAGGAAGACATTGAATATTCTGGAGCTCAGGATAAATGTGTGGACTGGAGATATAGATTTAAGAGTCACCATTACATGTGAGATTCTTGGGAGTCATACCAATGGAAGAGACTGGGTAAAACATTACCAGCATCTCAGAAGCCTTCCTCATATACCCCCAAGAGTAATCCCTGTCCTGATTTCTAACACTATAGAATGGTTTTGCCTCTTCTTGAATTAAAAGGAATTACATAGTATGTTATTTTCTATTCAACATTATGTTTGTACAACTCATCTGTGTTACTGTGTATAGTTGTGATTTATTAATTCTCATTTCTATATAGTATTCCCTTGTGTGAAGGTTCCACAATGTATTTATTCTGGTGGGCATCTGGGTAGGTTCTGATCTGGAGATATTATGAACAGTGCTGCTTTATGGACATTCATATACATGTTCTTTGATAAATATACGTATGCATTTCTGTTAGAAATTTACCTAAAAATGAAACTGATGGGTCATAAAATATGTTTATGTTTAGCATTGATAGTTACTGCCCTGGGGAGGACCTAAACTGTCAGTTGGACATCCCCCAAAAGCTCCCAGACTGTAAGAGGGCACAGGCTGGGCTGAGGGACACCACCCCCCCCCGCCCCCGCCCCCGCCGAGTGCATGAATTTTGTGTACTGGGCCTCTACTATCCTATATAATAAAGAGCTAATATGCTAATTAGACTCAATAGCAGAATGTCTGTCCAGACGACTTTCCAGATGAAGCCGGGGCTATGAGGGCTGAGGCAGCAGCCAGGGCTACTAGGGCCTACCCTTGCATGAATTTTGTGCATCGGACCTCTAGTGTGTGTGTGTGTGTGTGTGTGTGTCTGGTCTTGTTAATTAGACCAGACAGCTGAACAACCTTTTGGACATCATTCCAGATGTCCTTCCCGATGAAACCATGATGGTGGGGCTGAGGCAGAGGCAGTGAGGGGCGATCAAGCAGGCAGGTGAGCAGTTACAGGCAATCAGTCAGGCAGGCAGAGGGGTTAGGGGTGATCAGGCAGGCAGGCAGTGAGGTTAGGAGTAATCAGGCAGGTTGGCGAGTGGTTAGGGGTTATCAGGCAGGCAGACAGTCAGAGGGGTTAGAGGCAATCAGGCAGGCAGGCGGACAAGTGGTTAGGGGCCAGCAGTCCTGGACTGTGAGAGGGATGTCCCAAATTGTGAGAGGATACAGACCAAGCTGAGGGACCTCTCCCCCCAATCCCCCCAAAACAAATTTCATGCACTGGGCCTCTAGTGTGTGTGTATGTGTGTGTGTGTGTGTATTTCAGAGAGGAATGGAAAGGGAGAGAGAAATAGAAACATCAATGATGAGAATCATTGATCAGTTGCCTTCTGCACACACAACACTGGGGATTGAGGCCTAAACCCAGGCATGGCCCTGACCAGGAATTGAACTGTGTCCTCCTGGTTCAAAGGTCAACACTCAACCACTGAGCCACACTGGCTGGGCAAGAACACATTTTTTAAAGGGCTCTTAATCCATATTTTTAAATTGCTTTCAAAAAGAAATTCTATCATCTATAATAATAAAAGCATAATAGGTTAATGAGACCAGTTGTCCTTCTGGACATCCTTCTGGAGGAAGCTGTGGCAACAGGGGCCACGGCAGAGGCAGCAGAGGCGGCAGAGGTCCCTGGCCACGGCGGCGGTGGGGGCCCAGCCCCTTGCACGAATTTGATGCATGAGGCTTCTAGTTAGAAATAAAATCTCAATATAACTTTAAAGTTACTATAGTTCTGTTGCATTCTAGACTTAGCATCAATTCATCTCTCATATTAGTGTTTATTTTAACTTGTATCTATAGCTAAAGTCTTTTAGACATCTCCATCAACTCTATCTTCCAAATCACAAGCTTTTTTTAAAATTAAGTGATTCATGATTTTATGATTCATCAAAATGTGTCAAATCCATGGGAGAGTGGTTTTTTTATTGCTGGTTACCAATAAAATTGATACTTTTTTTTACTTAATTAGAAAGTTTCTTTTCTGAATGTTGAACAGTAGGTGACTTAGTTTTACTAAGGAAAATTATTTTTAGTTATTAGTGTCTTTATCCTCTTCTAACATATCTCAACCCATATAGCAAAGAGCAGTCTATGCTAAATTAAAATATGCTATTTTAGGAGGGATCCAAAAGTGTGTTGAAGTGTCCAAACAAGGAAAAAAGCAAAGATTGAACTAGGAGCTCAAGACTACATGAAACTGAAGATATATATATCTTCATAATCACTTAATATATATATATATGCACATATATATACTGATATATATGTAAATATGTATATATACTGATATATACATTATATATATATATATATATATATATATATAGAGAGAGAGAGAGAGAGAGAGAGAGAGAGAGAGAGAGAGAGAGAGATGATTTAAGTTAGTATATGGAATAGACCCAAATCGAATAGATAAGTTTTGAATCTTGAAAATGTAATAATAATTTGGATCACTTTCTTTTTATTTTAAATTGATTTTAGAGTGAGAGGAAGGGAAAAGGTGAGAAACAGAGAGAAACATTGATGTGAGAGAGAGAAACAGCTATCTGTTGCCTCCTGCACATGCCCCAACCTGCAATCTAGTTTTGTATCCTGATCAGGAATCGAATCTGCGACCTTTCTGTGCATGCGACGACACGCCAATGAACTGAGCCACATTGCCAGCGCTAGACCACTTTTTTATGCACTTCAAGGCCCAGCTAAAATTACTCCTCATTTAGGGAGCCTCAAATGTGATCTCCCATGCCTCTACATTCTCCCATTTATCTGTACTTCACTTCTAGTGTGCGTCATTTTCTACTTTGTATGGTAGTCATTGGCCTGATTATTCTTTGCTCACCACCTCTAAGCTCCATGTCTGACTCACCTCTGCACTCCCATAGCACCAGGCAAATCAAATTTCTTTACCCAAATAAGTGCTCTACAAGGGTTCCTGAAATAAACGTTTATCAGTTCATAACTATTTTCAGAACTGATGGATATATCAGTTATAAACCATCCTTAACTTTCTTGACTAAGAGCCCAAAATGAACAATAGTTAAGTAGATAAATACTTGACTTTCTCATAGTGGCAATTTTAGAAATTTCATTGTAAGTCTTAAGACATTGTTTTCTTCACTTCTTCCCTTAAGAAACCACTATTGATTTCCCCTATATTAACAATATTTTCCTTTTAAAAATAGTCTTTCTCATTTTCTTATAAAATAACAAATTTATTTTCCTTTAAATATTTGTACCAGTATATAATATTTAGAGTCACAAATGCCAGTTTATTTTTTTCTAAAAAAAAATTTAGCTTTCTATTGCTAAGTGTACAGTGTGATGAATTTTCACAAACTGACCACACACTTCTAACCAGCACCTGCAGTAAGAAACAGATGATTATTTGCATCTCAGAGACTCCCTCTGGTTTCATGGTGATATTTTGACTTCCTTTTTTTTGGGGGGGGGAGGGGGGAAGAAATTCTCATCAATATCTGGCATTTTTGTATTGTTTCCAAGTTTTTAAATATATATAAGGTTATATATGTCTCTACTTATTTTTGCCATGTATTTTACTAAGAGATTTTAGAACTTACATTATATTAAGTACTTTTGTAAGTCTTTAAGCTAGGCAGTTGAAAAGATATTGTCCAAAACCACGGATGTTAGATATTTATTTTTATGAAAAGAAACTTCAATTTCTTTGCCTAAAAAATCCTGTTGCAAAAATAAAGGTCAGCTTAAGGTTTTGGGAATTTCTATTCTCCTCTATGATGTGATGAATTTATACTTTTTTGTTTGTTTTCATCAGTAAAATTTAGGATGAGTAAAGTAGAACACTAGATTACAATTGGTTTTTCTGTTTTTTAAGTAAATTTTCTAAGTAGGTTGCTTTGTTAAGAGATATGTTGTTGATTTTAAATCTGCTATATGAGCACTGTTTGCTTGCTGTACTTTGTTTTTGTAAACATTTTGCAACACCCATGTCCTGGAGGACAGCTTCTAGCACACTTTGGGGGAGGTAATACTGTCCTAAAGTTAATTATAATATTTTAACCTCAGGCAAAATGAATCAGTTTTGAGAATCTAGTAATTCCAGTTTTTGTTATATACAGACCAAGCTCCCCCCTCCCACCCCAATGAGTTGGTAAACCTGAAGAAAACCACTTCCATTGAAAGAGAACAGATGAACTGTAACCTAGCCTATTATGCACAAAACTCTGGAACTATCTCTACAGGGATTTGGAAACCTAAATCTTCAAGCAGTAGTTTTGTGAATTGCATAGGGCAAGTGAAGCAAACTCAGTGAGATGAGAATTCTTCATAATCCAGTACAATGAAATCAGTTGTCTAAGCATTTATTGAAACACACACACACACACACACACACACACACACACACACACACACACACTATCGAGATGGCCTGGCCCATGTGGCTCAGTTAGTTGAGTGAGCAGCATTTCATGCACCTATAGGTCACTGGTTAAATTCCCAGTCAGGGCACATGCCTGGGTTGCCGGTAGGGGGCGTGCAGAAGGCAGCCAATTTATGGTTCTCTCCCATGGATGTTTCTCTCTCTCCCTTCCTTCTCTCTCTAAAATCAATAAAAACATATTTAAAATAAACGATTGAGGTGACACGTTATGTTGGTAGGGTAAGCATCTTGAGAGCACCTATCTGTGTATATACATGTGAACAGACAAGAAAATCAAATCTGGGAGTAAACCCAGGCAAAGGCGACAAGGTAGGTATCTTCGTTTACTCTGATAAAAAGGCCCAGACTCCTCATTTCCTCAACATTTTTAAGGCAATGTCACACACATACAAGAGTAGATCTCCTATATTCATATAGTTTAAAGAAACAGAATAAGACATACTCCCATCCCACGTAACAAGTAGTGCATTTGTTGATGCTCTTGAAACCCGTGTGGGTCCTCCATGATCACATCCCTTTTTTCCCGGATGGAAGTACTCACTCTGACTTTGGCTTCTCATCCCTTATTTTTCTAGTTTTGCCATGTTTATATTCTCAAACAATTTATTATTTAGTTTTGAATGGTTTTTTAAAGTTGTTTTTGTTCACTTCCTCTTTGGGTTGTTCTTTTCATGCGTGAGAAACACAATTGATTTTTTTTTTTACACTTAGCACTTTATTGGTTGATTGGTTATTAATTCTCATCCGAGGATATTTTCCCACTGATTTTTAGAGAGAGTGGAAGGGAGGGGGAGAGAAACATTGATGTGAGAGAGACACATCAGTTGATTGCCTCCCACAAGCACCCCGACCAGAGCCCTGGATTGAGCCTGCAACAGAGGTATAAACCCTTGAACAGAATCGAACCCAAGACTTTTCAGTCTGCGGCCTAGCTCTATCCACTGAGCCAAATTGACTAAGGCTAGTTTTAAATGTTTTTAAATGGAATCAAACTGACTTCACCCTTCTTTAATGTTTTCTTTTAAATTAACATTATGCTTATGAGCATTTTAATTGTGGCATGATATCCATGTAAATATACATAATTCTATTTATTCATTTTCTTGTGGATGGGCTTTTGGATGGTTTTGTTTTGGGCTGGTACAAACAGTAGTGGATATGGATATTCTTGTTCTTATCTCCTAACACAATGAGAATTCCTCCAGGATATATTATTTGGAATGGAATTGCCAGGTCATAATATCTTCAACTTTACCAGGTAGTAAAGTACCTCATTAATTATTTTTTGCTTAGTTTGAAAGACTGGGGTTGCCAGATTTAGCAAGTAAAAATATAGGACACTCAGTTAAATTTGAATTTCACATAAACAACAGACAGGGTAATTTTTTAAGTATGATCCATGAAAAATTTATATTTCATCTCGCAACCCTAACAAGGTCAATAAACTTTACCAAGTCACAAATATTGGGCAATGAAGGGTCAGAGTGGGGGGAAGGGGTGGAGATAGAGTGTTTGGTCCTTTCTTCCTCTGCTAGAGTGGCCTACCCAGTTGTTTACCAGCAGGTTAGCTCAGGGGGCTCAAGCGCTTGCTAACTAGCTACATGGTTAATTGATTGTCTCAACAAACATGTATTCGGCACTGACTGTATCCAGGCAGGAACTGGATGTTGGGAATACAACTGAAAACATGATAGACAGGTCCTTGCCCTCCTTCGGTTTAGCCAAGATGGAGAAATGGAGGTTAATAAGGTAATGATCTTTGCCTATGGGAACAGTGGTGTGCTAATGAGGAAGCCTGGAATTGTAGCTTTTGTTGACTTTGGAGTCATAAATACATTTATTATGGCCAGTTCCAAACTACCAATGTGACATCATTGAACTGAGTTGGGAGAGATGTACACAACCTGCTCTCTGGGCAGTATGAACTGGCTCCAGCATCCCACTGTACAGGGAGGACTTAGGAAGGACACTTCATCCAGTCTCTGGGCTCATTTCTGGTTGGTTTATGGGGAAGGGGCTTAGGCATTATTTCCTTAAATGTAGGAATCAAATGCTAAGAGGTACAAAAGACATTTGTTATATTTATAATATTGGATGCATGATAAATATTTTTACCAAGGTATATAAATAGAAAAGATCCTAATAAACATAGTTGTAAATGATGATTTATCTACAGATCAGGACTCATAGCTCCCCTTTTGCATATGACCTTCTACATGGAGACACCTCTTCTGCATTGCTCCCTCACCTGTATCCCAGCTCATTAATCCTTATCATTCATTCTGCCACACACTGTACTGGGACTTGAGTCCCTGTCATCATGGGGCACTCGATTCACAGAAAGAACACTTTCCTCTCCTCAGTTCTTTCGAGGCAGGTTTTCTGCACTCTCTCTCCTTTCACTTGCTCAGTTCGTGTGTTTTCATGCTGACTTTCTTTCTGGGAATAGTTCCCCCAAGAAAGTTTGCCACCACCCCTTTCCAATCATCTTTCTTGAGACTTCTCCTTCATCACAGAGTGGCAAGTGATCCTTTCTATCTGAGTCAGAACTCTCCTGACTCCTCTGTATCTTTTCCCATTGTGCAAGCTATCACTCTAACAAGTATTTTTGGAATGCCTATGTACTAATCAATGTGCAAGGTGTGGGGGAGCCTCTACTTACCACTTCATAGTTTTCATTAATCATTTAATAAAATTATGTATTCACACAACTTGTTCAGGCCCTTTTAAAACTTAAATTACTTAAGAAATACAGGACTTGCCTTGGCTGGCATGACTCGATTGGGTGTCATCCTATGCACTGAAAGGTCTCAGGTTTGATTCTGGGTTTTGGGTTGGATCCCTGGTAGGGCACATGCAGAAGGCAGCCTATCAATGTTTTTCTCCATCTCCCTTCCTCTCTCTCTACAAAATTATATATATAGTGTTTGTGTCTTAAAAATAAAAGAAATACAAAATTCATTGTACAAAATTTTTTAAAGCATAAAGGAGGAAAGAATAATGGGTTGATTTGACAACTGACAAATAGCCATTATTAACTTTTTGGGTTGCATTCATGTGGTCATGTTATGTATACTTGCAAATTGGGATCCTACCCATTTTTTCATTTACTATTGTGTGAAAATTTTATCTTTGAAGACATGATTTTAAATGATGGCATGACATTGCATTATCAGGCTGAGCCACACACGATTTATTTAATTAGTTCCCTGTTGCTGGCAGTAGCCTTTTTATAAGTAAGTTAGTGTTGACTATCTTTATCTTAAGCTACAAGAAAGCCAGAATCGATCATTTAATTGTCCTTCCTCAGCAGCATTCATAGCAAAAAATATAAATTGGATAAAGTATATGCTGTGATCCTCTAGTTACCATTTAATATAAAAGGAGTCAGTTTGCATACAAAATAACCCAGATTTGTATAAAGGTAACCAAAAACTCTGGAAAGAGTTGGGAGGAAGAGCACCTATCATCTGTCTTTGGTGAGAGGAGTGAAGCTTTGTTTTATATCTTGGAATTATTGGGAGTTTTAGGGAACACCTGAAACTTCTTTACTTCTTTTTTGAACCAAGGATTGTTACCTGTTGGGACCAATACCCAGACTTCTTGACTTCCTTCCTGTCTGTGCTCTTTTCACCACAATCAGCTGACTAAGCTAAGTCTTAAAACACAGAAAGAGTATATTTACATACATTTACCTACATGTTGTTACCTACTGTTTCCCCTTCTAATGCATGCACTTGGGTTAAAAAAAAATCTAATGGTAAGGTTCTAGAGATGTATTAAGAGAAAGCATGTAATAGTCAAAAAAGTGGAAGCAACACAAATGTCCATCAACAGGTGAATGGATAAGTGTGGTATAATCACACAATGGGATACTCAGCAATAAAAAGAAATGAATTATTGATAAATATGGTAATGTAGATGAATCTCAAAATAATTATGTTGAGTAAAAGAAGCCACACAAAAGAGTATAAATTGTATGATTCTACTTATCTAAAATTCTGGAAAATGCAAACTAATCTAAGTGACAGAAAGCAGATCTGTGGTTACTTGGGAATGAGAGAGGAATGGAAGGGGATCCTTAAAAGAGTATGGGGCCCTAGTTGGTTTGGCTCAGTGGATACAGAATCAACCTGTGGACTGGAGTCCCAGGTTCTATTCCAGTCAAGGGCACATGCCTGGGTTGTGGGCCCTCTCCCCAGTGGGGGGCGTGCAGACGGCAGCTGACCAATTATGCTCATCATTTATGTTGCTCTCTCTCCCTTTCCCTTCCTCTCTGAAATCAATAAAACTATATTTTTTAAAAAATGGTATGGGAAACTTTGGAGGCTGATGAATACACTCATTATCTTGATTGTAGAAATAGTTTCAGGAGTGTGTACGCGTCGAAACTTATCAAATTGTACATTTTAAATTTGTGCGGCTAACGTTTGTCAATTAAATCTCCCTAGAGGTTAATTTGTGAGATCTACCTATTAAGTTTGAAAAACAGAACAAGACTAGAAACTCGCTGAAGAATCTGAAGCCTAAGAAAACTAAAATTACTTCTGCGGATAAGTGACAAACAAGGTTCTATTCTAGTATGATAGTTTATCTGAACAGAACATTACTGTGAGAAATGCAAAGTCATAAAAATAAGAAATGACACTTTTGTCCACCCGCCCCCTGTAATCTTGCCATTTCCTCATGCCTGTACAGTTGCTTTATAGCATAACCTTTTTGTTCTATTCAAGTTGGTTTTTTTTTTTTTTAAAGAGAGCAATAACCTTGTTGTATTTTTCCTGAACGATTAGACTGCTCTTTTATGTACAAGATGCCCAGTCTCTGGTGTGTCTTGGAGGTACGTGGGTGTGCAGAAAGCTGCACTGTAGAAATGCAAGCAAATGCTGTTATTTTGCCTCGGGGTTTTGTAGTCAGGACTCAGCAGCCGCACTGGAAACGAACCGGAACTTTCTAGAAACCATGCTGTTGCCTACAAGAAGAACCCTGGATAGTTTCCTTAAATAGGTGACTCCAGCAGTCAAATTTGTCCATTTGGGTTTTCCACGTACTGCTTTAAAATAAATAAGTGCTTATACCACACAGATGGTGCACAACATCGGGAAAGATTCTATTTCAGAAAACAAAGTTTTTATTTTTATTTCCACACTCCACCCCCAACTTATTTTCTTAGCTGTTTTTTTTTTTTCGGTAAGGGCTCCCATTCTGCAGACGGGGAGACGCGCATTTTGTTCGTGTGTTTTGTGTGTGTGTGTTTTGCACAGGACAGGATGGGTAGGAAAGAAGCAACTCTCAACTTTTCAGTTCCATTTTGAGAAAGGATCACATCGCCCTCCTGACAATCGACAGCCCGGCTCGCCGAGGCGGCTCTCCCCGGGCGGGCGGGCGGGGTGTGGGTCGGGAGCCAGGCGCGCTGCCGCGGCGGGCGGCCGAGTGGTCAGGTGGCAGCGGGGAGCCCGAGCCGGCGCGGCGGGGAGCGTGCGGGGCGCGCCTCCCTCTGGCCGGCGCGGGGAGGTGGCCCGGCGCCCGGGAGTCCGCCGGCCGGGGGCTCCCGCATCTCTTCCCTCGCGCGCGCCCTCCCTCCCCACGCCGCCCCCACCCCCCGGCACGTCCCTCCCCCACGCCTGCTCCCGCCGCCGCCGCCGCCGCTACCGGAGGCGCAGGAGCCTCGCGATAGTGTTTGCACAGGCGGCGCGTGACGCCGCCGCCGCCTGTAACTGATGCAGAGGTTACCCCGCCGCCTCAGCCGCCACCCACAGCCCGCCGCCGCCGCCGCCGCCGCCGCACCCGGGCGACGCCGGGGGCCGACGCACTGCAGAGGTGCCGGCAGGTTCCGCCCGCGGAAGTCTCCTCGCCCGGCGCTGCCCGCGCTCCGACGCCGGCCCCGGCGGACGCCCCCTCGACGCCTCCGCCGCCGCGCTCTTTCCCTCCGCCTCTTCGCCGGCGCGCCCGCCAGCTCCCTCGCGTCTCCCCCCTTCCCTCCTCCCCGTCCCCTCTCCTCCCCTCACCTCTTCCCTCTCCACCTCCCCCCTCCTCGGCTTCCTTCCCTCATCCCCTCGCCTCTCCCCTCCCTCTGCCCTCGCTCTCTTCGCTCGCCCTCAGCGCGGCCCCCGCCATGACGGAGGCGGGTGCCGGTGCCGTCGCCGCTGCCGTCGCAGGGGGGGAGTCGGGTTCCCAGAAAGTAGCTTGATGAGTGTCCAAAGTAGCAGTGGAAGTTTGGAGGGGCCGCCATCTTGGTCCCAGCTCTCCACGTCTCCAACCCCGGGCTCGGCGGCGGCGGCCAGGTCCCTGCTGAATCACACGCCGCCATCCGGGAGGCCCAGGGAAGGTAAGTGCCGTCGCGCCCGCGCCCGCTCGAGGGGCCTCCCCTCCCGCGCCGCCCCCCTCCCCCCGCGCCCCCCGCTCTCCTCCCCTACGACCCCGGGGTGGGGGATGGTGGCGAGGTGGACGCGAGGCCGCCCGGCCCCGGGGAGGTGGTGCGCCGGCTGTGGGTGGCGGTTCGCGGGTGGCGAAGGAGCCGGGCGAGGGGCTGTGTGCGCGCCGGCTGGGAGAGGGGACGGGGCGAGGCGCGGCGCACAGACTCGCCTGGGGTTCTTGGGAGCCAGTCCTCCGGGGCGGGGAGCTTCCCCCCCCCCCCCCGGGCGCGAGCCCCTTTCTGCTCCATTTGCTGGTGCACTCGGTACTCTTAACCTCCTGGCCTCCGCTCTCCGGTGGGTTTTCCCTCCCGTTGGAGCCTTCATCCCCAAGCCCCCTCCCCTTCCCTCGCGCACTCCTCCCCTAGAGGCGGTCCCCGCGCCGAGCTCCGCTGCTCAGGACCTGGGGGATGGCCCTCGTTTGCAGGGTCCCTGCCCTCGGAGCAGCGCCGCCGCCGAGATTATCAAAGCCGACTTTGATCCCCTGCCTGGCTCCCCGGAGCCCATTGAAAGGAGAGACCGCGCGGGGGGCAGGCTTTTGGCACCACCCCTTCGGGTGCCTGCAACTTTCCTTCGCCGTCGCCTCCCGGCGTCTGTGCGTTATCTCGTTCCTGCAAGTAGGCTGCCGTTCTGGTCCGACAGGGTCGTGGGTTTTGTGGGGAATGTCTGCGTAGAGGTTACAGCCACACGCACCCGATCGGTTACAATTGTTTTCTAAGTTTTCGGCTTCTTGCATGCAAGCGTGCCGCCACCAGATGTAGCAGTTACCCAGCTTAGTAAGACGCCCGAGTGCTTTTAGACTGAAATTTCAACTTGCTGTGTTTAACTTTAAGGATACCACGTAGAATGTGAAATTTGGGAGAACCCGCATTTATGGGGAAAGAATAAAGGTGCACGGAATCTCGCGTTTAAGGCTCTTTTGTCTGGAAAACGTTGAGCTGTATTCATCAGCAGTTGGGAAATGGGTTGTTCATTCCCAGTTGTGTCACACAAGGAGCTTGTAGTCACCTTTAAAACACACACACACACAGACACAAAATAACCGTCTGGCAGTCCAATAGTCTAGTGAATCATTTAAAGAAACCGAGAGCTTTTGATTTATGTAGGAACCGGTGGGATTGATTTATTTAGAAAATATTTTCAGTTTTTACTAAAGCCTTGACAATTGTTAATCAAGTGTCTTGTGCCCTGAATCCGCTGGTTCCCGCGGAGCATTCTTTGTCATTTTGTTCCTGCGAGCATGTGTGAAAGTGACAATAGGCTCAAAGATTGGCATGAATTTGCTCTAGGAAATTCATGGTAAGGTTTGATTTATGGCATCCATTAAACATGCTGAATACATTGACAGACATTTTCCTCTTCCCATTTCACCCCCAACACTGAGTTCTGATTATTAGAAGATAAAATGTGTTTATTGACTAACTCAGATTCAGTACATACGATTTTTTTTTGCACTTGGAAATTTGTAAATGAATATTTTAAAATCTATTTTGTAAATAGAGCAGTTGGCTCTTTCAGTTTTTTTTATCTGTAGTTTCATTAAGATGCTTACTGATAATGTTATAAATTATAGTGTAATGAGTGCTAGTAAATCATGGTCTTGGGAAATACTCCTTTTTTTAAGGCTTTACCTTTTTTCATGCAGTCATTCATTTCTCATGTGTTTATTGAATCATTTTTGTAAGCTAGGTACTGTATTAGATACTTAGGATATAGTGTTGAATTGTTTATCTGTAACACCTGTTATCAGTATTAGTAATTTGGGGGCTGCAAAATTGAGGTTGTGGGTTTTTGAGGTTGCTTCAACTTTAGTTTCAAACACTTCTCTATTATTCTGCACTTTTCCTGATATTTGAAAATTTTGAGGGTTGGAATAATTTAGTTTGAACTTCCAAATAACCAGAATTTCCCCAGCAGCTTAGATTATATTTTTATGTAACTTAAACTTGTGAGTTTCTCTATAATTAATGAAATAACAGGACATGTTTTTGTGAAAGTTATACTTCACCTCAAGTACCTGTAAGGTTACAGTGGTGTATTTCTTTTTGACCAACTGACATGTGAGCTAAAACTATGTTATTCCTCCTAGGGTTATATATTCATCTTGAAGCTAAAGTCTGAGCTTTCACTTAATGCTAACAGGAATTGCACATATTAAGACACAGGTATCAAGATGGAGATTTTTCTATTGAGTTGGATTTCACTTTTTAACAGGAGTTTAGTATCTTCCCCAGGTATATATTTAGTATATTGTTTACAGTAATGTTAAATGAGAGCGCTTTTGACTTCTGGTGACTGCTAGTAAGAGTAGTTACTATAAATGGAACTTGAATGTATATATGAGGAGAGGACAAACCTTATTTCTTGAAAAACTGAGCTAATTTAATGTAATTTATAATAGGGAATTTAAAAAGCTTAAGAGATGCACACGTCAATATTTACACATATAAAGGTTATATGTGTTGAACTTTTAAGCACACTTAATTTTGAAAATGAGCTATTTTTAAAGATGTGCCATAATTAGCTGTAAAAATTACTTTGAAGTTTTGATATATTTTGAAATCTAAAGATAATTAATTTTAATGCTCTATATTATAAGACTTGAGAATTCATTAGAATTTAGAAATTTGTGTAATATAGTGTAGATTTTTTTTCCTTGAGAATCCCAAATTCCAAGACTTTTTTTTTCCAATCAATCTTGATGTTCTATAGTTACTGATTTCATATTGGATCTTTTAAACCTGTGATCTCTGTTCCGTTTCATCTTTTAATAATTGTGTGGTTAAGGAGGTGGGAAGTTAATAAATTAAGTACATTTTCAGTTTTACTTTGTTGAAGTCTCAAAAGTTAGTGTCACATTGGCGAGATGATCAGTTGTTTTTTGTTTGCACATCAGTACATGGGTACTTTTGAATGGATTATTGCGAAGAGTCAAATTAATAATTATACAAAGATTTATGTTTTTGTTCCATCTTACCAGATATGAATAGATTGCTTTACTTTTATGTAAATAGTGAAAATAATTTGGTTAAAAAGATGTCACAGTATAATTAAACTGTTGCTTTCTGCTTCAGACTACATCCCTTAACTAGAAGAATTAAAGTATTTGACTCCAGATGACAGTAATAATATCTGTAGGGAGATGTAAAAGTAAAGGTGTACTAGATGGCCCTTTAATTTATTTGAAGTCACTAGCTGAAAAATTATAGGGTTGTGTGTTTAAGGATTCTAGCTCATAGACATGATGTAGGTAGGTGTATTTCTTTTTGACCAATTAGCATGTAAATTAAACTGGTGTTAATCCTCTCTAGCGCTTTATATTTATCCTGAAATTGTAGTCTCAGATTTCACTAATATCAACAGGAATTGCATATATGAATTCCCAGGTATCAAGATGGAGACAGTTTCAGAGGCACATGTACATATTAGAGGAGAGAGCTAGAAAACCTAGGATAGGTAGAGAGAGGTCTGGGAATCTGCCTCTGAGAAATAGGCTTGCTTTAGCCTATTTGGTCTCAGTACTTCTTTTTTTATAAAGTGTATTTTATTGATTTTTTGAGAGGGATAGTTAGAAACATCAATGGGAGAGAAACATCAATCAGCTGCCTCCTGCACACCTCCTATTGGGGATGTGCCTGCAACCAAGGTACATGCCCTTGCCAGAGTTGAACCTGGGACCCTTCAGTCTACAAGCCAATGCTCTATCCACCGAGCCAAGGCATCTCAGTACTTCTTTACTCTCAAAAATTATTGAGGACTCCAAAGAGATTCTGTTTATATGGATTGTGTCTGTTGATATTTACTATATTAGAAATGAAATCATAAAATATTAATTTATATAAAAACATGTTAAGAATTTTTAAAACTTAGAATAACTATTCTAAAACAAAAACTTTAGTGAAACTAGTGGCATCCTTATGTAATAAAAGTGTAGTGTGCAAATTGTCCCCTCAACTGGGAGGTCATCTGGGAATTCAACCAGGGGACAGGGCCTGCCACAGGAAGGGAGGGAGGCCCCAGCCAGTGGTGGCAGCCCCTAGGAGCCTTACTAGTGCATAAATTTTGTGCACTGGTCCTCTAGTTTTATATTTTTACAAATCAATTTAATTTCTGGCTTACTAGAAGATAGCTGGATTTTGCTTCTTCTTTCAAGTCTGTTATGATTGTTGAGGTATGTGAGGATAACCCAGTTTCACATAGATATGTAGTTGGAAAAAGTAGGTATTTTTAATAGCTTTTTGTATATATTCATTTTTAATATTATACCAAAATTTGACAAGTGGCAATGGTTACATTGTATTCCAGAAATGTCTGTAGGGCCCACAAGAAATCTGTGAACTATACAGTTAGCCTAAAGAAGAGTTTATTTAAAGGGTGGGGAGTATGCTAGTTTTCATTCAGGTATTTCAAGCACAAATAAAAAAGGGAATACATTTATTATTTTATTATTTTATTTTTAAAAATATATATATTTCAGAGAGGAATTGAGAGCGTGCATGTGTGAGAGAGAAACATCAGTGATGAGAGAGAATCATTGATCGGCTGCCCCTGACTGGGGATCAAGCCCACAACCCAGGCCTGTGCCCTGACCGGGAATTGAACCATTGACCTCCTGGCTCATAGGTAGACATTCAGTCACTGATCCACGCCAGCCAGGCTAGTCTGTTATTTTAGAAGATAGACCAGCAGATGGAAGTTCAGAAGGCATATATTGAATTCAGTATAATTTTTTGACAAGAATGTCAGACTGTATAGCAGCGAGACTTATACAAAAGTGAAAAGAACTGCCTCTTGAAGTATTTAGCTGTAAGAATTTACAGCGGTCTATGGGGACCATTTAGGGGGAGGCAGAGATAAATTCTGTAGATTCTTATTTTGGGTGCTATTGGATTAAGTTACTTAATGTTCCATCCAATTAAAAAATGTAAGCATTCTGTAATTCTTTGAAAATCCCTAACTATAGTTAAACTGTACTTATATATCCATGAATGTTTTTGAATATTCTCCTAAGTCAGTAGTATAAAGCTATTGTTGACTTTATTACTATTTTGCATTTTTATTGTGCTTTCCTCTGAGATTTTTCCTGTATTTTCTGGAATCAACACTATCAGTCTTCCTGAAATCTCTCTTTTTGAGTTCCCTGTGAAATATAATAAGCTTTGAAGACATTTTAGGGAATCAGATACTGCTTATAATACAGTTTAGTAGCATTTGGGCACAGAATTTTAGCATACTGTTTGGAACTAATTTTCAATTTTGATAGAAACTATCAACAGTCTATATAGTCTTTTGTTTGTAACTAGAGGCCTGGTGCACAAAATTTGTGCACTGGGGGGGGGGGGCTCAGCCCAGCCTGCACCCTTTCTAATCTGGGACCCCTCTGGGGATGTCAGACTACTGATTTAGCTTGATGGATGACTAACTACTCCCCTGCCCTGATTGCCCCCAACTGCCCTCCCCTGCTGGCCTGGTCACCCTTAACTGTCCTCTTCTGCAGGCCTGATCGCCCCCAACTGCTCTCCCCTGCTGGCCCAGTCACCCATAACTGCACTCCCCTGCTGCCTGGTTGCCCCTAACTGCCCTCCCCTACAGACCTTGTTGCCCCCAATTGTCCTCCCCTGCCATCCCAGTCGCTCCTAATTGCCCTCCCCTGCTGGCCTGGTCACCCACAACTACCCTCTCCTGCCGGTCATCTTTGATCACATAGGGGCGGTCATCTTGTGTGAGGGCATGTGGATCAACTTTTGCATGTTACTGCTTTATTATATAGGATTGTTTATGTAATTGCACAAGTAATGTTATAATGGTTTTAAAGCTAGAGAGTCTGAAAAGAGGACACATGAAGGAAAAGTATTTAAATTGATCTCTCAAATTTAAAAAATCTGTATTAAAGACAAATAAATTAAAGAATTTTAATTCTCATCTTATTCAGAGAACTAGAGGCCGGTGCACAAAATTTGTGCACTTGGGTGGGGGGAGGAAGAGTCCCTCAGCCCAGTCTGCACACTCTCGCAGCCCAGGATCCCTCAGGGGATGTTTGTCTCACAATCTGGGATCCCTTGCTCCTTACTGCCCACCTGCTTTCTCCTTACCACTTGGCTTGTTGCTCCTTAACGCTGCCGCAGAGGAGGGAGAGGCTCCTGCCATTACCGCTGCACTTGCCAGCCTTAAGGCTTCTGGCTGAGTAGCCGCTCCCCCTGTGGGAGTGCACTGACCACCAGGGGGCAGCTGCTGTGTTGAGCATCTGTCCCTGGTGGTCAGTGTGCCTCATAGCAACCGGTTGTTCCAGTCATTCTGCCTTAACAATTGCTTAGGCTTTTATTATATAGATAATACATGTAGTTTTTATTACCTGTAACAACTCACTTTTGTTTAAATGTTTAAATCCTCACCAAGCATATGTTTATTGAGAGAGAGAGAGAGAGGGACAGAGAGAAGGAAGGGAGGGAGGGAGAGAGGGAGGGTGGGAGGGAAGGAAGGAGAGAAGGAGGGAAGGAGGGACTATCAGTTGACCTGGCATGAAACTGAAACCACAACCTTTTTGGTGTATGGTAAGCTCTCACTAACTTAGCCATCAGGCCAGGGCAACAATTCACATGTTAATTTTATATGGGACACAATCTCTTCTGTGATCTGGAATGAAAGGTTAGATTTTAGGTGGTGGGAAGTTAACCATAAATTCCCATAGCTTTCTTGTCAACTTAAGTGTGCTAAATGACACACAGCTGGAGACTTGTATTTCGTTCCATTTTGGTTTACAGCTTATTTTCTGTAGATGGAATAGCACATCATTATTGTTAATAATTTTTTTTAAATCTTAGAATAATTTAGAGGAATAGTGTTTGTTCTAAATTAGAAATAGTAGTGTGGTACAGATGAGAAAGTGCATCATTGATTGTAGTTGGAATTCAAGTATAGTTTCTACTTTGCCATTAACTTCTGTGTAACCTTGGGCAAGCTGCTTATCGTTGCTTCAGTTTCATAAAGTGAGAATTACAGAAATGAAGGGAGCCTTGGAAGCAAGTGAATCCAAACCTCTCATTTTACAGATGAAGAAACTTAATTTGTTCAGGCTTTTACTGTAAGAGGGTTGGGACCAAAATTCAGTTGTTTGACTCTCAACTTAGTGCTTTTTCCATTATACTTTGCGGCTTCTTTTCATCGTGTTTGAGATGAGGGGATTGGATTCAAGGCTCTCAAAGGTCTCTATCAGCTGAAAAAAATGTTATTCTTTTGACATTAATTCCAAAATAATTAACGATAAAAGTTTGTGTACAGGTGAAAAATGTTTTTGAAGAAGCAGTGTTACCTTTTCAGGGTTATGATTTGGTTTTTTAAGATAATCATCTTCATTATTACCAAAAGATTTTTAAGTTTAGGAGCATGGTAAGTAATGTGATGGGTGATATAGTGTTGTTGTTGTTTTTAATATCTACATTCTAAAACACTATTTTGACTACATTAAAAACTATATAAATCACATAAACAACAGAGTAGTGCTCTGAAGTTAATTGTGGTGATTGCCCCTCAGAAATTATCTTTAGAGTATTTGTCCTCCTGAGTTAGGTGCTTCTGTTCCTTCCTGTCCTATAGGATTATTTCATAGCATCTCCAAGATGCTCCTTTTGATTATAGTTTTAGTTATGTTGCTTATTAGACAGAAAGGTCTTGAATTCAGAGATTGTGCTTTGTTCATTTCTACATTCTTAGTGTATAGTAGATAGGATGTCCTTTATAGAATTGGCATCCAACAAAAAGTTTTGTTGAAGACTGTTAAGTTTTCTTTAAAATGGAAAACACACACACACACATATGTATCTCTGTGTGTATATATATCTTAAAAATGTACTTCGTTCAGACTCAGGAAGATGCTTATTCTAGTTAAGCATCCTATCCATTATATTTTAAAGAGCTATGGATAACAGTAACAATAATAGCTGAAATTATTGTTTGCACATATTACATTTTTTTAATTCTCATAACACTATGAGATATATACAGTTATTCTTATTTTGAAGCTGAGGAAATTGAAGCACAGAAACGTGAAGAAGCTTGCCCAGAGTGACACAGTGTAGTAAATAAATGTTAGTGCTCAGATTTGAACCAAGTCTACATTTTAACTAATCCTATCTAATAAAGAAGGAATATGCTAATTGACCATCACTTCATCACAAAGATGGCTGTACCAACAGCTGAGGCCAAGTTTCCTTAAAGAGCCTTAGCAAGCATTCAGCAGGGACCTGGGTCTACGCCCTCTCCCACCCCCGTGGGGCTTGACAAGGGACCTCAGGCCATGTGCGTGCCCTTTTTCCTCCCCTCCCCAGCGTCAGGTTGGGGGACCTCAGGCCATGCCTCCTGACTTGGCAACAGGCCGGGGGACCTCAGGCCACGACACCCGCCCAGGTGCCAAGTCAGGGGACCTCAGGCCATGCCCCCTGCCCGGCGGGGGGGGGGGGGGGCTCAAAGTGCACTTCCCATCCTAGTGCTGGGCTAGAGGGCCTCAGGCTGCTCCCCCCACCCCAGTGCCAGGCCTGGGGACCTCATGTCGTGCCCCCCACCAGGTGGGGCTTGACAGGGGACCTCAAGGTGCACCCCCAGTGCTGGGTCAGGGGAACTCAGGCCATGCCCCCTGCCCAATGGGGTTGACTGGGGACTGAGGCTGTGGCCCCCTGCCAGTGGGACTTGACGGGGTACTCAGGCCATGAGGGCTTGAAAGGGGGACCCCCCATCTCGGGGTCCTCAGGCCATGGCTCCCATCTTGGCACTGGGCCAGGGGACCTGAGGCTACATCTCTTGCCCAGTGGGGCTTGACAAGGGTGGGACTGGCTGGATCTGGATCTAGCCCAATTTGGGGGGCAGCCGGGTCGGGCTCTCATGTGATTTTGAGGTGCATGTGGGTGGGCAGGGGCTTGACTATGGGTCCCCATTGTAATGTGCACGAATTTCGTGCACTGGGCCACTAGTAGGCTATATTGCCTAACACATTGGTCAGCAAACTGTGGGTGTCTCATGAGCTGCAGTTTGCTGCTCTGTTGACTAATGAGTTTGCCGACCACTGACCTAACATACAGAAATTTGTTTTGAGCTGATACCTTAGTTTTTTTTCCTTAGAAAATTTAATTTACTAACCAGTCTTTTAGGCTCATTCAGTTTACCTCTAAACTTTTGTTAAGTTTGTTTTACATGAGTTTTACACATGTGTGAAGATAAGATTAAAAATCACACACACATTAAAATCCCAAACCAAATAACCCAATTTAGAAACTTGTACCTACTGTGTAAATCTTATATTTCATATATTCAGATATGTTTAGTATTTTCATGGAAAATATTAGAAACACTAATGAAAGATCTTATTTTCTTGTTTAATCTCAATTTGAATGTCATTTTATGTTAATATAGGGTGTCCCCAAAATGTATGCACACTTTGAATGATTATAAAGTCAGTGTTTATTACAATACAGTTCATTTTCTGAATTTAAAAAATCTACAGAAATGAATTTCTTTTTTTAGTCAATGCCTGTTTTCAAACTGATGACCATTCTGGTCCAGGCACTGTTGATAACATGAAGCAGTGGAAGCCCAAGTGTCAAGAATCATTTTGTTCAGTATTGGTGTGCCCTCACTTTGTCAACTGGTGCCAGTTTTGTATCATAAACTTTTATCTTTTATGTATCCCCATTAAAAGTCTTGTAAATAAGTTTTTTTTTTTTTGTTCAAAGCTTACTCTAGCTTCACTCATTATTTAAAATCAATCGAACATAAAAAGGAGTGAAAATTAGGTGAGTTAAAGTGTGTCTTTGCAAAAATGTATACACTATGAATAATTACAAAAGCAGTGTTTGTATTTCAACTGTGTTTTCAAACTTCCAGTAGCATTCTAGGATGAATTTCCTTTGTACAATACTTAGTCTGGCTGAAAAGAAAGAAACATCAATTGAGCTACCTGCCATTAAAGTGTGTATACTTGTTTTTTGGGACAGCCTGTATTTTGGGCTTATAAGCCCATCACAGCCATAGTAAATATTAGAATTTGAACAAGAATTTTCCAATGTCCATACAAGAGTAGTCTACTTATTGTGGATGTTTTATAATCTGGTGAACAAGGCTCTGAACAAAATTGAGATGCTTTAGTTGCTATATTTGACTCTCTGTGTTCAGTATGGGCAGAGAAAGGTTTTGAAGCTCAATCTATAAACTCATCTATAAGTAGTATTTTTGAAAACAAATTCCTTAGTAACATGTATTATTTAGTAAATATAGTAAGAATCAGATTTTGAAGGGGTTGATAGGAATTCAAACATAATGTAGAAAGATATATAGAGGAGCTGATTTAGGTGATAGGTAAGAGGTGAAACATCTCCATGTGGTTTCAATATTAGGTCTGAAATATGAATTTCAAGACGCTATACCTGTATTTAAGTAAAAATTATTATCCTATGTAATAAAAGGTTAATATGCAAATCGACCAGACAGCGCAACGACCAGTCACTATGACATGCATTGACCATCAGAGGGCATATGCTCAACGCAGGAGCTGCCCTCTGGTGGTCAGTGTGCTTCCACAGGGGGAATGCCGCTCAGCCAGAAGCTGGGCTCACAGGCTGGCAAGTACAGTGGCAGTGGCAGTGGCAGGACCCTCTCTTGCCTCTGCAGCAGTCGGACATCCCCCGAGGGCTCCCGGGCTGTGAGAGGGCGCAGGCCTGGCTGAGGGATCCTGGAGTGCACAAATATTGTGCACCAGGCCTCTAATATTCTATAAAGATGCAGTAAAAAGCCAACTGCGAGTGGTTTGAGGGGATAACTTGTAATATTTGTTCTTTATTTATATGGATTATCAAGAATTGGTTGTACTCATAAATTTGTGCTTTATCTGGAGAGAATCACAAATTCTAGGTTTACATTCTTAACCTTTAACCCAGTAAGTGCTGGTATTGTTAAATGTGGTATATTGCATGATTTCATGATTCCTTACTTAACTGTGTATGTGCTCTTCTATCTTAGATGAATATAGTGCCATTGGGGAAGGTCATAGGGATTTGTGTGAAGCCAGTTGGTCCATTTTGTCTCATGATATCTGAGGCATGGTTTTTTGTTGTGTTTTGTGTTTCTTTTTGGTAGACTGTAAATGCTTGCTTCTTTTAAAAAATACAGTTTTCCTTTTTCTGTTCACAGGTTTTTAAAAACATCACTGTAATTACATGGTTTAGTCAACTTTGTTACTTTTAAAATTTATTTCATTTATTTAAAAAATTCATGTACTTATTAATTTTTGGTCCGGTTCAAGGCACTTTGTAAATAGTAGCTCATTTACTTCTAGCGATCATGAAATGCATACTAATGGAAATTAAGTAACATACTTAAGAACACATAGAGAGTGTGAGTGTGTAGAAGAGCCAAGATTCAAAATAGGCACCTGAGTACATACTAAGTAAATTACTGTTTATTCTGTCGATGTTATTCCATTAAATGGATATACTGTAATTTACTTAACCATTTTTCTTTAGGTAGTGTGTTAGTCATGATTCTTTTGCTTAACCTGTGATAAAAAACTTAATGCAAGCTTTGGTAAGTTAAGAAAATAACTTAGTGGTTTACATAACTGAGAGATGTTTCTATGGGAGAGGATGAAATGGCTTTAGAAATAGCTTAGCTCCAAGCTCTCAAATAATTCCACTGAGCCTGTTTGTCTCCATTTTGGGGTTCTTCTAGTCTCTTGCTTCTGGAGTTCTAGATACATACCTTTTAGCTTAGCAATTACACTTGGAAGTTTAACCTCTTTTCTAATGTCCACATGTCTTTTCTAGGTTGATGCTAATGTATTCTAATTGCCAATTCCTTAACCAGTCATTGGGGCCTGGGTGATGAAGTGTGTATGGCAAGGTAGCGATTATGGCTGTCAGTAGAGTGACTTCAGGAACCCACAGAAAGCCACCATTGACAGATAGGTGAGTGGTAGTTTCCCTCAGAAAAGGGATCCTGTTGAACAAAAACAACTACTTCTATAAGTAGTTATGTTACTTATTAAAAAATTTTTAAAACAATTTTTTGTCTGTTGTAGGCAGTGATATAATGAATATCTTTTGTTGCAACTTGATTGAGTAAAGGAAAAGCAGTTAGCTGGTGATAGCATTTCAGAGGCTGAAAAATTCCTTTAACGCTAGCAGGAGGTGGTTCAATAAATTTAAGAAAAGAAGTGTTTATATAAATTAAAGGTACTGTATATTAGAAATGTTGAAACTGAATAGTTTGGGGGTTTGGTACGAATTAATTCAATTTATGTTATTTCTAATGGGGAAAAAATGATTCAGTTTTCGAACAAATTGCTTCTTGAACAGCTTTATGGAAAAAATGAAGTTTGAGAAATGAGGTTCCACTGTATTACTTTGCATGCATATACCACAGTTTACTTACAAAATTTGTTAATGGATGTTTGGATTATTCCCACTTGACTATCCTATATAATAAAAGCCCAGTATGCAAATCGAACGAAGATGGAATGACCAATGGAATGACTGGTCACTATGATGCGCACTGACCACTAAGGGGCAGACTCTCAGCACAGGAGCTGCCCCTAGACCCCAGGTCCCCAGGTAGAGGGAGGCAACTGGCAGTGGAGGGAGGCAGGGCCAGTGAGCAGGTGATGCTAGGCTGGCCAAAGTGGGTGCCAGCGGCCCCCCCATTGCCCCTCAAGTCACCCTCACAGATGGGCCCTGATCGCCAGCCAGGCCTGGGGACCCCACCTGTGCATGAATTTCATGCACTGGGCCTTTAGTTACTAATAATGCTGAATGAACCTGTTTATACCTATCTTTTCGTGTACTGTCTGTTGAGTGTATCCCAGCAGTAATGCTGGGTTATAGGACATGGTAGTACATGGTAGTATTTGCCTTTAGTAGATGCTGCCAATTTCCCAAAGTGGTTGTAATACTTTACTTTCCCATGAATAGTGGGTAAGAGTTCCCATTGTTCCACATCCTCACCAATAACAATTGGAATTGTTATTTTGATGGATGTTGAGGTAGTGTTTGTGATTTTAAATTTCATTTCCCTGCTGGGTTAAGATGTTTACCATTTTTTCATAAGTTTATTGGCCTTTGGATTTCTATTGTGATAGATCTCTTTTGCTCAGTTTTTGTGTTGTTTGTCCTTACAAAAGAAAATTGAAGTTTTTTAAAATTTTGTATTTTGCATAACACTCATTTTTAGTTATAAATGTTTTCCCTTTATTCTGTGGCCTGTTTTTTCTTTATTTTTATGGCAGTTAAGAAGTATCTCAAGTTCATAAGAGTATTTTTCTATGTTTTCTTTCAGTGTAGCCATTTGTAGCTATAAATTTTCCTCTAAACACTAGAGTGACTTAGTGTAGTAGATGTTTTGATTTTGTTTTTTATTCATCTCAAGAGTTTTCTAGTTTTCCTTTTGATTTATTCTTTTGACCTGTTGATGATTTAGAAGTATGTTAAATTTTACATATTTGTGAGTTTCCCAAATTTCTTTTTGTAATGGATTTCCAATTTAATTCTATTGTGGTCAGAGAATATTTGCATGCTTTCAGTTCTTCTCAATTTGTTGATGCTTGCATTATGGCCTAGCATATGATCTGTCCTGGAGAATATTCCATGTGTGCTTCAGAAGAACGTCTATTCTCTTGTTGGATGGAGAATTCTTTAGAACAGTGATTTTTCAATCTTTCATCTCATGGCATACACAAACTGATGACTGAAATTCTATTCCACAACAATAAATATATATATGTATATTTTTTATGCTATCTGACAAAAAATAAGTATAATTTTTATTCATTCACACTGGATGGCTATTGTGTTGGTTGTCCTTTAAAAAGAAACTTGATTGTTGAAAGTCCCACTCCCCCCCCCCCCATTGACCCCTTATTTCCCATTCCCATCACTCACCCCAGACCTTCACCACCCTATTGTTTGTGTCTATGGGCTGTGCATATATGCATGCAAGTTTTTTGCTTAATCTCTTCCCACCCACTCACCCACCCCCAGCCATCCCTCTGAGATTTGACAGTCCGTTCCATGCTTCTGTATCTCTGCATCTATTTTGTTTAACAGTTTATTTTGTTCACTAGATTCCACGTATGAATGAGATCAGGTAATACTTGTCTTTCTCTGACTGGCCTATTTCACTTAATACTCTCCAGGTCCCTTGGTAAGAGCTCCTTCATTTTTATTGCTGCATAGTATTCCATGGTGTAAATGTACCACAGCTTTTTTATCTACATATGTACTGATGGGCACTTGGCTGTTTCCAAATCTTAGCTATTGTAAATTGTGCTGCTATGAACTTAGGGGTGCATATATTCTTTCTGATTGGTATTTGGTGTGCTAAGTCTCCATGATAGAATGGCTTAGTGTAGTAGGTGTCCTATAGGGCCCAGTGGCTCAGCCTCCCCAATCACCTGAGGTGGACACTCTTGGTGCACCCCGTTGTGGGCTGTGAGCACAGTCTTGTTGTAGTTGAGCCTTGATTGCTGTTGGTATCACTGGGAGGAACTGACCTTTAGGCCAATTGGCTGTGGTGGCCAACTATGTCTACAATGGAAGAGACACCCTTATGGGGCAGGACTTGCTTCAGTGGGGCTTTGGTGCTCACTGAGTCCTACCCGTTGAGCGTGTCACTTATGGATGTGAAGAGTTGTAATCTGGTGTGGTCTCACACTGACTACTGGGTACACTGGTTCTTGGGTCTCCAAAGAGGTGCAAAGTCAGCCACTGCCTGTGGCCACCCAGCAGGAGCTACAGAGAGATATGCAGGTTCCTCCTCTTTGTATTGGGTTTGGAAGTGCCCAGATGAGGCCCAGCTGTGAAGCAAGGCAGGAACAGTGATTGCTGTGAGCACCTCTGTCTGAAAGAAAGCCGCCCTTGCATTCCTGCCCCAATGCCCAAAAGTCCAGTTTCTTCCTGTATGTGTATGGGTCCCCCAGAGTCTCACCTGGAACTGGAGTTGAGAGCAAGTGGGAGCTTGTATCTCCCTCCTTATTAAAAAGAAGCACACCCAGGTGCCAGCCTGCTCCGCGCCTCTGCATCTCCTACCAGTCTCAGTGGGCTTTCTTCTTTATCTCTCTGGTTGTAGTATTTCTTCTCAGCCAACTATCCTGTGGTTCTGGATGATAGTTGTTCTGTCTTTTAGTTGTAATTTTGATATGGTTGTGAGAAGCAGCAAGTACAGGTGTTTACCTCTGCCACCATCTTGGTTCTCTGTCGATATATCAAGTTTATTGATTTTGAATATTGTATTAGCCTTGTATTCCTGAATAAATCCCACTGGAGGATTTGTGATCCAAATATCATAATGTATGATCTTTTTAATACATTACTGGATCCGTTTTGCTAATATTTTGTTGAGAATTTTAGCATTTGTGTTCTTCAGGGATATTGGCCTGTAATTCTCTTTCTTTGTAGTGTCTTTGTCTTTTGGTATTATAGGATAATGCTGGCCTCATAAAAAAAGCTGGGAAGTGTTCCTTCCTCTTTGATTTTTTTGGAATAGTTTGAGGAGAATAGGTGTTCTTTTTTGAATGCTTGGTGAAACTCCTCGGTGAATCCATCCAGACCCAGGTTTTTGTTTGCTCAGAGTTTTTGTTGTTGTTGTTTTACTGCTTCCATATTATCGCTTTTTATTGGCCTATTCAGGTTTTGTGATTCTTCCTGATTCAGTTTTGGGAGATTGTATTTTTCTAGGAATTTGTCCCTTTCATCCACATTTTCCAGCTTGTTGGCACATAGTTGTTCATAGTATTTTCTTACCGTCCTTTGTATTCCTGTGGTGTCAGTGTTTATGTCTCCACTGATTTTACTTATTTGGGTTCTCTCTCTTTGTTTCTTGATGAATCTAATGGTTCATCCAAGAACCAGCTCTTGGTTTCACTGATTTTTTTTTTTTATTATTGATTTTTTTAGTCTCTGTATCATTTATTTCTGCTCCAGTCTTTATTTCCTTCCTTCTATTTATTCTGGGCTTTTCTTGTTATTCTCTTTCTAGGGTTTTCTTGTGTGTTTTTTTTTTTAAGTTGTAGGGTTAAATAGTTTACTATTAATTTTTCTTATTTTTTGAGGTAGTTCTGAAGTGCTATGAACTTGCTTCTCAGGACGCTTTTGCTGTGTACCAGAGATTTTGGGTGTGTTCATTTTCATTTGTTTTCAGGAAGTTTTTTTATTTCTTTCTTGATCTTGTTGGTAACCTAGTCATTGTTTAGTGACATGCTATTGAGTCTCCATGTATTTGAATGTTTTGGGATGTTTTTACTGTAGTTGACTTCTAATTTCCTTTGTGATCTGAAAAGGTTCTTGATATGATTTTAACCTTGAGCTTGTAGAAACATGCTTTGTGTTCCAACATGTGGCTTGTCTTTGTGAATGATCCATGTGCACTCAAGAAGAATGTGTGTTCTGCAACTCTGGGGTGAAATGTTCTATAAATGTCAATTAAATCCATTTGATCCAGTGTATCCTTTAGAGTCACTGTTTGTTAACTTTTTGTCTGAAGGATCTATCCAATGAAGTCAGCAGGGTGTTAAAGTCCCATCCTATGACTCTGTTGTTGTCGATTTCTCCCTTACAGTCTTCTAGAAGATTATTTTATACTAGGGACCCGGTGCTTGAAATTTGTGCACTGGGAGGGGGGTGTCCCCTCAGCCCAGCCTGCCCCCTCTCACATACTGGGAGCCCTCAGGGGAGTGGGCCTAAGCTGCAGTCTGGCCTCCGGTTGTGGGAGGCGACCGGGCTGATCAGGAAAAGGCGCCAGCCCCATTACTCCATGCTGCAGCCACTGCCAGTCATTGCAGCTACCAAGGTGTTTTCATCAACCTGGACTCTGGTCCCTTCACCGTGAAAAAGTGATAACTTTAGGCATTTTCAAGATGTATCTTTCATAGGGTATGACTTTTTTTTTTTTTTAATCCTCACCTGAGGATATGTTTCCATTGATTTTTAGAGAGAGTGGAAGAGAAAGGGAAAGACAGAGAAACATCAAAGTGAGAGGAACACTTTGATTGGTTGCCTCCTGCATGAGCCCTGACCTGGGCCCCAGCCAGGGAGGAGCCTGCAACATAGTTTCATGCCCTTGATTAGAATCTAACCCGGACCATTTGGTTGGCAAACCTAGGCATTATCCATTGAACCAAACCGCCTAGGGCAGGATATGACATTTCTTAGACCTCCAGCAGCAGACCTTCATTTTTCTCTCCAGGAGTGTGGTTTAAAAACCCTAGATTACATTTTTGGATTCTTATACCCAAGTTACTAAGAATATTACTAGTGGCACACAGGAAGCTTAGCCAATGAGCAGTCAGAAAGGGTGTTTCCTCTGTAGTCCACACCTATTTCCTCTGATCTCTGGCTCCACCCTTGCCAAGGCCTAAAGCCTCTGGCCCTGGGCGGTGGACCCCTAGCTCTCCCCTATTGCCCAGCTCAGCCCCTGGCTCGGGCCCTGGGCGGTGGACCCCTAGCTCTCCCCTATTGCCCAGCTCAGCCCCTGGCTCGGGCCCTGGGTGGGGGACCCCCAGGTTGCTCTTATCTCCAGGCTCTGCCCCCAGCTCAGGCTGCAAGCCTCTGGCTGAGGCTCAGGCCCTGGGCCGGGGACCCCCAGCTCACTCTGACTGCCAGGCTCTGCCTTGGCCAAGGCTGGTAAGGGCAGGTAGAAAGCGTGGCTTCCTCCATTGCAGGGGAAACCTAAGCCTCCCTCCTGCTCTTCGTGGCCACAGCCATTTTGGTTGGGTTTATTTGCATATCACTCCTGATTGGGTTGTGGGTGTGACTTGTGGGCATGGCTTGTGGGTGTTGTGGAGGTATGGTCAATTTGCATATTACTCTTTTATTAGATAGGATATTTAGGTGCTCCTATATTGGGTGCATATATGTTTATAAGGGTCATATCCTCTTGCTGGATCAATCTTTTTAGTATTATGTAGTGACCTTTGTTGTCTCTTGTGTTGGCCTTCATTTTGAAGTCTATTTTGTTAGATATGAATGAGTATTGCTACTCCAGCTTTTTTTTTCTTTTTCATATGCTTGGAATATTTTTTCCATCCCTTCATTCTCATCTTGTGAGAGTCTTTTGTTCTGAGGTGGGTCTTTTGTAGTCAGCATATAGTTGGGTCATGTTTTTGTATTCATTCAGCTTCCCTATATCTTTTGATGGGAGCATTTAAGCCATTTACATTTAAGGTTATTATTGATAGGTACTTATTTATTGCCATTTTAATTCTATATATATGCTTAGTTTTCTCTCTCTCATTACAGCAGTACCTGTAGCATTTCTTATAATGCTGGGTTGGTAGTGATGTAATCCTCTAATCTTTTTTTTGTGTGTGTTTGTTTGGGAAGCTCTTTATTTCACCATTTATTTTGAATGATAGCCTTGATTATTATAGTAATCTTGGTTTCAGAGCCTTGCTTTTCATTATTTTGAGTACTTCATGCCGTTCCCTTCTGGACTTTAGAGTTTTCTGATGAGAAATCAGGTGTCAGTCAGCCTTATGGGAGTGCCTTTGTAAGTAAGTTTGCTTTTCTCTTGTTGCCTTTAAGATTCTCTCTTTGTCTTTAAGTTTGGGCATTTTAATTCTGATGTGTCTGGATGTGAGCCTGTTTAGGTTCTTCTTGCTTGGGGTTCTCTGTGCCTCCTGAACTCATGTGACTTTTTCCTTTATCAGGTTAGGAAAGTTTTCTGCCATTATTTCTTCTAATGTATTCTTCATCCCTTTCTCCCTTTCTGCTTCTTCTGGCACACTTGCTATTCTAATATTGTTACATTTCACATTGTCCCACAGCTCCCTTAAGCTGTCCTGTTTTTTAATTGTTTTTGTCTTTTTTGGTTCTCTGAGTGATTTTTTTTCACTCATATCTTCTAATTCATTGATTTGACCCTCAGCTTCTAATCTGCTGTGTATTTCTTCCAGTGTGTTCCTTGTGCTATGTTATTGTTTATTTCTGTTTTCATGGTTATTATATCTTTTCTCATGCTGTTGTGCATCTTGACCATCGTTATTCTGAACTCTGTATTAGATAAATTTCTTATCTATTTCATTCATCTCTTCTGGATAAGTCTCTTGTTCTTCATTTGGGGATTTCCTTGTCTCCTCATTTTGGCTGTCTGTTTGGATTTGTGACTGTATTAGGTACGCCTCTCAATCTCTAGTTCAGGACTAGAACGCTATTTCTGAATAATTAGATTAGGCAAAGATTCAAAGCCTTTAGAGACCACCTCAGTCTACAGACTGATAGGATTTTGTCTTGAATTGCCCTCAGGGGCAAGGTGTTTTCCCAATAGGGTGGTTCAACTCTCTTACCCCTTGGCAAGGTTGCTTGTGTAGCAAATGTCTGCATGAGAAAGATGAACCCTGCAGCCTCAGGGAATGACTCAGCACTGGAAACTGAGGTGTCTGCCTTCCGAGCTCTAACCTCAGAACCCTGGTCCTGTCTTCTTCTCGTACAGCTCCAGTCCACTCTGCTCTCCCTCTGTTGGAGCGCAAGGTGAGTAGCTCCACAGGAAATTGTGTGCATTGGCCCTTTAAGAGAGTGCCTGAATTTCCAGCTATGTCTCTAGCAGACAGCAACCCCATTGCCTTTTTCTTTAAGAAAATATTTTTATTGATTTCAGAGAGAAAGGGAAAGGGGAGAGAGAGAGAGAAATACCAACGATGAGGGAGAATCATTGTTCGGCTGTCTCCTGCACACCCCTTTTGGGGATTGAGCCCTCAACCCAGCATTTGCCCTTGACTAGAATCGAACCTGTGACTCTTCTGTCTGCAGGCCAGTAGCCAAATCAGCTAGGGCAACCCTGCTGCTTTTCACAGCCAGATGTTATGTGAATACTCTTCTCAGTTCTGGTGCTCTCTGCTGGGGGGCCCAGATTGGGGATTAGATCCCAGAGTTCTTAGTGGCAAACCTCCAAAGCTAAGATATCTCTCCTGAACTTCAGTTGTTTGTAGGAGGCTGGCCAGCCCTTTTTGCACCTCTGCCCTTCCTACCAGTCTCTCTGTGGTCTCCACTTTCCATCCTCAGTTATTAGGGTTCTCTCCAGTGAGTCTTCTGTTGGTTATTCAGGAAGGTTTTTTTTGTATTTTAGTTGTAATTCCAGTTTAGTCTTGGGACTGTGTCAGTGCAACGTCCAATACTCCTCTAGTGTAACATTTTAATTTCTTTAATAAGTGTAAAACTATTTTTGAGTTATTTTCTTAGTGATTGCTCCAGGGCAGTGTTTTTTTCAACTGGTATGCCACAAGAATTTGTTAGGACATACAATACTTGACTATTAATAGTCAGGGACACTGATGTCTTTTTCCCTTAGATTGTCAAGAAATAAATTTTAAAATGGCAACAGCCAACACAATAGCTCAGTGTGAATGAATCAAAATTATGCCATGTATTTTTTGTCAAAATCGGCAAAAATATATTTTTTGATATGCTGCAAAATTTTAGTAAATAGTTTGTGTCCCATGAGATGAAAAGGGTTGAATATCACTGCTCTAGGGTTTACATTATACATCTTAACTTACCAGACTCTACATCGGAACTTCACTCCTATGTAGCTCTACTGGAACTGAAACCGGACAACCAATGAATACAGACTGCTTGTCACTATGTGAGCCAATCAAGCAGACAGGCTTGAATCATTTATGAGCGTTTATTCCAGTAACGCTAGCTGTATGGAAGAGCGGCAGGTCATCCACAAAAATCTCCGCACGCCCCCATAAGCCAGCTACTTATTTTGGGTAGGACAAAAATTACACGAGGAGATAGGCAAAAGGAATAAGAATGGGTATTATAGGCATGGGAAAATAGGCAATGCAGGCCGGGTAGGACTTCATTTTTTGGGCAACAAGATTGTTGATCTTTCTGTGACAATAGGCAGTTCTTGAATGAGAATGGACTGCATTGGACGGTTGACTCCCAGGTCCAAGATTGACTCCCAGATTCCTGGAGCATGCAACTACCAGTTTTAGAATATCCTTTCTTTAATCAGAACAAGGCAATCATGGTTAACAGAGTATGATTAATATTTCTCATAACTACTACTAGTCTTATTTTTGCCCCCAGCACGTCCACCTCTACATATTGCCATAAGTTATAAACCCCAAATACATTGCTATAATTAATTAATGTTAAGTTTTTTAAGGAAATTGAGATAAGAAAGGAAAACATACATATTCATACATAGTTTTTGTACTAACTTTATTTATCATTGCTGGTTCTCATTTCCTCCTGCAGATTTGATTTACCATCTGATATCATTTCCTTACTCCAGTTAAGTTTGGCAAGTTTGTCTCCACCTGCCTCCTTTGTGCTATTATTGTCATATATATCACATTTCAATTCAATTATATGCAGTTGTTTTTAAATCAGTTAAGAGAAGAAAGAAGAAGAAATATATAATTATGCTGTCTTGACTGGCACTCATGTTTTCTCATGTAGATTGGTATTACTCCTTGGTATAGTCAGGACCAATTCTGAGTCCTCTGCTAGTTCCAGTCTACTGTTCAGTCCTAGTGAATTTTTCTTTTCAGTTATTGTACATTTCAACTTCAGAATTTGCGTTAGACTATTTTGTATAATTTGTCTCTTCATTGCTATCCTCTCTTTTGAAAAGATATTGTTATAGTACCTTCACTTAATTATTTAAACGTGGTTTTCTCTCGTTCTTTGAGCATATTTATAATAGCTGCTTTGGACTCTGCTGAATTCAACATCTGGGCCTTCCCGAAGCCCTTGCTCAGTTTCTCTGACCATGGGAGATGATTTTGGTTTTGGCCCCTTCTAATTGTCTCCCTCATCTCCCCATTAAACTTTTGGTCACTTCTATTGCTGTCACACCCAGCTGTCAGCCTTCACTAATTGCTAGCTGATTGACTCTATCGTTTTCATCCCCATTCTGGTTGCTTTGAGTTAGGTCTCTGCAGAAACTAGGTATTTCTAGTCTTTGAGACTTGTACTTTCCCCAAGAGGGGTATTGCCTTTCTTTTTGCCTAATTCTCTAATGTCTAGCTGGTCTGTGCCTTGACTTGTTGCTACTGCTTGTCATGGAACCACCCCAAGATCTCCCTAGTTTTGGACAATGCCCTTAGGAATGAGCTTCTGTTCCGAATAAAGTCAGTTCCCTTAGGTGGAGAGCAGACTTCCTGTTCTAACAGCTTGCCTGTTTCCCAACCCCCGCCCCTCCTCCCTTGCATCAGAGGAATTAGGGACAGAGGCAGGAGATCACTTCTCTTATAATGATACCCCGCTCTTAGGAGTAGGGCACTGGGTGAGGATGGTAACACCTACTCTCAGCTTGCCCCACTGGTAAAAAAAAACCTATGCCTTGTGAGCGAACAGTTGGCACCCAATATTTTTAGTGTACTGTCCCTGAAGTAGAACTGCCTTATAGGTGGGAGATGGTTGGAGGGAGGGACTCCTTGTCTTCTCATTCATGCCATCCCAGCATAAAGTTTCTACAAAACGGAGCAGGGGCTGAGACTTGTGGCAAGAGATGCCAGCAGCCTTCCCCTCTCCGTGTGAAGTTGTGGTACTATATACAAGGTGGGGAAGCTTCTGCAGTACTCATCTGGCATAGGACTTCTGTCACCATGAGCTGTGGGATGTGAATGGTAGTGGCTTGTGGCTCAGATGTTACAGATACTTGCAGTTCTCTTTTGTATGTTTTCTTAAGTAAATGTTTTTCCATTTGCTGTGTGTCCTTAAGACAATTTCCAGAGACATTAATCAGTTGGCTATTTTTTAAAAATGTTTATTCACAGTTAAATGGTTGTTTCGTTGGAGCGATGGTCCTGAGCTTTTCAGTGCCCCTATTCCTGAAGTACCACTTTCCTATATTGTTTTTCAGAGTTTTTCTTATTATGATTATGCTTTTTGTATTTAAGTCTATAATCCTCTTGAAGTGATTTTGAGGTAGGAGTAAGTTTCAAAAATTATTCTTTCTCACTGTTTTTCAGTGATACCTTTTTAAAAAAAATATTTATACTGAGATAGGCATTTCTAGGTTCTATATTCTATACTATGTTTTGGTCTATTCTTGTGCCAGGACCATACTGTCTTAATTACCTAGCTTTATAATTAGCTTGATAATCCTATAAAACAAACTTTCCTGCCTTCTGGTATGTGACTTTCTAAAGATGTTCTTACAAGATTTCTGTTAACCTGATTATTCAATTGAATACTAATCTGGGTAGTGCTGTGAAGGGATTTTACAAGTGTACAAGTGGCCCGGTGCACAAAATTCACGCACAGAGGGGGGGTTCCCTGAGCCTAGTCTGTACCTGCTCCAATCAAGGACCCCTTTGGGGATGTGTGACCCCTAACCACCTCTGCCTACCTGCCTGATCATCCCTAAGTGCTCCCCCGCTGGCCTGATTGTTCCTAACTGCCTCTGCCTTGCCCCACACCTGGGACCCAGGCTTCCCTCCCTCTGGCCAGCTGTAGGCACCCAGGACCTGGGCCAACTTCACTCAGGCTGGCCGCAGCCACAGGCACCCACAGGCACCCAGGACCACAGGGCATGCTGCCTAACGCCAGGGCCGGAAAGGGCCCCAGCCCTTCTATATGCCTGCCTGGCCGAGTCCCACTACTCTGACTGCCGTCGCGTAAAGAACTTTACCATATATGTTCTCCCCAGCCTCCTGGAGAGAGGGCGTGAGCTGAGAAACTGGAGATGCTGCAGCCCCAGGGCCATTTTACCAATGGGTACATTGTCATTTTCAGATCTAGATTTGAGATAATCCATCAAACCGCTATTATATTTTTCAATTCTCAACTTAGATTGGTTTGCTTTAATAAATTTATCCGATTGGCCTCCATCTTTTAATACGAATCCATAATAAACTGTTGAGTTAACTTTCCTGCATTTAAAATAGGATTGAACGTGTCCCTTACAGAGAGATGAAATCCATAATACTGCATTTGGGTGACTCGTGTTCTTACATTTTGTCTAGTATTATTGTTGAGTACACTGTTGTCTCTGAGTCTTAATGCAATATCTGTTCCCCAACCTTTTTCACCATGTGGAAAAAGAATAGGATATGTCATTGCATCTAATGTAGGAAACCGGATACCGTTTCACTTTAGTGCCATTTGGATTATTGGGATCTGGTTTACAATGAATGAGCAAGTCCCTTTCAAAAGGAGGTTCTCCATCTTCGTTTCTGAATATGACAGCAACCTCGGTTACACGGGGAGAATTATATCTACCTGGGTCACTATTACGATCATAGTTAATTGCCATAGTTACTTCCGTGGGAGCTATACCTTTAGCTGCTGCTTCAGATTGGGCTTCCTTTTCTACCTCACGTAGCTTCTTGTACGATTTTGTTAATTCATTTATTTCATGCATGAGGTTGTTGATGATTATGAGTCTTTCTGAGCAGGCCTGGTTTGCTGGGATTACTAATCATTTACGTGTAGCTTCGGCTGTATCCAAAATATAAAGTTGAGCAAACTTCCTAGAAACACCATCAGAAGGATGTAAAGTTCCAGTACCATGATAAACTTGTCCATGTATTCTAAAACAGTATGGCCCATACCCTGATGGCGATGCAACATTTGCACCCATGGAAGCAAAAGCAAAAGAACTATTTATAGATCCAATGTTTTCCATGAAATTTTTACTGTCAGAATCTTCGTTTGTCATTAATCTTTTTAAATATGGTGGGTAATCTGGAAAATGTATATCATTTGGACAGACTTTCCCTTTGCTACAACATCTAGTAAATTTCCCATCAGATGGTTTTTCATCCCAGCAATTTAGTGATAGGCAAAATTCACATCTAACAGTCATTTCACCACAACTATGTTTGAGAATTGCATCCTCACGTATTCCATTCTCGCTGAAAAGGCAGGTCCTACCACTGTTAGTAGTACTTGCTGATGACTATTTTTTAGACAGATTCTGTCTTCGCCACCGCCTTCTTTCAACTTCAAAGGCACGTTGTCCTTTACACATTTCCTGTCGAAGATGCCGGTGTTTTTTGGCTTCAGAGCGACGTTTTTCCAATAGCTGCTCTTTGGGTACATTCTGTCGCAGGCGTCGCCTTCTTTCAAGATCAGACGCACATCGCTCTTCAGACATTTTCTGTCGATAATGTCGGTACCTTTCTGCTATACAGCTCCGTTGTATCAACAGTTTTTCTTTGGACATAGTCCCACCTCTCTATTGCCACATTCTGAGATAGAGGAGAATGACAGGCTTTTCAGCACTGTGATCAATGGCTGATTTGGACAGATTCTGTGGGGTGGGACTTCCTCCTCCCTGTTGTCAGTTTCAGCTGGGAAGCTGAAGCTGGGACTCGGGGGCCTTCCCTCTGGCGGTTGCCTTCCGTTTTTGCTGGCATACAGCTGAAGCTACATGTAATATTAGCAATGCCAGGGGCCTCATTAGACTCAGCTGCGGTGAGTTCTGGCTGCCATTGCTGCCACCGCTTGGTCTCCACGCCCTGGCGCTTGATGACTTCACCACTTTATCTCTGCTCCTGGGGCCTGGTGCTCACGCCTCTCCACCCCACCCCTTGCTCCGACTGGCTGGTAGCATAACCAGTCAGGAGCCAAGGTACGGTCACATTTCCATGTTACTCTTTTATTAGATAGGATTCAATGTTACTAGTTAACAGACCTTAAAATAGTGAGATTATTGTGGATTATTGGGATGGGCCCCAGGGTAATCACACAAGCCTTGGAAAATAAGCTGGGTCAGCAATAAGAAGAAGAGGTTTGGGACCCACGTCCCCTTGGCTAGTTTGGAAGGGCCATAAGGGGAGCCTAATTGAGGCTGGCAATCGTGTTACCTGAGTAGGATTTAGAGGTAAGCGCAAGTCGAGCTGCCACTCACTACTGCTCTCTGAGTAGCAAAGTCAGGATGACTGAAGCCAGGGCAATGGCTATTCCTGTCCATGAATCTGCCCTGGGTTTTCAGCACCAAATGCTAGCGTCGCAGAAGGAGGAATGCATGAGGCCAAAAGTGGTAGGGGATTATAAATTTACTAGAGGCCTGGTGCACGAAATTCGTGCATGGGGCGGGGGATGCCCCTTAGCCCAGCCTACACCCTCCAATCTGGGATCCCTAAATGGGCAGGTGGACATCCTTCTCACAATCCAGGGCTGCTGGCTCCAAACTGCTCACCTGCCTGCTTCCCTGATTGCCCCTGTTTCTGCTTGCCAGCCTGATCACCCCCTAACCACTACCATGCCAGCCTAATTGAGGTCTAACTGCTCCCCTGCCATCATGTTTGCCCACAACTTCCCTCCTCTGCCAGCCTGGTCACCCCTAACTGCCCTCCCCTGCAGGCTTGATCGCTCCCAACTGCCCTCCCTTGCAGGCCTGGTCCCTCCCAA
Organism: Antrozous pallidus; assembly: GCA_027563665.1. NCBI lineage: Eukaryota > Metazoa > Chordata > Mammalia > Chiroptera > Vespertilionidae > Antrozous > Antrozous pallidus. The sequence continues at coordinate 48,801,482 of CM050508.1, forward strand.
CTGCCCTCCCCTGCTAGCCTGATTACCCACAACTGCCCTCCCTTGCAGGCCTGGTCCCTCCCAACTGCTCTCCCCTGCTAGCCTGATCACCCACAACTGCCCTCCCTTGCAGGGCCTGGAACCTCCCAACGGCCCTCACCTGCTGGCCATCTTGTGGTGACCATATTGTGTCCACATGGGGGCAGGATCTTTGACCACGTGGGGGCAGCTCTCGTCTGTTGGAGTGATGGTCAATCTGTAAATTACTCTCTTATTAGATAGGATAGAGGCCTGGTGCATGGGTGGGGGCCAGCTGGTTTGCCCTAAAGAGTGTCCCAGATCAGGGTGGGGGTTTCCTTGGGGTGAGGAGCAGCCTGGGTGAGGGGCCTGTGGAGGTTTGCAGGCTGGCCATGCCCCCTAGTGACACAAGCAGAGGTCCTAGGAACTGGGGTTAATTTATGTCGACAATTGAAACTTTGTAGCCTGGAGCTGAGCCTTCTGCTCACTCCCTGGGGACAGGCATTTCTGTTTGAAACTTTGTAGCCTAGAGTGGAGGCCTACGCAGGCAATGGCAGGTGGAAAGCTTGGCTTCCTCCGTTGCCAGGGAAACCCAAGCCTCTGTTCTCTCTAGCTCAGTGCCACCATTTCTGTATCTTTTATAATTGAAACTTTGTAGCATTGAGTGGAGGCGTAGGCTGGCATCAGCAGGTGGAAAGCTTAGCTTCCTCTGTTGCCGGGGAAACCCAAGTCTTCCTCTTGCTCTCAGTGGCAGCAGCCATCTTGTTTGGGGTTTATTTTCATAATCTGCTCCTGATTGGCTTGTGGGTGTAGTGAAGGTACGGTCAAATTTGCATATTACTCTTTTATTAGATAGGATTAGGGCATCTGGAAAGCCAGATGGGCTGAGCTCCAAAATGGGACCAACACCCAGGGACAGGGAGTCAGAGATTTTAAAGGACTTTAGGCAGGCTTTTTCTAGGTGGAGAATTCTCTGGGCAGGTCCGGATCCTGGGAAGGTCCAGAGGGGAAGAATAATGGTCTTAGCAAGTGGACTGTGGTCTAAGTGAATGGGAATGTCAGTTGTGAAGTAGTCTAAAGATCAGTTCCCAGGAGAGGGCATATCAATTCAATTATTTGATCAGACCTAATACTAAGACCAGTCCCCACTTGACAGATAGGAAGGAAATAGGGACCTTTGCCCTACAATTACTTGGAACTGAATCTTGCCAACATCCTAAATGAACCTGGAAAAAAATTCTCTCCTAGAGTGTCTCTACAGGAACACAGCCTAGTTAGTACCTTTATTTCATTCTTGTGAGGTTAAGCAGAGAACGAGCTGAGCCATGCAGTGCTCTGATTCCTGAGAACAATGGGTGATTTAAGCTGCCAGATTTTTGGTACCTTGTTAGGAGAGCAATAGAAGAATAATTGATTTTCTTCAATTCTACAAACATAAAACCAACAAACCAATCTTTTGTGGGTTTGAAGATTGCATTGAATCTATTGCTCAAATATTTACAATAATGAGTGCTTACAGTATAGTCACTTTGTCATTTTATATAATATTTTATAGCTTTATAATTTGTACAATTATTGCTATACTTCTAGATATTTTATTTTTGATGTTATTATAAATTATGTCTTACATTTTATTTATTGCTGATATGTAGAAATTAACCTAATTTTTGCTTATTGACTTGCTAACTAGAAACCTTGCTCATAATTCCGATAACTTAGCTCAGATTCATTTTCTATGTACATATGGCCTATAAATTGTACTTTTATTTCATCTTTTTTAGTCTGTATACTTTTGGTTTTCTAGCTCTATTGCAGTGACTATGACCTCCAGTACAGTTTTGAGTAGATTGGTTATACATAGTGTGAATCCTCGTGTTCCTTTTTTAGAAGTTGGGGGAGAATTTTTTGATATTTCACAATTTTAGTACACAGGCATTTTGCATGTATGTAGCCTTTCTCAGATCAAGGGGATTCTTTTCTATTACTAGTTACTGTTTTTGTTTAAATCATGAATGGATATTAGATTTGTGAAATATATTTTCTCCATCTACTTAATCATTTAACTTTCCTCCAGATAGTGATGAATTGTTTTATTGCTCTCTTAGTATTAAACCAACCTTATATTCCTGGACTAACCCCAGTTTGTGAGCTATTCTTTTTATACAGATTACTAGCTGATCTTCACTTAGTATTTTTGCACCTATATTCATGAATGAAATAGGTCTTCAACTTTTCTTTTCGTCAGATTTTGTATCAAGGTAACACTGGCTTCATAAAAATGAGTTGGGAACTGCTTTTTTTTTTTTTTTTAACCTTTATCTCAAAGAATTTATGTAAGAAAGGGTCTCAATATTTGGTAGAATTCACTGAGGGAAGCTTTTTAGGCCTGGAATTTTCTCTGTAGGTAAGTTTTAAGTAATGGCTTTAATTTCTATATCATAGTGTTCTTTAGTTTCCTTTTTCTTATCAGTTTTGGTGAATTGTGTTTTCTTGGAAATCCTCCATTTTATCTAAAATTTCAATTATATCTGCATAAAATTGTAACTAATATTCCCATATTATCTTTCTAAGTCTGTGATCTGAGTATTGCCCTCTTCTGCATTCCTATAGTCCAGTGATGGTCAACCTTTTGAGCTTGGTGTGTCAAAATTCGCCAAAAAACTGAGCATAACTCGTGTGGTGTGTCACTTTGAGAAAAAAAAAAACACATCATTTCACGATATTTATAGTTTAAATAACAAAAATGTATAATTGTAGTATATAACTATTTAATAAACCAAAAATTACTTATTTAACTTACCTGCAATGTTTCATCCTCGGCTACTGCACCTGGCCGTGTAATAGCCAAGAATGAAATGTTCTTCTCGGCATGCGGCCCATACTTCTGTGTATGCAACCCCATGCGGCTGCGTGTCATCGAAAATGGATACGTTTGTCAGTGCTGACACGCTTGTCATAGGTTTGCCATCGTGGCGTATAGTCACTATTTGTGTCTTGTCTCTTTTTCTAGATTTGTCTTACCAGTTTATTAGTGTTTTCGTGGACTTTTGTTTATTCTTTCAATTTGATTAATTTTTGTTCATTTTTTTAATTCTTTTTGACTTTTTTAAATTTAATAAATCTTTATTGTTACGGTTATTACAATGTTCCTCTTCCCCCCCTACCCCAATACCTCCCCTCCACCTGGTACCCACCCCATCCTCTGCCCCTACTGTCCTCATCCATAGGTGTACGATTTTTGTCCAGTCTCTTCCTGCACCTCCCACACCTCTTGCCCCCCAAGAATTGTCAGTCCATTCCCTTTCTATGCCCCTGATTCTATTATATTCACCAGTTTATTCTGTTCATCAGATTTTTAATTCACTTAATTTTTAGATTCACTTGTTGATAGACATGTATTTGTTCATAATTTTTATCTTTACCTTTTTCTTCCTCTTCTTAAAGAATACTTTTCAGCATTTCATATAATACCGGTTTGGCAGTGATGAACTCCTTTAGCTTTTTTTTTTTAATCTGTGAAGCTCTTTATCTGTCTTTCAATTCTGAATAAAAGCTTTGCTGGGTAGAGTAATCTTGGTTGTAGATTCTTGCTATTCATCACTTTGAATATTTCTTGCTACTCCCATCTGGCCTGCATCGTTTCTGTTGAGAAATCAGCTGGCAATCGTATGGGTGCTCCCTTGTAGGTAACTGTTTTTCTCTTGCTGCTTTTAATATTCCCTCTTTGTCTTTTGCTCTTGGCATTTTAATTATGATGTGTCTTGATGTGGTCCTCTTTGGATTCCTTTTGTTTGCAGTTCTGTGCGCTTCCTGGACTTTTAAGTCTATTCATTTCACCACGTAAGGAAAGTTTTCAGTCACTATTTCTTCAAATAGGTTTTCAGTATCTTGCTCTTTCTCTTTTTCTGGCACCTGTATAATTCGGATGTTGGTATGCTTGAGGTTGTCCCAGAGGCTCCTTACACTATCTTCAACTTTTTTTATTCTTTTTGCTTTTTGCTTTTCCGGCTGAGTGGTTTTTGCTTCTTTGTATTTCTAATCTTTGACTTGATTCTTGCGTTCCTCTGGTCTACTTTTAGGTCTATATATAATATTTTTTATTTCAGTCACTGTATGCTTAATTTCTAGTTGGTCCTTTTTCATATCCTTGAGGTTCTTGTTAAATTCATCAGCCTTTTCTAGGAACCTCTTGAAAAACCTTATAACTGTGGTTTTGAACTCTATATCCAGTCGTTTTTTCCCCTCCATTTCTTTTATTTGGGATCTGTTTCTTTGTCTTTGCATTTTGGCTACTTCCCTGAGTTGGTCGATTAGCTTTGTGTGGTAGATGTCCTCTAGGGGATAGTGGCTCAGCCTTCTCAGTTACCTGAGGTGGACAGTCTTGGTGCACCCCTTTATGGGCAGCACTGTCTTTTGTAGTTAAGCCTAGATTGTTGTTGGTATCACTGGGAGGGGTTAACCTCCAGGCCAATTGGCTGTGAGGATCAGCTGTGTCTATGCTGGTAGAGCCTCTGTGCACAGCTTGGATGGGGCAGAGTCTCAGGGCAGAGCAGTCAGCCTTGGTTTCCCATCAGCCACGCCCTAAGTGGCCCTGGCTCTCTGTGTCCCATGGCAATGGCTGCACACACCTCTGAGAGAAAGCTGCCCTCGAGTTTTGCCTGCTGCCAGGCAGTCCAATTTCTCCCTAAATGAATCTGGACACCCAAAGTCTCACTCGGAACTGGAATGCAATGCAGCCCTGAGGTTTTGTTTTCCTCCCTTACAAGAGAGCCAGCCACATGCCCGATCCGCGAGCTTGCACACCTCTGCAGCTCCTGAGTCTCAGTGTGCTTCTTCCTGACAGTCCACTTTCACCCTGTATGAGTCTGGGTTCCCTGAGACTCTCCTGGAACTGGGGTTCAGTGCATTGGGGAGCCTTTGTCTCCCTTCCCGTTTGAGAAAACCAGCGGGTATTCAGCCACCTGCCCTTTCCGCTCGTGTGCGGCTCTGTACCTCTGTCTCTGCGTCTAGCACCTCTTGCCCTCCGCACCTCCTCTAAGTCTCAGTGACCTTTTATCTTCCCTTCTAGTTGTAGAATTTCCATTCAGCCAGCTTTCTGGTGGTTCTGGATGATTCTGTTTTGTCTTTTAGTTGTAGTTTTGAAATTGTTGTGCAAGGCAGCAGTATAGGTGTTTACTTATGCTGCCATCTTGATTCCCACTCTTTTTGAGTTTTTTGTTTGTTTTTTAGTTTAATTTGTTGCTCTTTGTCTAGATTTTTGTGACAGATGCTTACATCTGGATTTTCAACTGCTCTCCCTGCTGTCCTATTCGCTCAAAACTGCCCTCCCTTACAGGCCTACCCACATGTATTTGAAGGTATAAAGTTTCCTTAGCGTGGGTTTGGTTTCCATTCTTTTTTTTTTTTTTTTTTTTTATGCTTTTAAAAAAACACAACACAATAGCATAAAATTTACCACTTTTAAAGTGAATAGTTCAACCCCTCAGATTTTGATATGTGCATGTCCATGTATATTATAGAGGCCCAGTGCACAAAATTCATGAACGGGGGGCAGGGGTGTATCCCTCAGCCCAGCCTGCACCCTCTCCAATCTGGGACCCCTCTAGTGATGTCTGACTGCCCTCTCACAATCCAGGACTGCTCGCTTCCAACAGCTTGCCTGCCTTCCTTCCTGATTGCCCCTAACCACTTCTGCCTGTCAGCCTATTTGCCTCTAACTGCCCTCCCCTTCAGGCCTGGTCACCCCTAACTGCCCTCCCCTTCATGCCTGGTCACCCCTAACTGCCCTCCCCTGCAGGCCTGGGTCCCCCACAACTGCCCTTTCCTGTAGGCCCAGTCACCCCCAACTTCCTTCCTCTCCTGGCTTGGTCACCCATAACTGCCCTCCCCTGCTGGCCTGATTGCCCACAACTGCCCTCCCTTGCAGGCCTGGTCCCTCCCAACTGTCCTTCCCTGCTGGCCATATTGTGGTGGCCATCTTGTGTCCACATGGAGGCAGCCACGTTGTGTGTTTGAGTGATTGTCAATTTTCATATTACTGTTTTATTAGATAGAATAGAAGCCTGGTGCATGGGTGGGAGCCAGTTGGTTTGCCCTGAAGGGTGTCTTGGATTACGGTGGGGGTTCCCTTGGGGCGTGGGACAGCCTGGGAGAGGGTCTTGTGGTGGTTTGCAGGATAGCCATGTCCACTGGCGACCCAAACAGAGGCCCTGGTATCTGGGATTTATTTATCTTCTACAATTGAAACTTTGTAGCCTGGAGTGGAGCCAAGCCTCCCGCTCACTCTCTGGTGGCAGCCATTTCTGTTGGGATTTATTTATCTTCTATAATTGAAACTTTGTAGCCTTAGCCAGAGGCCAAAGCAAGCCAGGGCTGCATAAGCTTGGCTTTCTCCATTACCAGGAGCAACATTAGCCTCCTGCTCTCTCCAGCTCCAGGGTTGCTGCCATTTTTATTGGGATTTATTTATCTTCTACAATTGAAACTTTGTAGCCTTGAGTGGAGGCCTGGGCCTGCCAGGGTGTGTGAAAAGCTTGGCTTCCTTCATTGCTAGGGAAAATTAAGACTCCCTCCTGTTTGCTCGATGGCTGCAGGCTTCGTGGTTGGGGTTCATTTCCATAGTCGCTCCTGATTGGCTGGTGGGTGTAGCAGAGTGGTGGTTAACTTGCATATTACTCTTTTATTAGATAGGATATGTGCATATTTCACTCAGTTCAGAACAGTCTATATAATTTCCATGTTTCCTACTTCATCTATGGATTATTCAGAAATATATTGTCTAATTTTTAAACAATGTTTTTCTAAATGGCTTTTTGTTACCGATTTCTAATTTGGCTGTACTGTAATAAACACTAAATCTATAAGATTTCAGTTCTTTAAAATGTGAGGCTTGCTTCATGACCCAACATATGGTCTTGGTAAATAGTCCTTGTATAGGACAAAAGAAAATTGTAGGCTACAGTTGTTAGATATGGTATACTGTGTGTATCAGTTATATCAAGTTGGTTTTTAAGAAATTGAGTACTTTTTTTGTTTCTCTTATTAAGAGAAAGGTTTAAAATGTCCTGAAATGATTCTAGACTTGCCTGTTTCTATATAGTTTCTATCATTTTGTGTTTTATATATTTCAGATACATTAAAGGTGCTTTAAAATTAAGAATTTTTGTTTCTGCCTGGTAAATCAAACTTCTTTCACTAGGAAATGTCCCTTTTATCTCTAGTAATGCATTTTGCCTTGTAGCATACATTCATGTTAAAACAGACAACACTAGCTTTCATTTGTGTTTGTATGATATATCATTCTCCATCCTTTCATTTTTAAAATACACATGTATTTTATTGATTTCAGAGAGGAAAGGTGAGGGAGAGAAAGAAATATCAATGATGAGAGAATCATTGACTGGCTGCCTCCTGTTTCAGGCATATACCCTGACCCAGAATTGAATCCTGACCTCCTAGTTTATAGGAACCCCAACCACTGAGCCAGGTATGTTGGGTTTACTTTTTGTTGTTGTTAATCTTCGCCTGCGGATATTTTTTCCCCATTGATTCTTAGAGAGAGTGGAAGGGAGTGTGTGTGGAGGGGGAAGAAATACACATTGATGTGAGAGAAACACATCAGTTGGTTGCCTCCCACATGCCTAGGATCAAACCTGCAACCGAGGCTGATGCTCCAACCACTGAGTTAAACCAGCTAGGGACTTGCCGGTACCTGCCGGCTTGATCCAGGTGAACAGGACCTGAAGGAGGGGGTGAGAATGAAAACACAGACACAGATATGCGGGGAGGACGGTCAGCACAGCGCCACTGCCGCCCCGAGTTTATTCTTCTTACTCCTTATAAATGTTTTTACACAAAAGCTTCCCTTATTCTAGCCCTTAATCAGCATAGCAAAGCATACAGGTCAGTTCCCGGTAATCGTGTCCTCCCTTATCTCTTGGTACATTCTGTGTTTAAGCTAGCCAGCCTCCTCCAACAGTTCTGTAAATATCTCAAGACAGTGACCTCCCTTTGTATTCTGTCTAAAGGGTATTTTTCCACTTGGTTGCCTTTAGGGGACTGTAGTGGGGTTTTCTGGTTCGCCTAGGGGCGATCCCCGGGGCTGCCCCGGTGGTCCCCCACATCTCCCCCTTTCCTTCTAATTAGAGGAATCAGAGGGCGGACATTAACTGGCTTAGAGGGGTAGAGGCCCAACACCTCCCGTGGTGATTCACCACTCCAGTGGCTCTTGGTAACTTTTGGGGAGGAGAGGCAGAGCCGGTGATTTCACAGTGACATGTTACCAACCTCTATGCATGTTGGGCTTTCCCCAGGGAGGCTCGGGGCGACCCTGGGATATGTTCCCAGGGTAACCTCCCTGCAAATGCTTTGCTTCGCACTAAGCCAGTGTCCAGCTCCTTAATAGAGCGCAGAGCCCCGACTTTCCCTGCAGCGAACCTCCCCTTTTACACCCTGTAGGCTGGTTCTACGGGCTTCATTCCTAGCTTTATTTCATGAAGCCCGGCTCCCAGTATTGTAAGGGAGCTGATAACCCTTTGAAGCAGAAAAGGCAACAAGCAGGCCATTAGAATGACCGTGGCACCCACTATGGCCACTGAGAGAGCCACATGAAGGAGGTCTGTACTCGTGGGAACCACATTCATCAGCTGCTGCAGAAAATCTCGAGCCGCCGCTGCTACGTCCGCATTAAGGGGCTCGGCGCCATGGATTCCCTCAATCTCCTCGTGTAGCTTCAGTAGATCCATGGAACTATTGGCATTATGCCATATTCCTGCTAGATGAGCCCGCACTTGGTCCTATCGGTATTGGTGCTGATAGCGCCAAGGAGCCACCACCTCACAACTCGCCTTCTGCTGCCTTCTCCGCGTGGCGGACTAAACGCTCGGGTAGCCATCGTGGTCCGTCCGCGTCCTGTGGAAAAACACAAACACGGCCTCGGCCCCAGATTAGTACCGGGTCAGGTCCATACCATTGTCTTGTGAGGGGGTCCTTCCAGCGTACCTGAGCCTGTGAATGGGGCTTATTGCCTCCCCACATTCGTTGTGCGGCAGACTGGCCCTGAGCATCAAGAGTTAGAAAATTAAGAACAAAGAGGGCATGATGTAGGTAGTTATGTGCCGATCTAGGGTATAGCTCCCCCTTTTTCATTTTTAGTAACTGAGCTTTTAGTGTGCCATTGGCCCTTTCTACTATTCCCTGCCCTTGAGGATTATAAGGAATCCCTGTTTTGAGGCCGATGCCAAAGGCGTGACAGAAGGATTGGAAATTCTTACCCGTGTATCCTGGCCCATTATCTGTTTCGATGCATTTTGGGCGGCCCATAGTTGCGAAGCACTTTAAACAATGTGCAATACAATGTTTACCGGCCTCACCTGTCTGAGCTGTTTTATGCTTGGTTGGGTATGTCTCTACCCATCTAGAAAAGGTGTCCTTCTCCTGCTGTGCATTTTCTATTTTAGCTAAATTAATTTAATCTGAAAACTTGACTGCTATTTTACTGTCAAATTTAATATTCTAACAACAATCTTAGTTTACCCTATAATTATTAATGGCAAGGATTGTTTTGTATTCTTGAGTAGGCCCTGAGCATCCTTGGTGCTAGCTGTTGTTAGCCAAGTTTCTGTTTGTTGCCTTGGTTCTGATCTGGGCTGGTCCAAGTCTTTGTCTGTTACCTGGGTCCCGATCTGAGCTGGGCGTGGGAAGTGAAGTAGCCATGGGGGCAGGAGACCTCCCTCAGAAGGGGCGAGTGTTCAAGCCCCTGCAATGCTGGGGGGGTGAGGTTCTATGCCCCACCTCTGTTGGCCCCCATGTTCTCTCCTGATGGCCCCTCTGCGACTGTGCCTGTCTTAGGTTGTCCCTCCCATGAGGAATCTTACCCGTCTCTGGCTAACCAGCCATCCTCAGGGGCCAAGCAGGGTGATGTGAGGTTCAGTTCCGTCTCCTTGGTAGCCTATGCCCACATGGCCTCCACGCCCAGTACCTGCCTTAGGATCCCCTTGCCTGCTGGCGGGTCCCAGGCACATGATCATATATTTTGAGGAACTCAGGTTTCCTCTCCAGGGAGGGCCCACCTCACACAATTGGGCCACAGACAGATCTATGGTACCAGCCATCACGAGGCTTCAACCTCAGCATGTACAGAAAACTCAGGCACCAGCTAATTGGATTGTGAAAGGAGGATCCCTCCTTGGCAAAAGGGCCAACATAGAATGCTCATTGCCTATCCAAGGAGGCCTTTCATGCAGTGGAAGGGATTAAATATTTTCACGTCCCTTTTAAATTGCTGCCAATCATTCAAAGGTTTAGTTTATATTCTTTGCTTTAAGCCATGGCAATTCACTTTCAAACTGGCTGTCAAATTTTTTTGTATAGACAAGGTCTAATTACATGTTTGTGCACCTCTCCTTTTGCTTCCCTAGCTAACTTGCCGGGACATTCTCTCTTCTAATGCCCCTGCTTTTTTCAGTAAATACACTGATTCTTTCCTAACTGCTTTCTACCCTTTCTTTCCATACTCTGTCCTCTTTCTCATCACATACACTAACCTTCACAATTTTAAATTAGCCTTCAAATCTTCTTTCTATGTCCTTCAAAAATGCATAACCATGCCTCAAACCTCCTATTATTTAGAAAAGGAAGAGGGCTGAGGGAATTCTCTGCCACTTGCATTTCAAATTGTCACATTTTTCCTAGAGATAAAAATTTCAGCTTTAAATAAGCCTGAAATGGGGAATCTCTAGCTGTTGCCTTCAAGAGCCCTAACAGAACACGGTGAAAAGTGTCCAAGGAGTGGGTTCTGCTAATTCCATGTATCCAATAGATGCCTGAGCTTCCAAATCCTTGCACTCCTCTTTTCCTCATTTTAGCCTCACATTGCTGAACATAAGGTACAAGTAGTGTCTGAACAAACCTTTGTCCTGGAGTAATTTACATAACAAGATTACATTTTAGCTTAGCTTTAATTTCTCCTTTATAATCTGAATTAATGCCTTCAGGCAAAACAGTTAGTTCACTTAAGGGCGTCTCTACTCCTCCTTAAGATTAATCCTAAAATTCCCTGTGGCACAAGTTTACAAAACTTGCTTTAGGAAATGTCCTGATCCCACATTCTGACAAGCTTGAATTATCTCTGCAATGGATCTATCTTTTCTCAGGCATTTTCCACAATCAGCATTGACATTTTCATTTAGCTGAAAACCTTGACTATAATTTAACAAGCTAATTCATAAAGTAACTTAAGTAGGTATCTTCAATTCAAAAAAAGAAATTCATTCAGTACAGATTAGGTATCTTACTTATTGGTTCTTATTTAAGATTCTGTTGTTCAAAATTTGGCTATATTTAAGAAATATAGACCAACACAAGTCCAATTATCAGAGAAAACATAACATATTTTTTAAAGTTATACTTTAGACATTTAATTACCACATTCATATAATTTCTCCGAGTTTAATTTGTATTTTGAACTTTTAAAGCTGAAAAGTCAAACATTTAGTTATCCTTAGATTAATAATACTCTAGTTTCCAAGAAAAACACAAGACATTATCAATTAACAGCTTCAATTTTGTCCTCTAGGTTTTTCTCATGAGGAAGCAATACTCAGATTATTAAACAAGTTTTTATCATTTTGCTAACAGCCCAGGCTGCCTCTTGACTTTTCAAAAAGGCCTTCTTTTTTTCCTCTGCCGGGGGGCATTCAGTAGCCAGCCTGGACTACGCTTCTTCCTCTATTAACAAAGGGGGTAGCCAGTTACCTGGGCCATTAGATCGTCACAATCAATACATTAATCATCTATATTTCAACAATTTCTGAGTTTTAAATCCAATTCCAATTATTTTAAGGCATTTACTTTGGATAAATTCTTTTTTTTTTTTTTTTCTTACAGACTTCTATATTTATATGAAGAAATAATTATACCTAGGCAGACAAAATATCAAACAAACATCTGTATTTACACCCTTTCAGTGAACAAGTACTCTTACAGCCTTGGGATCTGAGCAGATAACAGGAACACTGCCCAAGTCCCCTGATGGGGGCCCAACAGGAACAGATGTGGGGGCCTCCCTTTCCCACATCCCAGACAGGACTCTCAGCCCTTGTTTTAGCAAAACAGAAATGGCATTCATGTTGGACAAAAGAAAAAAGTCAATGGCACAACAAACAGATAAATGCCTTATCCTACAACCAAGGGAGTTTCTTTTCTAATTAGGAACACGTGGCCAAAGACTCCTCTTCCCCCTCTGTTTCCTTCCATGGGTCCTTCCATACTTCAAGAGCCTCATCAACATCCCATTCTGATTGGGGAGCAGGATAAGGCGGCAGAGGAGGTGGAGGCCGTTCCCCTCCTTTGCCTTTAGCGGTTTCCGCCTCTTTGGGAGCCTCTGGCTGGGTAGCTTCCTTCCATTTCTGCCCTTCATGCCTGTCCGTCAGACTATCCCTCACCAGGCTCCATAGAGCAAAGGCATCCACAGGAGTGCGACGGGGACCATGCGCTTGAAAATGACCCTGAATTCTTTTTCCTACCTGCTCCCAGGTCTCTAAACACACAGTTCCCTCTTCTGGAAACCATGGGCACACTTCCTTAACAAATATAATGAAGCGCTCAATTTGTTTTTGGCTCGTCTCGATACCACGAGCTCTAAGCATTCCCTTAAGCATATGTACATAAAGCACACTACTATTAGCCTGTCCCATATTTACAGATTACTCCCCCCGTCTGCACAGTCACCGTGTCCCACTACCTCAGCGAGTACTCGTCTTACCTTATCACCACGGTGCTTCTTCACCTTGCTGTCCCTCGTATTCAGGTCCCTGTTCGGGCGCCACCTGCCGGTACCTGCCGGCTTGATCCAGGTGAACAGGACCTGAAGGAGGGGGTGAGAATGAAAACACAGACACAGATATGCGGGGAGGACGGTCAGCACAGCGCCACTGCCGCCCCGAGTTTATTCTTCTTACTCCTTATAAATGTTTTTACACAAAAGCTTCCCTTATTCTAGCCCTTAATCAGCATAGCAAAGCATACAGGTCAGTTCCCGGTAATCGTGTTCTCCCTTATCTCTTGGTACATTCTGTGTTTAAGCTAGCCAGCCTCCTCCAACAGTTCTGTAAATATCTCAAGACAGTGACCTCCCTTTGTATTCTGTCTAAAGGGTATTTTTCCACTTGGTTGCCTTTAGGGGACTGTAGTGGGGTTTTCTGGTTCGCCTAGGGGCGATCCCCGGGGCTGCCCCGGTGGTCCCCCACAGGGACTCTTACTTTTTTTAAATAGAAATTATTGGGATGACATTGGTTAATAACATTATATAGGTTCCACTCTGGCTGGTGTGGCTGTTAGTTGAGAATTGTCCTGTGCACCGAAGGAGGTTGCTGGTTTGATTCCTGGTCAGAGCACATGCCCAGGTTGCAGGTTCAATCCCTTGTAAGGATGAGTGTTTCTCTCTCTCATAGATGGTTCCCTCCTTCTCTTCCCCCATCTCCCATTTCTTCTTTCTCTCAAAAAAAAAAAATCAATAAAAACATATCCTCTGGTGAGGATTTAAAAAACACAACTGTTACTAGTTCATGAGTAGTACAAAAACAGGCAATGCTTACTGATCCTTGGTATAGAGTCATTTTTCCCAAGGAAGTTGAACCCTCTTGTCAACCAGTTATCCAAGTGGTTTTGGTAATTTTAAATTAAAAGAGCAGATGTTTTCTTCTTTTAATAGAGAAAAGACATTATGTTGCTGAAAAAATGTTTACGTATGTATATAGTTTTAATTGTGGTAAAAGACACATAAAATTTACCATCTTAATCATTTCTAAGTGTTCACTATTGTTAAATATGCTGAATTATTGTACAACTGATCTTGAGAACTGTTTCACCTTAAAACTGAAACTCATTTTAAATAACAGCTTCTCATTCACCTGTCTCCAACCTCTGACAACCACCATTTTATTTTGTCGCCATTAATATGACTACTCTAGATACATCGTAGGAGTAGTCATACCTGTTTGTCTTTCTTGACTGGCTTGTTTCACTTAGCATAGTGTTCTCAAGGTTCACCCATACTGTAGTATGTGTCAGAATTTCCTTCATTTTTAAGGCTGAATAACGTTACATTTTGTGTATTATAATATACCGTATTTTGTGTATCCATTCATCCATTGATGTTCACATTACTCACTTCTAGGTCTTGACTATGGTGAATAATGCTGCTATAATCATGGGTATGTGGATAAATCTTTGAGATCCTGTGATCAGTTCTTTTGAATATTTACCCAGAAGTGGGATTACTGGATCATGTGGTAATTTTATTTTTAATTTTTTGAGGAACTGCCATCCTGTTTTCCATAGCAGTTGTACCCTTTTATAGTCCTACCAACTGTGCACAAGCATTCCACATCCTTGCCAGTACATGCACTCACTTTTTTTTATAGTATGCACTCTACTGGGTATGAAGCAATATCTCATTGTGGCTTTTATTTGCAGCTCCTTAATTAGTGATATTAAGCATCCTTTTATATACATATTGATCATTTATATTTTGTCTCTGGAAAAATGTTTATTCAAGTCCTTTGCCCATTTTAAAATAAGGTTATTTGTTACTCAACTCTGTTATTTTTAATTAGAAGCCCAGTGCACGAAATTCGTGCATGGGGGGTGGGAGAGTGTATGTCAGCCCAGCCTGCATGCTCTCCAATCTGGGATCCCTCTCACAATCCAGCACTGCTGGCTCCCAACTGCTTGCCTGCCTGCCTCCCTGATTGCCCCTAACTGCCCTCCCCTGCAGGCCTGGTCACCCCCAACCCCCAACTGTCTTTCCCTGCAGGCCCAGTTGCCCCCAACTTCCCTCCTCTGCTGGCCTGGTCACTCCTAACTGCCCTCCCCTGCAGGCTTGATTGCCTCCAACTGCCCTCCCCTGCAGGCCTGGTCATGCCCAACTCTTATCTTGTGATGATCATCTTGTGTTCACATGGGGGCAGAATCTTTGACCACATGGGGGCAGCCATCTTGTGTTTTGGAGTAATGGTCAATTTGCACATTAGTCTTTTATTAGATAGTATAGTGGCCTGGGGCACTGGGGTGGAGGGATAGCTGGTTTGCTCTGAAGGATGTCCTGGATTGGGTGAAAGGTTCCCTTGGGGTGTGGGGCAGCCTGGAGGAGGGGCCTGCGGTGGTTTGCAGGCTGGCCATGCCACCTGGTGACCGAAGCGGAGGCCTTGGTTATCCGGGATTTATTTATCCTATATGATAAAAGCTTAATATGCTAAGTGTCCAGTAGTCTGTTCAATCAATCAAAGCATAATATGCTAATGATATGCTAAGGCTGCTCAACTGCTCATTATTATCATGCACTAACCACCAGGGGGCAGATATTCTGATTGATAGGTTAGCTTGCTGCTGGGGTCTGGCCTATTGGGACTGAGGAAGATGGGCCGGTCAGGTCCTGGAGCCCTCCTACAGTCCTTCCCTGGCTGGCCAACCTCCTGAGTCCCTTCCTGGCCCCGATCATGCACCAGTTGGGTCCCCTGGCCTGGCCTGCACCCTCTCGCAATCAGGGACCCCTTGGGGGATGTTGGAGAGCCATTTTCAGCCCAATCCCACAGGCCAGGCTGAGGGACCCCACTGGTGCACAAATTTGTGCACCAGGCCTCTAGTCTAATATAATTGAAACTTTGTAGCCTTGAGCAGAGGTCTGGGCCGGCCAGGTTGTGCAATAAGCTTGGCTTCCTCTGTTACCAGGGAAACTTAAGCCTCCTGTTCACTCTGTGGCCGCAGCCATTTTTATTGGGATTTATTATCCTATCTAATAAAGGAGTAATGCAGATTGACCATCACTCCAACACACAAGATGGCTGCCCCCAGGTGGACACAAGATGGCCACCACAAGATGGCCAACAGGAGAGGGCAGTTGGGAGAGGCCAGGCCTGCAGGGGAGGGCAGTTAGGAGCAAACAGGCTGGCAGGGGAGCAGTTACGCATCAATCAGGCTGGCAGGGTAGTGGTTAGGGGGTGATCAGGCTGGGATGCAGAAGTGGTTAGGGACAATCTGGGAGGCAGGCAGGTGTTTGTTTTGGTCCTCTAGGTACCTTTCTGATCTGCTAGTGCTCTATCTCCTCTTATTTAGATTACTATAGGAGCTTCCTCACTGGTGTCCATGAATTTGGGAATGCCTGAGAATAACCATTAATTCATTCAGCAAATACTTATTGAGAGTCTTCTATGTGTTGAGTGAACAAATAACCACACCCCCTCAATCTTCAATTCCTGTTATTTTGGGGCCTTTATTCTAGTGAGAGGAAGTATACTGACTCATCGATACAGCTGTAGATTCAGAATGACTATATTTGCCAGTGAATTTCAGGACTAACAAGCATTCTCCTGAGTTGGCAGTGGAAGGAGATACGTGAAATTAACTTATGGGGTCCTCCATAACTTGGAATAGCAAGGAAAACACTATTGACCTAGGGCTATATAACAATGTGCCTCACTAGAGTGACCAGGTGTTCTGTCAGCCTGTCTTAGCGTAGTCTAGCAGGTTGAATGGGCTTCAGATACCGTGTCAGGTGTCCCGAAGGCAATCCCATGTTCAGATATTTGCTAGAAAGACTAGTGGCTTAGCATACAATTGTGTTCATGGATGAGACTTATTACAGTGACATAGTACAGTTAACACAGCCAGATCCTAAGGGGAAAAGGCATAGGCATGGTTTGGAGGAATGAACCTCTCTGTAGGCTTCCTTATGTTCTCCTTTATATAATGGGGCACATGGAACACACACTCTTTCCCAGCTGTGAAAAAGTGTGCAGTATGTCTGTTCAGGGAAGTCCATTAGAGACTCTGCACTCAAAGTATCTTATTTCTAGCCATGGGCTACTATAAAGTGTAACCATAATTGTTGAATAAAAAGTGTGCAGAAAACAGTGGAAGAAAATAAACTCGAATATTTTGACATTGGTTATCTTTTGGTAATAGAACTATGTATGCGTGGGTCATTTTAGGCTCTTAGGTTTTTGAACTTTTCTTTACTGTTGGCAACTTTGGATTTATGACAAGGGTAAAAAGGGAAAGAAGTAAATCTGCTTCTTGTTACTTTTATAAAAAAAAAATACATCTTTTTTACTTTTTAACATTTGTAAATAAATTGGCATCAGGAAAGAAGTCCCGAAAGAACTATAATCGAAAGAAAACTTGGAATAAGCCAGACTTTTAAAATCATGGTATAGATTCGCTGGATACTATGGTGTAAGTTGGAGGGTCAACCTTAAAAGTTATAAATTTAATAAGATTTTCCAGCCTAGGATGGGGGTTGGGGGGGTGGGGCAGGAGAGGGCTGGAAGAAGTTTATGGGGGGAAAAGGAGGACCCATGTAATACTTTCAACAATAAAAATTTCAAAAGAAGAAATAAAATAATTTGCATCTGTCACTCTGTTTTGGCAGCTTTGAGATTAATGCACAAGTAACTATGAGACTGATGTGACCTACAATTTCTTTAAATGACTGAATATTATAAAAAATGGCGGTTGTAATCATTTGTAAAGATACTAGGTGATTGCTTCATTGAGTATTAGGTTAAACCATATGAATTTAGTTAGCAGATTAAAAATAGTTGAAATCTGTAACTTTATATGGTCAAATCTGGTAAAAATAATTCTTTATTCTTTGGTTTACTTAGCTTGTGTCATATATTTATCTGAAGGTAAAGGTTAATGTTTCTATAAGTTTGCAGATAATAGAAAGTATTGCTAAAATTTAAAAATTTTGTTTTTGGGGGCAACTTGATCATTGGAAATTTGTCTTTATAAAGGAACATTATGATCATAATGGGTTTATGGGCTAAGTTACGTGTCAGGAACCTAAATTTTTTACATCTGGGATTTGGCAGCAATTTCGAGTTGAAAGTGGTAGTTAAAAATTGTTTTTATTTTTATCAAGCAGGATAATTTGTGTTAAACATGTGAGTATTTATAGCAGATGGAGTTCCTAAGCAGAGTAGTCTGTTTTGTTGGAAGTCTTGTGGATTTATTAATTTAAAAACTATTTCTTTCTTCCTTATTCAAAGACTTAGGCTAGAGAAATTGAAAAGGAATGAGTACATTGGAATGCTCTGCTGTCTGCTAATAACCTTTTCTTACTTTCTCTCTTCCTATTACTTGACATGCGATTCTGGGCAATTGCTTATTTTTCTGGGGACTTAGTACTAGTAAGAGTAAGTAAAAATCATAGAGGCTGTACAATTCAGGAACCTGCCATGGGCTTACAAGTATTATTCTCATTTAATTCACACAAGAATCCTTTTAGGCTTTAGTATTTCCAGGATTTTATGGATGAGAAACTCATTAAAAGGCGGATCTGGGATTTGAACTCAATCTGGTATTAGAGTTCATGCTTTTAACCCTAAAGTGATATAGCTACAATAAATGTCCACAGAAAGCGGTTTTAGGAGTCTCTTTGAAGATATGCTAGAGATAATGTTGATGAAATACTTATTTTGATGTCACTATAAATATTTGAATATTTATTCCTTATTTATTATAATACATTGTTTTAGGTAGTGTTTTAATAGGCACATAATGCTTATCTTGGACTTCTTACATGCAGTACATGCAGCTTTCTTTCTGGTCAGAGATGTACTTCCCTGCTGCAGATGGACTATAAGGACCATAACAAATAAAGATTGTTCTGTACCCTTTTTTCACACTGAGCTATTGAGGCGGAGAATAGACGATGAAGGAATACTGTGGAGCAGTAAGTCATCACTGTTCTTTTTAAGGTCCAAGTAGTATACCTCAGAGGAGTGAAATTTGGGAGATAGGAGAGTATTGGGGATTTTTCACTTTTGTATTTCTGTATCATTTATTTCAACAAGCATGTATTATATTAAAAATGAGGAAAGGTGTGAAACTATAAAAGATTCTTAAGTACTTAGTACTTTTGTTAGGGACAGAATACCAGTTGACTTTTTATTGAGAAGGTGGTAATTACTAGGTTGGATGTTTTTGTTGTTAATCCTCAGCAGAAGATATCTTTCTACTGATTTTTAGAGAGAGTGGAAGGTAGAGGGAGAGAGAAAGAAACATCAATGTGAGAGAGGCACACTGGTTGCCTTATTGCACATGCCCCGACCAGGGCCAGGATCAAGTCTGCAACCAACTGAAGTACGTGCTCTTGACGGAATCGAACCTGGGACCCTTGAGTCTGAGGGCCGACACTCTCTCCACTGAGCCAAATCGGTAGGGCGCTAGGTCAGGTTTTAAATAAATTACTATTTTGGAGCTTTCCTAGAGAGCATTTCTTCTTACATGTTAAAGTAATGCTTTCTCATCTCTCCCATACCTACGCCCAACCCACACATTTTTTTTTAGGACTATTCTTTTGGGACAGTGATGTTTACTTAGTTGGGTGGATAAAAGTTCTAACAGAAGACAATATAATTTTACCTCTCAGTGTCTTAATTTATTATAGTTTAAATGAGAACTGTAGTCCTAACCGGTTTGGCTCAGTGGATAGAGTGTCAGCTTGTGGACTGAGGGGGTCCCAGGTTCGATTCCAATAAGAGACACGCGGGTTGTGAGCTTGATCCCAGTGTGGGGCCTGCAGGAGGCAGCTGATCAGTGATTCTCTCTCATCATTGATGTTTCTATATCTCCTTGTCCCTTCCTCTCTGAAATCAATAAAAATATATTTAAAAATAAAATGAGAAATATATGTTAAATAGAAAAATAACTTAGTTAAAAAATACATATGTATGTGTGCATCTGAATATATACATATGTATACGTGGGTGTATATATACAGACAGATTGATTTTTAAACTAGCAAAGATAATTCTATGCCTGAAGTTAGAGGAAGACATATTACATTACTACTACATTAACATAAAGAAATTAGGCTTGGCTGCTGTGTCTCAGTGGTTGAGCATTGACCCAGGAACTAAGAGGTTACCAATCCGATTCCTGGTCAGGACACATACCTGAGTTTTCAGGCTTAATCCCCAATAGGGGACATGCAGGAGGCAGCTAATTGATGATGTCCCTCTCTCTCAAAAAATAAAAATAAAAAATAAAAAAATAAAAAGTCATTAAAAACAAGTAGAAATTAGGCATTAAAGAATATGCTGTTCTACCTACCAGCAGCTTCTTTCTAACATCCTGGAGAAAGCTAGAAGGAAGCTTATATAATGTAATATATATTAATATGCCAGTGTTTGCTGAGCACTTGTATTTTAGCATACATACAGTACATGTTTACATTTATTGTAACTGGTTTAAATCAAAACTCTTTATACAAATTTAATGTAACAACTGCAAGGTTTGTACTGTTATTATCTTTGTTTTGTATATAAGGAAGCTGAGACATGAAGAGATTAAGGAACTTGACCATTCTTACACAACTTATCTATCTGTATATATTTAGTTTTGATAAAAGCAAAATTAGCTGTAAGGCATTA
Source organism: Antrozous pallidus (assembly GCA_027563665.1). Lineage (NCBI taxonomy): Eukaryota > Metazoa > Chordata > Mammalia > Chiroptera > Vespertilionidae > Antrozous > Antrozous pallidus. The sequence continues at coordinate 48,821,917 of CM050508.1, forward strand.
TTTTTTAATAAGTTAAGAATATGGTTAAAATTAAAGTATTCTCATCTCTAACGTGATGACAGTATATGGTAGAGAAGCAAAATCTAAACTCTGTTTTACCTCTGATTTCCTTATATAAGCTCTATTTCCTTATATGAATACTTTGGTCTTAGTATGTCTGAATCTTTTGCTGTAAGGATTACAACAAAAGTGTTTAAAATGACCATCTTAAAGATAAAGTCAGGTAATTAATCTGATATGGAATGATTCTAGATTAGACTTCTCTTTACCATAGACTTATGTAGCTGAATGTATAGACTAGATTCAGGAACCTGGCTTTCTATGCTTGCTTTCTTCAGTTATTGTAGGTGAAATATCTGATGTGTATGTGTGAGAGTATATTTATTTATTTTTAAATATATTTTATTGATTTTTCACAGAGAGGAAGGGAGAGGGATAGAAAGTCAGAAACATCGATGAGAGAGAAACATCCATCAGCTGCCTCTTGCACACCCCCTACTGCGGATGCACCCGCAACCTAGTTACATGACCGGAATCAAACCTGGGACCCTTCAGTCTGCAGGCCGACGCTCTATCCACTGAGCCAAACTGGTTTCGGCGTATGAGAGTGTACTTTTGTGTATATTACAATACAGATATGTTTGTATGTGTGCATAGATAGATGGCTCTGAAATAGTTTAGTGAAGCAATTTCCATAGGAATGCGATAGAGGACCAGAGAGAAAGGTTGAACTTATGAGAAATTGTATGACATTTTCTTTTGGAAAAAAATTCTAGATATATACAATTAAATTCTAAATGGATTAAATTTCCAAATGTTAATTTTTAAATCATTAAGGAAAAATGTAGGAGGCATTTTCATTAGATTCGTGGAGGAGAAAGGTTATTAGAAAATAGAGATATTGGGCTGCTTTTGAGGTAACTTATTTAACATGTTTTCTTATGCCCAAAATTAGAATACTATTTAAATAGGATATCATTGTGGAATAAATGATGGAATGGAATATAGTCAACAAAAATTAGACTTACATTCACTAAATACATTATATAAAATACTGTACATGAAAATAGATATGTTCGATTTACTAATTATGTTAAAAGGAATATTTAAAGGCAAGAATCAGCAGTAATTCTAGAGTGTTAAGTAGTGTAGACTTCTTGAAATCTTTTTGTATGCTTTCAAAAAACTTACCAGAAGGAATTATTTAAATGGAATATTTTCATTGAAATAGTTTCTAACTTTATCCTAGAATTTCTGTGAATGTTTTTATACAAAACACAAAGACCCTAACTGTTTTGTATAAGTCAGTTTATCAGAAGTAATATGAAAAGTACATTGAAAAACTGGAATGAATTAAAATATTTTCAGACTTCAGGAAGTTTTAAATTAAAAAATTGAGGTGTTGGCTTATTAGCAGTTGAATCTACTGTTAGAAAGATCTTAGTGAGCACTCATTTCTGTTACTTTTTTATTGGTAACTGGTATGATCCTTTCTAGTACATACTTTCTAGATATTTTGATTTTGTTTTGACTATCAAGGAAGATAATTAAAATATGATATAATGAAAAATTGATTTCTTATAAAAAGGTGGTATCTATAATAATAAAAGTATAATATGTTAATTAGATCAGACAACCGTACTACCTTCCAGACATCCTTCTGGACTAAGTTGCTGAGGCAGAGGTGGTTAGAGGCGATTAGGCAGGCAGGCAAGTGGTAAGGGGCAATCAGGCAGGTAGAGTGGTAAGGGGCAATTAGGCAGGCAGGCAGGAGATCCGTTAGGAGCCAATGGTCCCCGACTGCTGGTTTAGGCCCAACCCCACGGGTGCAGGCCGGGCTGAGCTGCATCCCCCCGCCCCATGCATGAATTTCATGCACTGGGCCTGTAGTAATTATATAGTAATCTTGACTAATCAGAATTAATATGTCCAAATACATGCATCCTTTTGTAGACTGGCCACCTTGGGAGGCCACACTATCATAATAACTAATAGCACTTATTAGTGTATGAGAAGGAGAGAGAAAATGTTTATTGAAAGGGAACATGATAAACTGTTGTCATGGGTCAAATTGTGTCCTTCATTTATGTTGTTTCACTAAAATGTTTCTTCATGGAACAGGATGTGATTGATCTCTAATTTGAGTAGTGACTCTCCTGTTTTACATATTTGTAAAGTTTTGGATTTACAGTACATTTTAGGGAGCAGTTTAGTAAGAGGAGTGGTATACTAGCATAATTAAGAGGCAGATGGTTTTATTTGGAGATGGGTTATTCTTTAAGGATGGTATTTATGGTGTTTATAGTGCCTTTATAATTTCTTTATCAAAAGTATAAACATCTCATTGATGTTTCTAACTCTATTGTGTAACAGTTTAATGGATTATGGTGAAATTACATATCCTTCAGAAAATCTTATCTCTTGCCCTAATTGATTTGGCTCAGTGGATAGAGCGTCGGCATGCATACTGAAGAGTCACAGGTTTGATTCCGGTCAAGGGCATGTACCCTGGTTGTGGGCACATTCCCAGTAGGGGTTGTGCAGGAGGCAGCTGATCGATGTTTCTCTCTCATTGATGTTTTTAACTCTCTATCCCTCTCCCTTCCTGTCTTTAAAAAATCAATAAAATACATTGTTTAAAAAGAGAAAATCTTATCTCTTGTAATTGAGGACTAAATTTTTGGTGTCAGAAATGACAGTTTGATTCCATAAAAGATTAAAAATTTTGAAATGTGTTTGCTATGAAAGGAGTCAGCTCACTATTTATTTTTGCATTGTTAAAAAAATTGAAAGAAGAATAATACTTTGTGACATATGAAATTCAAATGTTAACGCTCATAAGTAAAGTTTTATTGGAACACAGCTGCTTTTGCATTATAATGACAGAGCTGAGTAGTTGTGACCGTAACCCTGTATGGCATTCTCATCACTTTGTACTGCTTTTAGTTCACTACAAATTTCATTGCTGCTGTTAAAACTTTATAGTGTTTTGAGTGTTGTGTGTATTGCCAGTCTGCAGTATTTCTTTATTTATTTTAAGATTGAAATTTATCTTAACAAAGAAGATGGACCCCAACCACTATTATCAAATATGAATTGATTTTGGAACTTACTTTTATCTGTAGCCTGGAAAATGTTTGTATGAATTTAACCTAAAATTACATGGCAGAATAGAGCTTACATGCAAAATTTAGCTGCAATAAAGTAATTTTAGTGGCAACTTTGAATCACAAGTGACATCAAGCTGCTTTATACATTTCTCATTCTGTCAAAGTGAGATCTTCATTCCCACATGAATTTTCATGAATATATTTTTCCAGCCTCTAACTACAGTTCCAGCATCATTTTTCCAGGCATTGAAAAATGCAACAAGTTTTTATATTTCAAAACCCCCATTTAATTGTGCACTTGAGAAACTTCTATCTAACTTGCAATTGGAAGTGGTTAATCTGCAATATAATGATACATTGAAAGGCAAATATCAAAGGAATCTAATAGACTTCTATAACTGCCTTTGAAGTAATAAATATGCTTAATTAAAATCCTGTGCTTGTGGACACCAGTATTTGACAGTACCAATCTGTCAGAAGAGACATTTTCAAAGATAAATACATAAAATCTGATCAGAATTAACAAAGATGAGTGTGTGCAATAGATTTTGATGACAGGAAGCTTTAATTAAGTGAAATGTTACCCCCCCCATTTCATTATTTTAATTAGCAGACTTACATATTATAAAATACTAGGGGCCCGGTGCATGAAATTCGCGCACTGGGGGTGGGGTTATCCCTCAGCCCAATCTGCCCCCTCACACATACTGGGAGCCCTCAGGGGATGTCCTACTAAGCACTCACCCCAGCTTGCCTTGGGCACTCAGCCATTGCCCTGCAATGGGGCCGATGGCTGGCTCCGTCCCAGCCATGCCCCCCCTTCCATTGCCCCCAGCCTGGGCCTTCACCCCAGCCAGCTCGAGCCTGGCTTGCACAGCCTCGGCCCTGCCCTCCCGGCCTAGGCCTTCTCCGTGGCCAGCACATGCTGGCCGCCTCGATCCCGCCCCTCCACAGCCCGGGCTGCCTCGGTCCTGCCCTCTGCTCCTGATTGGCTGGTGGGCGGGCTTGTGAGTGTAGCGAAGGTACGGTCAATTTGCTTGTTGCTCTTTTATTAGATAGGACTAGAGGCCCGGTGCATGAAATTTCATGTAAGAGTAGACCTTCGCAGCCATGGCCACAGTGGCTATCTCAATTCCAGGACTGCAGTCCTGGCTTTTTCCCAGAAGGATGCCCGGTCTAATTAGCATATTACACTTACATTATTATAGACTAGGGGCCCATTACAGGAAGATTCCTGGAAGAATAGGGCTTTCTGCCGGCAGTCTCTGCCACCCCACCTGCTTCCCTCCCTTCTCCACTGCCCTGCTTGCTTGCTTCTCCGCAGCTTCGCTCCCTTCTGCAGCACTTGGCTTCCTTCTACACTGTCTTCAGTCTTTGTTCTGCACCTGGCTATGCAAATTAACTGACATTTTGGTTGGGTTAATTTGCATATGTTCTCCTGATTGGCTGGTGGGCATGACGGCATAGTGGAGGCATCAATTTGCATGTTTTTTTAATCAGATAGAATTATACTCAGGTATTATTATATCTTGAGTGTTTTCTTGAAAAACTTTTGTTATAATAGCATCTGTGATTTTGCCTATTGCCTGAAAAGACTAAAATACTTATGATATGGCCCTTTACAGAAAAAGTTTGTGCTGCTCTAACATGAATGCACATAGTAATTACATGAGGATGTGGTTAAAATGCAGATTCTCATTTGATAGGCCTGAGGTGGGACCCAGGATTTTGTATTTCTTACAAGCATGTGAAGTGATAACAGATGGGACTACATTTAGAGAAGCAGGCTTTAGTGTATTCAAGATTAGATTTTTAGACAGGTACACTAATACTTGTTAAGCATCTATTATGTGCCAGGGGTTATACTAGGTACTGTTGCATATACTGCCTCTTTAAGATGTCATAAAAACTTGTTAGAAGGTATTAAAGACTACAGTGAGATTGGAAACCCTAGTAAGATTTTTCAGTTAGAAACATAGTGTTCTGTTTTTTTGTTTTGTTTTGTTTTTTGCCTTGGAACTCATGGGGGAGAAGGAAGTCCTAGGGGAAGCTATACATCTAAGAAAAAAACGATGGGAAACAAAATACTACATTATGAGCTAATCCAGGTCAAAGTAAGGACTGATGAGATATCCTCATCTTCTGTACTAAATTTCAGTGGGCCATCAATAGATTACCAAGCCAAGGAGTGGACATGGTATATAGCAATGTAGCACATATATATTTTGCAAACATTGTTTTCCCAGTCTCTTATTTATGTTTTAATTTTTATAACCATGTCTTTTGAACTAGCAGAGTTAAAATTTTTATAAAGTCTAATTTTTTTTCTTTTTAAAAATTATTTTTAAGAATGTGGCAAAATATACAGAATTTACCATGTTATCTAATTTTAGGTGTATGGTCCGGTTGTACTACCACTACCAATATCTATCTCCAGAACTTCTGTCTTTCCCAACTGAAACACTCTATCCATTAAACACTAACTTTACATTCCACTATGCCCCTATCTCTGTCAGCCATCATTGTACTTTCAGTCTCTGTGAATTGGAGTACTCTAGGAATCTCATATACACGGAATCAAACAGTACTTATTTGTCTGGCTTATTTCACTTAGACTACTATCTTCAAAGTTCATCTATCTATGTTGCAGCCTGTGTCGAAATTTCCTTCATTTTTAAACACTGACTGATATTCCATTTTGTGTATATACCACATTTTATCTCTTTATTCATTGTGGACATTTATTATTCATTTCACCTTTTTGGCTGTTGTGAATTAATGCTGCTTTCAGCATGAGATATACAAATATCTATTCTAGTCCTTGCTTTCACTTCTAGATTTATACTCAGAAGTGGGCTTTTTAAATCATATTGTAATTCTACCATTTATTTTTTGAGGAGCTGACATACAGTTTTCCATGTGACTGCACCAGTTTACATTCCAGCAGGTGTACAAGGGTGCAAATTTCTCCACATCCTAGCTAACACTTTTCTTTTTATAATAGCCATCCTAATGGTTGTTAAGTGGTATCTCAATATAGTTTTGATATGCATTTCCCTAATGACTAATGATACTGAGCCTCATTTTATGTGTTCATTGGTTAGTTGCACATCTTTTTTTGGAGAAATGTCTGTTTTAGTCCTTTGCTCATTTTAAAACTGGGTTTTGTTTTTCTTATTGAGTTATAGGATTTCTTTATACATACTGGGTATCAATCCTTTATGAGATATTTGATTTGCAGATATTTTCACACATCCTTTGGGCTGCTTTTTTGCTTTCTTGGTGGTGTCGTTGGATGCACAGAAGTTTTTAATTTTTATGAAGTTTAGCTTACCTATTTTTCTTTTATTGCCTGTGCTTTTGGTTTCAAAATCCAAGAAATCATTGCCAAATCCTATCGTATTAAGTTTTTCTCCCAAGACTGTGTCTTATGTCTAGTTTTGTATCTTATCCTATATAATAAAGAGGTAATATGCAATTTAACCATCACTCCAACACACAAGATGGCCTGCAGGGGAGGGCAGTTAGGGGAGGGACCAGGCCTGAAGGGGAGGACAGTTGGGGGCAACTGGGCCTGCAGGGGAGGACAGTTGGGGGCGACCAAAGCCAGCAGGGGAGAGAATTTAGGGGCGACCAGGACAGCAAGGGAGGGAAGTTAGGGACGACCAGGCTGGCAGGGGAGCACAGTTAGGGATGACCAGGCCAGCAGGGGAGGGCAGTTAGAGGTGACCAGGCTGGCAGGGTGGGGCAGTTAGGGGTAATCAGGCTGGCATGGGAGCCATTAGGTGTCAATCAGGCTGGCAGGGGAGCGGTTAGGGGGTGATCAGGCTGGCAGGCAGAAGCAGTTAGGGGCTATCAGGCAGGCAGGGTAGGAGGTGAGTGGTTGGGAGCCAGTATTTATTTGTTGTTAATCCTCATCTGAAGGTGTTTTTCCATTAATTTTTAAACAGAGTAGAAGGGAGGGGGAGGGACACACAGAGAGAAGCATCCATGTGAAAGAGACACATACATTGGTTGTCTCCTGCACACACCCAAGAGGGCTGGGAATTGAGCCTGCAACCAAGGTATATGCCCTTGATCAGAATCGAACCTGGGACCCTTTAGTCCTGAGGCCAATGCTCTATCCACTGAGCAAAACCAGCCAGAGTTTGAGTTAATTTTTATATATGGTGTTAAGATAAGGGTCCAACTTAATATTTTTGTAAGTGGATATCCAGTTTTCCCAATAAAATTTGTTGACTGTCCTTTCCCCATTGAATAGTCTTTGCGCACTTGTTGAAAGTCATTCGATTATATATTTGAGGGTTTATTTCTGGGCTCTCTATTTTATTTCATTGGTTTATCTGTCTGTCTTTATATCAGTAACATATACTTGTTACTATTTTTGACCTGACAGAATCACCAAGACTATTGTGTAGAATTTTGGTTTGTTTTTAATGAATGATGCTAATAAAATAGGAAAAATACATGGGGGGAAATCCTTAACCTCACCCCATATACAAATGTTAATTTAGGATGAATGTGGACCTCAACGGAAAAACAAAACTTATACAGATGCTATTTTTTTACTTTGAGTCATGCAAAATTTTCTTAGAATTAATCAAAATAGAAAAATTAGGTAGGTAGTCTTTATTTCACCAAAATGAAACACTTCTAACAGCATAAAGAAAATGGAAAAATATTAGAGACTTAGAGAAATTGTTTTTTCTATCTACATCTATTAATGATCTGACAATGACTTATAACTAGAATACATAAGTAATTCCCACATATAAATAACAGTCTAATAAAAAATTGGGCAGAGGACTTGACAATATTCTTAACATCAACAATAAAGATATATACAAATTGCCAGTAAGATCATGAAAAGGTGCTAATGTCTTTAATCACGGAAATCAAAGTAAGCAAGTCAAAGTCAAAGCTGAGTAGCACTTCACACTGCTATAATAAAGATTTTAAAAAGTCAACATCAAATATTGGTAATCACATAAGAGTGTAAAATAGTACAACCACTTTGGAGACTTTTAGCAGTTTCTTAAATAGTTCATATGCAACATCCTCATGATCCATCCTACTCGTTGGTATTAAAATGAAACATTTGTTTACAAAAGTAATTGTGCAAGAGTATTTATAGTGACTATGCACTGTAATTATTTTTTAAATGTAATTTAATGTTTTCAAAATAATCCTGTGGCAGGGTAGAATTGATAGCAAAATCTCTATGAGTTGTAAGCTTTTTGAGGCCAGTCTGTCTTACTACTGTTTTATTTCCAGTGCCAACTTTAAGACTTGACTAACTTGTCATATGCTAGGTGTTTCATTTGAGAATCATCAGTTTGAAATAAGAGGGGTTATGAAGGGAGCAGACGGCCCTGAATTAGCCCTTGGGAATATTCATAGCTAACATAGACCAATCAAGAGAACCAAAAAAGACTTGGTTAAATTCTGAAAACTAAAATTGTGTATTTTAAAAACCAAGGATTGAGAAGTAGTGTTGTGTTGTGTTTTATCACCCCCACCCCAACAAAAGGAATAGTACACAATTTCTGGTATAATAATAGCAGGATAAGAAAAAAGTGGAAGCATTGGTGGTATGTGAAAGCACTTTGTCAGGAGTGTTCATATAACAGAAATCAGATCCCAGAGGCCTAAGGTAGTTATAGTTATAAATCAGTAACTTGAGGAAAGAATTATATTAATAGCATGGAATTCAAGAGAAAGTAGTTTTGCTTTGTTTAGTGTGTGTGTGTGTGTGTGTGTGTGTGTGTGTGTGTGCATTATTTCAGAGTGGGGGAGAGAAAGAAATATCAGTGATGAGAGAGAATCATTGATCAGGTGCCTCTTGCATACCCCCTGCTGGAGATTGAGCATGTGCTCTGCCCAGAACTGAATGTTGACCTGGTTCATAGCTCAGTGCTCAACAACGGAGCCACACTGGCAGGCCAAGAAAGTATTTTTGCTTTGTTTTGTTTTTTTAAAGACATATAAATGAAGGCCTAAGAAGGCAAAGAGGGGAAAGATGCCTGAGATGGGATTCAGATACATGCAAGGTCCCTTGGAAATCAAGAAGGAATGGGATCAAAAGCAAAAATTGAAAGCTTGGGCCTTTTTAAAGGCCGTTAGCCACTCATTTGAGATGGAAAAAGAAATGTACAAGGAAGACATTCAGATATAGGGAAGCAAATAAATGTGGAAGCATGATCATTATTTTTCTAGTTATTTGTCCAAATAAAGAAGAAAGGAATGAAGGGAACTTTAAATAAGGTTTATAGGAATAATTCTTAATCTTTAGGAGAGGATTGTCAGGGTATATGGAAGGACTCTAGTATCATTTGAAAATATTCCAAATTTGATTCTCAATTCAGGTAATAATACCCTTCTTGCTCCCTTTGAGAACCACTCATTTATGTAAGCAAAGAATTAACAAGCATGGATAAAAGAATTTTTTAAGAGTTTAATTGAACTTGAGGTAAAATTTTGTAGTGCCTTAGTTTGCATAGTAGCAATTATATGAGGGTGTTAATTTCTCCCCTTCATTCTCAAGTACTTGTTTAATAACAGATGTTACTGAACTGTTTATGTATGTTTTTCATCTACCTGATAGAAAACATTGAAAACTATCAACTATACAAAAGTTTCATGAAATCAATTTAATAGCTCACAATCAGTATTTTTCTTTTTTAATAGACTGGAATAGACTAGAAAATATTGATGTGTACTGTTTGTAGTAAGAAGTATTTGTAGAATTTTTTAATATGTATGTATCTATATGCTAAGTTAGGTGGAAAATATATTTCTTAATATAGATTGCAAGTAGAAGTGTTCAAAATCCACTGTAAGTTGTTTTGATAAATGACGGTGGATATTATAAAGTGTCTTTCATCTCTTTGTAGAATTCATTAATTTTAGTGACATATCAACTAAACACATATATGTATTTTGTGTTTATATTTAAAGATATATGTATATATATTGTGTGTATTTTATTTTCTTATTAGGTGCAATGGATGAGCTTCATAGTCTGGATCCAAGAAGGCAAGAATTATTGGAAGCTAGATTTACAGGAGTTGCAACTGGGAGCACCGGGAGCACTGGGAGTTGCAGTGTTGGAGCTAAAGTGAGTGAAATTATAATCTGCATTTGACATTCTTTCATGTATTAAGTGGTCTAAAATATATTTTATGCTTAACAGAAAAATATCCTTTATAATAAATGGCTAATATGCAAATTGTTCCCTCAGGAGTTTGACTGACCAGGAGGTCAACCTCTTGCTACAATGAGCGCTGAACACCAGAGGGTGATGTGGAATGAAGGAAGGCCCTGATTGGCCCTGATTGCTGGCCAGCCCTAGGGACCCAACCTGTGCATGAATTTTGTGCACTGGGCCTCTAGTTCCTTCCTATAATTTTTATAAGGTATAGAAAAAATTCAGTGTTTATGAACCAGATTTCTAATATAGCATGACATATTCCAGGGGCATTATGATATAACTAGAGGTCCGGTGTAAGAAATTCATGCACTCAGTTGGGGGGGGGGGGGTTTCCTCAGCACAGCCTGCATGCTCTCCAATCTGGGACCCTTTGAGGGATGTCCGACTGGGATCTGACCTAAAGGGACACCCTCTCACAATCCAAGGCTGCTGGTTCCCAACCACTTGCATGCCTGCCTGCCTGATTGCTCCTAACCGCTTCTGCCTGCCAGCCTATTACCCCCTAAACACTCCCTTGCCAGCCTAATCAACACCTAATTGCTCCCCTGCCAGCTTGGTTGCCCCTAACAGCCTTCCCATGCTGGCCTGGTTGCCCCCAACAGTCCTCCCTGTAGGCCTGGGTTCCCCCACCCCCAACTGTCCGCCCCTTCAGACCTGGTTGCCTCCAACTGTCCTCCTCTGTTGGCCCAGTCACCCCTAACTGTCATCCCCTGCGGGCCTCGTCGCCCAACTTCCCTCCTTTGCTGGCCCGGTTACCACTAACTGCCCTCCCCTGTAGGCCTGATCTCTCCCAACTACCTTCCCCTGCTGGCCATCTTGTGGAGGCCATCTTGTTTCCACATGTGGTGACCATCTTTGACCACACGGGGGTGGCCATCTTGTGTGTTAGAGTGACAGTCAATTTCATATTACCCCTTTATTATATAGGATACAGCATATTAGGCTTCAGGGGTTAAAAAGTGTTTTTCTCCCATTACATAATTTTTACCTTTCTTGCCCTCCGTTTTTCTCTTGTCCCTATTATGCATATTCCTATCTGTATATTAATCCACTGCTTCTGACTACTGCAAAAATCTCAATAGTGTTATTTGTTTGCTTTTCACTGATAGACACCAGGTTGTCTTCAACTCCCCACTGCCTCACATTGCAGTGAATTTCTTGTATTTGTTCTCTCTTGGAGCTTTGTGAGTAATTATTTAGGATATATTCCCAAGAGCAGAACTTCTAGGACATAGGGTATGTGTAGACTTAGGTGGAGTAAATAGTACAAGACTAGTGTTCAGAACATTGTGCAAAACCAGTCTGCACTTTCATCAGAGTAGAGGGCATGAGTCTTTATATCACCACATCTCATATTCACTGGCATTATCCAGGTTCATCATTCTTGGTAATCTTATAGGTATGAAATAATACCTCATTGTTTTCCTTATATCACCAGTTACTTTGAGCATTTTATTTTATTCAAAATAAATTTTAGTTTTCTTTGGATATCTCTAAGAAAGAATAAACGTCTTAAAATAGCAATCTTTACAAATAGAACTGTTTGACAAAGAAGCTTGAAAACTAAAATTGGGTCCAGTGGATCCCCAGTCCTGCTCCACAAAGATATTCTACAGTTTCTTCTATTACTTTCATAGTTTTACTGTCGTATTTGCTCTTTAGTCCATCTATGCCTCACCTTTTATATAATATTGATAGGGATCTAGTTTTATTTTTTTCCATGTAGTGAACCAGTTTTATCAGTAACTAGAAGCCCGGCGCATGAAAATCATACATGGATGCAGTCCCTAGGCCTGGCCGGCAATCGAAGCACAAGTGTCTGGCGTGGAAGGGCAGGGAGCCCTGCCCCCCGCTGCTACCAGTGTAGTTCTTAGGAATTTTGGCTAGTTTTTGTGGATTTTTTTGTCTAATTCCTGAATACTTTCAAGTTTTTGTGACTAAAGTATTTATTATTTTCTAGTTATTGCTTATCAGAGGCTTTTGATTTTGTAAGTTGGCCTTTTTTTTGCATGTAACAGTCTTGCTGTTGGTTTTATTTTTAAAAATTATGTTCCAAAATGAGTTTTATTTCTTGCACCGTAGTATATTTATTTACTCCTTGTAGTGGTAATCAACTTCAGTACTTTGTCTTATTCAAGAAGAATTTAATTTTCTCCATTAACAGTAATGTTTGCTATAGGTTTTGTGTCTATTACTATGCCTAAATTAAAGAAGAACTTTTCCTGGTTAGTTAAGAAGTTTGTTTGTTTAAAAATTACAAATATTGTTGAACTATATGAAGGCCTTTTTTCTTGGTTGAAAGACATTAAATTTTTCTTCTTTGAATTATCAATGTGAGTTATATTATTAGATTTTTTAAAAAATGTTGAGCCTATTTGCATTTTTAGGATAAACCCAACTAGGTTATGATACACTATTTTTAAATATATATTTATTGGACTTAATGAATGATTAACTATTTTATTTAGGACTAGAGGCCCAGTGTATGAAATTTGTGCATGGGGGCAGGGTTCCCCTCAGCTCGGCCTGTACCCTCTTGCGGTCCCAGACCCCTCGCTCCTTTCTGCCCGCCTGCTCATTGCGTCGTACCACTCAGCTCACTGCTCCTTAGTGCTGCGGCGGAGGCAGGAGAGGCTCCTGCCGCCGCTGCTGCATTCGTCAGCTGTGAGCCCAGCTTCTGGCTGAGCGGTGCTCCCCCTGAGAGAGCGCACTGACCACCAGAGGCACCTCCTGTATTGAGCCTCATAGCGACCTGTCATTCCACTGTTTGGTCTATTTACATATTAGGCTTTTGTTATATAGGATTTTTGTGTGTATGCTTACAGAAGAAATAGATGTACAGACCTGAAGAGTTCAGTGAGTTTAGACAAATGTGTATACTTGAAGTAATCCACATTCCTCTCAAGATATAGAACATTATTATTATCTTACCTTATTCTATATAATAAAAGAGTAATATGCAAATTGACCATCACTCCAACATACAATATGGCCGCCACAAGATGGCCTGCAGGGGAGGGCAGTTGTGGGCGATCAGGCCAGCAGGGGAGGGCAGGAAGGGGTGACTAGGCCAGCAGAGGAAGGAAGTTGGAGGAGACCAGACCTGCATGGGAGGACAGTTGGGGTGGACCTAGGCCTGCAGGGGTCAGTAGTTGGGGGGAACCAGGCTTGCAGGGGAGGGCAGTTAGGGGTGACCAGGCCTGCAGGGGAGGACAGTTGGGGGTGACCAGGCCTGCAGGGAAGGGCCATTAGGGGGAACCAGGCCTGCAGGAGAGGGCATTTGGGGGAGCAGGGAGCCAGGCCTGCAGGGGAGGGCAGTTTTGGGCAACCATGCTGGCAAGGGAGGGCAGTTAGGGGTTACTGGGCCAGAAGGGGAGGGTAGTCGGGGGTGTGACCAGGCCTGCAGGGGAGGACTATTAGGGGCTACCAGACTGGCAGGGGAGGGCAGTTAGGGGTAATCGAGCCAGCAGAGGAGCAGTTAGGTGACAATCAAGCTGGCAGGAGAGTGTTTAGGAGGTGATCTCGGGCTGGCAGGCAGAAGCAGTTAGGGAGCAGTTGGGAGCCAGCATTTCTGGATTGTGAGAGAGATATCCGACTGCCTATTTAGGACAGTTAAGGCAGTGGTTGGCAAACTGCGGCTCACAAGCCGCGGTTTGCCACTCTGTTGACTAATGAGTTTGCCGACCACTGAGTTACGGAATCGGGCCTAAGCAGGCAGTCAGTCATCCCATAAAGGGTCCCAGATTGGAGAGGGTTCCGGCTGGGCTGAGGGACACTCAGCTTGCCCTGTGCATGAATTTCTTGCACCAGCCCTCTAGTCTGTTTTATAAATCAGTATCCCACTAGCCCCATAAAATGAACTGCTTCCCCTTCCACTGTTTTCAGTTTTTTTAACATCCTATTTATGATAGGAAATATACAATGGAAGATGGGAGCCATTTACCTGTAATATTGTCTTGGCCTGGGGTTTGTTGGGATTGGAGGTCGTTTATGACCACTTAAAATTTTAAATACTGTTTAGTTTACTAATCTATTCCATTTAAGCTTTTCAAACATATTAGTGTATAGTTGTAATACTTTTTTTAAAAATATATTTTATTGATTTTTCACAGAGCGGAAGGGAGAAGGATAGAAAGTCAGAAACATCGATGAGAGAGAAACATCGATCAGCTGCACGCCCCCTACTGGGGATGTGCCCGCAGCCAAGGTACATGCCCTTGACTGGAATCGAACCCGGGACCCTTCAGTCCGCAGTCTGACGCTCTATCCACTGAGCCAAACCGGTCTCCGCAGTAATACTTTTTTTTTTTTTTTTTTTAATCCTCCTTTGTTAATTCCTTTCTGTTTATATTTTCATAGTCCTGTATACATTCTTGCCAGAGCTCTGACTAATGACTCTTTGAAAGAGACAGATTTTGGTTTTAATCTGTTCCACTATTTTTTTCTGCATTGTTTTTTGTCTTCATAGTTGTTACTTTTGTTTTTTCTCTCTGTGGCTCTTCTTTCAGCGACTGGGTTAAGTAAGTTAGTTTTACTTATATAGATATATAACTTATAACAAACACATTTTAAGCATTCATTTATGTTTTTTATTCAGGTTTAATTTACATGCAGTAAAATCAACCCTTTTTATTACATACAGTAGTTCTGCTATAAGTTTTGACAAATATATATAATTGTATAACCCCACCATAAGAATATTTATAGCAACCTTATTCATAACAAGCAAAATTTGAAAACATCCAAATATCACTCTATAAGTAGATAACAAACTGGTATATACATGCGACAACAAAAAAAGAATGATCTACTACTCAATGGCAACAACACAAATAAACCTCAATGTATAAATCTTTTTGTGGCTATATATTTTCATTTCTATGAGAATACTTGAGTGTGGAGTAGGGTAGGAGTGTGTTTTAACATCGATTAGAAACAGATTTTTTTCCAAGGTCTTTGTAGTTTTTTACTGTGATCAACAGTATATATAAGAATTTTAGTTGTTCCACTAATATTCAGTGCTAGGATTCTCATTTCAGCCATTCTAGTGGGTGTGAAGTAATATCAGCTCAGTTAGATTTATATATTCCTTTTTTTAAATTTATTTTTATTGTTGAAACTATTACAGATGTCTCCTTTTCCCCCCTCCATTGACACCCTCCACCCTGCTTCCTTACCTTCTCTAGGCCTTCCCCACACTATTGTCTGTCCATGAGCTGTGCATATGTGCATGTAAGTTCATTAGTTAATCTCTTCCTGCTCCTCACCTTCCCCATCTCCCCACTCTGAAGTATGTCAGTCTGTTGCTTGCTTCAGTGTCTCTGGATCTTTTTTGTTCATCATTTTATTCTGTTCATTAGATTCCACATATAAGTGAGACCATGTGACACTTTTCTTTTTCTGACTGTCTTCTCTTGCTTAGCATAATACTCTCCAGGTCCCTCCATGCTGTCTCAAGTATTACAGCTGCATAGTATTCCATTCTTTAAATGGAGTATTTCGATTTATATATTTCATAATTTTCTTTTTAACACAAAGAGTTATTTTATGTGGGATATTTTGAGCTATTTATTTTTTATGGGTTTCTAATTTGCACCCTCAAGGGGTCCCAGATTAGAGAGAGTGTAGGATGGGCTGCATTCCCTCCGTGCACGAATTTTGTACACCAGGCCTCTAATAATGTATAATACTAAAAGCGTAATATGCTAATTAGACCGGACAACCAAATGACCTTCTGGATGTCATTCCTGATGACCCTTCTGATGAAGCCGTGGTGGCAGGGGCCAAGGCAGAGGTGGTTAGGGATGATCAGGCAGGTAGGCAAAGGGGTTAGGGGCAATGAGGCAGGCAGGTGAGTGGTTAGGGTTGATCAGGCAGGCAGTTGGTTGGGGGTGATCAAGCAGGCAAGCAGGTAGTTAGGGGTGATCAGGCAAGCAGGCAGAGCAGTTAGGGGTGATCAGACAGGCAGGCAGGCGAGCAGTTAGGAGCCAGTGGTTCCAGATTGTGAGAGGGTGCAGGCTGGGCTGAGGGACCCCACTACCCCCCCCCCCCATGCATGAATTTTGTGCACGGGGCCTCTAGTTCAGTATAAGCATTCACAAACTCTTCAAATGCAAATTATTTTTCTTTTTCTTTAGGTATTACCACTGAAACTTGCCTTGTTTTGTTCTTTTTAAAAATATATATATTTTATTGATTTTTTACAGAGCAGAAGGGAGAGGGATAGAAAGTCAGAAACATCAATGAGAGAGAAACATCGATCAGCTGCCTCTTGCACGCCCCCTACTGGGGATGTCCCCACAGCCAAGGTATATGCCCTTGCTGGAATCGAACCTGGGACCCTTCAGTCCAGAGTCCGATGCTCTATCCACTGAGCCAAACCGGTCTTGGCAGCCTTATTTTGTTCTTATCTAGGCTAGTAGCTCTGTATTTCTCCTGAGTGCCTGCCATCCTGGAATCTCTTTTCTTGATCAGTATGGGAATTCCTTTATGTGTCTCTCCTGAGTTTGAGCTCTTGTTTCCTTTCTGCCATGTCTTCTTCTTGGTTTATTCTTTTGTTTTGGTGGAACAGATACTCTAGTAATTTCCAGAAAATAGGTACATGGGTTGTCAAATATTTGAGACCTTGCATAGTCTCCTCCTCCCACTTGGTACTTAGAGTATAGAATTCTAGGTTGGAAATCCTTTTATCAGACTTTTGAAGGAAATGTTCCATTGCCTTCTATCTTCTAGTGTTAAGTGGAACACTCAAGTGGTATTCTGATTCTTGATTCTTAGTAAGTGACTTGTTTATTCTTCTTTGGAAACTTTTAGGATTTTCTCTTTGATCTTCAGCATTTAAATTTTTTATTTATAATTGCCTTAGTGTAGTCTTCCTTGAATCAGTGTGCTTAGTTCAAAAGTGTGTCCTTCCAATCCAGAAAGTCATGTTGTTATTTCTTTGATAATTTCAGCTCCTTGGTTTTTTTAATGCTCATTACTTGGACAAAAACCTTTTGGATGGATCTCTAGTTTTCTTTATGTAAATTGTTTGTCTCCCTTTTGGGGAAGAGTTCTTCAATGTTATCATTGAATTCATTGATTTGTTATTGTTCTATTTTAGCTATCATTTTAATTTTCAGGAGCCTTTTCAAAATGTTTCATTTTATAGTTTGCTGTGATTAGGATATTTGTAATAATTTTTTTGTGTGTGTGTGTGAAGTTTTTTGTGGTGGTGGTCCCTGAGTTGTCACTGTATGGGTTTCTGTTTATTTTTTGTTTGTATTTCTTTAGATATGTGCTGATACTGAGCTGTTCATATCTGTTCATTAGGCACTGAAATGCTGATTGGAAGCTTTGTGTGAGTAGGGAGGGCTTATTGACTGGTGAATGTTGCAGTAGGATGACCTGACTGGGTCATTTTTCAGACATTTTATTTTTGGTATCTATAAATCTTCTCTATTGAATGATCTTATTGTCTTTGAGAAAAATTCTATAACTTTGGTTGCTTACTTTGATTGGTCACTCTCTAGAATTGAGCACGGGAATAGGGCTAAGGGTTCTCTTTATTAGTGTGTCGACTTGCACTTCATTCCTTTTATTGTCTCAACTGTGCTTTCTGTGTCCAGAGTTCTCCTGGCTCACCAATTCTAGAGATTAAGTCTATCCTCTAGTATTTATCATAAGCCAGAAGTCAGTTATATTCTTTTTTGTTGTTCTCATGTATATAATATGTTGCTTTTCTCTGGCAGCTTTCAAGATTTTTTTTTAAAGTGTATTTTATTGATTTTTTTTACAGAGAGGAAGGGAGAGGGA
Source organism: Antrozous pallidus (assembly GCA_027563665.1). Taxonomy (NCBI): domain Eukaryota; kingdom Metazoa; phylum Chordata; class Mammalia; order Chiroptera; family Vespertilionidae; genus Antrozous; species Antrozous pallidus. Next base: position 48,840,031 of record CM050508.1, read on the forward strand.
GAGAGAGTTAGAAACATCGATTATTTGCCTCCTGCACACCCCCTACTGGGGATATGCCCACAACCAAGGTACATGCCCTTGACCAAAATCGAACCTGGAACCCTTTAGTCTGCAGGCCGATGCTCTAGCCACTGAGCCAAATCAGGGCAGCTTTCAAGATTAAAAAAAAATAATAACAAGTGTTTAATTAAATTTTTATTGAGGTATGATTGACATATAATATGATACTCATATATTATACTAGTGGCCTGCCCGGTGCACAAAATTCATGAACAAGTGGAGTCCCTGGGCCTGGCTGACAATTAGGGCCTATCAGGTTCCCCACCCCCTATCTCCTCCTTCCCTTGCTGCCACCTGCATGTTGCCTCCATGTGGTTCCCCACCTCTCCTCCTCCTCCCCTTCCTTGTACCTGCTTCTGCCACCACCCAACCCCAGTTCCCATCCCAGCCTGGGACCTGGCCCCAGTCAAGCAATTGGGACCTGCTGGCTATGGGGAGGGACAGGCGGTTTACTGCCAGCCCTCCCTGGTTCCCCATTTCAGCCAGAGGCCCAGCCCCGATCGGGTGATTGGGGCCTGCTGGCCAGGGGGAGGGACCAGAAGATTGGTCAGTAGGCCCCATTGGCTATCGGAGCCTGTGGGCTGGGAGCAGCTCCTGTGTTGAATGTCTGCCCCCTGGTGGTCAGTGCACATTATAGTGACCAGTCGTTTTCGTCAGTCTGTAGTAACAGTCACTTAGGCTTTTAGTTTCAGGTGTACAACATAATGATTCCATATTTATATATATTTCAAAATGAACACCATAATAAGCCTAGTAAGTTTCTGTTACCAACCATGTTTTTTCTTCCCATAATGAGAACTTTTAAAACTTATTTTCTCAGGAACTTTCAAATGTGCAGTACAGTATTATTAACTACTATAGCCCTGGGTGTCCCTCAGCCCAGCCTACATCCTTTCTAATCTGGGACCCCTTGAGGGATATCCAACCGCCCATTTAGGCCCAATGCCACCTGGGTCAGGCCTAAATGGGTGATCGGACATCCCTCTCACAATCCAAGACTGTTGGCTCCCAACCGCTCACCTGTCTGCCTGCCTGATTGTCCCTAACCGCTTCTGCCTGCCAGCCTGATCATCCCCTAATCACTCCCTTGCCAACCTGATCGATGACTAACTACTCCTGGCCAACGCAGTTACCCCTAACTGCCCTCCCCTGCTGGCCTGGTCACCCCTAACTGCCCTCCCCTGCTGGCCTGGTCCCACCCAACTGGCCACTCGGTGTATATCCAATATAATAAAAGGCTAATATGCAAATTGTCCCCTTGACCAGGAATTTCGACCAGCACGCAGGTCAGCCAACCGCCCATGTCATCTCCCCTGGCCAGGCTGGCCGGACCCCACCCGTGCACACATTCATGCACTATCCCCCCAAACTGGGCCTCTAAAATATATATGTATATATGTATATGCATGTATATGTATATGCATATATATGTGTGTATATGTACATACACACACATACATACATACATATATACATTGAGTGGCCACATTATTATGCGTTCAGAGATCATAATAATCTGGCCATTTAGTATATATATAACATCTATTCTGACAGGTATGAGGCTGTATCTCATTATAGTAAGATTTTTTTTCTTTATCTTTAGTTTTCTTGTGCTGTTACCTGGGTATGGTACTTTCTTTTACATAAACCCTAGTGGTAACTACACAAAAAAAATCTAGAACTGAGGTGACAAAAAAAGGGGAAACAAAGGAAAAAAATCATAGAATACCACCAAATTAAAATACGAGATGGAAACACAGAGCTATGAGAAACAAACGGTAAAATGGCTATAGGAAATCCTCATGCATCAATAATCACCCTCCATGTAAATGTGCTGAACTCACCAATAAAAAGCAGAGTAGTGATTGGATGATAAACAAAACCCAGTCTGGCAGGTATAGCTCAGTGGTTGCGTGTTGACCAGAAATCTTACTATAAGAGGAGGTCACAGTTCAGTGCCCAGTCAGGGCATAGGAACTTTCTCATCATTGATGTTTCCATCTCTCTCCCTCTCTCTTTGTCTTTAAAATAAAATTTTAAAAAAAGTTAAGAGGTAGAATTGGATACTTTATAATCCCATCTAATAAAAGAGAAATATGCAAATTACCCATCACTCTGCAACAAAAAGTGGTGGCACCTATAGCCACAAAATGGCGGCGCCCAATCCTCTCAGCCCCGCCGGAGTCCCCCAGTCTCAGGGAGGGCCGCCACTCAGAGCCTGCAGAGTAAGTGGCTTGGTGGAATGCTACCCAGAGGCCCTCCTGACCCTATATAAAAAACAAAAACAAATGCACTCCCCACGGCCCTGGCCCCTCCCAGTGGCGGCAGCCTGGTGTCTCAGCCTGGGAGGGGCATGCATCTCCATGACAATCCCCTGCCAGCAGCAGCAACCTGGGCTGGGGTCTCAGCCTGGCAGGAGCTCACACCCCCACGGCGCAGTCCCCTCCTAGCTGCAGCAGCCTGGGGTCTCAACCACTGAGTCACACCAGCCAGGCAGATATGGACGAATCTTAAATGTTTCTTTTTTTTTTTTTTTTCAGTTTCCTTATCTTTTTTTTATCTTTATTGTTCAGTTTATTACATTGTTTCCCCTTTTTATCCCCCTATAGCTCCCCTCCACCCTGTACCTATCCCACCCTCTACCCTCCCCTCCCCCTCCCCACTGTCCTCTCCCATTGTTGCTAGATTTTTGTCCAGTCTCTTGCTGCACTTCCCACAACCCTTTTCTCCCCAAGAATTGTCAGTCCATTCCCTCTCTATGTCCGTGCTTCTGTTATATTCACCAGTTTATCCTGTTCAACAGCCTATCAATTCACTTGATTTTTATGTTCATTTGTTGATAGATGTGTATTTGTTGTTCATAATTTTTATTTTTACCTTTTTCTTCTTCCTCTTCTTAAAGAATATCTTTCAGCATTTCATATAATGTTGGTTTGGTGGTGATGAACTCCTTTCGCTTTTTCTTATCTGCGAAGCACTTCATCTGACCTTCAATTCTGAATGATAGCTTTGCTGGATAGAGTAATCTTGGTTGTAGATTCTTGCTGTTCATCACTTTGAATATTTCTTGCCACTCCTGTCTGGCCTGCATAGTTTCTGTTGAGAAATCCGCTGACAATCTTATGGGTGCTCCCTTATAGGTAACCAACTGTTTCTCTCTTGCTGCTTTTATTATTCTCTCCTTGTCTTTTGCTCTTGGCATTTTAATTATGATGTGCCTTGGTGTGGTCCTCTTAGGGTTCCTGTAAATTGGGGTTCGGTGCACTTCTTGGACTCCTAAGTCAATTTCTTTCACCAGGTGTGGGAAGTTTTCAGTCACTATTTCTTCAAATAGGTTTTCATTGTCTTGGTCTCTCTCTTTTTCTGGCACCCCTATAATTCGGATGTTGGTATGCTTGAGGTTGTCCCAGAGGCCCCTTACACTATCTTCAATTTTTTGGATTTTTTTTTTTTTGTTTCTTGCTTTTTCAGCTGAGTGGATTTTACCTCTTTGTATTTCAAATCTTTAACTTGGTTCTTGGGGTGCTCCAGAGCACTTTTAGGTCCTTGTATAATATTTTTTGTTTCAGTCAGTGTATGCTTAATTTCTGGTTGGTCCTTTTTCATATCCTTGAGAGTCTCCTTTATATCCTTGAGGGTCTCCTTCATTTCCTTGTAGGACTCATTCATTTCCACGTTGGTCTTGATCATTTCCTTGCAGGTCTCATTTATATCCATGAGGGTCTTGTTCATTTCCTTGTAGGACTCATTCATTTCCTTTGTGGTCTTGCTTATTTCCTTATAGGCCTCAACCTTTTCTAGGAGCGTCTTGAAAAACCCTATAACCGTGGTTTTGAATTCCATGTCCAGTCGTTTTTTTTCCTCCATTTCTTTCACATCTGATTTCTTTCCATGTCTCTGCATGGTGGCTGCTTCCCTGAGTTGGTCGATTAGCTTTGTGTGGTAGACTTCCTACTAGGGACAGTGGCTCAGCCTCCCCGGTTACCTGAGGTGGATATGGGCTGCACAGTCTTGAAGTTAAGCTCAGTTAATCGTTGTTAGCACTTGGAGGGTTGACCTCCAGGCCAATTGTCTGTGAAGCTCAGCTGTGCTCAGGTTGGATGGGCAGAGTCTCTGGGCCAAGCAGACAGCGTTAGCTCTGCCCTATGCGGCCCTGGGGACTCTGTGCCGGGGGCAGTGGCCGCCAGCACCTCTGAGAGAGAGCCGCTGCCGAGCTCCACCGGCTGCCGGGGAATTCAGACTCTCCCAAAATGAGTCTGCATGTACAATGTCTCACCCAGGATCGTAAAACAAAGCAGTCTGGCGGTTTCCCGAATGAGAGAGCGAGTTGCAGAGCGCTCTCTGCGCCGTCACGCAGCTGAGCTGTTCGCGCGCAAGCTGCCTTCTCCACAAGCCAGGAGACCCGGCAGCACCCGAGCTTCGGTGTGCCCTCCCACTGTCCAGTTTTCACCCCATGTGATAGTGGGTTCTCTGGACTTCGCCCAGAGCTGGAGAATCAGTCCAGTGGGACGTCTTTGTCTCCCCGTTCGAGAAAACTGGCCAGTTTTCAGCCGCCTGCCCTCTCCGCGGCGCGCGCTCCAAACCTCTCTTCGCGTGAATCTTTCAACGCTGTTCGCCGCCACTCCTCCAAGTCACAGTGTCTTATTTTCACTTTTATTTGTGGAATTTTCACTCGGCGAGCTTTCTGGTGATTCTGGAAGGTATTTGTTCTTTCGTTTAGTTGTAGTATTAAAATTGCTGAGTATGACGGCAAGATAGGTGTTTTACCTATGCCGCCATCTTAGTTCTCCTTAAATGTTTCTTTTTTAAAAAAATATATTTTGTTATTTTTTACAGAGAGGAAGGGAATAGAGAGCTAGAAACATATATGAGAGAGACACATCAATCAGCTACCTTCTGCACACTCCCCACTGGGTATGTGTCCCCAACCAAGGTATATGCCCTTGACCAGAATCGAACCTGGGACCCTTGAGTCTGCAGGTTGATGCTCCATCCACCTAGCCAAACCAGTTAGGGCTGTCCAATATGTTAAAGAAAAAAACCCTATCTACTAAAGAGGGGAATATGCAGGGGAGGGCATTTGGGGGTGACTGGGTTGGCAGGGGAGGGCAGTTGGGGACGATCAGGCTGGTGGGGGAGTGGCTAGGGAGTGATCAGGCTGGCAGGCAGAAACGGTTAGGGGCAATCAGGCAGGCAGGTGATCAGTTGGGAGCCAGCAGTCCTGGATTGTGAAAGGGATGTCTGATTGCATGTGGGATCGGACCTAAATAGATAGACATCCCCCGAGGGGGTCCCAGATTGGAGAGGGTGCAGGTTGGGCTGAGGGACAACCTCCTTCCCCGTGTATGAATTTCGTGCACCGGGCCTCTAGTAATAATAATAATAATACATCAAGAAGATGTTACACTTATCAGCATTAAAATACATAAAGCAACTACTAACAAAACTAAAGGGAGAAAGAAAAACACAGTTATAGTGGAGGACCTAAATACCCCATTGACAAATATAGCTAGATCGTTCAAACCAAAAATCCATAAGGCCTTAAAGGACACATTTTAGACCAAAGAGATATAATCAGCATTTATAGAGCCTTTCATTCCAGAGCATCAGATTATATATTATTCTCTACTGCACATGTACCCTTCTAAGGATAGACCATATGTTAGGACACAGAACTAGCCTCAACCAATTTAAGAAAAGTGATATACTATGTATTCTCCAACCACAATTTTTTGAAATTGGAAGTTATCTGCAAAAATTAAAGCAGGAAAAACAGAGGCTCATTAAACGACGGGGTTAAAGAAGTTTTAAAAATGTCAAAAGATACAAAGAGACAAATGAGAATGACAGTATGACATCAAAACTTTTGGGATGTAGCAAAAGTGGTAAGGTGGCAGTTTATGTCATTACAGGCTTATCTCAAGAAATAAGAAAAATCTCAAATAGACAACTTAATGATTCACCTGAAAGAACTAGAAGAACTAATGAAGCCCCCATCAGTAGAAGGAAGAAATTATTAAAATTGGAGCAGAACTAAACAAAATACAGGGGTGTCCAAAAAAAAAATTATATGCACACTTTTCAAAAAAATGGTTTGTTAATCCTCACCCAGGATATTTTTTCCATAGGTTTTCAGAGAGATTGGAAGGGGCATGGGCTGAGAGGGAAACATCAATGTGAGAGAGACACATTGATCAGTTGCCTCCTACATGCTCCCCAGTGGGGCTGAGGTAGAAACTGCAACGAGGTATGTGCCCTTGACCCTTCATTGCTTGTCTGATGCTCTAACCACTGCATCACACCAGCGAGGGCTATACACTATTTTTGATAGCTCAAATGATGTTTCTTTCTTTTCAAATTTAACCCATTGGAATTAATTATTCAAAATGTGTATACACTTGGAGTGAGGGGAGTCCTATAGTAGAAAACAAATATATAATAAAAAATTAATGCAACAAGGTTGGTTCTTTGAGAAGATTAATAGTATGATTTTCTTTGTACTTATTCTGCTTGGAGTTATCTGTGAGCTTTTCGAATCTTTAAATTTACACCTTCCACCAAATTTTGGAATTTTTTGGTTATTCTTCAAATACTTTTTCTGCGCCTTTTTCTTTATTTCTGTGATCCTAAATACATGTATAATTTCCCAACAACTACTTTTCAATAATTTTTCTCTCTTCCTTTGGTCTTCAGTACTTTCTTCACTATTCTGACGTCAAGCCTATCCAGTGAGGTTTTTTTTTTTTAATTTTAGAGAATAATTTTGAGTATGGGTCACATTTTCTTGTTTCTTCACAAGTTTAGTTTATATCGTGCACTCTGTGAATGATACATTTGGGTAGTGGTTCTCAACCTTTCTAATGCCGCGACCCTTTAATACAGTTCCTCATGGTGTGGTGACCCCAACCATAAAATTATTTTCGTTGCTACTTCATAACTAATTTTGCTACTGTTACGAATCTTGATGTAAATATCTGTTTTCTGATGGTCTCAGGCCCACGGGTTGAGAAACCACTGCTGTAGAGCCTAAAACCATCGGAAAACATAGATACTTACATTACAATTTATTAACAGTAGCAAAATTACAGTTATGAAGTATCAATGAAAATAATTGAGTGACCAGCTGGAGACATGGATAGAAATAATATGCAGAATTTGTCACTCTTGTCTTTGGAGCTTTATTTTCTAGCTGCTGTGGTAGTTTCACCCTGGTTTTTCAAGCCAGTAAGATTGCCTGTGATGATCCAAGTTTCAGCTGCTCTGCAGCTCACACTAGGGGCCTTACAGTAAAAACTATAAATACAGGAAACCCACCTAGTCTGTTCCCTTCCAAATGTTGTCTCCTACCCAGATTCTGTCTACTCTTGGTTGCTCACATGCTTTCAGGTAGTGTGTTTTATATATTTTTCCGGAATTTATAGTTATCCAAGGGAACAGTGGTCTGATAAGAGGTATTCTGTTCCTCCCTGTGGCAGAATCTGTATTTTAAAAATATGTTTTAAAAGGTAAAAATGTCTCATGAATTTATATTGATACTTCAAATTCAAATCAGAACTACAAGGTTTTTATTTATATTGCATCATTTCATTTTATTTTATTTTATTTTATTTTATTTTATTTTATTTTATTTTTTTTGCATCATTTTATTTTGTATCAAGAATTGTAGTTCTCGCCCTGACTGGGTCAATGGATAAAGTGTCGGCCTAATGACTGAAGGGTCCCAGGTTCAATTCCAATCACGGGCATGTACCTTGGTTGGAGGCACATCCCCAGTGGGGTGTGTGCAGAAAGAAGCTGATTGATGTTTCTAACTCTATCCTTCTCCCTTCCTCTCTATTAAAAAATCCAACAAAATATATTTAATAAAAAAAAAAGAATTGTAGTTCTTAAGGATATAAACCAGATGATAGAATTAGAATCCTATAAGAGAAACATGCAAATTTGACCATACCTTTGCTCCTGATTGGCTATGCTACCAGCCAATCAGGAGCGGGGGCGGGGCCAAGTGGCATGAGCACTGGGCCCCGGGGGTGGAGATGGAACTGCAGTGGCAGTGAGCACCCAGACCCTGGGCACTGTGAGGGGAAGCGGCGGCAGCCACAGCAGTGGTGGCGGCGGCAGGGAGCGCCCGGCCCCCGGGTGCTGTGAGCAGAAATGGTGGAGAGCCCAGGGCCGGGTGGTTCAGGCAGCCGGGGCTGAGCTGAGCAGGGCGATGGCTGGGTGCCCAAGGCCTAAAGCCTCACCAAAGGCTTTAGGCTTTGGGCATGCTGGGGGTGAGCCATCAGTTGGACATCCCCTGAGGGCTGGCTCCCAGTATGTGAGAGGGGGCAGGTTGGGTTGAGGGACCACCCACCCCCAGTGCATGAATTTTGTGCACAAGGTCCCTAGTATCATATAACTGTTTTTTCCTATATAGACAGCAATCTTAAAGCAACTATACTTGTGCTATCACAATGACCAGTAATAACTGAAAAACAATTCAGTTTTTTCACTTGTGCTTCTCATAAAATTCCAGTCTCCAATTTTTAAATATTGTACTATTAATAAATTTGCACGCATTAGCTATTAAATTTCATAGTTTCGTCCTTGTATTTTTATTTAACCTTTATTAGTGTATAATAATATTGATTGTATCAGTTCTTAAGGTGAATCTTCATTTTGGTGACCTGAAGTTGTCTCTGGATTCTTTTAGAAAGCTCAAGAGAGCAGTATTTCCTGATTTCTGGCATTTAATAAGTATGCCTTTTATATGTTAAAAATCAATTTTACTGAATATAGAACACTTTATTCACATTTACCTGGATATCTTAATATGTTACTTCATTTTCTTATGACATGAAATGCTGCCTTTGAAAAATCAAACATTCTGAGGTGCATATTGTATTCTTTTAGGCAGTAGTTTCAATTTTTCAAGGAGGATTTCCAGAACTACAGTTTCTACTATTTGTTTTCTTCTGGTGGTGCTCTTTTAAGTCTTCTATTATCAGAATGTTGGATCTTTGTTGCTTCAATAGTTGTTGCTTTCTTTCATTCTTTTTATCTCTTCATTTCTTTTGATTTCAGAAGTGTTCCTCCTTTTTATCTCCTAGTTCTCTTAAATCATTATCTGTTGTATTTATTTTCTCTTGGTTTCATTCAGGCTTAATCTTCATTATTGAACCTATTTTTTCCCAATATCTGATGCTTCCTAAGTTCTGTTACCTTATATCTGAGTTTTTTGAAATCTGATTTATGTTGTTCTTTCATGTCTTGAGTCATTTTAGTAATGTCTTTTAGCTCATTTCAAAATATTAGGTTACAGTTTTCGCCTAGTTTGTGCAATGTGTATGTTTTCGGTATGCTTTTATCAGGACAGTAGTCTGTATCTTACTGTCTTTTTTCTTATAATAACTTCATAGGCTGACCTACATAGTTTTCTATTGCTTTTTTTTTTTTTTTTTTAATGGCTTTTCTTATAGAGCTCCATCTACTGCTGTTTTGGGGAACTCTTCAAAAGTAATTTCTGAGATTTGTAGGCTTTGCTTCCTCCCCTACTTGTTATTTTTATATTCTTTTTTCTGTATCTTCATTGTACCTGTTGGGTTTAGTTTTGTTTCCACAACCCAGTAGTTTATACTTATTATGACACCCTTAGTGAGGGATTAGTTTCAGGAGTTAGTTTGTAGGGCCTAAATTGCTCTAACTTTTCATACTTCACCATGGACCCCTTGCACTTAGTCACTATTGGGAAGGGCAGAAACCCTTCCAGATATAGCTTCTATACTCAAATTGACTTACTGGTCAGTTGCATTTGCTGTTTGGGGAGCCTCTGTTGTCAAATCTGTTTGACACCCTATTTCCTTTTGCTTCCTCTCATAACATGCAAGTACTGTGGTTGTTGGTAATCTGTTCCCATCTGCTATTTTGGGGAGATTTCTAGTCATCCAGTTTTGTTGTAAATGTTATGTGTGAGTTTGGGGTTTATACTGTACTTTTATGTGGAGGTTTAGGGATAATGAAAAACATTATCACTGCCTCCAATGTCCCTGAATCTTTACAGTTTATCACTTCTTTATTGCTGTTTACGGTATTCTTTGTTTAAAGTTTGGTCACCTTGCTCTAATTAGATCTTAATCTCCTCTAAATAGCGTCTGAATCTCAATTGGTTTGCATATTGTTTGTATTGAAAATGGGCTTTATAGTGTCCAGCATAGCACTAAACACGTATGCAATAGCTCAGTGTCACCAGTTTTGAAAGTAGTTGAACAATAGTCAAACTTGCAACCTTTTAATGGTAGGATTAACAGCTACTCTTACAAATTAAAGGGAAATAAGAATACCAATTGGCCTGCTTCCACATAAAGTTTATTCATGCGTCATCTTTGGCATGCCTGTCATCCCCTGGTCTATAATCATTCCTGGAAGACATTGACTTAATGTATTGTTGGTCCAAACAAATCCACAAAACAGTAAGCATAATAGAAACATATTGGAAACATAGCAAACATCATCCTGCAAAATAATAACTTATTTCTGTTTGTCACAATTTAAAACATTGTAAAGGAAATGTAGAAATTCTTGAGTGAAGCAATTAAAATGGTCAAAACAAATAAAAAAATTTATTAAAACACTAAGCCCAAACAAACCAAAGATTGTCTAGTTCAGTGGTCGGGAAACTCATTAGTCAACAGAGCCACATGTGGCTTGCGAGCTGCCGTTTGCCGACCACTGGTCTAATTTGTTAATATGAAGAGAGGCAAATGAGTGTGGATGGGATATGATGGAATTTGGTAAGATTGTGAAGAGAAGTAAGGAACACAAATAATACTTTAATTAAGGAGGCATTAGATTTTATCATTGAATAGTAGTTTTAGGAATCTTGTTATCTAACAATAGCCCATTTCCTTTGCCTTCTGAATTTGGTATTCTAAAAACTCAAGTAATGAGTCCATCCCTAAGATACAGCAGAACTTTTTTGGCTTGGTAAAACTTTCCAAGATATTTATAGTGTTAAGAGCTTAGTATTTCTTATATTTACTTAATTTGACTTTCTTGTTTAAAGGAATCATACTTTATTTTAATTTATGAAGATATATTTGTGTAATTTATTTCATTTAAAATTACTCCTAAGTTTTACCTTTTTAAAAATCTTTTAACAGGCTTCAACAAATAATGAAAGCTCTAATCACAGTTTTGGAAGCTTGGGATCTTTAAGTGACAAAGAATCAGAGGTAAGTAACTACATTTTAAATATGGTACTATTAATGCTTTTAAATTTTTGTAGGAGCATTTTATTCTGCCTTATGAAGCACAGCATTCAGACTGAAGACTGTATTTGTCATTAGAAAGGAAATACAGTTTCTTTGTTTATGGAGCTGAACTTGTGGTATAGGTGTCTTTATGGAAGACAGTTACTAGCCATTCATAATTTTAGGAGTTGAAGGTGGTTTTTGAAACATATTGCTTCACAGTTTTCCATTTCTTATACTTTCCTCTTAGTTTGGCTCTGAGTAAGGGTTTGTTTACTTTCTAAGATACAGATATAAGGGCTTTTTTTCTCTTTTAAAAATTCCTTTTGGAATTTCATGCTCTTGGTTTTCCCTTTTCTTACTTAAAAATATCTGAAAAATGTCCTCTCCTTCCACCCACATACTGACCCCACTGAGAAAATACATTGGATTTTGTAAGTAGTCATTTCTATCCATGTTCACATTAAGCATGATATACTTGATGGCATCTTTTAAAAATGTGTAGACAGGAATTGCTTTGAGTTTTAGCATTTACTTGTTGATTGTGCAACTTCAATTTTTGTGGGTTATAGCCTGCAATACTGTCTCTTCTCAGATTACAGAATTCTATTACTTACTTTTCAGTGTATTTGTGTGTGTGTCTGTGTGTGTATGTTTTTCTGTCAATGTTAACTTATTTCTGTTTGATCCATTTTAGTCTTTTTTCTATTTGGGTTAGTGTAGATATATCACCTTGATAATACCAAAAAGTTGTTAACACTGAGAAACCCTTAGCTATTCAGTTTTGGTGTTCAGTGGAAAGGCAATACCAAAGGTGGCCTCTTTTTAAGCCCTGTGTTAAGGAAAGCATCTAGGGATCTCTAGGTAGACAGTCGTGTGCAGTTCTGTGCAGGCACCCGACACTCCAAAGGAGTGTGGCATAGGGCTCTCACTCATCAGGCTTTCCCTTCCACAGAGACAACTGGCAGGCAGCTGAAAGGACTGTGCAAGTGACGGGACTTTATCTGCAGTAGGTTCCCTTGAGGTAAGCGTTAGTAGCCCCTGTAGCACCACATTGTCACAGTTCAGTGTTTTTTTTTTTTTTTTTTTTAATTCACACACTTATACTGAGCCTTTAAAAATAGTAGGTTTAGATCTAGACAAAAGTACAGTTTTTAAAAATTATATCAAGACTGTTTTCACTTTATATTTCCTGGACTTTGAAATATTTCTTGACATTTTCAGATTTTATCTATTTAGTAATCTCACATGCTTCCTCTTTCACAGGCTTTTATATTATAAAAAGCAATAAAATAATTTTAGATATTTCCCTTTTCCATTCACCAAATCTGGTGTTCTTTAATTTTTAAATAGCAAAACAGGAAAAAGTTAGATCACCCCAAAAAATAATATTTCTATGTTCTTTATAGATTCAGTATTTACTTCAAAAGCAGTTATAAAGACCATAGTGGCATTTTCAGTGAAATAGAATTTGGTTCAACATTAGATATATTGAGCTTTATTTATATAGAAATTTTGACAGTAGGGATAGCAATAGAAAATCTTAAAACTCTTTTGACTTTTGCTGTTCTGTGTTCTATATCTGGAAGTTTTAGAAAATTAATGATTAAGTCATGTGGCGCAATATTTTAGAAATGACTACAGAGTTTACATTTTCCTTAAGATTTAAAGAAGCAAAAAATATTTTTGTTTCTGTCTTTCCATTGTAAGAAGCTACATATCTGGAAAATGATTGCCAGGTTTTATTTCTATAATACATACCTTAATTAATTAATTCCCTTGGGTAAAATTTCATATAAATCTAGATACATATATTCAAGGCCATTAAGTTATGTTGTTGGGAGTAAATATTAAATTGCAGAAGTGCTTTTTTTCCCCAATACAGTAGTAGAGTTTATGTAGTATTCCATTGTCTTCTGATGTTATTTATTCTTTTGGTAACCCATTTCTAAATAGTAGTTTTTGTTTCTATGAACAAATAGTGCTAAAGATTTGTTATTTTTTAATGATAAAAGTATAGATTCAATCAAGTTTAATTTTTAAAAATGGAAATTTCACATGGGCTCCCTCTGCAGGCCTCTCCCCTAAATGAAAGGGCAGCTGTGATCTTCATATGAGTGGGTAGAGCTTCGGCCAAGAGACTCCACTGTAGAGACTTGGCATGGGGCAGACAGGCAGGCTGAAGTCCTCTGGCCCTCACCACCCCCATCTCCTTCCCTCATGGCCAGACAGGAAGGACTCTACTTTGGCTACCCACCCTTTCCACATCCCACCTTTTGTTTTTTAGCTTTTCTTTCTGATATTTATTTCTATATTTTATAATGTAAATAATGTGCATATCTTGCTATTTCATCAATTAGACGTTATCTGTTGAGTCCCTTTTAGTATTTATCAAGATTTTTAGTATCCCCTACTCTCTTCAGATATTCAAAAACCTCCTGTTTTCTTCTATCCTTTTACTATTAAAACTGAAAAGCATCCGATATTTACTATTAGGGTAATTGAATCTACTTCAACTGAAAATTTTCATTTCAGTTAATATATGAATCACTTCATATATGAATTTGACTTTTATTTCTAAATGTAGGATTATAGACCCAAAAAGGTTTTCCTTTTTTAAAAAATATATTTTATTGATTTTTTTTACAGAGAGGAAGGGGTAGGGATAGAGAGAAACATCCGATGAGAGAAAAACATCGATCAGCTGCCTCCTGCACACTCCCTAATGGGGATGTGTCCACAACCAAGGTACATACCCTTGACTGGAATCAAACCTGGGACCCTTCAGTTCACAGGCTGATGCTCTATCCCAGTGGTTGGCAAACTGCGGCTCGCGAGCCGTGGTTGCTGCTCTGTTGACTAATGAGTTTGCCAACTACTGCTCTATCCACTGAGCTAAACCAGTTAGGGCAAGGTTTTCCTTTTGTTAATGAAATCATCCAGTAGGTAGGAAGGTATTGATCTTGTTTTGCTTTATCATATAACTAGAGGCCCGGTGTACAATGTGCATTGTAGGGGGGGTCGGTACTTCAGCCTGGCCTGTGCCCTCTCACAGTCCAGGACCCCTCAGGTAATGTCCACCTACCAGCTTAGGCCTGATCCCCAGGGATCAGACCTAAGCTGGCAGCCCAGGAGCCCTCAAGGGATGTCCACCTGCCAGCTTAGGTCTATTCCCCAGGGATCAGGCTAAAGCTGGCAGTCAGACATCCCTCTGGCAGCGCAGGAGCCCTTGGGGGATGTCCAACTGCAACTTAGGCCGCTCCCTGGAGCAATTGGATATCCATAGTGCTGCTAAGAGGTGGAGAGGCTCCTGCCACCGCCACTGTGCTCAGCTCAGCTTGTGGCTGAGTGGAGCTCCTCATTGAGCATCTGCCCCTGGTGGTCAGTGCACATCATAGCGACCAATTGTTCCTGGTTGTTCCACATTAGGTCAATTTGCATATTACCCTTTTATTATATAGGATAGGATAGTAAATCTAGATCTATTCAACAGGCTCCAAAAATTTACTTATTTTCATTAAGCATTTTCATTAAGCATTTATTACTTATCTGTTATCTTCTAACCTCTGTGCCAACCACAGAGAATATAAAGATGAATAGTGTATTTTCTCTGCCTTCATAAGAGAACAGATTGCTTTATAAACAGTGTGGACTGTTGTAATAGATATAAACACAAGGTGCTATAGGGTCAAAGAGTAAGAAACCCATAATCCCACCTGCCTGCAAGGGAGAGGAGGGGAGGAAAGAGAAGAGAGATCTTTCTTCAAAGAACAAATGATAGTTGTTAGGAAAGACTGTGAATTCATTTCAGAGGTTAAAGGCAAAGTGTGAGAAGGCAGGTAGAGAGACTTGCATGCTTTTGCATGGAAGTTTGGCAGGTAGTTTTGTTCATGGCGTAGGGCAGTGATTCTCAACCCTAGCTGGACTTTAGACCCCCTGAGGAGCTTAGAAAAAATACCATGCTGCAGAGGTGACTCAGTTGCTTTGCAAACTTCTGGTATAGGGAGAATATGCAAGAAGGGTGAAAGATAGGCAGGGATCGGGGTTTGAGAGGCCATTTATTTCATAAGAAGGTATTTGGGCTTTTATCTGGGTGATGGAGAGTCCTTGAAGCAGGAAGGAAAAAAACAAAGTAGAGATGAAGAAGCCCTCTCCAAGTGGCAATGTGGAGGGGATAGGATTGGAAGGAAGCAAAACCTCAGTTGGTATACTTTGCCTTTACAAAATTCCAAACCTCCCTGGTTTACTATTAGGAGGAAAAACTTCAAGTGGGAGGAGTTATAATTTAGTATTCTTAAGTTTGCCTTTTGGACATTCTTCTCCTTCCGATGCTCTCACTTTGGTTATTGATGCTATCACCACCCAGCCGATGCCTCTCAGAGGTTAATGTGCAAGTGAATTACCAAGTGTTCTTATGTCTGTAGATCTGGGGTGGGGGTTTGCATTTCTCTAACAAGTTCTCAAATTCCACTAGATTTTAAAAGTAGAATCGGTAGTTTGATGACTATTGAATGAGGGTGAAGAAGGAAAGGGAAGAGCCTAGGATTTTTTAAAGGTACGTAATTTCAGGTGATAACCCAGGAAGGAAAGGGGTCGGGCTAGAGAGAAAGACTTAGGAGTTTTTACATAGTTGTGAAATGATTGGATGGTCTGAGGATTCCTGGGGGTCCCTGAGACTCAGGGGACCCACAAGGTCAGTGCTAAGACATATTTGGCTTTGTAAAACTTTAATTTTCTTATGAGCTTACAGTGAAAATTCCCACAGGCTATATTATACATGATGTCATCACTGGCAATTTATGGATTCTGTACTTGTATATTCTGGCATTTAAGAGTTTTTTAGTTTTGAATTCTGAAATGATAAATATTGATAATTATAAACCACATAAATAAAAGCTCTCTGGGGTCCTCAATAGCTTTTAAGAGTGTGTAGAGCCCTGAGGTCCAAAAGTTTAAAACCTGCTTTTATAGATGAACTCATCCTGATATGATAGTTTGTGTAACTCTAGGAAATGTTACCAAGCCAGATGGGTATGCTGGAGAAAGGAGGTGGATAGTAGGAAGAAAAAGAGGAGAAAGAGAAGAAGAATGAGTAGAATTAAATGTCACAGAAGTCAGAAGATAATAATGGTAAAAAGTGACTAAGAATTTGTCACTTAGGCTTAGATCTAGTAGATTAATGGGGGCAAGATTCCAGATTATGGTTGGTTAAGGAAGCATTGGAAAATGAGGAAATAGTGACCACAAATATTGGCAGCTCTTGGCAGAATTTTTACTGTAAAGGAAAGGAGACAATATTGAGAGTCTTAATAGGCTTGCCATATTATGTGCTAAGGAAAGGGTCATAGCAGAGCTATGATGGTCAAGGAAAGTGCTAAAGAAAAAGGAGAAAGTGGGACCTTTTCCTGGGGGTGTTATGAATGGTGAGATCCAGACCTTGGTGGGTAGGGTTAGTTGTAGGCAGAAATGACAAGCAACAGCCTTTCTTTTGATGGATACATTTCTAAACCTAATAACCTTTCTCTTCACAGGGAAAAAAAGAGGTTATCAGCCGAAGGAAAGAACCAGGAATGGGTTGTGGGTGTGAAAAAATTTTATGGGAGGGACAGAGAAGGGAGTTTAAGGGGAAGGCTCACTCATCTTTTTAAATGTTTTATAATTCCTGAAAGAGTTAAAAACATGATCTGTGTGATTTATCTACTAGCTAAAAGTCCAGATTATTTTATGAGGCTAAGAGAAGGAGCCCATGTTTCTTAGTTATCAGTGTTTTCCAAATTTTAGAACCTGCCTTGATCCACCATCTACAGTTCTTGCAGGACCCACCCTTCCTTGTCTAAACACAAAAAACTTCTACTTTCTTGAAATTCGGTACAATTACTATTTCCTTTCCACCTTACCCCAAGGGCTAAAATTAGATATCTTATAGCTTATTTGGAACTTATAATGAATATTAATACCATAACCATTCCTCCAACCCACCTCTCCTTTGCAGTGTTCTAGAATATAGCTCTCTGCTTTATTTTCTTACCACGGTGGGATATTTGTGATTGAATATAAATATCATTGAGTTATATCATTTTTAATAATGTTGAAGAAGTACATTTAAATCTATTTTTGGATGTGTGTTTGCATACAGAATACTACAAAATAATATTTGTAAAGCAGACACACATCAGATTATTCTATTTTTGCCTCAATTTAATCTTTAATACTTAATATATAAAGAGCCAGGGTCCGTCATGACCTAAACACCACCGGTGCAGCAGAAGTCAGTCGTGGGTCCTGGCCACCTGTGGCGGCGGCAGGAGGGAGCTATAGAAAGGTAGCCATGCTGCCATTGGTCTGGCCTCCGGGTCCCTCCCACCACCTGCAGGCTCCCGGAACCAGAGCCATGCTGCGATCAGACTGGCCTCTTGGTCCCTCCCCTCTCCCCTGACCCCCCGCCCCCATGCATGAATTTTTGTGCACCAGGCCTCTAGTCTTCCATAAACGTCTATATAACTTGAATCACAGTTGAACAATTTAAAATATATTCTCTTTTTTTCCCCTTCCTCTTTGATAATTATCAATTCTTTAACTCTCTATGACCCTCTTCTTAGCATATTGGGATTGAATTACTATTTATTTTTTATTTAGATACTTTTGACTTACTTAAGATTAAAGATATTTTAAGTTGTAGATACGCAGAAATTGGGACATTTGATGCATCAAGACATTTAAACTTAAATCCACTTTTGGAATTGTAATGAAAGAATATAATATAGATGTTATGCCCTGATTGTCTTAATTTACCTCTAACAATGATTAATGGAGGCCATTTTATGAAAGATCTGATTAGCTTTATCTTTGAATTAAGTTTTTATAGGTAGTCTTGGAACTTAACCTTTTTGTCCCCTCATTTGAGTTAAAGTTATGGTATTGAAGATACTTTAAAACATTTAAAAAAATTTTTAAGGGTCACATTGTGTTTGATTTCTTATGTTCATGTTTTAGAGGAAGTAGAAAATAAAAACACTAGGGAATTAGTTAGACCTAAATCTAACTTACAAGTATACCTGGCTTTAGGAGGGCATTATTTGCATTTCTAGATCTAGTATTGTTTATAGAGTTATTTAATAGTTTTATAAATGTAAATTTTCCTTTTTTTGAAGAAGGTCTTAAAGTTACACAAACATGTGTAAACTGATTAAATGGGTTGTCTTCTGTTCTTAGTAGATTGGCCAGATTTGGAGAGTGATAAGAGCATTTTCTGTTTTAACCTTGTTTTTATATACATAACCCATCTCTGCTTTTTCCTTTTCTTTCTCTTAACAGTATTTAGTTTGAATGCTATTTTAGTGAACACATAGGTACCCAGGATTGATTGGAAGATATTAATCTATTTGAAAATAGAGGTAATACTGGCCTTAACTTTTAGGTTTTAGATTCATTTTTTAAAAAATTTATTGATTTTTTTTACAGAGAGGAGGGGAGAGGGATAGAAAGTCAGAAACATCGATGAGAGAGAAACATTGATCAGCTGCCTCCTGCACACCCTCTACTGGGAATGTGCCCACAGCCAAGGTACATGCCCTTGACCGGAATCAAACCGGGGACCTTTCAGTCCACATGCCGACGCTGTGTCCACTGAGCCAAACTGGTTTTGGCTAGATTGATTTTTTTTTTTTCATTAAAATTTTACTTGTGAGTGTAAGAGAGAGAGAGAGAGAGAGAGAGTGTGTGTGTGTGTGTGTGTGTGTGTGTGTGTGTGTGTGTGTTTGTCTATATATATTTGTTAAAATCTGAACAAATCTCTTTTTTAATGTCTTAGTCTGAGCACCCAATAAGAAATAAAAAAAAAACTTGGAAAATGAATTTAATGATGAATAGTCTAAGTGTCACTGAAAGTTACATTTTTATGCCTATTTCCCCTGAATAAAGTTACATTTTTATTCCTTTTTCCCTTGGTTTTTACTTTATTCTGTTTAAATCTGTTCAGCTTCTCAAGATTGTTAGACATCTAGTCATTTTTTAAGAAATATTCTTTGTATTCTGCTACTTACATTATTTTCTAAAATGTTTTAGCCTGAGAAATGATCTTTGTGGTGTTGTATTCGATGAGTTCTGCTGTTTTCTCTTTTCCTTACCTTCCTGCTGGTAGTATTTTCTTCTCATTGTGCTAGGTGGGCCAAACCATAAACTTGCTAAGTATTATTATGTGATTTGTTTTACTGACATTGTATATAACATGTTGCTATATACAATGTACAATATCAGTGTTGTCTTGAAGGAGAGTACTCTGTGTGTGCATCTAAAATTGTCTATTTTGTAACACTAATAAATGCATTATCTCAGTGGAGGAATAAATTTGTTTTTTCTTCCTTACTAACAACTAATAATCAATTTTATAAATTTACAAGCTTTAAAAATCCTTGTAAAAATCCTGGAATTGTTTTATAAATTTTTCTTTTATTAAAAAAAAGAAAACTATTTGATTTGATTCTACCATTATACATTAAAGAATATGCTTTTATAAGAAGAATATTCAGCTATAAGTTAGAGTGTATTACCCTAAAGTATGTTAGGTGATAGGGTTCACAGCAAAGGAAGGACGTCTATCCTGGTCATCTATACGTGTCCTTAGTCTCCTGGAAGGAAAAGTCAGCTGGAAACCAAATGTAGGTCTATTATTGGCTCTGTAGCTGTTTTTACAAAGGCAGAAGACTGTGTGTGTCAGAATCATCTGGGAAACTTTCTCCAAGTTAAAGGATCCCCACTTAGAAATTCTGATATACTCTGTCTAGATAATCTGTGTTTCTTATAAATCTTGAAATCAATAATTTAGTAAGCCATTTATTTATCAAGCAGATATATAGCTGCTAAATGTTTCACTTTATAAAAGTGTACTTAATGTGGATGGTGGATTGTTTCTAGAGCAAGAAAGTTCTATACTGACAGATGAAAAGAAGGTTAGAAGGAAATTATGCCCGGGTCATTTTAATAATGAAGACATAGGCCCTGGCCAGTGTGGCTCAGTTAGTTGGAGTGCTGTCCCACATACTAAAAGGTGGTGGGTCAATCCCTAGTCAGGGCACAATACCTAGGTTGCTGGTTTGGTCCTGGGTTGGGGCACGTACAAGAGGCAACCAATTGATATATATCTCTCTCCCTCCCCCCCCCCCCCCCCTTTCTCTCTCTCTCTCGTCAATAAACATCTTCAGGTGAGGATTTTTTTTTTTAATTAAAAATAAATTTTAAAAGAGATTGAAGGCATACTTTAAAGTGGAACTTTGTATAGTGCTCAATTATAGTAGGTGGTCAGTAAGTATTTAACATCACTTTAGTTTTAGCATGGTAGTTTTGAGTTAACTACAAATGATTCTTATATATTCATCGAAACAAGCTTTCTAAACCATAATGTTACATTTGGAACCAGATAACTCTTGGGTTGGGGTTGTTCTGAGCAATGTAGGACATTTAGCAGCATCTCTGACTAATGCATTAGATATCTGTAGCCCACAGTTGTTGTAACAACCAAAAATGTCTCCAGATATTCCCAAATATCCTCTGGGAGTCTGGGCAGATCTCCTCTGGGAGAACCATTAACGAAGGAGAGAAAACACAGTTTTAACACATTGTCTGTGGTAGATTACAACTCTATTGAGAATCAATGCTGGCAGATAAATGATAGAACAGTTTCTTTTCAAAAAATAAAATAAACCCTTTTTTTTCTGAATACAAATATAGTTTTGCCATAGAGAAAACAGCACTGCAATACCTTTTTAAAACATGTCAGGTAGAGCTTAGATTGATGATAGGTACTCTTACACAGTGTTAGTGTAAGTATAGATTAATATTACCTTAGAATGTACACTTTGACAATATCATTAAAATTTTAAGCATGTATATTCTGTGACATAGCATTTACACTTAAGAGTGTCTATCCCACAGAAATCCTATATAATAAAAGGCTAATATGCAAATTGACCGAATGACAGAATGACTGGTTGCTATGATGGGCACTGACCACCAGGGGTCAGACACTCAACGCAGGAGCTGCCCCTGGTGGTAAGTGTGCTCCCAAAGGGGGAGCACTGCTCAGCCAGAAGCACAGTGGCATTGTTGGGACCCTCTTCTGCCTCTGTGACAGTGCTAAGAATGTCTGACTGACAGCTTAGGCCCACTCTCCTCTCCCCAGGGAGCGGGCCTAAGCTGTCAGTCGGACATCCCCTGAGAGCTCCCAGACTATGAGAGGGCACAGGCTGAGTGAGGGATCACCCTCCCCCCACGTGCACAAAGCTCAGGCGCAGGGCCTCTAGTAATTGTACAAGGCCCACTAGGGATTTGAGTTCAAGGAAATGCTTATAGGGATACTGTGCAGGACAATGTTACGCTATCACAAGTGTCACAATGGCAAGAAGTTATGAAATCACTGTTCTAAATGTTACTGTTATAGCTACTCTCAAAATGCCAACATTTCTAGAATAAGTTACCTTGAAAATTTCTTTTCCCCACAGCAGTTACTCTGTATGGCTATTTCATTCTGATTATATAATTTGAAAAGAACTTACAGGATTATATTAAAAGAGGAGAAAATATTTTAATTTTATAGTTTGTATTGTTTGACAACTAAAGCCTTAAAGGGAAAGTCGGAGATGGGAAAATGCCAAGAAATTGTTATGCTACGTAAATAAGAAAATGGCAAACAATATTGCATTTCATCAATGTTGAAGACTTAGTGCATATGCTCCTTTTAAATATATTTGAATGCAAATTAAAATGGTTCTAGAGAGGACCTTAAGATATCAGACTGTGAGGATGGAAAATTAGGTAGTTTGATTTTTTTAATATATTTTTTACTAGTGACTTGGTGCACGAAATTTGTGCACATTAAAAGGGAATTAATTAGAAGAAATATTTTAATATTGCTGTTTGCCCTTTCTCTATAATAGAAGTGTCAGAGATGAAAGAAAATTAGTAAAATATATGTGAAAATCTTTCTCCTATCAGAGTCTGGGGCACGCCACAGGAACCAGAGTCAAGTCCCCGCCCACCCCCGTGTGCCTCGAAATCGAGCGAAACCCAGACACAGCTGGCTCCACCCCCATTGGGCTAGATCCAGATCCACCCAGCTCCACCCCCATCAAGCCCCACTTGGGGGGAGAGGGGTGCAGCCTCAGGTTCCCCGGCCCCGCACTGTGGTGGGGGATGTGGCCTGAGGTCCCCCATCAAGCCCTGCCAGGTGGGGGGCATGAACTCAGGTCCCCCATCAAGCCCAGCCAGATGAGGGAGTATGGCCTGAGGTCCCCCATCAGGCCCTGCCAGGTGGGGGCTGTGGCTTTAGGTCCCCCTTTAAGCCCTGCCAGGCAGGGGGTGTGGTCTGAGGTCCCATGTCAAGCTCTGCCTGGTAGGGGGTGTGCCCTGAAGTCCCCTGGCCTGGCGTCAGGGTGGGGGTGTGGCCTGAGGTCCCCTATCAAGCCCCATCAGGTGGGGGCAGCTTCAGGTTCCTGCTGATTGCTTGTTAAGGCTCATTATGGGAACTCAGCCTCCACTGTGGGCACAGCCATCTTGTTACAGTGTGATGGTCAATTTGCATATTCCCTTTTTATTAGATAGCATTGATTTCTGAGAGGAAAACAGAGAAAGAGAAACATCAGTGATGAGAGAATCATTGATTCAGCCTCCTGCACACCCCTGACTGGAAATGGAGACCATAACCCCAGGCATGTGCCCTGACCAGGAATTGAATCATGACCACCTGATTCATTAGGTCAACCCTCAATCATTGAGCCATGCTGGCTGGACAAGTTAGGTAGTTTTTAAAACTTGATTTTTTTTTTTTTTTAATATATAGACTACACACTCTGTTCCAGATGCTGTACTAGATATGTTTGTGGTAAGTTTCTCATTTGGTACTCACAATGCTCTTGTGGCCTGTATTATCAACATTTAAAATTGATGAAAAAATCAAGTCTAGAATTAAATGACATGCTGACAGTAATGCTAAAAAAAGGGACCCAGAGTTATATTTTTTAATCTATGTTTCTTTAAAGGCCCATGGTAGTTAGCAAGTTATGGTCCATATGAGCTGACAGAACAATCCTAAAATCCTCTGTGAGATGAGAGTGAAGTTAAAGGTCAATATCAGGTAGTCATACTAAGACCTGGGTGAAAAAGATTAAGGTTCATGGAAAGGGACAGATGCTGTCTTTGTAAAGGAAACATTTACTTTATAAGCTAATTTAGGTATATCTAGGTTTCCCTTTCTCATCTTTTACTTTGTTCAACTTTTCAGTTTTTTATTATCTATTTCCAGCTTCTTAACCCACGTTAGTCTTAAAATTAATTTTCTTCCCCTTCTGTCTCAAAATTTTCTCTGGTAAAGGAGGTAAACCTGTTGGCCTTTTTTCCTTACTATAATCATTATGCATTTGGGTATTTTTATGTTTTCATTTTAATTTTATCAAAACAACATTTCCCCCAAGGGACTGTCCTACTTCTCTATTCCAGAAAATTTTAAATTTAGGGAAACTTAGCCTTGGAGAAAGTTTTTACCAAGAAATCTGTCTCTTTTTATTATTTATCTTTAAATTAATATACAATATTATATTAATTTCAGGTATGCAACATAGTGATCAGACATTTGTTTGACTTAAAAAGTGATCTCTACAAGTTTAATAGCAATCTGTCATTATACATAATTACTACGATATTATTGACTATATTCCCTGTGCTGTACATTGCATTCTTATGACTTAAAATATATGAAATGCTTCACAAATGTGCATATCATCCTTGTACAAGGACCATGTCATGCTAATCTCTGTATCTTTCCTGTTTTAGTTTATGTGCTGTTGCAGTGAGCACTCTATGTGTCTTTTTAAAAAAATACTTTAAATATCTTAAAGTATATATTCACTGAAATATTTAAAAATGTGGTGATATTTTTATTCTGAGGAACATTGATTGCTTAAATTTGAGTTTTTATTTTACTTCATAAGTCTTTATTGTTGAAAGTATTACATTTTTTTCTCCTATTGACCCCTTACAGTCTGCCCCCGCCCCAGGCCCACCACCCTATTCTGTGTCCATGAGCTGCGTATATATGCACACAGGTTCTTTGGCTAATCTCTTCCCACCCACCCCACCCTGCCTTCCCTCCAATATTTGACAGTCTCAGCATCTGTTTTGTCCAACAGTTTATTTTGTTCATTAGATTACCTATACGAGTGATATCATGTGCTACTTACCTTTCTCTGATTGGCATATTTTGTTTAGCATAATACTCTCCAGGTCCCTTCACTGTCTCAAAGGGTAAGAGATCCTTCTTTACTGCTGCATAGTATTCCATGGTATAAATGTGCCCCAGCTTTTTTATCCAGTCATATACTGATGGGCTCTTGGGCTGTTTCCAAATCTTAGCTATTATAAATTGTGCTGATATGAACAAGGGGGTACATACATTCTTTCTGATTGGTGTTTCTGGTTTCTTAGGATAAATCCCTAGAAGTGGGATCACTGGGTCAAATGGCAGTTCCATATTTAATTTTTTGAGGAAACTCCATACTGTTTTCCATAATGACTACACCAGTCTGCATTCATACCAGCAGTGTACTAGGGTTCCCTTTTCTCTACATTCTTGCCAGCACTTGTCATTTGTTGATTTGTTGATGATAGCTATTCTGGTAAGTGTGAGGTGATACCTTATTGTCATTGTAATTTGTATCTCTCTGATAATCAGTGACTTTGAGCATTTTTGTCATATGTCTCTTGGCCATCTCTATGTCCACTCTAGAGAAATATCTTTAGGGTTTTTGCCCATTTTTTAAATTGGGTTGTTTGTCTTCCTTTTGTTAACTTGTATGAGTTCCTTATATATTTTGGATATTAACCCTTTATCAGATAGATGTATCATTGGCAAGTATGTTCTTCCATATAGTGGGCTCCCTGTTCATTTTGTTGATGGTTTCTTTTGCTGTGCAGAAGCTTTTAATTTTGACATAGTCCCATTTGTTTATTTTCTCCTTAGTTTCCCTTGCCCTAGGACAGTGGTCAGCAAACTCATTAGTCAACTGAGCCAAATATCAACCGTACAACGATTGAAATTTCTTTTGAGAGCCAAATTTTTAAAACTTAAACTATATAGGTAGGTACATTGTGAATAACTTAATTAGGGCACTCCTTTAGTCACACTGTGCGTGCTTGCCTGCACGGGGCATTTTGTGGAAGAGCCACATTGAAGGGGCCAAAGAGCCATATGTAGCTCACAAGCTGCAGTTTGCCAACCACTGCCCTAGTCGATGTATCTGTAAACGTATTGCTATGAGAGATGTCTGAGATTTTGCTGCCTGTGGTTTCTTCTAGGATTTTTATGGTTTCATGACTTATATTTAAGTCTTTTTATCTATTTTGAGTTTATTCTTGTATGGTACAAGTTACTAGTAGTGGTCTAGTTTAATTTTTTTGCATGTGTCCGGTTTTCCCAATACCATTTATAGTAGAGACTGTCTTTACTCCTTTGGTAAATATTAATTGAGCATAATGGCTTGGGTTGATTTCTGGGGTATTTGTTCTGTTCCATTGGTCTGTATATATCTTCTTGTGACAGTCCCAGGCTGTTTTGATTATAGTTGCTTTGTAGTGTAACTTTATATCTGGTATTGTGATCCTTCCAACTTTGTTCTTCTTTCCCAAGATTGTTGCCTGCAGCTATTCAGGGTCTTTTCTCGTTCCATATACATTTTTGGAGTATTTGTTCTGAATCTGTGGCATATGCCATTGGTATTTTAATAGGGATTGCATTGCCAGAATGTGTGCATTCTTCCTGTAAGAGGCTGCCTATGTCTCCCTGGCAGACAGCAACCCTGTTGCTTTTCACAACCAGATGTTATGTGGACACCTTTCTCATTATTGGCACTGTAGGCTGGGAAGCCCAGCTTGGTTTAGACCCTAGAGTTTACAGTGGGACCCCCCACATGTGAGATATCTCTCCGGAACTTCGGAACTTCAGCTGCTGTCTGCTGGAGTCCTGCAGCTCTTTCCCGCCTCCCTGCTTCCTGCCAGTCTCTGTGTAGTCTCCACATTCCGTCCTTTATCTGGGTTTTCTCCAGTTAATCTTTAGTTGGTTATTAAGAATGGTTTTTCTGTATTTTAGTTGTAATTCCAGTTTGGTCCTGGGAGCATGTCAGTGTAGCCTCCTCTCATTCTGCCACCATTTTGGAATCTCCTTATTTTTTACTCTTTTTTTTTTTTTTTTTAATCCTCATCCAAGGATTTTTCCCCCATCAATTTCTAGAGAGACAGTAGAAGGGAGGGAATAGGGAGAAACATTGAAGTGAGAGAGACACATTGATTGATTGCCTCCTGCATGTGCCACTATCAGGGCTGGGGAATCTGCAACCGAGGTCCGTGCCCTTGACCAGGAATCAAATCTGAGACCATTCAGTTCATGGGCCAACACTCCAACCACTGAAGCACACCAGCCAGGGCAAGTTTGAGTGGTTTTTTTGTTTTTGTTTTTTTAAATTTTGACAGTGAAACTAAGCTAAGAACTCTTTACTCTAAATTGCTGGTATATCAGTCTACCTCCTGAGTAGATTGCCAGTTGTGATGGATTTCTTTAATTTCTCTTATTTGTGATTTTAAAACATATGCAGATTACCGACATAATGAATTTTACTTATGAACTTAATAAAATTTTGAAATATTTTTGCATAGTTTATTCATTCAGTTCTTGATGTATGTCATATAGCATGTCACACAGAGAAAATAATGCAGTTAGACCTTCAAAATATACAGAATTGGATTTGAATCCTGGTTACCTTGAGTAAGTTACTTAATATTCATGCATTTATCACTAATTATGTGCCAGGCACATGGGTGGGAGCAGTAACATGGGGAGAAGGTATGACTCTGTCTTTAAAGAATTCAAAGACTTGTACCATTGACTTCAGCCCCTCTGAATCTGTTGTCTTGTTGACAAAATGGAGGTAAGAGGACCTAAAATTCCCCAAATAATACTTAGAGGACCCATAGATGCTCAATATGAGCTAGATTATGTATTGTCATTCATACTATGTAATCATAGAACTACTCAGAAACATCAGATAAAGATTAAGCACCCCCCTTGTTTGGGAACTGCATTGCCTTTAGAGATTTATTTGTCTTGATGTTTCATTCATTCAAATATTCTTTGTTCTGGCACTAGACATATTTGCCAAGCTTCTAGAATTTGAGGGCTCTGTGCCATTGCCTTGTGCCTTTGCTCTTGGTTTTCATTTTATCTAAGCACAACAGTCTGTCAGACTCCACAAAAATTACTTGTTATTTTAGCCTGATGAAAGTACTTGCTATCAGTTAAAAGAACAAATCTGTAATTTAAAAACAAGCCATCATGTAGGGCAGGGGTCTGCTTACTTTTTTGTCAAGGTCCAGCTATTTTAGGCTTTGTGGGCCATATGGTCTAGGTTGGAACTGCTCAATTCTGATGTTGTAATATAAAAGCAACCATAGAAAATACATAAATGCATGAGTGTGGCTGTGTTCCAATAAAACTTTATTTATGTGTACTGAAATTTGCATTTCTTATTTTCATATCAAAATACTCTTGTTTTTAAAATTTTTAGTCATATAAGAATGTAAAAGCTATGCTTAAATTATGGTCTCTATAAAAACACAGGTATCCAGCCAGATTTGGCCAGTGAGCTATAGTTTGCTGATCCTTGGTCTAGAGCATAATGTATGATTTTATATATAAATATTTATATTTCATATATATATTTATGAGAGGAAGGGAAAGGGGGGAGAGAGAGAGACAGAGAGAAATATCAGTAATGAGAATCATTGATTGGCTGCATACTTCACACTGAGAATTGAGTCCACAACCTGGGCACATGACCTGTCCGGGAATGGGACTGTGACTTTCTGGTTCATAGGTCAACACTCAACGCTGATCCATTACTGATCAAGCATATTGTGCGAATTTATTATAATTTGTTACTGAATAATAATTGTTAGGTACTTAGGTGAATGGTTCTTTTAGTAGGACAGTTAAAATCAAAGTTTGGGTTCTGCATTTTTTTCTCTTATTAAAGCTTGCTTTTATGTACAAATTATGTATGAATAGGAAAAACATAGGTTTTGTTGTTTGTTTTGCTCTCACCAGTTAAGAATTTAAAGGGCACTGTTTAAAGATTAATTATGCTTAGATTTTTTCATTTACTTCAAGTCAAATTCTGTAAATGTGAATTTTAAGTAATGTCGACAAGGCGTTCTATGCTAGTATACTTTGAATTTTAAAAATGTACAAAGTAGGAAGTTTTGTTGTTTTTTTAAAATACATTGTATATATGTGCACATTTACATTGTGTGAGCACTATTGAGCAAAATAAAAAAAAATAAGCCTAGGCAAAAGTAAGTTTACAGTTATGAGTATTCAAGAATATATTCTTGTTATTATTTATTAATTATTGTATTTTCCATATGAACACTGGAAACCTACTTTTGCCCCACTCAGTATTTTACTTTAAAAATAAAAATGATTTTTATACTATAATAATTTTGTATGTTAAAACTGTGATTTAAAACTGTAAACTTTGCTTTTTGTAGACACCAGAGAAGAAACAATCGGAATCATCCAGAGGAAGAAAAAGAAAGGCAGAAAATCAGAATGAAAGTAGTCAGGGTAAGTGAAGTAAAATCTTCTTTCAGAGCTACATAGGCATTTACATCTATTCTGATTTTTAATTAGTTAATAATGTAATTGTAAAATAAATAATTTCATGTTTTTGTGATTTTTTTAATGACTTATGTAATTTCTGCTTTTAATAATAGTTTAGGAATGTACTTTATGTACTTTGCATAAGAAATAATAATGAAATTGGAATCTTTTTGTACCATAAATAGTGTGTGGTTACTGTTCAGGCTTTTTAACATTTCTCCCTTTTTTGGCTCACTTTCATTTAATTGACACCTCTTGTTCTGGAAACATAAAAGGCCTTGGGCCAAAGAAAATCTGCTAATACTAAGTGTTAAACACCTGGCAAGCACTACCTTAGCACTTATCATTTTTCGTTTTTTATATGATTTATGGTATGAATAAGAACTTGAGATCTCATTTTAAAACAAGTACCCACACTTACTCATTCCTTTTATTTTTTAAAAAAGACTATTTAAAAATAATTGAGAAACTTATTAAAGCACCATCTTCTTCTTTTCACATCTGTTCTTTATCCTTTTTTGCATATCTACCTTTTATGATATGAGCTAAAAAAATTGTTTTCGTTAGACTTCAAAATTTTTATAATGGATAAAAATTGGCCCTCTATATTAAATGTAATAAAGTGAGCTCTTAAAACCTACATAATAGTGATTTTTATACATATATTACATGATTATTCTTTAAGTTCTAGAGGCATTATGTTGTGATTTATAGCTGGCACTTGGCACCAAGGTATGTGTATCTAGCAGTTGTCTTTCCAGAAGGAAGGAGTTAAGTCATTGCAGCACCTTTCTCTAGGTGTGTGATAATTTGTATGTCAGTCTGTCCTGAGCTCCTTTTTGGTCTCAGTGTAGTTCCCCAAGTTTTGGTTAATGTGGTTGGAGCTTTATATATAGTGTGAAGATAAGTTATTTATGATAGTTTCAACTTCAGATTTAAAAACTCAGTTAAAAGGTCTCAAAACAGGGAAGAACTGCTAGGTTGGTTGATTCAACATATGTCTTTAAGAACCCACTTTTTTTCTTTGTGGTCTGCCATATGCAGATTGTCGGATTTTCTTTTGGTTTTAGGCTGGTTATCAGTTTTAAGTGGATTTGCTCATGTCAGTTCCCCCACTCATATTTGCTTTAAGAAAGGGGCTGGATTAAGGGGCTTCTGTACTAACATTTGCATCAGACTGGTACCGAAGAGAAGAATAGAGCGAGGAACTGAAATTTATTTGAAGAAATAATGGCAGAAAACTTTCCTAGCCTGGTGAAGGAAATAGACACACAAGTCCAGGAAACGCAGACTCCCCAAACAAGATGAACCCAGAGGGGCCCACACTAAGACAAAAAGAAAGAAAAGGGCTGACTTACTGTGGGGTTTCTTCTCTTTCTTTGAAGTGAACGTCTTTAATTCTAAAGCAAACCTCTCCTGCCTTCCTATAGACAAGAATTGGGACATGTGTCCATTCCAACACCACTTAGGTCCAGCAAAGGTATTACTGCCCTGGGAAAAAAATCAGACCCGTCTCTGAAATTGAAGATGAGTTAAAGTTCCCATCAGAAAGGCAGGCTTTATGGAAAAAGAATGATAGCTGAACAAAATTAGATTTCTTACCAGAAGGAGAACTAGGAATTGAGGCAGGATTAGTTATATGTGCTATGTACTAGTAGGAAAAGGAATGTTAACAGAAAAAATTTGGGTTCAGTGGGCAAATAGCTTGTGGATAGGTAACCCAAAATGTCTCAGTGTTCATTTAAAAATAGTACTTCTTCAGAATCCAGGAGAGTTGTTGGAGGGACATTCTTTTGGTATAAAACCTTTATAGTCTTCTTGGACTTTTAAACCTGTACAAAATTATTGTTCACAATTTCTAGGTAACACTTATAGTCCTGAGTTATTATTTAGTTTTAAAAAATATTGCCCTATCTTGTTCCAAGTACCAATTTAAGGTTGTAGAACTTTAAATGTATCATTTATTCACCTCACTAATGCTTGGCACATAATAACCACTGAGGAAATATTTGTTGAATAAAATAAATATAAGTTACTGTTGAATTGACAAATCTATATGTTTTTGTTATTTAAAACTTTTGACTCTACATTATCATTATTTTTTCATTGTAACTTAAAGAAATCATGTATTCTGTATAGTTCCAATGAAGATTGGTTGACTCCCATTCAAAAAGTTTCTATAAACACCATATTTCTTAAGAACTTTCAAATTCAGTTTTTATAAAACTAAGTCCATTTGAGAGCAAAGCTTTAAAGAATTGTGATCTATAATTATTTGGATCACTATATTAATATGTGGTCAAATACAGTACAATATTTAAAATATAGTTTATTAAAATAAACAGCCTATAAATTTTGAAATACTTTTTAGAGAATGAAAACATTTTTAGAAGTAGCATTCATATTAAGGCATGTTATTGCCAGTTTGTTAACCAAAGTTTTTAAAAAATTATTTATAGGTTTGTCAATTATACAACTGCCTCTTTGTTTTTTAAAAAAAATCGATTTGCTTTAATGAAATTAGGAGATTTTAAGTAATATTAATGACTGACTTTAAATCTATAAAATTTTTTATTTTTATATTTTAGGAAAAAGTATTGGGGGACGTGGCCACAAAATTAGCGACTATTTTGAGGTAAGTTCATTGAGGACAATCTCTAGTGGGGGTGGGGGTTGTTTGTTTTTTAAATATAGTATTACAGATGTCTTCCATTTTCTCCCCCTTCACTCTCCTCCTCCCAGCTCCTACTCACCCCGCCCACCCCATGTCTTCATCCCCTTATTGCCTGTGTCCATGTACTATGCATATAAGTATAAAAAGTCTTTACTTCATCTCTTCTGGTTGGACTAGATAATCTCTTTGAAGCACAAGGCCAACTTTTGATTATCTATTTGATTAGAGCAAAGCTTCAGTCTATGTGATGTCCTGTCTTTCTAGGAACATTAAAATTTACTTCTGTATTGGGATGGCACATCATAATTTTCAAAGTACTTTCTTACATGCTTGCTTATAACAACTTGAGAGATCTGCGAAATAGTATTTACAGATGAGGAAACGGAGAACCAGAAATGTAAAGTAGTCTACCTAATGACAAACTCTAAATGGAAGAGCATTTAGAACTTAAAGTCTAACATCCTCCAGTTCAGAATTCTTTTCATTGTCAATACAGGATTTACCACACTGCAGCACCATTTGAGCCCTATGGATGGAGATTAAATGATGCCAGTCTGAGAGTTCCTAAAAATAATAAACAGTGGTAAATTTAGATTTTTAGTCAGTCCTGCAATATATCCTTGCTTCTACACAGAAACACCTTTGGCTACCAGTTTCACAGTATAAAACAATGTGATTATTAAAACAACAAACATTATCTATTCAGCTGAAAAATATATTTACTTGAGAATGAGAACAGAATTTGCTAGTTAGGGAAAGTGCAGCATTAAAAACATTTTTTCCCCTACCTTCCATTGTTTTCTGGGTTTACAGAATCTAAGGTAAAACTGTAGCTGATCACAAGATACCTAATGCTCTTTAGTCTCCCACTGATAAAAGATGGGATCAATTCAAGTAAAATTTCAAGTCTCTTCAATGCCTACTATGTGCTGGGTATTATAGATTGAAATAGAATACGCGAAGTCCCTAGGTTGCAGGAAGTTGTTTGATGAACACACTATGAAGTCCCCCATCTCTCCTGCTCATGCTAAATACCCTGAGAGGAAGTCAATAACAACAAATTTTCTCCTCAAATGAGAAAGAAAAGCAGCTTCCCTTCCTGTGTAGCTAAGTCATGCACTGTAATACATGCCATGTGTGTAAGAAAGGATCTATTTTTGTTAGATTTTGTGCTGTTAAAAGGAAGGGACTTGGTCTGTAGAATACCTTTATATAGTGCTACTCACATTCAGATATTTAACATCTTGAGAAGGATGATTCTGTTTTAAGATGGTTATGTTCACTAGCTATGTTCATGGTTATGTTTACATCTACATGTAAACAAATTGACATTTGTTGGGATTAGGAATTATACTGTTTTCAACAAATATAATGTTATAACATCATTGTGTCAATGCTATCGCTACAACTTAAAGTTATGGTTGACTTTTAGACTTCACTTTTGTGCTAAAATTTGAAGGAAAATAAGATATTTTTATTATTTGGGGGGAATTTGTCTTTGAATCTGCCACAACAACAAGTTATATACAGTCAGAATGTTCAAAAAATAAGATCTGTATAAGACATAGTCTTGTCATGTTCTTATGCTCAGTATTCTCTCTTTATCTTTAAGGACTTAGCTGTGAATAATATTAGTTTTGCTTTTTATTGACCTATTTAAATGACTGTTTGATGTAAATAACATAGGTATATTTAAATTGTTAACCCTATGTCCAAAATAACATCTAAACCTATTTTAATAGTGATGTTTCCTTTTTTACTAAGTACCAAGGTGGGAATGGCTCAAGTCCAGTAAGAGGTATACCTCCTGCAATCCGTTCTCCTCAGAATTCACACTCACATTCCACCCCTTCGTCATCTGTAAGTGTTTATCTGCCATAGTCTTATGTCTAGGAAGTTATGTATACTGAGTAACTTATAATTTACTAATGTTCCAGTGCACAGATTTGTACACATTGAAAGGAAATTAACCCAAGAACCACTGCTGCCAAGTCATTGTAACTTGGCAGTAAACTAGATTTGGGGCCAACAGTGTCCCAGCTACAAACCCCCCAGCCAAAGGTGGAATCGCATGGCCCGTCAAGGAATCAGGCTCCCTCCTCTCTAGTTTCGGGGTGCATCACCCGAGAACCAGTGGTGCCAAGTCACTGCAGCATGGCAGTAAACCAGATTTGGGGCCACAATGCCCCAGCAACAACATAACTCATGGCCGAGTGTGGAATCCCATGGCTCTGCGAGGAATTGGGCTTTCTCTCTGGTTCCAGGGTGCACCACCTGAGAACCGCCACTACCGCAGTTTGGCAGCTCCTGTGTTGAGCATCTGCCCCTTGGTGGTCAGTGCGCATATGTACCAGGTGGTCAGCTGGTTGCTTAGCCCCGTGGTCGGCAAACTACGGTCTGCTTGCGTCTCTTTGGCCCCTTTAGTGTGCCTCTTCCACAAAATACCAGGGACTAGACGAGTCTATTTTGAAGAAGTGGCATTAGAAGAAGTTTAAGTTTTAAAAATTTGGCTCTCAAAAGAAATTTCAATTGTTGTACTGTTGATATTTGGCTCTGTTGACTAATAAGTTTGCCGACAACTGACTTAGCCTTTCATATATATAAGTTGTCTTTCTTGAAAACTTCTCTGTATATTATTTATCTTTTTAAAATCATCCTGTGAGGTGAATTGAGTCCTTTTTAGTAGTCTGGTGTTATTAGAACTTTACTTCTGAAATTGAGATTCTTAAGTTACAGTTTTTCTGAACTAAATATATCCAAGAAGTAATGTTTCTATAAAAGAAGGCTGTTGAGTCTGTTAGACTAATATAAATACTCTTAAAAAATCAGTCCATATCAAATACCTCATTTCTAACTTTAAACTTTCTTATGAATTACATTTCTCAACCACTGAAATGATCATATAATTCCTTTGGGAGTATCTTTAAGAAAAAGATAGGTAGCCATCAGCCTTGGATTATTTAGTTCAGTATAGGACCTGAGTTCAGTATTGGATCTGAAAATTAATAACTTTGTTTTTTTCCTAACATTTTAAAGCCTAGTTCTTTTATCTACATTTTTTCTTTACTTTCATTATGTGAAAGTTCAGTGGCTAACCAGAAAAACTATATTGGCTTTCAGTAACTTAAAGATGAATTAAAGATTTTTGAAAATCAGAGTATCTCTTATTTAAGTACCTTGATTATACTTGCAGTGTGCCCTACTGGTCCTTGTCTGTAGGCATATACTGAGTTGTTCCTTAATCATTTTGTACCTTGGGGCATATCATATTGCCATATGCAAAGTAAAGCATAATACTCAACAATAGCTAAGAGTTGTGTTGTGTTATTACTGATACAGTGATGTAATCTTCCAATGAATGTATTTTAAAACTAGTGACTAGGTAAGCCACGAAACTCATCAGTAAATTGATCTTATGCTATATTTTGGCATGCATTATTGTCCCTAATACTGAGAATTCTGTAAGATTTTTTTCGGTTTTACTTGTAAAATACAGTAATGTTTTTAACATTTTTGTTTTAACATGATGCCTTATTTTATTTCATTGATTAAAAGCATTACGATTTCCTTTATGACACAAGAATGTAAACTTGAGGGCAGGGATGATATACTTATCTTTCACTGGGCCTTATGTGAGGGAGGTACTCAATAAATCCTTATTGACTAAAGGGTGATTAAAAGTTTCCAAAATCAGTTATTTTTTAATTAAATTTATTATCCTAACAAAAACTTAAGAAATGTTGCCCTGTCTGGGTGACTCAGTTGGTTGGAGCATTGTCCCATACACCAAAAGGTTGCAGGTTTGATTCCTGGTCAGGGCACATACCTAAGTAATGGATTCCATCCCCAGTCCTCATTCCCCCCCTCTCTCTCAAATCAATAAACATGTCTCAGGTGAAGATTAAAAAAAGGGGAGGGGGGGAAATGTTAAGTAGTTGTTGCTAAACAGAAGCGTATTTTTTTCTTGCTAATGTAAAATTTTAATTTTTTTATTTCTTTTTTTTAAGGTTCGACCTAATAGCCCTTCTCCTATTGCAGTAGCTTTTGGGGACCACCCTATTGTACAACCAAAGCAGTTATCCTTTAAAATTACTCAGGTAAATAGTTACTGAAATTTATTGGTATGATTTCTAAGAAACAAGTGACCAATTTTGTACAAACAACTCATATGTCTTTTCTTTGTTTTGGACATAGTCATAAAGTAAAAGTATGCATCAAGAAAGCTTATTACTAAACAAAAAGACAATTTATAAGGGATAAGAAATTGAAATAACCAATTAATTATCATTTTGTCTTTTATTACACACTGGTTAAATATATAGATGTTTTAAACAAATTAAATAAACAGAACCACCATGATATGTCAATTCTGTTTACTGATTCTTCTTTAACTTAAAATACAAGTTATCAATGTCTTCATGAAACTGTTATATTTATTATAAACTAGAGACCCGGTGCACGAAATTTGTGCAGGGGGGCAAGGGGGGCTGTCCCTCAGCCCAGCCTGCACCCTCTCCAACCTGGGACCCCCTGAGGGATGTCCAACTGCCCTCTCACAATCCGGGACTGTTGGCTCCCAACTGCTTGCCTGCCTGCCTTCCTGATTGCCCCTTACCATTCCCATGCCAGCCTGATTGATGCCTAACTGCTCCCCTGCCAGCCTGTTTGCCCCTAACTGCCCTTCCCTGCAGGCCTGGTCAACTCCAACTCCCCTCTTCTGCCAGCCTGGTTACCCCTAACTGCCTTCCCCTGCAGGCTTGATTGCCCCCAACTACCCTCCCTTGTAGGCCTGGTCCCTCTCAGCTGGCCATCTTGTGGTGGCCATCTTGTGTCCACATGGAGGCAGGATCTTTGACCTCATGGGGGCAGCCATCTTATGTATTGGAGTGATGGTTAATCTGCATATTATTATTAGATAGGATAGAGGCCTGGTGCATGGGTGGGAGCCAGCTAGTTTGCCCTGAAGGGTGTCCTGAATCAGAGTGGGGGTTCCCTTGGGGCGTGGGTCAGCCTGGGTGAGGGGCCTGTGGTGGTTTGCAGGCTGGCAATGCCCCCCCAGCCACCCAAGCAGAGGCC
Source organism: Antrozous pallidus (assembly GCA_027563665.1). Lineage (NCBI taxonomy): Eukaryota > Metazoa > Chordata > Mammalia > Chiroptera > Vespertilionidae > Antrozous > Antrozous pallidus. Next base: position 48,876,767 of record CM050508.1, read on the forward strand.
CTGGAATCTGGGATTTATGTATCTTCTACAATTGAAACTTTGTAGCCTGGAACAGAGCCAAGCCTTCTGCTTGCTTTGTGGCTGCTGCCATTTCTGTTGGGATTCTATAATTGAAACTTTGTAGCCTGGTTACAAACTTCGAGCGGACAAGGGCAGGCAGAAAGCTTGGCTTCCTCCATTGCTGGGGAAACCCAAGCCTCCCTCCTACTCTCTGTGGCTGTAGCCATCTTGGTTGGCTTTATTTGCATATTTGCTCCTGATTGGCTGCTGGGCGTGGCTTGTTGCTGTGGTGGGGGTGCAGTTAATTTGCATATTATTCTTTTATTAGATAGGATGGATATCTAAGCCATTCATTTTGTATATGTATATTCATGTATGCTGCATACTTAGAAAAATCATTTGAAAATTGAATTAATCAAATACCTTTTATATTTATTTAGTTTTATTAATTTTGGGTACTAAGTTTTTCATTTCAACTTTTTACATATGGCAGTTTCTGGATGACGCTGTCTGAGACCAAGGGTTGGGAGAGTTGAGCTTGAACTCCCCAGTTGCCCGATTTATTGCCATGAGATTTTTTCTATTAGATGATGGCTAAACTGTTGTACGTGCAACAGAACTTCTTTTTGGGTTCTCTCTAGGCTGGGATAATAAGTACATTGCTTTCAGTCAGTGAACAGCTTATGAAAGTTTTTGCCACGTTCAAAATTCAGAGTTGATAGCATAAAGCAATGGTTATATTGAATTTTAATGATGAACATACCAATATTCTAAACTTTTAAATAATTAATCTTTAGATGTTTCTTTGTAAGTTTGTAGCGCTTGTTCTTCTGACTAAAACTTAAAACTGCACTCAAGACTTTTTGAGATACCCTTTACATACACACAAAAAATCAAATATTTTCTTTGCTTTTTAGAATCATTAAAATCTAATATTCACATGCAATGATATATATAATATATATATGTATATGGATATGGATAATAAAATTGCTTTCTTTCATTTAGACTGATCTCACAATGCTGAAGTTAGCAGCTTTAGAAAGTAATAAAAACCAGGACCTGGAAAAGAAGGAAGGTCGTATAGATGACTTGCTCAGGGTAAGTAATAAGTTATGGATGGGGGTAGGATGGAGGAGAGGCTGATTGACAATAGTAAAACTGTTGAGAAAATACTTAGTATTATCAAAAAAATTCTATGCTGGGGGTGGGGAGAAGCCTTTTCTTGTTGTATAAGTACTTGATTGAAAATGTCAACTTTAAAGGGAAAATTATTTTATTCTTTAAAATGTGAATTGAGAAACAGTTGAAGAAATAGAAGGAAGTTAATAAAGTTTATGTAATCAACTACCATAAGACAGAGATACCCATTTCATGTTAGTTTTAAAGTTAATTGATTTTGTTATAATCCAACATTTGCTATTATACGTTATGAAGTAATTGCTACCATCCTGCAAGATTTTTAATAGAAACTTGATAGAAAGACACATCAAAAAGTGTACTGAAATGTGAGTGAAGTATAAAGCCAGTGGTCTCGCTCATTGCTGCTCCGTAAAATCACTGAATGATGGAAAGGAAGGTGCTAGGCACTTTATAAAAGTACTAATGCCAAAACTCTACCCTGAAGGGTTCTGATTAAATTAATGTGATGTAGGATTTGTACATTGGTAATTTTGTAAAAGTTCCTCCGGATGAGTCTGATTTAAGCCAGCTTTGAGAATCACTGGTGTAGAAACTCAATAAAATCAATATCCATGATTCTACCATAGTGATCAATAGCTTTGAATGATCGTGGGCCTTTCCTGATCCTGCTACATTCACTGTCACATCCCTTTACCATCAACCACTATTCTGAGTTTTGTATTTATTATGCCTTTTGAGGTTTTATTACATATTAGAGGCCCAGTACATAACATTTGTGCACTTGGCGGAGTGAGGGGTGACCCTCAGACAGTCTGCGCCCTCTCACATTCCAGGAGCCCTACGATTGATCGCTCCACGGTGAGGGCTCTACAATGGATTACCCTGTAGAGAGAAGCCACGCCCACCCAGCACCATAGCCCACCGGCAGATAGCCTGGGCTTCCCTCTTTGGTGCGATCATGGAGCCAGGTCGGGGCCTTCAATCAATTGCATCACACTCCCCTGGGCTGGCCTGGTGCCAGTGGGTATCATAGTGTGGTCGTCCAGACGGTCGTTCCACTTTTTGGCCATTTGGTTGATTTGCATATTACACTTTTATTATTACAGATATTTAGACATTCTTAACATTATTTCAGTTTGTTTTTGAACTTTATATAAGCAAAATTGTACTGTATGTACCCTGATCCTGCTTGTTTGCACTAAACAGAATAGTATGGGTGATTGTCATGTAGTTTATTCATTTCACTACTCAATAGTGAGGCATTTTATTAATACTAAAGTCCTGGTGTATGAAAGTCGTTCACGGGTAGGGGTTCAAGACCTGGCTGGAGATCAGCCTGATCTGTGGGGCAACCAGTGGGGCGATTGGGCAATCACCCCTTGGCACCCACCTTCGCTGGCCTGGGACCTGCATTGAGCATCTCTGCTCTGGTGGTCAGTGCACATCATAGCGACAGGTCGTTCCACCATTCAGTCGATTTGCATATTAGGCTTTTATTATAGGACTAGTGGCCCTGTGCACGAAATTCATGCATTGGGGGTGGGTGGTCCCTCAGCCCAACCTGCCCGCTCTCACATACTGGGAGCCCTTAGGGGATGTCCAACTGATAGCTCACCCCCAGCCTGCCCAAGGCCTAAAGCCAGCCTTGGGCATCCAGCCATCTCCCTGCTCAGCTCAGTCCCAGCTGCCTGTGACCACCCAGCCCCAGGGACTGGGCGCTCACTGCCACTTCCACGCACAGTGCCTGAGGGCTGGGGCCCGCCCTGCCACTTCCCCATGCAGCGCACGTGGGCAGCGGGATGCTCCCAGCCATCGCCCCTGCCCAGCCGCTACCGCGCACAGCACATGGGGGCCGCGAGGAACTCCCCCCGCACAATACACAGGGGCCACATCCCTGCCCAGCTGCCTTTGCACACAGCGGTGCAGGGGGGTGCAGGGCGCTCCAGCTGCTGCCCTTGCCCAGCTGCCTCCGCACACAGCTCGGGCGGCCAGGGCACCCTGGCGCTTGCCGCCGCTACTGCTTTGTCTCCACCCCTGGGGGCCCAGCCCTTGTGCCGTTCGAACCTGCCCCCTGCTCCTGATTGGCTGGTAGCCAATCAGGAGCCAAGGTATAGTCACATTTGCATGTTACTCTTTTATTAGATAGGACTAGAGGCCCGGTGCATGAAATTTGTGCTCAGGGGGTAAGGGGTGTCCCTCAGCCCAGCCTGCACCCTCTCCAATCCGGGATCCCTCGAGGGATGTCCTACTGGCTGTTTAGGCCCCATCCCAGTAGGATTGGGCCTAAACGGGCAGTCGGACATCCTTCTCACAATCCAGGACTGCTGGCTCCAAACTGCTCACCTGCCTGCCTCCCTGATTGCCCCTAACTGCTTCTGCCTGCCAGCCTTATTATCCCCTAACCACTACCCTGCCAGCCTAATTGATGTCTAACTGCTCCCCTGCCAACCTGTTTGCCCCCAATTTCCTTCCTCTGCCAGCCTGGTCACCCCTAACTTCACTCCCCTGCAGGCTTGATCACCCCCAACTGCCCTCCCTTGCAGGCCTGGTCCCTCCCAGCTGTCGTCCTCTGCTGGTCTGATGCCCAAAACTGCCCTCCCTTTCAGGCCTAGAACCTCCCAACAACCCTCCCCTGCTGGCCATCTTGTGGTGACCATCTTGTGTCCACATGGAGGTAGGATCTTTGACCACATGGAGGCAGCCCTCTTGTGGGTTGGAGTGATGGTCAATCTGTGTATTACTTTTTTATTAGATAGGATAGAGGCCTGGTGCACGGGTTGGAGCCAGCTGGTTTGCCCCAAAGAGTGTCCTGGATCAGGGTGGGGGTTCTTTTGGGATGTGGAGCAGCCTGGACGAGAGGCCTATGGTGGTTTGCAGGCCGGCCACATCCCCAGCGACCCAAGCGGAGGCCCTGGGATCTGGGTTTAATTTATGTTCTACAATTGAAACTTTGTAGCCTGGAGCGGAGCCAAGCCTTGCTCCATGGCAACAGCCATTTCTGGGTTTATTTAAATTCTATAATTGAAACTTTGTAGCCTACCGTGGAGACCTAGGTGCTAGGGCTGCAGAAGCTTTGCTTCCTCCATCACCCGGGCAACCCTAGCCTCTGCTCTCTCCAGCTCCAAGGCTGCCACCATTTTTGTTGGGATATATCTTCTGCAATTGAAATTTTGTAGCACTGACTGGAGGCCTAGGCCAGCAAGGGCAGGCAGAAAGTTTGGTTTCCTCCATTGCTGGGGAAACCCAAGCCTCCCTCCTGTTCTTAGTGACCGCAGACATCTTGGTTGGGGTTTATTTGCTCCTGATTGGCTGGTGTGTGTGGCTGGTGGGCGCGGCTTGTGTGAGTATCAGAGGTATGGTCAATTTGCATATTATTCTTTTATTAGATAGGATACCATAATTTATTTTTCTACTCTTGGTGGATATTTAGTTTCTACTTGTTGCTAACATGAACTACTCAGAACATTCCTGTACATGTCTTCCTAGGGCAAATAAGGGATGATTTCTCTATGGTATACGTTAAGTACTGGGCATGCACATCTTCAACTTTGCTTTATAATGTCAAGTTTTTCTTAAGTGGTTGGATACCACTAGTGGTGGGCAAAAAATAATCTCATTATCCTTGCCAAATCTTGTTATAATCAAATTTAATTTTTTGAAATTGTTGACCAATTTGATGAATGTAATAAAATGTCTTTATATGTATTCCCTATCTATTTTTTTAGCATCTTTAAAAATATTTATTAACCATTTGAGTTTCTCCTGGGAAATAACTGTTCATGGTTTTTGCTCTTTATCTTATTGGGTAGTCTTTCGCTTTTGTTTTTAATTGATGTCAGTTTTTTGTTCTGACACTCGATATACAGGATGGAACAAAAAAGGTTTATAGTTGTATTATTTATTAAATATTGTTATTTTCATAGAACAACTGTAAGCCACTTTTGACTGCCCCTATATATTGATTTTCTCCAAATGTGTGAGTTGTCTGTTCATTTCTTCATGCTATCTTCTAATGATTAGATGCTTTTTAAATTTTTGTGTGATTAAGTGTGTATTTTTAAATGATTGTTTTAAATTATTAGAAAAGGTATACAAAAAATTCTTTTTCTTAAGATTATAAAGATGTTCTATATTTCATTTTAAAAATTTTATAGCCTGGTTTTTTAATATAAGTTGTTAATCTCACTGGAATTCATTTTTGGGTATCGTGTGAAGAAAGTTTTATTTTAATTTCTTTCTTTATAAATAATCAGTTGTCCAACCCATTTAATTAAAAGTTCCTTCTTTACCATCAGCTCCATTATATAATCTAGTTTCCATATATAGGTTAACCTATTTCTGTGTTCTCTGCTATGTTCTGTGTTCTATTTGTGTGTTCCTGTGCTGGTTTCACATATTTTTTGTTGTCTTTGGCTTTTAGTGACAAAGAACATAAACAATACATTAAATGAGATACAGCGTTACTTTTTTGAGAGAAGAACAAAAGTGGGCAGCCTGGTTATGATGGCTCCACGGTGACATAGGGGATTTTGACTCCTTCAGTTTTTCTGCTCTTTCATCCTTACTGTATGCTTTCTATCTTGAAGGTCATATGGAGGTACAAAATATTTATTCAGAGTCACAGTTAGGATATATGTGTCCCTGAGCAGATAACAGGAAGAGAAAGGCAATAACAGAAAGAAAGAAAAAAAAGGCAACAATACTGTGTACAGTCTTCTTGGATATTCCATTCCTTAGCTGCAAGGGAAACTAGGAAGTGTATCTTTGAGCTAGGTGCATATCAATCCAGAATAAAATATTGGGTTGTCATTATTAAAGAAGGAGAAAATACATTTGGGCTATCATAATTGCCATAGCTTTCTTGATATGTAGTTGAACAAATATCTTTTTCTTTTGGGCTATATTTGGCCCTTTCCAGTCTTAGAGAAATGTAAAATCAGTTTTTCAAGTTACACACACAATTTGTTGGGGTTTTGTTTGAATTGCTCCTGATGCAATGAAGAGGAACTATTAGTGCCAAATTCCATTTATGTTCTTCAGAAAGTATCTCATCTGCTAGCATTTTTTATTTAACATGGCACTTTCTTTTGCCTTTCACCATGATTGGCCTACTCCTAGGTTCTCAAAGTATGATCCCCAGATCAGAAACATAAGCATTACTGAGGAACTTATTAGAAATAAGTTTCAGATCCAACCTCAGGTCTACTGATTCAGAAACTCTGGGGATGGGTCCCAATATGTGTTCTAACAAGTCCTCCAGGTTATTTTCTGGTCACTAGACTAGACTAACTAAACTCATCTCCTGAGTTTAGAGAGAGGTCCCTTCCCTGAACATGTGGCTGCCTGCAAAGTCAATAAAATTGGTGTATTTTTGTCAAAAAAGGTGATGGGAATGTTAGCTATTAAATAGGCATCTACAGTGTCATCCACAAATTGAAGAGAGGAAATTGTTTAGTAATTACATAAGATGGAAAAGAATCATTCATTTTTAAGTGTTAGATACTTTATATACTATATACTATATTTTCAATTTATTTTTAACTAAGTTAGTTAGATGGCATTGCCCCTATTTTAAAAATAAGACAACTGAACTAAGATTCAGATAACTTAAAGAGTGGATTTGAACCCATGGAGTATGGATACAAATTCCATTTACTTTACACTACACAATCAAGCAGCATTTAACAGTACTACCCCATGGTAAGCAAGTGTTTTTCAAAAAAAATTACCATATTCAAATATATAATCTTACTAATCCTTTTTCTTTATGTAATTTATGTAAAACGTTAAAAATATTCCAAAGTGGCTGAACCAGTTTGGCTCAGTAGATAGAGTGTTGGCCTGCAGACTGAAAGGTCCCAGGTTCGATTCCGATTCCGGTCAAGGGCACGTACCTTGGCTGTGGGCACATCCCCAGTTGGAGGTGTGCAAGAGGCAGCTGATCGATGTTTCTCTCCCATCGATGTTTCTGACTTTCTGTCCCTCTCCCTTCCTCTCTGTGAAAAATCAATAAAATATATTTTTTAAAAAATATTCCATAGTGTCTTGTAAATACAAATTAAATATCTTTTCCATTTTTCTACTTATTTTTGTAGGCTAACTGTGATCTCAGACGGCAAATAGATGAACAACAAAAATTACTTGAAAAATACAAAGAACGATTAAATAAGTGCATATCGATGAGCAAGAAATTGCTTATTGAAAAGGTAAGTTAAAAGTTCGACAAAATTTCCCCTCCTTTTTACTAGCTCCCTTTGCCTTGTATGCTTTTAAAATTTAAATGATTATCATTGAGTGCTGATTTTTCTTTCTCTTTTCAGAGTAACCAAGAAAAACTGTCAAGCCGGGAGAAGAGTATGCAAGACAGATTACGCCTTGGACACTTCACAACAGTTAGACATGGTGCTTCATTTACTGAACAATGGACAGATGGTTTTGCGTTTCAGAACCTTGTGAAGTTAGTCATTCTTACATTTTAAAAAATTTAGTATTCCTTTGTCTTTACTTTTAATGATTATAGATTTGGAATTTTGTTCTACATCTATTCTTACTACTCTTTGAGATCATAAATTTAGTACATTTGAAAGGAACATAAAACAAAGATAAATTTAGCTTTAGCAGACTTTGTGACTAGTTAGCATTCATATATATATATATGATGTTTTATGATGTATGTAGCACTCATCTATATATAATTCATCTACTATGATGTATTATTCTAAATATGACTTTCTGAAATAAAAACTGACCTATCTTTATAGATAATTTAGATGTAAAATTGTTGAAAATTTAATTTTTATTGGAAGATTTATATCTATATATGGGATTTTTCTGCTTAGTTTTTTTTTTTTGTTTTGTTTGTTTTTTTAATACTAGAGGCCTGGTGCATGAAATTTGTGCAGGGGGGTGGGGGATGTCCCTCAGCCCAGACTGCACCCTCTCTAATCTGGACCCCTTGAGGGATATCCAACTGCCTGGACATCCTCACAATCCAGGACTACTGGCTCCAAACTGCTCACCTGCCTGCTTCCCTGATTGTCCCTAACCACTTCTGCCTGCCAGCCTGATCACCTGCTAACCACTACCCTGCCAGCCTAATTGATATCTGACTGCTTCCCTGCCAGCCTGTTTGCCCACAACTTCCCTCCTCTACCAGCCTAGTCACCCCTAACTGCCCTCCCCTGCTGGCTATCTTGTGGTGGCCATCTTGTGTCCACATGGGGGCAGGATCTTTGACCACATGGGGGCAACCTTCTTGTGTGTTGGAGTGATGGTCAATCTGCATATTACTCTTTTATTAGATAGAATAGAGGCCTGGTGTAGGGGTGGGGACCAGCTGGTTTTCCCTAAAGGGTGTCCTTGATCAGGGTGAGGGTTCCCTTGGGGTGTGGGGCAGTCTGTGCGAGGGGCCTATGGTGGTTTGCAGGCCAGCTGCACCCCCCAGCGACCCAAGCGGAGGCCCTGGGATCTGGGATTGTTTTATGTTCTACAATTGAAACTTTGTAGCCTAGAGCAGAGCTAAGCCTTCTGCTTGCTCTGTGGTGACAACCGTTTCTGTTTGAAACTTTGTAATATAGAGTGGAGGCCTAGGCCAGCAATGGCAGGCAGAAAGCTTGGCTTCCTACATTGCCAGGGAAATCCAAGCCTCCCTCATGCTCTCAGTGGTGGCAGCCATCTTGGTTGGGGATTATTTGCATAATCTCCTTATTGGCTGGTGGGCATGACTGTTGGGTGTGGCTTGATCTGAGGTATGGTCAATTTGCATATTGCTCTTTTATTAGATGGGATGTTTTTATTAATTTCAGAGAGGAAGGGAGAAGAAGAGAGAGAAACATCGATGTGAGGTAATCATTGATCTGCTGCCTCCTGCATGCTCTACACTGAGGATGGAGCCCACAACCCAGGCATATGCCCTCACGTGGAATCAACTGTGACCTCTGGTTCATAGGTTAATACTCAATCACTGACCCACACTGGCCAGGCAATTGGTTGATTCTTGTATGTGCCCTGACTAGAGTTTGAGCCTGCAATCTTGGCATATCAGGGATGATGCTGTAATCAACTGAGCTACTGGCCAGGGCACATATACATATTTTATGTCAATCTGTTTATCAGTGTGTATCAGTGATATGTAACCCAAAGTATTTGGAGAATAAGAAGAGAGAGAAAAATTAATAATGTTAAATTAATAGGCTCTAAATTGTATGGTCATTCCTAAATAATCAAGTATTAGCTATCTGTTCATTCCAATAACTTTACTTTCCATAAATTAAAATGATTTAATTCTACTTTTAATTGAAAACTGGATTAAAGTCTGGTTTTGCTGCTCGAGATTTTCTCAGCTCTTCTACCTAGGTCAAGCATGTCAAACTCAAAGGCTAACACGGGCCAAATAAACAAGGTTTATTGTTGGCCCAGTGGCTGCAAAAAAAACACAAGAGCTTCAATTTTCATAGAAACATAGGTTTATTTTGATGGAGACATTCTGAATACAAAAGGCTGAAGTAAATGAGTAGTCATTAACATAAAATAATAGAACATTTTAATAAAAATTAGTATTTTTTACCAGACACTGAGTAGCTGCACAAATTAGTGTAATACAAATAAACGTATTTTTCTTGTTCTCCAAAAGCAAAATATATCCTGTTGCGCACACCAAACAAGTCAATCCAAGACTCATGACGTGTCAGTTGGCTGCTAAGATATTCGCTGCTTGTATTAGTGGAAAGAATGGTGCACCTACACTTAAGGGAAATGAATGTAACACGATTATAGTAATCGGTCATTAGCGAACGTTATAGTTTGTTATTAATAACTAGTGGCCCAGTGCATTCAATTTGTGCATATTAAAAGGGGGTTAATTAGAGGAAATATTTTAATATTGCTATTTGCCCTTTCTCTATAATAGAAGTGTCAGAGATGAAAGAAAATTAGTAAAATATATATGAAAATCTTTCTCCTGTCAGAGTCGGGAGTGCCTCAGGACCCAAAGTCAAGTCCCCACCCAGCTCCAGTGCCTCAAAATCACGTGAGACCCAGACCCAGCCAGCCCCACCCCCATTGGGCAAGATCCAGACCTGGCCAGCTCCACCCTTGTCAAGCCCCACCGAGCAGAAGGCACAGCCTCAGGTCCCCTGGTTTGGTGCTGGGCAGGGATGCAGCTTCAGGTCCCCCGTCAAGCCCCGCTGGGTTGGTGGGAGAGCCTAGCCTTAGGGCCCTGTCAAGTCCCGCAGGATGGGGGACACAGCCTCAGGTCCCTCAGACTGGTGCCAGGACAGGCAATATGGCCTGAGGTCCCCTGCCCCCCTCAGTGCCACCCAGCCTCAGGTTCCTGCTAATTGCTTGTTAAGACTCATTACAGGAACTCTGCCTCCGCTGTGGGTGCAGCCAGCTTTGTGACAGTGTGACGGTCAATTTGTATATTCCCTCTTTGTATAGATAGACTAGGGGCCCAGTGCACGAAATTTGTGCACTGGAGGTAGGTGATCCCTCAGCCCAACCTGCCCCCTCAATGGGGCCAGTGGCTGGCTCTGCCCCAGCCACCTGGGCCCTGCCCTGGCCACCCTGGCCCTGCCCACCGGCCCTGGCCTTAGCCCCGGCAGTGACCAACCAGCCCCAGAGGCACCCCATACTTGCAGCCTCTCGTGCGCCGCCTCAGCCCTGCCTCGCACCGCTTGGCCCCACCCCTCGCACCTCTCGCATGCCGCCTCAGCCCCGCTCCTGATTGGCTGGTAGCGTAGCAAAGGTACAGTCATATTTGCATATCACTTTTATTAGGATTATGTATAACAGGATATTGTAAAAATTAAGTTACAAAATTTTTATTAAAACATTTCTTACATACCATTACATTAGCTGGGCCACAGAAATATTGTGGTCTCTATGTGGCTCATGGGTCATGAGTTTGAAATGCTTGACCTAGGTGATTCTTGATTCTTTTACTCCTACTGTATTTTACTGCTGTCTGGCTGGGACCACAGGAAAAGGAAATGCTTGTGAAGCCAATTCTGCATCAGCAGAGTAAAACTTTTGTGGTACTGACTTGATGTGAGTGTTGGAACATTTGACTTGTTCTACAACTAAGTATCATTACTATCTATAGTTTTAAAAATTTTTGTTAGCATGGTGAGTTGACCCCAAAGGGAACAAGGTTACTACTGGAATAAGTTTAAGGGGTTGTATGATTGGATAGTTTTTAAAAAACTTCAGTTACCTACTTAATGCTCTGGTCAAATTGCTAAAATCTCCAACCTATATTTTTATAGATCTTATATCTATTTTCTAGAATTTGTATGCTTTAGATTCTTGAATGGGTAGCAGTAATAATTTGTAGTTTTATTAATTGCCCATTTTTTCAAAGCCATGCTAATTTTTTTCTTTCTTTAAATTATCAAAATGTTTTCTTTCTAATCCTATATAATAAAAGAGAAACATGCAAATTTGACTGTACCTTTGCTCCTGATTGGCTATGCTACCGGCCAATCAGGAGCGGGGGCAGAGCCAAGTGGCACGAGCGCTATGCCCTAGGGGTGGAGATGAAACGGTGATGGTGGTGAGTGCCCAGCCCCTGAGCGCTGTGAGGGGAAGCGACAGCAGCAGCAGTGGTGGCAGCGGCAGGGAGCGCCTGGCCCCCTAGCGCTGTGAGCGGAAGTGGCGGCGAGTGCCCAGCCCCCAGGGCTGGGTTGGATGGTCACAGGCAGCCAGGGCTGAGCTGAGCAGGGCGATGGCTGGGTGCCCAAGGCTTTAGGCAGGGGGTGAGCCATCAGTTGGACATCCCCTGAGGGCTCCCAGTATGTGAGAGGGGGCAGGTTGGGTTGAGGGACCACCCACCCCCAGTGTACGAATTTTGTGCACTGGGCCCTTAGTCTCTATAATAAAGAGCCAGAGTGTAACACCATTACAGCTGAAGCTTGGCCAGACCAGAAGTCAGTGCTGGGTTGCTGTGGCAACCCACCACTGACTGCTTCTGCTCCAGGCACAGTGCCCCAGCACTGACTGCTGAGGGGCCTGCAAATAAGGGCCAGAAAGAGGCCTAAAGAGAGAAGCAGGGACTGATCCGTTGCCTCTGTGGCAGCTTTTGACCAGCACTTGTCTCTCCCAGTCTGGCCAGCATCCGTGCGTCCATTTCTCTCCAAGACTCTCCTGGGGCTGCTGATCAGCTCCGCCTTTCTGATCAGGCCCCATTAATAGGCCCAGAGACGCTGACTGGCATAGAAACTGACCAATCAGAACCAAATCTGGGTGAAGTATGAGGAACCATGGCTGCCTAGGAGGTGGAGCTTTTGATGCTGACTGGCATAGAAACTGGCCAATCAGAGCCAAATCTGGGGGCTTAGAGGTGTTTCTGTCCAGGGAGAGAGATGAATCCCAAGGCCGGCTCCAGCAATGGCTTTTGCAAATCTACAGAAATTGCTCATCAGTGACATCCTGGACCCTTGCAGCCAGAAGATCCTGCAAGATGGAGGACTGCAGAGGTGGAGAAGCAGACCCTGAGCAAAGAGGAGCTGATAGCCGAGCTGCAGGACTGCGAAGGCCTTATCGTCCGCTTGGCCACCAAGGTGACCTCGGATGTCATCAACACAGCAGAGAAGCTCTAGGTGGTAGGCAGGGCCAGCACTGGCGTAGACAACATGGATATGGAGGCCGCCACGAGGAAGGGCATCCTGGTCATGAACACTCCCAATGGCAACAGTCTTAGTGTTGTGGAGCTCACCTGTGGGATAATCATGTGCCTGGCCAGGAGGATTCCCCAGGCAACGGCTTTGATGAAGCATGGCAAATGGGACTGAAAGAAGTTCATGGGAACTGAGTTGAATGGAAAGACCCTGGGAATTCTTGCCCTGGGGGGGACCGGGGGAGAGGTGGCTGACCAGATGCAGTCCTTTGGGATGAAGACTATAGGGTATGACCACCATCATCTCACCAGAGCTCTCAGCCTCCAGCATTCAGCAGCTGCCCCTGGAGGAGACCTGGCCCCTCTGTGTCTTCATCACTGTGCACATCCCTCTCCTGCCCTCCATGACAGGCCTGCTGAACGACAGCATCTTTGCCCTGTGCAAGAAGGGCATGGGCGTGGTGAACTGCACCCGCAAGGGATCATGGATGAGAGAGCGCCCTGCTTCGGGCCCTGTAGTAGGGGCAGTGGGTGGGCGCAGAGCTGGATGTGTTCATGGAGGAGCTGCCTCAGGAAGGAGATTGCTGTCCAGTTTGTGGACATGGTGAAGGGGAGAGCCCTCATGGGGGTCGTGAATGCCCAGGCCCTTACCAGCATCTTCTCTCTGCATATCAAACCTTGGATCAGTCTGCCAGAAGTTCTGGAGACTCTGATGTTAGCCTGGGCAGAGTCCCCAAAAGGGACCATCCAGTGGTAACATAGGGCTTATCCCTAAAGAGTGCTGGGAACTGCCTGAGCCCCGCAGTCATTTTTGGCCTCCTCAAAGACACTTCTAATCATCTGGATATGAACTTGGTGAACACCAAGCTGCTGGTGAAGGAGGCCAGTCTCAGTGTAACCACCTGCCATAACCGCACTGTGCCAGGAGAGCAAGGATGCGGGAAAGGCCTCCTGAGCATGGCCCTGGCAGGTGCCCCTATCAGGCTGTGGGCTTTGTCCAGGGCACCATACCTGTGCTTGCAGGCGCTCAACAGAGCTGCCTTCAGACCAGAAGTACCTCTCCTCAGGGGTCTGCCCCTACTCCTGTTCTGGGCTTAGTCCTCCAACCCTGCCATGTTGCCTACTGTGATTAGGCTCCTGTAGAAGCAGGCGTACAGCTGCTGTCCTACCAGACCTCGGTGGTGTCCAATGGGGAGACCTGGCATGTTATAGGCATCTCCTTCCTGCTGCCCAGCCTGGACGCCTGGAAGTAGCATGTGACTGAGGCCTTTCAGTTTCATTTCTGACCTTAGGGCTCACCAAGACCAGCCTTGGTGATCAACATTGAGAGGTCACATTCCTGGGGCCAACACCACTTATGTGGTCTGACCTCTGTAATAACCACTTAATAAACAGCCTAACCCCAGCCCCCCAAAAAGAACCAAATCTGGGTCAACTGTGAGGAGCCAATGATTGCCCAGGAGGCAGGGTTTTTGATGCTGGCTGGCATAGAAACCAACCAATCAAAACCAAATCTGGATCAACTGGCTGCTTAGGAGGCAGAGCTTTTGATACTGACTGGCATAGAAACCGACCATTCAGAACCAAATTGGCCAGCAGAGGAGGGTAGTTGGGGGCAAGATCAGGCCTGCAGGGGAGAGCCATTGGGAGTGAGAGCAGGCTGGCAGGCAGAGGCAGTTAGGGGTGTTCAGGCAGGTGGGCGGTTAGGAGTCAGCAGTCCCAGATTGTGAGAGGGATGTGGGATCGGGCCTAAACTGGCAGTTAGACATTTCCCCAAGGGGTCCCTGGTTGGAGAAGGTACAGTCTGGGCTGAGGGAACCCCCTCCATGCATGAATTTTGTGCACCGGAACACTAGTTTCTTATAATTGAGGTCAATTTTTGTTTCTTTCAAAATATCACTTGCCCATTCCCAGAATTTTTTAAGAGAGATAACTTTAGAAAATAATACTTTTAGGTTTATATTTGCTTTCTGTAAATTTTTTTGCAAACACTAAGTAACGTGATGCATGTATAAAATCTCCTCCATACTTAGTTCTTTTTTAATATCATGTGTACTTATTCCAGTCAACAAATACAGGAGTGGGCAAAAGGAAGTTTTCAATTATGACTGAGAAAAACTAACTTAGTAAAACCTATCCTGCATGTCTTTTTCTATACAAATAACTGAAAACCTATTTTTGCTAACTTTTGTATTTTTTGAATACCTAATAGGTACCAATCCCTATGTTGGACACCAGGAATACAATCTATAATAATAAAAGTGTAATAGCTAATTAGACCACACAGCCAGAAGTCCTTCCCAACAAAGCCATCGTGATAGGGGCCGAGGCAGAGTTGATTAGGAACTATCAGGCAGGCAGGCGAGCAGTTAGGGGTGATCAGGCAGGAAGGCAATTGGTTAGGGGCCATCAGGCAGGCAGACAAATGGTTAGGGGTGATAGGGCAGGCAGTCAGGCCAGCCAGCTGTTAGGAGCCATTGGTCCCAGATTGCGAGAGGGATGTCTGACTGCCAGTGTCAGGCCTAAACCAAAAGTTGGACATCCCCTGAGGGGTCCTGGATTGCAAAAGGGTGCAGGCCAGGCCGAGGGACTCTCCCCCCAACCCCCGTGCATGAATTTTGTGTACTGGGCCTCTAGTCTATATATCTATAAGCCTAAGTGACCAGTCAACCCAACAACCAGTTGCTATGACGCGCACTGACCACCAGGGGGCAGACATTCAACGCAGGAGCTGATGCCTGGTGGTCAGTGTTCTCCCACAGCCAAACTCTTGAGGCTGGTCAATCTCCCACAGCCCCAATCGGTCCCAGCCAGGCTGAGGGACCTCACCTGTGCATGAATTCGTGCATCAGGCCTCTAGTAGGATATAAAATAGATGTAGTGTCTGTTCTCATAGAGTGATGTAGTCCACCCAGACCATTCTGATCAAGTATCTACAGGAATGATATTTGCTAGAAAGGAGTAGGTAGTTATGAGAATATATATAGCAACACATCTTTGCCTCGTCTAGGGGGCTTAACAGATGGATACTCCATTTAGAAATGGGTGTTTCAGATGGGTAGTGAGTACCAGTTGGTTTACAAGGGAGGGACCAAAAAGGTACAAATCTGTATTATGACCTTTTATGTTTATTAATATTTTTTTACTGAAAAGTAATGGAACATTAATATGTTTTTTTACATTTATTTTTATACAGGCAACAAGAATGGGTGAATCAGCAAAGGGAAGATATTGAAAGGCAAAGGAAACTTCTAGCCAAACGCAAACCTCCCACAGCTAATAATTCTCAGGCACCCTCTACCAACTCTGAACCAAAACAGAGGAAAAATAAAGCAGTCAATGGCGCAGAAAATGATCCCTTTGTTAGACCAAATTTGCCGCAACTGTAAGTCTCCTGTTTTTAATTTTCCTTTTTTAAAATTGTAGCCAGTGAGCATGAATGTTAGTAATGGATGTTATTTATAATTAAAGTAATACTTAAGTAGTAATAATAATTTTAGCCAGGAAGGAAGGCAGTATTGAAAATTTACCTTTAAATTAATAAGCCCCAAATAACTGGAATTTTACTTTTGTAAGTGGAGATTTATTAATCCTCTTTTAAAAAACAGACTTAGGTAGTTAAGAGACTGGAATCCCCTCTTCATGTCTGAGTGAGTCAGTTATTAATGTTCCTAAGAGAATGTTAACTTAAATAATATATAGCTGCCATACATTTGCTCAACCTGTGGAAGCAGTACATTATTTTCTAAATTTTTTGCTTTAATGCTGCATAACTCTTTATAATTCAAGGGACAAAGACATTTTTAAAAATTAGTTACGTAACTATAGATAATTTGGAAAATACAGAAGAACATAATAAAATAATATAGATCATGATCTGATCCCACAGAGAACACCATTGTTAAAATGCTGATATATAGTAATCCTCCCTTTTCTGCATTTTGCTTTTCTCAGTTTTAGTACCCATGGTCAACCATGGTCCAAAATATTAAGTGGAAAATTAAAGAAATAAACAAATTATAAGTTTTAAATTGCATGCCATTTTGAGTAGTGTACTGCAATCACACGCCATCCCACTCTGTCCCATCTGGAATATGTATCATCCCTTTGTCCAGTGTGTCCACACTCCATCCAGTACCTGCTCAGTCATTTACTAGCTTTCTTGGTTATTGGATTGACTATTGTGGTACATAGTGCTTGTGTTAAAGTAACCCTTATTTTACCTAATAATGGCCCCAAACCATAAGAGTAGTGATGCTGGCAATACAGATATGCTGAAGAGAAGCCTAAAGTGCTCCCTTTAAGTGAAAAGGTGAGTAGAGTACAGTAAGGAATTTTGAGAGCGCCCACTCACATAATTGTTATTACTGTATATTGTTATAATTGTTTTATTAATTTCTTGCTGTGTCTAATTTATAAATTAAACAATCATTGGTATGTATTTATAGGAAAAATGTAGTATGTACAGGATTCAGTACTATCCATGGATTGGGCATCCACTGGGGGTCTCGGAAAATATCCCTTATGGATAAGAGGGGAATAATACTATACAGATGTATCTAAACTTATTTTTCTATTCTACAACAATTTTCAAAAGTTCACGTGAGTAGGAAATACATAAACACACGCACACACTCTGTTTGATGTTTTTTATGGGTGTGTTTTTTTTCATCAGTGGTGAGAGAGATCGAGTCCACAGCCGGGCATTAACTGGAATGAACCCAGGACCCTTCAGTCCGCAGACCGATACTCCATCCATTGAGCCAAACCAGTTAGGGCCTTTTTCTCCTTTCTTGGAAGATAATGTTTTATCTATGCTTTGAATCCCATTTCCTATATTAAGGACCTCTTCTATTAATACCTTCGTTATCTTACATGTTCAACTTTTTGTTTTCTCTCTTTTAGAAAACAAAACAACCTCCCCCTCAATTATAAATCCTTCTGATCTTCATGTTCTAGTATTTTTATATTTGGACACCTTCTGCCTCAAGATTTCTCCTTTAACTGAAAATTTTTTTAAGATTATTAACTATTTTCTTAAAGGTATATGCAATAGACATTTGAGTCTTTAACTTGGCAGCATTGAATATAGTTGCATCTTAACTTTTTCTTAAAAGTTTTTTATTGTCTTAGTGTTTGAAATACTTTGTACTCCTAATTTTCATTTAACTTACTTGGCTACGTCTTCTTGGTCTCTGTGGAGGACTGGACATCATTTTCTCTACCAATTTGTAAAATGTAGGTTTTTTTTAAGGATCTGTTTTATGCCATCGTACATCTTGAGTATTAGCTACCGAGTCTCCCTGAGTATCAGCTGCTCTCAGGGTTTCAGTTGCCATGTATATGTTGTACACACTTTTATCTCCAGGCCACATTTCTCTCTTGAGTATCAAATATTTATATTTCAATCTTGAAGGATATTTATATCCTTGCTTAGTTAATATTGGTACTTAAATGTTTCACAGGAACTTGTAATGCAGCCTGTTCGAAACTGTATTTACTAAAAACAATCCAAAACACAAACTGTATTTACTATTATCTTTTCTATTTCAGTCTCTCTCTCCCCAGCTGTACACGCACACATACTTTGCCTTTTTCTGTGTTCTATTATTAAATGGTTCTGCCCATCCTCTCAATGCCACATGCCAGAATTTTGGTCGTCACCCTTAACATTTTAGATTGAGATTTTTATCATTTCCCACTAACAAATATGTGCTGATAATCTTATCTTTTAAAGTCCATCTCAAAATCTACTTCCTTCTTCAAATCTTTCCTAATTTGGGGGGGCTGTGTAAATTGTAATTAAAACATTTGGCTATCTTTTTTAATTTAGCAAATGATTTACTTTTTGTAAATTTGCTGCTTAAAAAAAGACTTGATGGGTAGGTGAGCAGTTATATAGGAAAAAGTGTGTGTTGCCTTTAACTCCACCTAATAGACACCAAATTGTTCTTCTATAGCTCAAATGTACCCACTTATGTAAGTCCCCACTAGTACCCTTATAACTCAAGTTATTGCCATCTCTTATTTGGGTTGTTTGTGTTTTTTTTTAACATACACATCCCCCTTTCAGCTTTGATCTTGTCCTCCAATCCATTTTCAGTTGTAAATAGTCATTTTTTCCTAGATAAAATTATGATCCTTATGATCCTTCTGTTCTCTTCTTTAGAACCCTAACATAGTTCTCTGTTGTTTGAATATTAAGATAGCTTCTAAAATACTTTTGATCTGACACCTTCTGACCTCTGTAGCCTCAATTACTGTTTTCTTATGTCTCATCATATAACTTTTATATTTCCTTCAGTGATCAAGATAAAATTCACTCTCATTGAAGACCCTCTGTAGGGTCTTCTTATTTCTCTCTCTATCCTTATTCCCCAACATCTGCCCTGAGTATCCTATGTTAAAACTCTTTTAATTCTCTAAATGGACTATGCTTTCTGTGCCTTTATGCATCTGGTCCTTGCCCTTCTTCACCTCATTTCCTATTCATTTTTGAACAGTTGGATCAGATACTAATTTCGATAGAAAGCTCTCTCTAATCTTCTTTCTTCCTAGTTTTTCCCGTCCCCATCAAGCCAGGTGCCCATGGCCTTTTGTACATTCCTGCCTATATTGTAATATTTATGTCACTATTTTATCTTTATACATAGTCTCAATATCTAGCACAGTTCCTGGCATATGAAAAGTGGTAGGTAAATATTATATTACAATCCATAAGCATTTGATTTTCATTTTCTCTTATTCAACAGACCATTTTTTTCTAGTTTGTTACAGGTGTTTAGCTTCCTACTTACTTCCAAGATGGTAACAGCTGTAACTATAATTTAATAATCATAGACTTGTCTCATTTCCATACCATTTTATTGCATATGTTGACTTAGAACTAACCCTGAAGTTATGCTGCTATGTGTTCTTGGAGTGGCAAATTAAGTGATACTACACAGCAATTTGATTACATTCTTATACAGAAGCAGATTAAAATAGGGGGAAAGCCACAAAACACTTTGATTTATGTATATTGTAGTTTGATTTTAGCAGCCATATTCTTCAACTGTCTTCTAAAACCGCCTTTTGAATCATTGTTCAGTGGGAAGTAGGCTTTGCCTTGTGTGCAGAATATCTAATATAATTAGTATAGAGATCATTAATCTTTAATGATTTTTCTATGAAGAAATTAACATAGAAAATGAAGTTTCTACTATATACTGGTTAGAACTTTAAGCCCTATAGTCAGACAGATGTAGAGTCCAACCTTGCTTCTTTCAGGTTATTTTTGGTAAGCTGTTTTACCTTTTAGATCCTTCCTTTCCTCACTTATGAAAGTATCTACATTATAGTGTTAAAAGATAATATGTGATAATGTATGTAAGATATTTGCATCATTCCTGGATCTTAACTAAGTTTCAGTATCAGCAAGATTCAGTCAAGTTTTTAAGGTAGTTTCTAAGTTTTATTACATAGTTCACTTAGCTAATATTATTCTATCTAATAAAAAGAGAATATGCTAATTGACAATCATGCCCTAACAAAGATGGCAACAGCCACGAGATGATGGCACCCAGTCCCATTACCCTCCCAGCCACGTAGGGCTAGCCCAAGGCACAGGCAAGCCTCAGATGGCAGCTGCCCAGCCTCCCAGGGCCGCCCAAGGCTCAGGTAACCAGGGCCGGTTGAGGCTTGTGCTGCCGGCAGTGGCAGCAGCAGAGGTGTGATGGGGCGTCGCCTTCCCCTGATCACCGGGTCGCCTCCCGCCCCTGAGGGCTCCCAGACTGTGAGAGGGGCAGGCCAGGTAGAGGGACCTGCCCCCCTCCAGTGCATGAATTTTTATGCACTGGACCTCTAGTCTAAAGATAATGTCTAAGTGTTTCTTGCATTAATTGTACATTATTAATATATTTTAATGAAGATTTGGACTTCTGCCCTGGCTGGGTGGCTCAGTTGGTTGGAGCATTGTCCCATATACCAAAAAAAGTTGAGGGTTCAATTACTGGTCAGAGTATAAACATCTTACATGGATGTTTCTCCATCTCTCTCAAATCAGTTTTTTTTTAATATATTTTTTTATTGACTTCAAAGAGGAAGGGAGAGGCGGGTAGAGAGAGAAAACCATTAGTAGTCAAAGAGAATCACTGATCGGCTGCCTCCTGCATGCCCCCTCCTAGGGATCAAACCCGCAATCCAGGCTCGTGCCCTTCACTGGAATCGAACCCAGGACCTTTCAGTCTACAGGCCCATGCTCTATTCACTTAGCTAAACAAGCTAGGACTTAAATCAATTTTTAAAAATTGGTGAGGGTTTAAAAAATGATTTTTCATGTTAAATACTGTATTTTAAATTGTTTTGATTTTATCTATTCATAAGAAATAAAGTGGTTATTTTGTAACTATAAAAGGTTCAAATCACCAGGAACATACTGTAATTCTAAATTTGTACATAATATCAATAGTACTTGAAGAAGATATTGATAGATCTGCAGATCATAATGGTAGATTTCAATACACATATTTCTTAGTATAGAACATGTAGATAAAAATGAAATGATGCAAAGCAACAAACAGTATGGCTCTTGAAAATTTCAATCATATTAATAAACTTAACCTAATGGACACATCCCTGAACCTCTACAGAATATATGTGGGTTTTTTTTAATGTGGACTTTTATAAAAATTACCAATGCTAGGTCACAAAGTCTCAACAAATTTCAAAGTGTTGAAAGACTTTGAGTTATTTTGTCCTTATGTGTTTGGTAGATTCATGGGTGAAACTTAAAGGATTAGAATGAAATAGAGTATGTACTGTGACAACAGTAGAATTCAGCTAAAAGTCAGTAACAAAAAGGATTGTGGAAGGATTTTTAGATGAATGGTAGTGAAAGTGCTACATAGCAAAATTTGTGAGATGAGTCTGAAACAGTATCTACAAGGATATTTATATTTATAGCCTTGTATACAAATATAGGAAAAAAAGAAAAACTAAAATTTTATATACTAAGCATCTATTTCACATAGGAAGTGAGTAGCAGAATTAGCCCAAGAAGGAAGAGGAGAAACATGAGAACAGTAAGCAGACATATCATACAGCAATAAATCCCATAAAAGGATGTTTGTGGGGGGGAAAAAAAAACTAATGAAATTTAAAAAGAGAGAAGATAACATTATCATAAATGAAAAAAGGAAAATTCTACAGAGTCTAAAGTTATATAAAGAAAAACATATAAATGGGTTAAATTTGAAATTTTTTGAAATGGATAAATTTCTAGAAAAATACAACTTAAAATTGACATTAGGAGAAATAAAATTTAAATAGTTCTGTAACTATTAAAGAAATTGAATCTGTAATTAAAATCACCTATCAAAGAAAACTTCAAGTACAGATGACTTCATCTATGTAGCCTACTACCCATTTAAGGAAGAAATAGTGTCAGTGTTTTAATAATATTTTTGAAGAACAGCTAAGGCAGAAATATTCTCAATTTATTTTATTAGCCCAACAAAATCTTGGTGTCAAAATCAACCAAGACTGTTCAAGGAAAGGAATGTTTAGGCTGATTTCACTTATAGAAGTAAATGAAGCCCTGTCTGGTGTGGCTCAGTTAGTTGAATATTGTCCTGTGAACCAAAAGATTACTGGTGTGATTCCTGGTCATTGTACATGTGGGTTCGATCCCCAATATGAGGCTTGCAGGAGGCAGCTGGTCCATGTTTCTCTCCTTCATTCCTCTTTCTCTAAAATTAATTTTTTAAAAAAAACTTAAAAAAAAAAAGCACTTCTGTCATTAAAAAAGTAAATGCAAAAATCCTATCTAATAAAAGAGTAATATGCAAATTGACTGTCACTCCAACACACAAGATGGCTGCCCTTATGTGGACACAAGATGGCCACCACAAGGTGGCCAAAAGGGGAGTTCAGTTAGGAAGAACCAGGCCTGCAAGGGAGGGCAGTTGGGGGCGATCAAGCCTGCACGGGAGGGCAGTTAGAGGTGACCAGGCCAGCAGAGGAGAGAAGTTGTGGGAGACTGGGCCTGCAGGAAAGGGCAGTTGGGGGGGACCCAAGCCTTTAGGGGAAAGCAGTTGGAGGGGGGAGGGGTGGACCAGGCCTGCAGGGGAGGGCAGTTAGGGGCAAACAGACCATCAGGGGAGCAGTTAAGACATCAATCAGACTGGCAGGGGAGTGGTTAGGGGATGATAAGGCTGGCAGGCAGAAGCTGTTAGGGGCATTCAGGAAGGCAGGCAGGCAAGCAGTTGGGAGGCAGCAGTCTTGGATTGTGAGAGGGCAGTCAGACATCCCTCGAGGGGTCCCAGATTGGAGATGGTGCAGGCTGGGCTGAGGGACACCCCCCACCCCTTGTGCACGAATTTCACGCACTTGGCCTCTAGTCTGAAATAATTAGCAACCTAAAATATATTAAAATAATAATCTGTCAAAACCAAGTTGAGTTTATTTTAGTAGGTATGCTAGGTTCGTTTAACATTAGAAATATCAATGTAATTTTCCACATAAAGAGAAAGATTATATGGTCATCTTAACAGATGCTAAAGTAAGAAACATTAGATAATATTCAACATTGATCTGTAATTAAAACAATTAGCAAAAAATCAATAGGTAACTTTCTCGATCTGCAGTATGTACTCGTTTTTGTTGTTGGTTGCGTCTATACATGCTGTGCTTTTGAGAATGTGGACCTCAACCTGCTGTTTCGTCTTCCTGGCTTTTTTTTTCCTTTTTAACCAAGTTCAGATGTTACCTCTACTGTACTTTTTTCTAGTTTCCTTCAGATAAAAATTTTTCTTTGCTTTGTTTACTCATAGCTCTATTATCCAGGATAATCACCTTATTTTAGGGTCAGCTAATTAGCAACCATTAATTCCATTTAATCCTTTGCTATGTAAGGTAACATTCATAAGTTCCAAGGTTTGGCATTTAGCAACTTTGAGAAACCATTATTCTGTCTACACCATAGTCTTCCCTCTGACTCAAGATTCACATCTTTCCCACATGAAAAATATATTCATCTATTCATCCTATCCCAACAAATACAAAAACCTCACCCACAATACAGCATCAACTCAACGTCCAAAATCTCATCTATTTCTCTCCAGCTCAAACAGTCTAAATCTCATTGTATAAATCTGGTATGGGTGAGTCTCTTTGTATATTTCACCCAGAGACATAATTCCTCTTAATCTGTGAACCTCAAGAAACAGGCTTGTTCCAGAATACAGAGATGAGGACAGAATAGAATAGTAGTTTCCAGCTCAAACAAAAAAAGTAAAGGAGTCATTGATTCCAAGCAGGTTCAAATTCATCAGACAAACTCAAACTCAATTTGGTTTCAAGGTCTGCTAATAATTATTTGTGGCTTGTGGCTCTGCCTTCTGGACCCAAAGTTTTGATAATGATTCCCATGAAAGATATCATATATTTGTAGCTGAGTAGCTTCATTAACCTGCTTCTTATTTGTAGAATTTTGGGGATGTGACAGACTTTCATGTTATACTCTCTGGCCTTTTCAATCCAAACTGTTACCGTTTTTGCTGTATAAGTTTCTTAAGAATCTTGTCGATCTCCCATGTATGAAGTAATGATTCATTCATTTAGACAAGAGGATCTTCCATAGTTCTTTTCTAAATAATCCCATCACTATTTTTGGCTTCTGCTGAGAAGGCTGAGGGAATCTATGAGTCACACACACCACTCTTCATCTTGTTAAAGATTATGTGACTGAATATTCTGGCCTCTCTGGGATATTAGCAAAAGGTTGTCCAGCTACACAATCTTTTCTCCTTTTTTTTTTTTTTTTTTTTTTTCTTTAAGAGAAGCTTTTCTGACAGTGAACCTCAGTTTTAGTGTAATTCACACTTCGGGTAGGTTGAGAATTCCTTAAGCCATTAAATCCTGATTCCTTATTTTTGAATACTCGTTCCCTTAATTTATCTTTCCTCTCACATATTAATAAAAACAGCAAGAAGAAACTAGTCTATACCTTCATTAATTTTATTGCATTTTGGGGAGTGACATTGGTTAATCCTAATATATAAAAACTCAGGGTCCATAACCACCAATTGAAGGCTCAACTGAACACCGGAAGTCAGTCCTGCAGTCAGTGCTGAGTTTCTCTGGCAACCCAGCACTGACTGCCACCTCTGCGGGCGCAGCAACCCAGCACTGACGGTTGAGGGGGCTGCAGATCAGGCCCGGAGAGAGAGGCAGGGTCTGATCTGCAGCCTCCATGGCATCTGTTAATCAGCCATTGCCTCTCTCTTTCTCTCCAGGCTTTGCCAGCAGCTACACCTCTATTTCTCTCCAGGTCTTTGGGGGCTGCTGATCAGGCCCGGTGATGCTGACTGCCATAGAAATTGACCAATCAGAACCAAATCTGGGTGAACTGTGAGGAGGAGCCAGTGGCTGCCTAAGAGGCAGAGCTTTTGATGCTGATTGGCATAGGAACCAACCAATCAGAACCAAATTGGCTGGCAGGGGAAGGCAGTTGGGGGCAACCAGGCCAGCAGGGGATGGCAGTTGGGGATGATCAGTCAGACAGAGGAAGTTAGGGGCAATCAGGTAGGCAGGTAGATGAGCAGTTAGGAGCCAGCTATTCCTTAGGCCTAAACTGGCAGTTGGACATCCCCAAGGAGTCCCCGATTGGAGAGGGTGCAAGCTTGGCTTCCCCATGGAGGGGAATTCTCCCCTCCATGCACGAATTTCATGCACTGGGACATTAGTGAAATTATATAGATTTCAGGGGTACAATTATATAATACATTATCTGTGTGTTGTATTGTGTGTTCACCACCCCAAATCAGGTCTCCTTCTATCACCATTTATGCCCCCTTTACCTTCTTCTTCCTCCTCCCACCCCACTTTTCCTCTGGTGTTCTCCATAGTGTTGTCTGCGTCTGTGAGTTGTTTTTTCCTTAATCCCTTCACCATTTTCACTGAGCCCCTCTCCTGCCAAACCCTGCCCCTCTGGCAGCTGTCAGTCTGTTCTGTGTCTGTGAGTGTTTATATTTTGTTCTGTTAGTTTACTTCGTTCATTAATTTCCATGTATAAGTTAATTTACTGTTCTACCTATAAGTGTATATATTTTGAAGAGTATTTTAAAGGACATTTGCCTTATATATTTTGGGTAGAAGATTGTCAACATTTTGTTACTTCCATTGGATTAACTTAACTTTACATAGCTGGTAGTTAATAAGAAATAATAAGTATTATTCTTAATATCCAGAATCAATTTTATTTTTGACAGGTTGACTTTGGCAGAATATCATGAACAGGAAGAAATTTTCAAGCTTAGACTAGGACATCTCAAAAAGGTATGTGAAACATCTGTTGGATTTTGTTTGTTACCAGAGGTTGTGGAGAGTTGTGTTATAAGTTTCTTATTAAAGAAATCTAATCTTAAGAAAGAAGAGAAAGTCTCCAAATTAAAAACTTTTAGACCAAAAAAAACAAAAAGAGCGGCATTACATTTGCTTGTTAATGTTTAGCATATTAAAATAATATTCCATTACCTTGTGTCAACTTATAAACATTGAGATGCTGTTCCTGTAGTGAAGTAGTGATTCCTGACCAGACCTCCAGTCTTTATTTTATTTAAGTACTATTTTACTTGTTTATAAGCTGACATGCTAATCACTTCATTATTTTTACAGTTTATATTTTTGGTTCAAACCATTTCAAAAAAACATAATACAGTATATTTCCCTCCTCAATTTTAGTGACAGAAGTAAAATTCTTTTTCTTTAACCCAGCTTTTTAAATTATGTTTTCTGCTTGTCAGATTACTGAAATGTTGTTTTTTATCCTCACCCAAGGATATGTGTGTTTGTATTTTTTTCCCCATTGATTTTAGAGACAGAGAAACACTGGTGTGAGAGAGAAACATCTATCAGTTGCCTCCCTTATGTGTCCCAACAGGTGATTGAACCCCCAACCTTTTGGCGTACGGGACAATGCTCCAGTTGTCTGAACCACCCTGGCAGGGCAGATTACTAAAAGTTTTTTAATAGGCTGAATAATAGTTGAAATTGAATTAGTGAGCTAGTTGAAGTTAGTATCTCGGAAGTCCTCTCCCTAGGGTGGGGTGAAATAGGACAGAGAAATCCATTCTGGTAGCAACTACTATTCACGCTCTGCTATTCTGTTTTCGCAAATCCGTCAACATGCTTCAGACCCATGCCATGTAAGTAAAGGGAATAGGAAAAGGTTATAAATAGAGTATGTGTCATGTTGTGATACGTTTTGCAGAAGTGGGACCTGCCTCCAGGCTCCAGGTCAGTGGGCAGTGACTATGAGGACATTAAATAAATAAATAACTAATTAAGTAAATAAGAAAGTAAGTAAGTGTGTATCTAGAAACTTTGCATTAATGGGACCTGCCTCCAGGCTCCAGTGACTATGAGGACATTAAATAAATTAAGTAAGTAAGTAAGTAAGTGTGTATATTTAGAAATTTTACATTAGTGTTCTTTTACTGTGCCATATATCTGTCTATGCTCCTGCTCAGAAAAGTCTCCACCTAAAATGCTTGAATAGTAAATTTATTCTGAGTGTTTTGTTTTGTTTTTTAGTTCTTCATTCTTTTCTGTTGTAATTATTGACTATTTCTTCTGCTTTTGGAGATGCAGTAGACAACTTCAGTCTATTCTTTGTAACAGATAGAATTGTAATGGGACTATAAAAGGAAGAGGAGATTTTGTAATATAGCATGAATATAAGTATTTGAATGCTCACTTAAGCCTTTTTGATAATGAATTCATAGAGACCTGTTTGATGTCCCATAAAATATTTGTCAATTATTTTCTGATTAACCTTTCATGATATGGGATTATCCTATCTAATAAAAGAGAAACATGCAAATTACTGTAACTTTGCTATGCTACCAGCTGATCAGGAGCGGGGGGTGGGGCCAAGGCCTGGGGAGCGGATGCTGCTCTGGTGGTCCCAGCCGGCCGGGGCCCCACAGAGGGACGGGGTGGGCGCCACAGGCTGGCTGGTGGCGGCAGGGCAGTGTCCACTGCTCCCCAGGCTGGGGCGTCATGGAGGGGCGGGGCCCTATTGGGTTAAGCCGGGCCAGGCTGTGGGCGGGGTGCCTGTGGCTGCAGCCGGCCTGAGTGAAGCTGGCCCAGGTCCTGGATGCCTATAGCTGACCAGAGGGACGGAAACCTGGGTCCCAGGTGTGGGGCAAGGCAGAGGCAGGTAGGAGCAAGCAGGCCAGCAGGGGAGCACTTAGGGTGATCAGACAGGCAGGCAGAGGTGGTTAGTGGCGATCACATAGTCAGGCAGAGGGGTTAGGGGCAATCAGGCAGGCCAGTGAGCAGTTAGGCACCAATGTTCCTAGATTGCCAGAGGGATGTCCGACTGCCAACAGTCAGACATCTGACTGCACATCGCTGACTGCCAACAGTCAGACATCCCTGATTGGAGAGGGGGCAGGCTGGGCTGAGGGAACCCCCCGTTCCGTGCACGAATTTCATGCACCAGGCCACTAGTTTATATATATATAAAAGCCTAAGCAACTGTCCAACCAGCTATGACGCACACTGACCACCAGGAGGCAGACTTTCAATGCAGAAGCTGCTGAGCTGTGGTGACTTAGCAGCTGTAGTTCTCGGGTGATACACCTGGAACCAGAGAGAAGGGAGCCTGATTCCAGATTGCATCACTCGAGAACCGCCCTATCACAATCCAGGATCCCTTGGGGGATGTCGGAGAGCTGGTTCAGCCCGAACCCTTGAGCGACCCCGCCAGTGCACGAATCTTTGCACTGGGCCTCTAGCCCATTGCTGAGGTCATGGGTCTGGCCCTTACAGAAACTTTTTGACTCGATTAGCTAAATGATGAGATGTGGAGGACCTACTGGCTGCAGCCCCAACATCTGGCTTACATGCCAACCCATCCTTAATATTGATTTCCAGTGGAGACAGCAAATTTTCCCACTACCACTCTCAGCTGGGAAACCAGCCGTGGCTTTCCTCATTCCAGTCAGACAGTAGTGCCAGCAGGCAACCTCTGGGGAGGGAAGGAGGTTCCTGCTGCCACAGGACTCTGTCTGGGTGGAAGGTTCTAGGCAGGAGTCTGACATTGAGCAGGGAACTGCCCTAGCCCTACTAGATTCCAGGCTAAGTAAATCCGTTTGCTAAATAATTGCATTTTGCATCTAAATGTCCACAAATCGTCAATTGCCACCAAACTTAGGGTAAAGTGAGATGAAAGAAGTGAGACAGATACAAAGAGAAAGTGACATATTATTGGGAGAAGAGAGAAGGGAGCCTGATTCTGGGGTGCATCACCTGAGAACCACCTTCTTGCAATCTGGACTCCTCAAAGGATGTCAGAGAGCCGGTTTAGGCCTGTTCCCCGTAGGCCAGGTCAAATGGCCCCTCCTGTGCACAAATCCATGCACCAGGCCTCTCGTCAGTACAGGTTTGAGTGGAGGGATTTTCTTCTCACATATAATAGTAAACTTCAAATTACTCTTTCCAAATTATCTTCTTTTTTGAAAACCTATTCTATAAAATCTGAAATTATAAAAGTTAAATTGGGAATCACTTGTATTAGGAAAAATACTTCACTTTTTAAAAGGCTTCAGAGGAGGGTTTGGTTTTGGTTTTGGTTGGTTGATATTTAAAACTTTCCTGGTACTTTTGAAATAATCAGTTTCTTTGAAATAGTTCCATTTTCTAAAGTGAAATATATGTAAATGTCTGGATATTACATAAACAGTTAAAAACTGTTATAGAATATTACACCTTTTCACCTAACTTTTATGTTATTCTCTTTCCTATTGTTTGACTTCTCCATTTTTTTAACTTCCTCATTCTTTTTAATGACTGTGCCCTCCATAGTCTTTTTCCTGTTTTATTTTTTCAGATTTACTGAGCAGTTTTAGATTTCTAACTTTATCTTCTTCTTAACCAATTTACAACATTACTTTTCTTTGCTATCCATCCTGGGATATTTTGGGGGGTTGAATGAACTAGTAACGCTGGAACATACTTTCGTGTCTTGAATTCTCATTTTCTTCTGAGAGACTATTTTGGGTGAGAAAAATTGAATCCATTTTAAAGAAAGGTGCTAGTAGTACATAGATACAAAGAACAAAATTGAATAGTGTCACCTTAGAACAAAAATAAAAATACCACTGGGTATTAATTTTTGAGTTGTATAATTAAAAAATAATAAGCATTATGTTACATTTTTAGAAATAAGTTAGCATTCTAAACCACACTTAAAAGACAAATCATTAAAATAGGTGATTATGTTTTCTAAAAAGAAGGTTGATTGTACACTTTCAACAGAGAGAACAGGTATGACTTAAAAAAAAAACACGTTATCACTCTCTTATCAGCTTCCTGTGCTTCTGGGTTTATTAAGCTGACATCAACTGTACCTCAACTTGTAACTATATAACTTCTACCATAGGCTGGATCTGATCTGTGAATATTTGATGTCCATGTAACCCTATGGAAATTCACTTGTGATGTGTCGACTTAGAGTTTAGATTTGGAGCCCTGCATACTTTGCATTAGCCAGGCTGAATCTTGCTTTCACTCTCCCTTTAATAAACACTTAGAGTTAAAGCAAAATTACTGGATTAAATTGGTTAGGACAGAAAGAAAAAACGTCCTCCTTTGAGGAAGTTCATGCCATTTGGACCATAAGGACTTTGTATTGAAATGAATAATTTATGTGCATTATATTTCATAAATATAATTGAATAAGTAAGCAAATATGAAAATGTGTGTTTATTCTTGAATTAAGTCATAGAGTTCACATTCTGTGCTATTCTAGAGGTTTAGGAATATAAGTTCAAAGCTGTTAATGTGATAGAATAATTAATGAGTGTGAAGCAGAAACCTCTAAACTTTAGAGTCTAAAGTTAAGTCTATGGCTAAAAGAAGCAGCAAATAGTAAATTTAATCTTATTTATGGCATATTAGTTTTGTCTCCTGAGATTAGTAAAATTACTGTGCAGCATCACCTTTGTTTTAATATGTCAAGAATTCTTTAATATTTATTGTTACTTATTATCAGCTTATGAAATCATTGATCTCTCACTGAGTGACTTATTTTCACACTGCCGATACAGGCATGAAGTAAGTTCTCATTTCAGGAAAGTCACATAATATATTTTATGGACTTTGAAGTTTAACCATTAATGTCACCATTAATGTTAACTTTTTGAATGCCAAGATATGTATATGCTTTGT
Organism: Antrozous pallidus; assembly: GCA_027563665.1. Classification (NCBI taxonomy): domain Eukaryota; kingdom Metazoa; phylum Chordata; class Mammalia; order Chiroptera; family Vespertilionidae; genus Antrozous; species Antrozous pallidus. The sequence goes on from CM050508.1 coordinate 48,907,740, forward strand.
CTAAATTATTATCACTAGTAACCAGCAAAGCTTACATTTTCTCTTTAACCTTTCTCCTATTTCAGTGACAATATACAGAGGCTTTCTTCCTACATTCTTTTTGTTGTAGAGGACAGCAAGTTCATTCTTTTTATTCAAAAGAATTAATTCACTTGTAGCTGTCTTCCCATCTCTCTTAGAGTAGTGGGAATGTTTGCTTTTTTCCCCCTTCCAGAAACATACTATTTCATTTTCATCGCAAATAAAGGAGAGCAGTTAAGTTTTTCACAAACTTACTCTCTTTCTCTCACATGTTACTTTCCTTCGGTATTGTATTAGATATTGTTATATCAGCTAGAATGTTATTAGCTGATATATTACTTTTCACTCTAAATTTATTTTTAAAGTTCAACAGGAAAAAACAATTTTTTTAAAAAGTGTACATATTCTAACATAGTTTTACCTTTTATATAGTTTAAGGATATAACAGAAAAAAACTGATCTAATAAAATATATGGAGACCACACAAATTATTTCTAAAACTTTTTTGTTGTTGTTGTTAGTTCTCATCCAAGGATATTTTTTCCATGGATTTTTAGTAGAAGGGAGGGGGCGGATAGAGAGAGAGAGAAACATCGGTGTGAAAAAGACATATTGATTGGTTGCCTCCCACATGCCCTGAGCTCACCCTGATTGGCCAGAACGAACCTGCAACAGAGGCATGTGCCTTTGACCTTTACCTTTAACCAGGAATTGAGGGAACCTCTGGGGCTCGTTCTGAGTTCTAACCACTGAGAACATCAGCCAAGACATTCCTTAAAAAAATTTTTTTAAACGTTTATGCTACTAGTAATTATTTACACATTTTTCCAGTTACCACTTAATAATAGCTTTTGTTCCTTTGAGGCAAAGCTGCTTTAACTATCTTTTTTAGGCCACATTTGGAACCTGTGGATTTAAGGAAACTAACAAACCACATATCAGTTAGCTTTTATGGTTGGTTCTGTCTTAATTCCAGTCTTTGATAAATTCTAGTTATAGTAAAGCAATTTGTTTTTGTGATTTGAAGAGTTCTGCTAGGTTATTTGTCTATTTCAGAACATTATTCTGGAATTCAAGAAACTGTGTGGGTTTGCTTTCCAAGGATTGTTCTTTTTTATCCCTAAAAATCCATCTTCCTTGTAATAGATGCTCTACAAGTTACCAATAATACTACCCCAAAATGATAAGAAAATAAGAAATTTGAAAGTTATTAGGGCTAATAACTATGTCTTGCCACTGCTGTTTACTCAAATTTGTGATGTGAACAGCATGTGGATATGTGTTGCTCTTTATTTTTAGTTTTGTCATCTAGATTCTAAACATTGACTAGTTGGAGAGAATGCATGTAGAAGATTTGACATCTCAGAATACAATATTGAATAGTGTCATAGGGATTGGCTTTAATGTATATGTTTTAGGGGGTGGAGGAAGGGAAGGAGGGAGAAAAAGAGAGAGAGAGAGAATATGAGAGAGATTTGTAAGTCCTGAATATAAATGCCAGAAGTTTTTTTGGAAAAACATAACCAATTTATAATTGAAACAGGATTAGTCAAGAATCATCAGCACCAACACAGATGTGTCTTTGCAGACCGAAGGAATCAGATAAACAATTTGCAATCATCTCAATCTCTACTAAAACAAAAATCGCATCCAACATGCCACCTGACACCATTTCTTTCTCTCTCTCTCTCCTTTGCTCCTTGCGATGTGGCATTCATCTCTCCTTGTGCCTTCGTTCTGAAGAGATAACAGTGTAGCAACAACTCTGCCACTGAAATCCTGTTCTCTGACCGATATTGGCACCTGCAAAGAGCAACAACCAGGGACAGGCAGCAGCAGCATCAGTATTATATCTTCCATGATGAAATGTTTACAGGTCAAGAACAAGCACACAGTACTTTTCTCACTCCTTCACAGTGGACCATGCAGCTAGTTGAAATGGAAGACAATGGATTTGTTCTACAAGCCTTTTGAGCAGTGGATTGATACAGGGCATTGATTTTAGGTGAAATGACCCCCAAGTATTCTTTAAGTTTGATGTCTGCTTTGGTCTTCCTTTCTAGAATGCCATTGTCATCTGACTTATTCTTTGTTGTCATACCTTAGTATGACAACAAAGAATAAATTTGCACATGTGACATTTCTGGTCACTTTAGGTTTGAATAAGTATATGAAAATAATGAACAATAATATAATGCTAGGGGGGTTCATCTGTGCACCTGTATATTCATGACCAGGACTAGAAGAAATCTTTTGGGAGTTGGTCTGTCAGTTAAAGCCACAACCACATTGTACATTATGTTTCTCTAGAATACAACACAAGCTGCTGCTGTGTAGGCAGTAGTTTTCAGTGCAAATTTTAAAATGCACTTTACTAGGAAAAGACGTGATGAAGCCTACGGTGAATGTTATGTGGGTCACGACTTCTTGGCATGTGTGGGCAAGAGAAATACCAAGAAGAGCTGCAGTTCTAAACTTTGTTCTACTACTGCTTCCCATTTAAAAATTAGTATTCTGTAAAAAAGAGCTCTCGAGAGAACGTGGAACTAGCTGTAGAGAGGAAAACTCCCAGTATTTATATTCTCCCTCCTGCTGTCATTATAGACCTGCAAACATATTCCTGGCTCAGTGTTTCTTAATTTGGTAGTAGATGTTAAACCAAACCATGGTGTTCAATATTAGTTTATCTTGTTGTATAGGCAATGGAAATTTGGAAAGAATCTTAAAAGTCATATTAGCCACTTCTCAATCAGAACTCTAACTCCATGTCATTTATGTGCATATATGTAGAGTCTGGAAGACTGGGCTTTTTCCACCATTGTGTTAAATCTTTTCAGACTTAAAAACAAACAAACAAACATGGAATCCACAAAAATCCAGGGGGAGGGGGAGGTTAAAAGGAAGCAGAAAACTGTAAGAAGGGCTACAGTATACTCTGCTGAGGCACTGTACCTGTATGTGCGAGGGCTTGTGTTAGCACCCCATTAGTGTTTACATCAGGAATTTCACACAGCCCTATACAGTCACTGTAATTTGTTTCAAAAGTATACTAAATATTCTAAACATTTAAACTTTGCCAGTCGGTTGAATTGTTATATTTATACTAGAAGCCCAGTGCATGAAATGCGTGCATGGGTAGGGTCCCTAGTCCTGGCCAGCGATCAGGGCCTCTGGCTGTTGGCCAGGGCCTCCCTTTGTTCCATGCCACCGCCTGGTGGTCAGCGCACATCATAGTGAGCAATCGAACTCCTGAGGGGACACTTGGCATATTAGCTTTTTATATATATAGATGCTGTTGCTAAGGTAGGATTTTGTTTGGTTTTAAATAGAATGGGGGAATTGACAGAATCAATGTCCATTTTAACAGTTATTCCCAATTAGGGGTTTTAATCTAAGTATTTATGCAATTAAAGAGAATAAAACACCACTTCCACCATTACTTCCCCTCCCCTCCTAGAAGGAAATGAAGTGCAGAGGGAAGAAAACATTAAGGTTCTAAAATAATTGAGCCAGTTAAACACACTGAGGAAGATATAGTAGCTCCTGTAATAACCAGCTCAATGAGCAGTTAGGGATGGGAGTGGAGAGAACATTTTTATACTTAGGAAAGAACCCTGCCGCCCCAAGAATTTCATAATTTTGTCCTTTCTCCTCAGTCTACACAATCATACTCAACAGAAATAGGACTACGCACAGGTAGTTTCAAATATGATTTCTACAAATTTAGACCTGCTGTCTAGATAGTCTTTAATTCTTTTCTGCACAACCATTTCCATTAGCTTTTGATAGTGCCTTTTGTTAATTTTACCTTTCACTTTCCTGGTGATAAACTTAGAATGACATAAGAAGTTTATGTAATGAAACTTAATTTGAGGACCTAGAGATGCTAACTTTTGAGGGATTACTAGTGTCCATTACTAAACAATTTGAGTGTTAAACTTTTGAAACCTCATTCTGAACTAATTTTTCTAGACCAAGTAATATTATATGTTGAATAGACTATTTGAGGTGATATGTATTTCTTTGCTTCCACCATTTTTGTAATATATCACACGTAATTTCTTTTGTTTTAGCAATTCTCATCGAATATAGGCAAGCTGAGAACGTTACAACAAAATAACTTTCCATCTTATCTTGGGTTTACAGAAAGGCAGCTCTTTCAAATTGAGTTTTGTTTTTTCGGGTTTTTTGGATGTGGGGGAATGACATGGAATATACTAGTACACTCAAGATTTGCTAAAGAAGTTGAAACTAGTGCATTCATTTTTTTCAGGAATGTATTGGTTTGACATGTGAAAATGCATTTTATTACTCTTTAAGCATTTATAGCTTAATGCCTATATATATCCCACCTTTCTTTTTAAAATTGCCATTATGGGAAATGCTCAAAAATACCCCAAATCCACCTAGCAGTTTTAACCTGGCATTTACAGAGATTCTACTTTGCTGTAATTTATTTTTGGCTTAAAATGTGAGCTAAGAGGATATTAAATTGCCAGAAGAGACTTTGATTACAAATAGAAAGCGTTCCTATGCTAAACATCTGGCAAAGGACAAGCCTTTCTAGTTAAGTTGCTGTGAAATTTACCTTCCATATAAATTTTCAAGTTAAAACATTTGGAAAATGGTGTGTTTTGCAGGCAACTCAAACAATGAGGCACTATCGAGATCTGTTGTATACTTGTATGACTTGGTTTCTTAAATATAATTTAGAACATTAGAGCTCATTTTAAAATCCTGTTAAAATACCGATAGTGTACTAGGTGTAGCAGTTAATAACATGGGTTTTTTTTTTTAGTGGATGGAGTTACACATGTGTTGATATATATGCAGTTTTATATGTATGCTGTTTTGTTGTATTGACAACAAGCTTCAAAACTTCATATGTCAAATTTGCTGAAGGTGTTAACATCATAGATATTTTTACACTTAGAAATGTCAAATTTCGTGCCACCAAAAGAACATTTGCGGGAAGTTATAATTCATTACTTTATTTTGAAGAAAAGTGCTGCTGAATACTTTGGAAAGCTTATGGTGAACATGCTCCATCTCAAGCTACTTGTGAACACTGGTTTAAACACTTAAAAGTGATGGTTTCGATGTGAAAGACAAAGAATGTCCAGGTCAATTGAAAAAGTTTGAAGATCAACAATTACAAGCATTATTGGATGAAGATGTGTGTCAACTCAAAAACAACTTGCAGAAAGATTAAATGCTGTTCAGCAAACAATTTCTAATAGTTTACAAGCAATAAAAGAAAGATTTTAAAGGAAGGAAAATGGGTGCCACATCAACTGAACGAATGGAACCGAAAAGTCCTCAGGAAAATGTTGCTTCATTGGTATGAAAGAAAGTCTTTTTTGCATCGAATTGTGACTGGCGATGAAAAGTGGATTTATTTTGAGAATCCAAGATGCACAGAATCGTGAATTGATTCAGGTCAACCATCAGCCTTGACTGCAAGTCCAAATCGCTTTGGAAAGAAGACAATGCTCTGCGTTTGGTGGAATCAGAAAGGTGTGGTATATTATGAGCTTCTAAAACCTGGTGAAACTGTTAATACTGATCACTGCCAAGAACAAATAATCAATTTGAACCATGCTTTGATCGTGAAATGACCAGAATATTCCAGAAGACACAGCAAAGTAATTTTGCTTCATGATAACGCACCATCACACACTTCAAAACCAGTTAAAGGCACATTAAAAGATCTTTCCTGGGAAGTATTAACCCACCCGCTGTATTCACCAGACCTTGCTCCTTCAGATTACCACTTGTTCCCATCGATGGCACATGCACTTTCTGAGCAGCACTTCAAAACATGAAGAAGTGGAAAATTGGGTCTCTGAATGGCTTGCCTCAAAACAAGAGGGATGGTATCCACAAATTACCTAAAAGATGGGGGAAATGTGTAGCTAGTGATGGACATCACTTTGAATAAAGCACTTTGGATCTTTCTCTTAAAATTATTGTGTTTTCTTTGACTATAAAATCTGCATTATTAACCGGTACACCTAGTATACTGTTAAATTGTCTATCTCTTTTTGTTGAAACAGAAGAGAGCCATGTCCTTGTACTGTATGTGATCACCAAATCTGTCTCTCTGTTCTTACTCATGTCCCTTCAACACTAATTGTCTACGGAGACCGGTTGCTTTCCAGAGATGCTGTTTGTTTCCTCTAGACTCCTCTTTTATTGCTCAGCTAGTGGATGGCTTTGTATTCTTACTAAGCATGATCTTGCTGATTAGATTACCTCTTTTAGTAATCTGGCCTAGTTTTGACATATGCTTGAGGATTTTATTCTGTAATGAATTTATATCAGTTGTGAGCCCAGGTCATCCTTGCTTCTCCTTAACTCTCTGAAAACTGTAAATTCTGAGGATGGCTCATAGGTTAATGTCAGTCTCAATTAAGGAGAGTGTAGCCTATGAAATAGATCTTTGGAAATGATCTGCAGTAAAGATAAATTAGTTACTGAGACTACTATATTCTAGACTATTATACCCTAAGGACAGATCAGAATTGGCTTTGCCCCTTTCTATAAAGGAGAGAATACTAGGCAGTATTGCTCTAGTATTTGTGCCTAAAAGTATGTGTGTTAATCTGCTGGGGCTGCCATAACAAAATACTATGGACTGGGTGGCTTAAACAACAGAAACTTATTTTCTCACAGTTCCTTCATAGTTCTGGAGGCTGGAAGGTCAAGATCAAAGTCTGGCAGGATTCAATTTGTGGTGAGACTTCCTGGTTTGTAGAAAGTTGCTTTCTCAAGTCCTCACATGGTCTTTTTCCTCTGCTTCCCCAAAGAAGGGATGGGTATGGGGGTAAGCGATATCTTTCTCTTCTTTTTATAAATTCACTAATCCCACCCTAGCTGGATTGGTCCCAGGTTTGATTCCAGTCAAGGGCATGAACCTCACTTGTGGGCGCATTCCAGAAGCAACCAATCTGTGTCTCTCTCTCACACAAATATTTCTCTCTATTCCCCTCCCACTCTCTCTAAAAATCAATGGAAAAATATCATTGGGTGAGAATTAACTTATTTTTTTAAGCCACTAATTCCATCATGAGGATCCCACCTTCATTACCTAATCTAACTCCAATTACCTCCCAGTGCACATCTCCAAATGCCATTACATTGGGTGTTGGCACTTAAACATGAATTTGGGGGGAACATAAACCTTCAGTCCATAATTGTATAGTATGTATATTTTTTCTCTGGGGATGTGAGAGAAATTACTTCGAGTTGCAGAATGATCTTCCAGAATGTGCCACTTCGTTTGTTTTTTCCACTTTAAGGTCCAAGTTATTGTGAAATAAATATTAAATTACAATACGAAGTTTGTAAACATATTTTACTGACTTTGGAGGATTTATATCTGTTTATAAGACTTGGTTATGCAGGCAGTCCTCGTGTTACGTCAGACTCGACGTATGTCATTTCGTGGTTCCATTGCCACCTCCCATTTACAATATTTATTAAAAGAAAGTTCCATCATTTCAATGTATGTACATATGTGCTTTATATTTTTTATTTATTCACCACAAAGATTAGGAATTGTTCTCTTTCTTTTAAATGTTTTTTACTGTTTCACTTCATTACTGCTATATATGGGCTCCACGTAGGTACTTATGTAGGTGGGTTCCGACTGAGGGCGAAAATTACGTAACGGCGCGCCATATGAACCAATCTCCAATGTAACCCCAGGACCTGCTGTAATTCCTTCCCTTGACATTTCCTCTTAGATACCTGGGAAGTGCTTGTGACCTTTTATTTTCCTTGTAAACTTTACAGTTTAAACGGAAATGAAGCTTGTCTATGCTTTTGTATTTTAAGATTTTATGGGACAGTATCTGTCAAGTTCTGTAGAGGAGAAAAGAGCTTGCCTAACTGATGCAGACATACATTTACTTTTTTTTATTACGTTTTTATTGATTTCAGAGAGAGGAAGGGATTGGGGGGGAGAGCAATATAAACATCGGTGATGAGAAAGAATCATCCATTGGCTGCCTCGTTTATCCCCCTGCCTGGGGATTCCTGCCATGTGCCCGACCAGGAAACAAACCGTGACCTCTTGATTCATGGGTCTGTGCTCAACCACCAAGGCACACTGTTGGGCCTACATTTACTTTTTTTTTTTTCCCCCTTTTTTTTAAAAAAAAATTTAATTTTTTTTATTGTTCAGTTTATTAATTACATTGTTTCCCCTTTTTTATCCCCCTATATCTTCCCTCCACCCTGTACCTATCCCACCCTCCGCCCTCACCTCCCCCTCCCCAATGTCCTCTCCCATTGTTGCAAGATTTTTGTCCAATCTCTTGCTGTACTTCCAACAACACTTTTCTCCCCAAGAATTGTCAGTCCATTCCCTCTCTATGTCCATGTTTCTGTTATAGTCACCAGTTTATCTTGTTCATCAGCCTATCAGTTCACTTGATTTTTATGTTCATTTGTTAATAGATGTGTATTTGTTGTTCATAATTTATATTTTTACCTTTTTCTTCCTCTTCTTAAAGAATATCTTTCAGCATTTCATATAATACTGGTTTGGTAGTGATGAACTCCTTTAGCTTTTTCTTATCTGCGAAGCACTTTATCTGATCCTCAATTCTGAATGATAGCTTTGCTGGATAGAGTATTCTTGGTTGTAGATTCTTGCTCTTCATTATTTTGAATATTTCTTGCCACTTCCGTCTGGCCTGCATCGTTTCTGTTGAGAAATCCGCTGACAATCGTATGGGTGCTCCCCTGTAGGTAACCAACTGTTTTTCTCTTGCTGCTTTTAATATTCTCTCTTGGCATTTTAATTATGATATGTCTTGGTGTGGTCCTCTTTAGATCCCTATATTTTGGGGTTCTGTGTACTTCTTGGGCTTTTAAGTCAGTTTCTTTCACCAGGTGGGGAAAGTTTTCAGTCACTATTTCTTCAAGTAGGTTTTCATTAACTTGCTCTCTCTCTTTTTCTGGCACCCCAATAATTCGGATGTTGGCTTGCTTGAGGTTGTCCCAGAGGCCCCTTACGCTATCTTCAATTATCTGAATTCTTTTTGTTTCTTGCTTTTCCAGCTGAGTGGATTTTGGTTCTTTGTATTTCAAATCTTTGACTTGGCTCTTGTGGCCCTCTGGACTGCTTTTAGGACTTTGTGTAATATTTTTTATTTCAGTCTGTGTATGCTTGATTTCTAGTTGGTCCTTTTTTTTATCTGTGAGGGTCTGGTTGGTATCCTCAGAGGTCTTGTTCATTTCCCTGAGGGTCTCGTTCATTTCCTTATAAGTATCATTCATCTCCTTGTAATTCTCATTCATTTGCTGGTTGGTCTTGTTTATTTCCTGGTAATTCTCATTAAGTTGATCGGCCTTTTGTAGGAGCCTCTTGAAAAGCCTTATAACTGTGGTTTTGAACTCTATGTCTTGTCGTCTTTTCTCCTCCATTTCTTTCACACCTGATTTCTTTCCATGTCTCTGCATGGTGGCTGCTTTATGTGGTGGATATCCTCAAAGGGACAGTGGCTCAGTCTCCCCGGTTACCTGAGGTGGGTACTCTTACTGCAATCCTTTATGGGTTGTATTCAGTGTTTTTGAATTTAAACCCAGCTTTTTGTTGTTAGCCCTAGGCGGGTTTGACCTCCAGGCCAATTGGCTGTGAAGGGAGACTGTGTTCAGGTTGGATGGGCGAAGTCCCTGGGCTGTGCGGTAGCGGCAGCGGCGGCGGCAGCTGGGTCCTATGCGGCGCTCGCGCGCGCGGGTCTGTGTTGGGTGGGGATGGCTGCAGACTCCTCCAAGAGAAAGCCGCTAGTCTCTTCCCCTTGCCAGACAACTCTGCCTTTCCCCAAATGTGCCTGCACACCAAAAGTCCAGCCCAGGGCTGTAAAATAGATGGTTTCCGGAACCAGGAGACAAGTTTCCAGGGGGCAAGTCGCGGGTTTGCGCGACCCTTGGGACTAGGAGCCTCTGCCGTGCCCTGCTTAAATCCAGCCGGTCCCTGCTCCAGCCCCAGCCCGCGCGCGCGCGTCCAGGGCGGCTCCTAACCTGTTTCGTCTGAAAGGCTGCGGTCCCGCCGGTCCTGAGTCTGTGTCCCACCTCTGCTCCTATTAGTGGAGTTTACATTCAGCCAGCTTTCTGGCGATTCTGGGTGCTTGTCTGTTCTGCTGTTATGTTGTAGTTCTTAAATCGTTGTGCGGGGCAGAACAATAGGTGTTTGCTTATGCCGCCATCTTGGTGTTTTTTTTCCTACATTTACTTTTTAAAATAAGTATTTGCCAAGACCGGTTTGGCTCAGTGGATAGAGCGTCGGACTGCGGACTGAAGGGTCCCGGGTTCGATTCCGGTCAAGGGCATGTACCTTGGCTGTGGGCACATCCCCAGTAGGGGGCGTGCAAGAGGCGGCTGATCGATGTCTCTCTCTCATCGATGTTTCTGACTTTCTATCCCTCTCCCTTCTGCTCTGTAAAAAATCAATAAAATATACTTTTTTAAAAAAGTATTTATTTTGTGATATTGGTTACTGCCATTGTATAGACACCAAAAATTATAAAACAATGTAATTATGTGTATCAACATGCTAGCTGAATCTCATAAATTTTATTGAGTCATAAATAGGTAATTAATTTCTGTAAATTCACTCTTGTAATAAATAGTATCCCTGTACCGCAATTTCAAATAAAGTTAAAACAAGTATTTCAGCTGGTGTTTTAATAAGCATTTCACTATTTTATCAGGTTAAAAATCCACCAGCTACCACTATTTTGTAGCTTCCTACATGTGTAAGAATCAAGTTAAGTTTTAAGGCAGCAAACAGTAACATGAAGAAAAAATTACCATTTTTGTGTTCTGTGGTGTAAGTGGATTTGAATTTTCTCATTCTCGTGGACATTCCTGTCTGACCAGTTTCTTTTGCTACTTTATGACTAAGTTAAGACAACTTAGCTGTGGCTTGAGTTTATTGTTCCAAAGCTTTTCAGCCTGTTTCCTATTTTTATAATCTTTAGTTTCATCTCCTGGGATATTACCTTTTACTTCTTTCATTAAAATTAGAATTATGTGTGACTGAAGCTACATTAAATGAGGAAATTTCAGTTAAATCTCTATTTAGTACTTGAGGCCTGGTACATGAAATCCATGCATGGGTAGGGTCCCTAGGCCTGGCAGGTAATCAGGGCCAATCAGGGCCTTCCAGATGCTGGCTGGGGCCTTTCTTCATTCCATGCCACCCCCTGGTGGTCAGTACACGTCATAGTGAGTGATCGAACTCCTGAGGGGACACTGCATATTACCCTTTTATGTCCTGTACTGAAGGCCCAGTGCATGAAATTCGTGCCGGGGGGGGGGGGGTGTTCCTCAGCCCGGCCTGTACCCTCTCCAATCTGGGATCCCTCTCACAATCCAGGACTGCTGGCTCCCTACTGTTCACCTGCCTGCCTCCTGATTGCCCCTAACCGCTTTTGCCTGCCATCCTGATTGATGCCTAGCTGCTCCCCTGCCAGCCTGTTTGCCCCTAACTGTCCTCCCCTGCTGGCCTGGTCCCTCCCAACTGCCCTCACCTACTGGCACTCTTGTGTCCACATGGGAGCAGCCATCTTTGACCACATGGGGGTAACCCTCTTGTGTGTTGGAATGACTCAATTTGCCTATTTTATTAGATAGGATAATAAAGTGATAATATGCAAATTGATCATCAGTCCAACACACAAGATGGCCGGCAGGGGCAGGCAGTTGGGGGGCGGGGGGAACCCAGGCCTGTAGGGAAGGGCAGTTGGGGCGGGGTGGTACGCAGGCCTGCAGATGAGGGCAGTTGGGGGCAACCAGGCCAGCAGGGGAGGGCAGTTGGAAGCGACCAGGCCAGTAGGAGATTGCAGTTAGGGGCAATCAGGCTGGCAGGGGAAAGGCTAGCGGGTGAAGGGCCGGCAGGCAGAAGCAGTTAGGGGCTATCAGGCGGGCAGGCAGGCAGGCATTTGGGAGCCAGCAGTTCTGGATTATGAGAGGGATGTCCCAGATTGGAGAGGGTGCAGGCTGAGCTGAGGGACACACACACACACACACACACACACACACACACACACACCATGCACGAATTTCATGCACCAGGCCTCTACTATATAGTTACCTATTTTAGAAAAATCTCCCTCAAATTCTAGAACTGTGTATCCTCATTTAAGTTTATTTTGAAAGCTTCTATTTAACCTGCACTAAATATCTATAACAAGTTGTGGTTGAATTTAACTTCAGAATAATTAAAGTAACTTTAAGGGTCAATTGGAATACAAACATATCTAGGTTTAGTTTTTTAATAATACTTAGAATATTCCTTTCAGTGTAAACGTTAGAAATAGGCTATTGCTAATTATCTGCTTTGGAATGAAATATTTTCAAAGTAAATTTCAGAATTATTTTCTGAGATAAAGGATTTTTTTTAAATATTAAAAGGTAAATCATTAAAAGAGAAGTTATTAAGAGATGAAATATTTAAGCACAGTATTCAGAAATAACCTCTACTCCATGTGGTATAGCTTTATATTAGTAGTAGGTATAATTTTAGGCCAAGGTAATCTGTATTTGTTTATTTACTCAACAAATATTCAAAAGTATTTTAAAGCATTTTTAGAACTCTCCACTGAAAATTAGGTATATTCTTACTTATTTAAATAATATTCAAGTTTATATTGATGAATCAGAGGTGTGTAGGTGATGGGTGCTTCTGTTAACTTGTTTTTATGTCTAGTTATTTTTAATGTTCTAAAAATTTATATATTTTTAGACATGAAAATATCAAAAAATTTTATTAAATTAATGTTACCATAAATTTCTTTAGGATTTGCCTAAATCTGCTCTGATGATAACTAAGGATCAGCTATTCATAAAATGTTTGTTTTAGAGTCTATTTAAGATTGCAGTGGGATTTATCCAAAGAGGGTGTTCAGATTATGTATATGTTCCAAATATTGTAAGCTCTAGATATAATCAGTGGTTCTGTCTTTTTCCTTTCTTCTTCTTTTAATTACTGTAAAACTAGAGGCTCAGTGCATGAAAATTTGTGCACTCGGGGGGCATCCCTCAGCCTGGCCTGTGTCCTCTTCAGTCCGGGACTCCTCAGAGGATGTCCATCTGCCTGTTTAGGCCCACTTCCCAGGGGATTAGGCCTAAGCTGGCAGTTAGACATACCTCTGGCAGCCCGGGAGCCCTTGGGGGTGTCCAGTCGACGGCTTAGGGGACATCTGAGTCGGACATCCTTAGCAATGCCAAGGTGGGAGAGGCTCCTGCCACCACTGCTGTACTCGCAGCCATCAGCCCAGCTTGTGGCTGCCCCCTGGTCGTCAGTGTGCATCATAACAACCGGTCGTTCTGTTGTTAGGGTCAGTTTGCATACTACCCTTTTATTTTATAGGAAGGATATCTTCATTTGTTTTATGCTGGTAAATTATTACCTCTTAAATTAAAATTTGGATATACCAGAAATGAAGCTTTCAGTTCATTTTGTTCTGTCAGTTTCAGACTACCTTGCAGCCATTTTCAGTTTAGACATTATAAAAATAGGTTTCTTGTTGTACAGAATAAAACTCGCCATCTCATTAGATAATAGATTTTTATGTGGAGGATGGGTTCTTGAACTAGGCTTTTTCCATCTATTAGGCATTGGAAGAAGCAGTTTGATCTTTTAACTCAGTGGTTCTTTATAACTGTTCTTCCTGTCACTGTAAAAAATTGACACATGGATAAAAATATCTTTTTTATATAGCAAATAAATTGAGCTTGTTATAGTCCCCTCTCTTCATTTTCAGGAAGAGGCAGAAATTCAGGCAGAACTTGAACGTTTGGAAAGAGTGAGAAATCTGCACATTCGAGAGCTCAAAAGGATAAATAATGAAGATAATTCACAGTAAGTCATTATTATACTTCAGTTTTACATGATAAAAGTGTTTCTTCTCTGTGCAGAGCATAAACACAATTTTTCCTTGTTGGGGGCTTCTCATCATACTTAGAAAAAAGATCCACAGTCCTTCCCATGGCTCAGCAAGTCTTATTTATGTAAACTGGTCTGTGGCCACCTTACCAACATATCTCTGTCATCCTCCCCTCACTTACAGCCCCCATCCCTATCTCAGGGCTTTTGTGCTGGCCACCTTCTCACCTGAAATGTTCCTCTTCTAAATATCTGAGTGGCTTCCTTTTGATTTCACTCCAGATGGTCATTAGAGGTCATTCCTAGGCAGCCCTACCTAAAATAGCAGTCCTTACACCATCCCCTTCCCCCTCCTGGTATCTTTACCTTGCTTTGTTTTTTTATAACATTTATCACTATCTGGAATTATAAAATCTATATTTCACTTATTTATTATCTGTCTCCTCCCCCTGGAATATAACCTATATGAGAGAAGGAACTTAGTTTTATTTTTGCTGTATCCCTGGCATATAGTAGGCATGCAATAAATATTTGTTGACTGAATACCAAAATTAATATTAATAGGGAAGGAGAAATTATTTCAACTAAAGGGATTTCAGTAAGCTACATATCCGGCATTATTATACAGAACTCGAGAAGAAAATAGAAAAGTATAAGTCCCTGGTTATAAAAATGGAGAGAAAATACCCATGGACTGGTGGGAACTTTCTGAAGAAGATAGAAATTAAGCAGGAAGATGGAAATTATGCCAAGCATTCCATGGATTTAATCATGTTGAGGAGAGAAGCATGTCTTTTATACCTAAACTTGTCATGTAATTTAAAACCTCATTGCCTAACAAGAGTATCAGCATTGGAAGAGACCATATCTTGCTTAAAATTAAGTAGGCCTATCTGTGACCATTTGTGTATATGTAACAAATACCAGATCATTCCAGTGTGTAAGGTGAATGAAAAATTATAGTTATGGAATAACTTACATTGTACCATGAAAATTCTAAGAGAAACAAGACTAATTAAAAATTGTCCTGAAAACTATGTTCAAATTTGTATATGGATATGTAATAGCAGTATTGTCTGTGAGTGATTTTTTTTCAAAGTTTTTAAACAAATTTTTCTATTTTAATTGGGAAATAAAATTTTAGTTATGGAAGTCTTAAAAAGACAGTAAAATTTATGGGTGAAAGCCAGTTTAAAAGGATAGTTATTTTTAATCTTATATCAATACTATAAAGTCTTAACTAGAACAAAATATAAAAGTATTTTTTTCTGAGGGAAGTAATTCCTGCTGAGTAGATAGGGGATTTCATAAAGCTCTTGATAGCACAGTAGTTGGTAGCTCTTTACCACAGCACTATAATTGGTCATTGAACCTGAATATTCAGTTATAAATGTTAAGCTTTATAAATAAACACCAGGTGTTAAGGTGGGTGATAGCCATGCAGATAGAAAAGTATGGAACAGAATTTGGAATTAGCAGTAGAGTGAGAAGGAATAGCTAGGGGTAGAATAAGAGCGTGGAACTTGATTGTGGACAGAACCTTTCTGTGTGCGTTTTCATGTTACTGAGTGTTTTTATGGTTTTTTTTCTCCACCGTTAAGGTTCAAAGATCACCCAACGTTAAACGAAAGATATTTATTACTTCATCTGCTTGGTAGAGGTGGCTTTAGTGAAGTCTATAAGGTAATGTAATTTCTTTTTTTTCTGTTCTTCACACTAAAATAGGAGTACAGGTTTCCTCTACTATCCACAAGTAGTGTGTTCCTATGAAACCTTTGAGAAGTCAAAATAGCATAAAGCAAAGCAGCAGTTACCATTAATTTATATGGAAACTTTTTCAAGTATTCCCAGACCCCCTAAATAACCCACCAAATCATACCAAAAACATTTAATTACATCCAGTTTTATGATAAATGCAACACCCTTACGAGCCTTCTTAAGCTTTTCTAAAAGCTTAGGACACATCTTGCTAGTTAATGCACAAAGTAAATCCAGGTAAAGCTCACAAACAGGTCAAAGCCAGGCCGGCCTCATACTGAGATGCTGAGTGAGGTTCCAGGGGGAGGACCTCGAGCTGCCACTCTGGCTGCAAGGATGTGCGCTGCCTCTAACCCTGTGAAATGAGCACTGGAAGCTATTTTTACTTCTTGCTTTTTCTCATAAAAGCAAAAAATCCTCTTTGTATTTATTGCAGTTAGCCAGAAAGGGTACAAATAAATGTAGGCCTTTTGTAAAAGAAAGTGGCCTAATGCGAACTCTCAAAAAATGGGGGTTACCTGTATGTGGTTAAGAAATACTTGTCTTTTATTAATTTTATAATTTGGGGGAAGGGCAGATTTATGTCCTGACTCTCATTACAAAAAGTCTGGTGGCTTATGTTGTATCTTAATGTGACCTAGTAGTTTTGTTGCTTGCTTTACCCAGTGGCCACATAAGTTTCTATTGAACAAGTTCAAAAAACAAGTACATAAATGTTAAAGGCACACCTTATAATTAATTAAAATGCCCGTTGCATTTTGAAGTTATTACATGTTCTTACAAGCTAATATCTTTTTTAAAATATGATACTTTGTAAAACACTGTGTGATATGAAAACATGAGAATTTTCATGATCTGTCCACAATGTGTTAGGAGTCTAAAGACTGCACCTGCAGTGCCCATCGAGTATTTGCTACCTAGTTACTGTTAGCGAGTTTGATACAGATAGAATCAAGGTAGGCAGGTAGTCATATGATTAGTACCTTTATGGACATATTATACCCTTATATTTAAACATGTGTCTGAGAAATCTTTCATGTCCTGAATTTACAGAATTTTCTACCTATTTTAATGCCCATGTTTTTCAAATGCATATGTATAAATGTAAAAATTTTTATTATGTTCAGTGTTTTTTTTTTTTAATGTTTTATACCTTACTTTTCCCCACTTTGTGTTGTATCTCTCTACTCAACCTTTAAATACTGTAGCTCCTAAGTCTCTTATTTTGTATTCTCCTTTTCAAATATATTCCTGCCCATTCATTGACTTATCTATTTGATTTCACCCTCAGATCTGTGTCTGTCTATGTGTGTCCATACCCCACACTTTCTTTCTGAGCTCGTATCTGTTAATGTGACTTTGTCTCTTTACTTGGCGTGGATTCTGCAGGCACTGCAAACTCACTTGTTAATTAGAAGTTATTTTTCTCTTCCCCAAAACCCCTTCTAACTCTGCTTCCTACTTTAGTACATAGCATTGCTATTCAACTGCCTAGCCCCTCAAGTTAAAAACATAAAAGCCATCCTTCACTCTGCCTTTCCCTTCCCTTCCCCAGCATGTAACCAGTTCCTGGGTACCCACTGTTATTAATGTCATCAAACTCTCCTAAATCCAGCAATGGCCCTTTCCTTTCTCTTAGCTCAAGGCCACATTGTCTCTTGTTTGCATTGCTACCCAAGGGCATTAAGTTTCTCCAGTGTAGTTACGTAAACTGCAGCTAGAGTAGCCTTTTTATAAAATGCAATACAATTTTCTCACTCTTTAATAAGCCCCAGTGGCTTCCCATTTGCTCTTAGTTAGGATGCAGGTCATGCTCTCACATGAGACTTCAGTTCCTTTAGAAGCTCTCCTTGTTTGTCTGCCTTTTATAAGCTCCTTGTAATGCTTGGTGTGCTTCCTTATGTTGTATCAGTGTAGTTAGTGGTTAGGAGCTTGAATTCTGAAGCCAGACTGAGGGTTTGAGTCCTAATTCTGACCGCTGTTAAATAACGGTATAATCTTGGGCGTATTACTTAATCACCCTCTGTCTCACTGTCTTCATCTGGGAACGATT
Organism: Antrozous pallidus; assembly: GCA_027563665.1. Taxonomy (NCBI): domain Eukaryota; kingdom Metazoa; phylum Chordata; class Mammalia; order Chiroptera; family Vespertilionidae; genus Antrozous; species Antrozous pallidus. The sequence continues at coordinate 48,925,472 of CM050508.1, forward strand.
CCAGTACCTACGTCATAGGATTGTGATTAATTGAGCTATCACAGGTAAATCACATTGAACATTGGTGCTTAATGAATGTAAGATCATCATCATCAGAAATCCTCTATTTAGTGAGACAAAGACTGTGCCTTCGTGGCTTACTAAAAACATTCTGGGTTGTTCTGACTGTGGGAAAATTTGGAATTTGAATTAAGAGAACTTCAATTCTGGTCTTAGTTCAACCAGTAACTATTTTTTGTTTTGTTAAGTTGGACAAGTAATAAGCATGATGGGCCTCACTATCAGGAGTGTCTATGAGCTCTCTTATAATTCCTGTACCTTTGATTCTAACAATAGTTCATCCTCCTTGCACTGTAATGATTGAAGTAGGCTTGCACAGGCCTCATGGTGGAAAAGATCATAATAGCTCACCTTGGGTCCACAGGGTACAGTTACAACAGCGTTTCCGTAGTGTAGTGGTTATCACGTTCGCCTCACAAAAGTGTACAGTTACATAACACTGCTAGCTCAGCCTACTAATCATAGCCCCTTTTGCCACTGCCACTGTTTTTAGGGCCAAGGGGGATTTTCTTTTAGAAATTAGAAAATGCAGATGGGAGCTCAATGACTTGAACCTTCAGTACTGACCTAAATAGTAACCACTCGCTCCAATCTTACAAAGCCCTTTCATAGTTGCCAGGTCCATTGAGAAACAAAGCAACAGATTGTAAATCAAATGTTATAGACTTTTATCTGTACCACGGTGGGAAAGATTGAATCATTTGCTTAGTGATAACTGTATTAACTTTATAAGAAGGTACTTTACTCATCTAATCTTGGGAGCAAAGATGTGTCATATATAACTTATAATCAGCATACACTGGCACTAACTTTTATCAGTAGTATACTTAATTTTACTTTCATCTATTTTCATTTATTATGATTGCCCCTGAATTTTACACTTTATGCTACTCTGCTTTCTCTCACGTGAATCTTTGAAAAAATTCTTTTCTATTTCTTTAAATCCAACTTTTAAAAAAATTTATTTAGAAGTTTATTAAAACTAGAAACAGGAAATGAGGAAGGACCTAGGATAGAAGAAGTAACAGACGAGAGACTATGTGGGGAAATGAGCCTAGACTAGGCTGCTTTGGCTCACTTAGAAGTCAGAGAAAAGGGGGCCTACGGGACAGGTTCAGGGAGGTGGTCACTGCCCATTGGTTGCAAGTCCCGTGGGGTCCCTTAGCGTTTAAGAGTTGCATTCCTATGGGGGGAGAGGAGGAGGAAGGGAAAGACGCAAGCATGCTCCCCCGAGGGAGGGCACACCTGAACCCAACTTCCAATTAATATAATTAGCTAATATTTATTGGATATTTACTATGAATCATACTTTTCATGTTTCACCCCATTTAATTCTTTCAGCAATCCAGACTTAGTGAGGCTGAGAGAGGGTATTAGCACAAAGTCCTGCAGCTAATAAAGTTATCTTGACTCCAAAATTAGTATTATATATTTTTTATTATTCCATCCTTTATTGCTTCTGATCTCATCATGTTTCCATAATTTTGTGATAAGCAGTTTACCACTACTGCTTATTTTTAGATTAAATTGATGGGGAGAATGTGAACTAAGGACCTTCTTTTTAATAAATATGTGAGCTAAGTGTTTTCTTACAGGGGCACCTTCGTATATAAATCACAGTGTAACCTAAATTATTAAATCTTTCTTTTATTGTTTATTTAAGTCTTAAATAATACTGATCATTTTTTATTTTGTTACTTAAGAAATAGACTGGTGATTTAAACAAACCAGTATCAAAACCATTTCATGGTGTTTTTTTAGACAACCAGGGAAAATTGAAGACTAGTTGGATATTAGATGAGGTTAGGTGTTGTAATGATCTAATAAAGTTTAGGAACTTGTTAGTTTTCAGAGAAATGAGGAATAAGGTTGGGAGTTGCTAGGAGAAACTAGAGAAAAAAGGTTTGCTTCATCCAACCCACAAAAAAAGCATTAGAGCCATCTGTTTTCCTGGTTATTCTGCTAGGATAGAGGAACAGGTTCATATTAAAAACAAAAAATAGCTTTATTATTTTATTTTGATTCACTTGTAAAACTTACATTAAAGTTTTCTCTGATTTAGCACCATGAAATATGTATCTTGTTTCTGATCATGTGTCATTAAACTGTATGCAATCTTAGCAAAGATCAACACAAGAATTGTAGTGTATACTCTAATTCCATATTATGTGAAAATCACCACCAGAATTTTTATATCTTCAGTTTTCATTTGGTCTTTGGCCCTAACTCTTGTGACTTGAATCCTAGGCTTTTGACCTTTATGAACAAAGATACGCTGCTGTGAAGATCCATCAGCTTAATAAAAGCTGGAGGGACGAGAAAAAGGAAAATTACTATAAGTAAATATAACACTTCATTCTTTTTATCAATTGAAAACATATTTAATGGTAATGGAGAATTAATATACTCTCTCTTCTGTAGACATGCCTGCAGAGAGTATAGAATACACAAAGAACTGGATCATCCCAGAATAGTTAAACTCTATGATTATTTCTCCTTGGATACAGATACGTAAGTGAATATAACAAAGATATGTTTGCTTTCTGCTTTCCCTATTCTGTGGTGGTGATATAAATGACTTCATTTCTTCACTGTGATTATGAATTATTGGATAATATTTTATACCTAATTTTTTTATCTTCTCCATTTTAGGTTTTGTACAGTGTTAGAATACTGTGAAGGCAATGACTTGGATTTCTACCTGAAGCAACATAAATTAATGTCGGAGAAAGAAGCTAGGTCTATTGTAATGCAAATTGTAAATGCACTACGATATCTCAATGAAATCAAACCCCCTATTATACATTATGATCTTAAGCCAGGTAATTAATAAAATTGCATAAATAAATGTTTAAGGTCTAAGGAGGATAATGTCATATTTATTAATTTACCTGAAAACATACTTTTTGGTTTAGTTTGTAAACGTCAATAGAGTAATAGTAGAATTTAAAGTGTTTTTGTCATGTCACTTCTTAAAATTATTTTTACTTCCCAAAAGTTAGCATAGGCCATAAAGATGTTATTCATCTATGTGTCATTAAAAGAGCTTCCTATTTTTATTTTCTCCTAGGGAACATCCTTCTGGTGGACGGAACCGCTTGTGGAGAAATCAAAATCACTGATTTTGGTCTGTCCAAGATCATGGATGATGATAGCTATGGTGTGGATGGAATGGACCTAACTTCCCAAGGGGCAGGCACTTACTGGTAAATATATCACTGAAAACGTCAAACTTGTCTAGATTAGTCACAAGGCTTTTTATGAGAGTTTAGTTTTTCTTTTCATGTATGTACCTTTGAGATGACTGTGCTGAGGGCACTGACCTGAAGTCTCTGAGTTGAGAGGGAGGCCACGTTCATCAGACTTCCTGACTCATCTGAGCAAACTAGAAAGAGGAAGACTTAGCATTAGCAGGTGACTTAGGAACCTACCCAGAAACTCCTAATGGGGAGAATGGGGGGGGGGGGGGGGTTCTATAATGTTAGAGGGATATTTATCATGAAAAAAAAATACTTACATAAATATAACATCTTAACTGTTACAGGAAATAAGCAAAGAGCCCTCTCTGTAGAGGTTTTATAGTTACAGTTTTTACTGGAGATGGATGCTTTGTTGATCATGGATGGGAGAAGTAGTGAGGATATTCTTGGAAGAAAGATAACTATTTAATTTTCTTGAACAGGATGGTGACTATAGTCTTCACGATAGCTTGAGCACATAGTGACCAGCCCCATAAGACAGCACAGTTCTGTACGGACTTCACTTTTGTATCTTTCTGCTCAACCTTTAAATATTGAACAGGGGACTAGTCGTGTTCATGTATTCTTTTAAAGCCATTTTAAAGTTTTAAATTCTGCTTGTGGCATTTTCTAGGACTATGAATAAGATATGTCATGAATTTTTTTCATACTTAAAGATTATTCAAACTAATAACCCCCTAAACATTGGTATCCTCAATTAGTAATCCTTTGACCTTTTTTCTTTTAGCAACAAGGCTTGCTTTTCCACAACACAATCTTAAGATCCTAATAAATAAAACCAATAAAAACAAGACTTCTTGGTAGAACCCTATGGAAGTCAGCTTGAAAGCCATGTTCTAAATAACATCCTTTTTGTTCTACAGAGACATCCAGTATATTGTTTTCCTCTCACTCTGGCTTCACTCATGTAGGGCAGGGCAGACAAGGAAATTTACCTCTGTCAGGTGGACACGAGACAGACGCTTATGTTTAGGAGGCTGTGCAGGAAAGAGATATAGTCATGAAAGAAGCAAAGTTCTATCTAGAAGGAAGCAGAAAAGGCTTATGGAGGTTGGGTGAATCTCAAAGAAAAGGTGTTCTCCGTGTGAATTGGAGGTATTCAATATTGTCATATCCAAAAGTTTGGATGACAGAAAAGTAGTGTGGGCAGCCAAGTTAATTGGCTTTCCCTAGCCAGTTTGAGGGGTAAAGAAGATGAGTGAGTGTAGATGGTGGAAGTTTAAGTTGCTGCTGGATTAGGATGGGTCTTGAGTTACAAACTAGAGATACGAGGTACATACCTTGGCAGTTAGTAATGCTGAGGTTCTTTAAACAGAAGAGCCATTTGATCAGATGTGTGTTTTAGGAAGAAAATTGCCTACAGTTTGAATGCTGGTGAAGGGGGGCAGTGGGAGAGGATTTATTCTATTATTAGAGACTTACCAAAATTAGACCATTGACTGGGTAGATTACAGAGATAGAAAAAGTAGTTCCTAGAAGTAAAGGGCTTAGCACACAAGTTCTAGAAGTAAAAGAAGGTCCCTTGGAGCTTGAGAATGAAAGCTAATGGTAACATGCCTGGGGACGGGGAGGAGGAAGAGAAAGTACCTAGAACACTGTAATTTCTAATGATAATATATGTTATTGTACACTTTAGGGATGTGTGTGTGTATCATACTTTATCTCAAAGTTGTATGTTGTCCTAAGGTATTATGTGCATAAAATTATTCTGAGATTTTACACTTAGGTTTTAAATTATAAATTGATAATAGTATCCTTTCCCTTTTTCTCCCCAAAAAACTATAGGTATTTACCTCCTGAGTGTTTTGTAGTTGGAAAAGAACCACCAAAAATTTCCAACAAGGTTGATGTGTGGTCAGTTGGAGTCATTTTCTTTCAGTGTCTTTATGGTAGAAAGGTAAGTTAAAGTATACCAGATTCAACTGTACTATTAGATAAGTGGAGTTTTCCCGTTTTAAATACAAAGTTCATTAACTTAAAGTCAAAAGTCAATTTAAATCCTTCCAAGGAAAGCCAGGCTTCTTCTCTATTTCTTTTATTTATTTTTTTTTTTTAACTGAAGGAAAAGAAGTAACTATGTTAAGAGTGCTAATATTCTCTACTGTTAACGAACACTGGAGCCAAACTCTCCATTCTCTCTCCCTCACTGCATGCACACAGTTTGGCCTTGGCATAGTTTCCTCAGGGAAATTTCACTAAACTTAAGTCTTAATATTTCCTGTACCACTTTATTTTGAAGTCAGAACTACAAACTACTGTAGATATTATTCGATCCCCATCCCATCTAGTCCCTTCATCAGTATGGACGGAGAGTTTAATGAACTTGTCTGGAAATTGACTGCAAATTAGGATTACCAAACCCAGAGCTCTTTCATTTTAAGTTAGGGTACTATGCTCAAAGTGTTTTATTCAGTGGTCTTTTCACAGGCATTGCCACTACTTCATCTCTTCTCTAATCAAATTTCATTTTGTAAATGTTAAGAATAAAGTTTTAAATTTCTTACGTTTTTATCTTAATTTCCTATTTGTAGTAGCATTATTTTCTTCTGATTATTCACAGTGTCTCGGCTATGTTGTGGATTAATTTATAACTTTCTTGCTATAAAAATGCATCCCAACTTCCATGTAACTGGGGGCAAGACTTTTTTTAGAACACAAATCATTTGTATCTTGAGTAGTCACTGGTAATAACTGTTTAAATTTTGTGAGATAAATTTCTCAACGTTTTATTTTTAGCCATTTGGTCACAATCAATCTCAACAAGACATTCTTCAAGAAAATACAATATTAAAAGCCACAGAAGTTCAGTTCCCTGTAAAACCAGTTGTAAGCACTGAAGCCAAGGTAATAAATTTATGTAAATAAGTTTTGTGAAGTAAATTTCATGTCATAAACTGTGCTTAAAAGAAAGTAATTATCACCACAGGAAAATCTGTCCAGGAGGTATTCAGATGATCCTTGAACAATATGGGTTTGAACTGCACAGGTCCACTTAAATACATTTTGATAAATATATTGGAAATTTGCAGGTGAATCACATAGCCTAGAAATACTGAAAAAAATTTTTGAAAAAGATATGTCATGAATACATAAAATATATGTACATGCTTTCTCAACTTCTATTCTAAGAGTATAGTATTTATTACATATAACATACTAAACATGTCTTAATTGACTAAGTCATTGATAAGACTTTCAGTCAAAAGTAATAATGTGGATTTTCAACTGCGTTGGAGGTTGATGCCCTTAATAAAATAATCCACATTATTTTATTCAAGGGTCAACTGTATACGAAATAATAAAAGTATTTTGTTGAGTCCTGGCAGTTGGTTGGAGCATTGTCTTGTGCACTGGAGGGTCCCAAGTTCAATTCCTGGTCAGGGCTTATACAGTGGTTGTGGGTTCAATCCCGTCAGGGTGCATACATAGCAAAAGTACCTTGTCTAGTATAATTCTCATGCTACTCTGCCCTGCCTCTTAAAAAAGCTAAAGAAGAGGTCAGGCTTTCTCAACAAACAGAAGTCTCTAAAGCTAAAAAAAAAATCTTCACTTGGGGACATGTTCATTGATTTTTTTGGGGGGAGAGAAAAACAAATGTTTATCATCTATTAGTTGCCAATCGCATGCACCCCAACTGGGGATGTGCCTTGACCAGAATCAAACCAACAGGATGTCACTCCTACCAACTGCGCCACATCAGCCAGGGCAGTACTAACCAGGTCCAACCTTGCTTAGCTGAGGTCAGGTACATTCGGGGTGGTATGGCCATAGACTAGTCCATATATGTCTGTGTGATAACATAGATAGATATTTCTAATACCAAAACTATGATGGACCTTAATATCTTCCCACCTTCGTCCTCTGATTGGCCTTTCCCATTTTTACTCCTACTTTGTTATGCTCATCCCAAAGTTTATTTCTCTGTGACTTCCTGTTGTAGTCTTCTTTTTAAAACCTGTGAAATTCCTAAGACAAACACCTGACATTCCCATTTCTTTCTGGTATGAATAATCTAGGCCATAAGAATAATTCATAAAGAGGCATTGTGTAGCTTCTATATTGTTAGAAGAGTGTAGCTAAGCCCTGCTATATGTCCCTGATCAAGGTCATAATGGCCCTCATAATTGTACAGTTTTTGTATAATATATTACATGATATCTGGTACAGTTACTTATCAGTAACTGTCCCATATATCATGTTATCTTTTTTTAATTTATCTATATTGTTGTACATAATTGTACAGTTTTTGTGTAATATATTACATGATATCTGGGACAGTTACTTATCAGTAACTGTCCCATATATCATGTTATCTTTTTTTAATTTATCTATATTGTTGAAAGTATTACAGATGTCCTCCTTTTCTTTCCCATTGATTCCCTCCATCCCACTGTTGTCTGTGTCCATGGATTATGCATATAAATTCTTTGATCTCTCTCCACCCCGACTTCCTTTAGATTGGTTAGTCTGTCCATTGCATCTTTATTGGCTTTTTGCAAATCATTTGAATGACTTTTAGAAGATTATAAGATAACTGACGTTCTTATTTTAAAACATGAGTTATTTTTGTAAGGTAAATATGGCTCTTGACACCAATTATATGCCTGATGAACATAGATGCTAAAATCCTCACCAAAATATTAGGGAATCAGGTCCAGCAATACATTTAAAAGATCATACTCCATGATCAAGTGGGATTTATTCCTGAGATTCAAGGCTGGTATATTATTTACAAATCAATCAATGCAATACATTACATTAAAAAAATAAAGGATAAAAAATCACGTGAGCATATAAATACGAGTTTTTTTTAATAAAAACTCTCAGCAAAATGAGAATAGAGGGATCATACCTCAACATAATAAAGATCATATATGATGACAAACCTATGATCAACATCAAAAACTAAAAGTGTTTCCCTAAGAACACTTAATGGGAAAAGGACAAGGATGTCTGCTTGCCTTATTCTTATTCAACATAATATCAGAAGTCCTAGCCACAGTGATCAAACAAGAAGAAAGGAGGAGGAAGTAAAATCATTATTTGCAGATGACATGATATTATACATAGAAAACTCTAAAGACTCTACCAAAAATCTATTCGATTTAATAAATGTAGCAGTTACAAAATCAACATCCAGAAATTGATGGCATTTTAATACACCAATAATGAACTCTCAGAAAGGGAAACTAAAAAAACAATCGGCTTACCATTACAACAAAAAAATTAAGATATTTAGAAACAAACTTAACCAAGGAAGTAAAAAGCCTATAGTCAGAAAACAGACCCCAAATAACCACAGAAATCTTGGAAAAAAGAACAGAGTTGGAGGGATCACAATACCAGATATCAAACTATACTACAAAGCCACTGTAATAAAAATAACCTGGTACTAGCACAAGAACAGGCATATAGATCAGTAGAACAGAACACAGGCCCCATAGCTTTATGGTCAATTAATATTTGACAAAGGAGGCAAAAACATACAATGAAGATAGTCTCTTCAACAAATGGTGTTGGGAATTTGGACAGGTACGTGCAAAAAGATGAAACTAGACCACCAACTTACACCATACACAAGAATAAACTCAAAATAGATAAAAGATTTAAATGTAAGTCATGAAACCATAAAAATCCTAAAAGAAAACATAGGCATCAAAATCTCAGATTTTTCACAGATACACCTTCGAGGGCAGTGGTCAGCAAACTGCGGCTCGCAAGCCACAGTTTGCCAACCACTGTTCTAGGACAAAAGAAAGGGGGAAAAATTTTTTTTTAATGGAACTACATCAAACTAAAAAGCTGCACAGCAAAAGAAACCATCATCTGAATGAAAAGGGAACCCACTGTATGGAAGAACATATTTGGCAATAATATAGCTGATAAGGGGTTAATTTCCAAAATATATAAAGAACTCATACAACTCAACAAAAGAAAAACAATCCAATTAATGGGCTAAGGACCTAAATAGACATTTCTCCAAAGTGGACTTACAGATGGCCAAGAGACATAAAAAAATGCTCAAAAGTCACTGATCATCAGAGAGATACAATTAAAATGACAATGAGGTACTATCCCAACACCTGTCAAAATGGCTAAACAAATGAAAAGTCCTGGTGAGGATGTGGAGAAAAGGGGACACTTGTGCACGGTGAGTGGGAATGCAGACTGCTACAGCCGCTATGGGAAAAAATCAAAAATAGAAAAACCCTTTTTACGAAGATGGCGCGGAAAGCTAAGAAGGAAGCCCCTGCCCCTCCCAAAGCCGAAGCCAAAGCAAAGGCTTTGAAGGCAAAGAAAGCGGTGTTGAAAGGCGTCCACAGCCACACAAAAAAGGAGATCCGCACGTCACCCACCTTCAGACGGCCAAAGACACTAAGGCTCCGGAGGCCGCCTAAATATCCTCGCAAGAGCGCACCCAGGAGAAACAAGCTTGACCACTATGCCATCATCAAGTTCCCCCCGACTACTGAGTCAGCCATGGAGAAGACAGAAGACAATAATACACTTGTGTTCATTGTGGATGTCAAGGCCAACAAGCACCAGATCAAACAGGCTGTGAGGAAGCTCTATGACATTGATGTGGCCAAGGTCAACACCCTGATCAGGCCTGATGGTGAGAAGAAGGCATATGTTCGACTGGCTCCTGGCTATGATGCTTTGGATGTTGCCAACAAAATTGGAATCATCTAAACTGAGTCCAGCTGTCTAGTTCTAAATATAAAAATTTTACACTGAAAAAAAAAAAGAAAAAATCAAAAATAGAACTGCTGCTTGATCCAGCAACCACACTTCTAGGAATATAACTGAAGAAACCCATACACCAATCAGAAAGAATATATGCACCCCTATATATTCATAGCATTATTTCCAATACCTAAGATTTGGAAAGAGGAGATGAATGGATAAAGCTATGGTACATTTACACAATGGCATACTATGCAGCTATGAAAAAGAGGGACCTCTTACCCTTTGAGACATCATGGATGGACCTGGAGATTATGATGTTAAGTGAAATAAGCCAGTCAGGGCCTAATTGGTGTGGCTCAGTGGATAGAGCATTGGCCTACAGACTGAAGGGTCCCAGGTTCAATTCCGGTCAAGGGCATGTACCTTGGTTGTGGGCACATCCCTAGTAGGAGGTGTTCAGGAGGCAGCTGATGTTTCTAACTATCTCCCTTCCTCTCTGTAAAAAAGTCAATAAAATGTATTTTTAAAAAAAGAAGAATAAGAAACCAGTCAGAGAAAGACAAATATTACATGATCACACTTATTGGTAGAAACTAATGAAAAAATAAATTGACCAACAAAGTAAGTCCATAGGTATGGAACAGACTGACATTTCAGAGGGAAGAGAAGACAGGACAGGAAGAGATAAACCAAAGAACTTATATATTTGCTAGAGGCCTAGTGCACTGAGGGGAGGGCGGTCCCTCAGCCTGCGCCCTCTCACAGTCCGGGACCCTTCACTCCTTCCTATCTGCCTGCAGCAGAGGTGGAAGAGGCTCCTGCCACTATACTTTGCCAGCTGTGATCCCGGCTTCTGGCTGAGTAGCACTCCCCCTAGGGGAGTGCACTGACCACCAGGGGGTAGTTCCTGCATTGCGCATCTGCTTCCTGGTGGTCAGTGCACATCATAGCAGCCGGTTCCCTCCCTTTTGATCAATTAGTATATTGGGGTTTTATTATATACTAGGGGCCCGGTGCATGAAATTCGTGCACTGGGGGGGGGGGTGATCCCTCAGCCCAATCTGCCCCCTCACAAGTACTGGGAGCCCTCAGGGAATGTCCTACAATGGGGCCCATGGCTGGCTCTGCCTCGGCCCCACCCACCCAGCCCTGGCCTTAGCCCCGGCCGTTGGCAATGCCCGGCAACCGCCCAGCCCTGGAGGCCCCTGCACTTGCCAGACACCTTGGCCCCGCCCCCTCTCCAGCCCAGGCCTTAGCCCCAGCAGCGACCACCCAGCCCCTGGGGCACCCCGCACTCGGTGGCCTCTTGCACGGGCTGCCTGGGCCTAGGCCGCCGGTGATCGCCCAGCCCTCCCGGAGTGGGAGGGCCCACACTAGCCACCTCAGGCACACCTCAGCCCCACCTTGCACACTCACTGGCCACCTCGGCCCCGCCCCTGCTCCTGATTGGCTGATGGGCGTGGCTTGTGGGTATAGCAAAGGTATGGTCAATTTGCATATTACTCTTTTATTAGATAAGATGATATGCATAGCCCATGGACACCATCTGTAGTGTGGTGAAGGCCAGGGTGAAGGGGTAGGGACTGGATGGGGGACGTTTATATACTATCAATAATAAAAATAGATTTAAAAATTTTTTAAAGATCTTGATGCTAGCATCTAAATTATGTCTTCTGTTTACGGTATCAGTGAGAATAGAAACTGAATGAATTTAGTCAATGCAGAATCCATTTATTAACATTTTTAACAGTAACAAGAATGAGTATAGTGTGAATTTAGTGTGCCAAAAAGAAGTTCCGTTTACCGCTTCTGGCTCTTTATAGGCGCCACAGTCACCCTTTGGCACCAGGGGAAATCACATTACTTTTGCTTGTTTCATAACCTTTTGTCCCTACAGAATACACCTTTGCCAAGCACCTCTATTGACCTCATTTAAGCATCTTAAGCATATTTACTCCTCGTATACTTCGTAACCTGGTTCTTGGTAGTTTTCCTATATCTTAATTATTTTCAGAGTGTTTTCTGAAACTTTTTATATTTGTTAAAGACTTAAAAAGATAAGGGATCAGAAAGACTTTTGATAAAATACTAGTATGCTAACCATGGTATAACGAGAAGAACTAGATTTGTTTTCAGAGAAAAAAAATACTTCTAATGATTTTCAAAGCAAAGAACAGGCAAATTTGATCACGTTAAAAAGTATAATGTTATAGTTTTCTTATTAATGGTTTATTTCATGGTAAGCTATAGGGTACATCTAGTATCAGCAATAAGAAAGGGAAAGAATTACCAATTGTCACCTAAAAATGTTTTATCTGTTATGGAAAGCACAAATCTCAGATATAACATTGAGAAAGAAAGAAGCCAGATAAAGAGGACATAACCTGTGGTATCACTTATATATAAAGGTCAAAACAGCAAACTCAACTATAGTGTTAAAAAGGTAGAAATTACCAGGTAGGTTATAGGCAGACTCCATGCCTAAAAGGGCAGGAAGAGACTCAGATGGTTTTGGTAAAATTCTTTTGTCTGGTTGCCAGTTACGGAGACACATTCACTTTGTACTATCCTATCTAATAACGGGGAAATACACAAATTAACCGTTACTCCATCACAGAGATGGCGGTGCCCAGTCCTCTCAGCCCCACCGGAGTCCCCAGCCCCGGGGGCAGCCGCTGAGCACGGCAGCGTGAGCGACTGGAGGAAGGCTCGCGACGTCACTGCAGCGACAAGGCAGGTGCTCTGCCCGGCGGCTGGTGGGCCTCTGGGCAGCGGGCGCAGAGCAGCCAGGCCCACAGAGCTACTTACTAGTGTACTTATAATTAGGTGTTTTTTAAAAGAAGCTTTTCTCAAAGACAGGATACATAAAACCAGTCTGAGAAAGGAAAAAGATAAAAATTATATTCCACTTTTAGCTTTTAAAAAGTGTGCTGATGCTCTCAATGTTAATCTATGAAACAGAAACCTCAATGAAGTGTCCCTTCATCCAAGTCTTTATGCTCAATAGGAAAAAAATAATAATATAATTAACAATAACATACCCCCTGGCCAAACTAAACTGATAGCGAGTGAGAGGATTATTTTAGCAGAAGATAAATTCTAGAAATAAGTGTGCAGAATTTGTAATTATAAATGCAGCTTTCCATATCCAACATAATATTAGAAGTCCTAACTAGAGCAATTAGGCAAAAATAGAAATAAAAGCCATCAAAATCAAAAAGGAAGAAACAATTTACAGATGATATTTTACAGTTAATCTTTGAACAACACAGGTTCAAACTGCACCAGTCCATTTATACACAGATTTTTCAATTTGACCCACACAGTTCAAATTGAATGAAGGGTCAATGGGTCATTGGGAATTGCATATGCAGAGGGCCAAATTAAGTTACATGTGGATCATCAGTCACATGTAACTAACCCCTTGTTGTTCAGGGGTCAACTGTATACTGAAAACCCTAAAAACATCACCAAAAAAACTGCTAGAATCAACAAATTCAGTAAAGTTGCAGGATGCAAACTCAATATTTAAAAATCTGTTGCATTTCTATACATAAACTATCAGAGAAATTAAGATAATAAGTCCATTTGCATACAAAAGTAAAATACCCAGAAGTGAATTGAACCAACACTTAAAACTGTAAGATATTAATGGAAGAAATTAAAGAAACACAAATATATGGAAAGATATTCCATGCTCATGGATTGGAAGAACTGATATTGTTAAAATGTCTGTACTATCTAAAGCAATCTACAGATTCATGTAATCCTTACCAAAATTCCGATTGTATTTTTCACAGAACTAGAACAAACAATTATAAAATTTGTGTGGAACCACAAAAGACCCAGAAGAGGCAAAGCTGTCTTACGAACAACAAAGTGGGAGGCATCCTGCTCCCTAATTGCAAACTGTAATATAACTATAGTTATCAAAACAGTATGGAACTGGCATAAAAACAGACACATCGATTAGTGGAACAGAATTGAGAGCCCAGAAATAAACCTACACATATATGATAAATTATTTTATGAACAGGAGTCAAAAATATGCAATGGGGTAAAGACAGTATCTTCAATAAATGATGTTAGGAAAACAGCCACTTATACCATAGACAAAAATTTACTCTAAATGGATGAAAGATTTGAAGGTGTAAAGATCTGAAACATGAAACTCCTAAAAGAAAATATAGCGGTAAGCTTTGACCTTTGTCTTGGTGTGGCATTTTTAGATTTGACACCAAAAGCAAAGACAGTAAAAACAGGTAAGTGCATACTAACGCTTCTGCACAGCAAAGGAAACGTTTCCATCAACAAGATGAAAAGGCAGAGACTTAAATAGATCTCTATACTAATGGTCAAAACAGCATTCATAATAACAAAAAGGTGGAAACAACCCAATATCAATCAACAGGTGAATGGATAAACAGAATGTGATATATACATGCAGTTGAATATTACTTTAAAAAGGGACAAAATTCTGATGCATGCTGCAAGTATGGATAACTCTTAAATATTGTGCTAAGTGAAATAAGCCAAATACAAAAGGACAAATATTGTGTGATTCCACTTATATTCTAGGTGCTTATATAGATATTTAGGATAGCCAAGTCATAAACAAGACAGTGGTTTCCAAAAGTTAGGGGAGGAAGAAATCAGTAGTTACTATTTAATGGTTACAGTAAAAGTTTCAGTTTGAGATGATGAAAAAGCTATCTTAAATGTGTCCATTCTTCTCTGGAATTTAGTTGTTTAGAAGGGGAAAGATTTTAATTGCTGACTTTTTTTTTAAGGCCTTTATACGACGTTGTTTGGCATACCGAAAAGAAGATCGATTTGATGTGCACCAACTGGCAAATGACCCGTACCTTCTCCCACACATGAGAAGATCAAACTCTTCAGGAAACTTACACATGGCTGGGCTGACAGCACCCCCTGTACCCCCTGCTTCAAGCATAATTACTTACTGACTTTCCTCCAGAATTGGCATGATACCTTTGAATTGCTTCCAGATGCACACTTGAGTTTAAGAGCATTTGAGTGTTTTTTTGTTACTTTAGTTTTTACACAGGACATGATTGAGAACTGTTCGCGAGCTGGAGTTATTTGTGGCATCATTTGTATGAGAAAGGATCATGGACAGTGAATAAATGTACACTTCTGACTAAATAATCTTGAGACGTGAAGGGTGACTGTTGCACAGAAACGAGAATACCATGTTCAGACAGAAGAAAAATGATTTGTTTGTTGGGGAAACACTGTAAATAACGTTTATACATTTGGTTGTTACTAATATGAAGGGTACTTTTTCATTATTTAAAAACACTTGGAAAAAATGAGAAATATTTCTAACACAAGAACTGCAGTGCCTGGACACATTCTTCAGCATTCAGCAGTGAACCTGCCGAAACCAAAGTAGAACTGAATGACGGTGACGGTTGTGTGATGGACAGAGTGTGAGAGTTGGAGTCTTTGGACAAGTTTAGATTTCGTCATTTGCCTGTCCTGGCTTTTACCACATTGTACCTCGAAATCACACGTCCTTTTTTTTCCCCACTGGTTATGTTAAAGGGAGAGCTATTATTCCTAGATAATTTAACACCTTTCACAAAAAGAGCTGCTCATTTTAAAATCAGTTGAATCCACTAAATTGTAATATCACCAGTGTTTTCAACATGTTAGAAGTAACATATTTTTGTTTTGATACCAGGCCTTGCTCACTAAAACAAATGACAGTAAGTAACCAAATGCAGACCAGTTCTATGCAGGATAATGATAAATTCCCTTCTAGTTCTATTGTAAATTGTTGTACATATGTCATATTTCAACTACCAAGTTTCAGCAGCTTATTCTTGTACAAATGTTTAAAAATAATGGCTTTTCTAATTGGATATTGTATTTTTTTTAAGTCTTGAAGGCGCGTTAATTGCTGCTAAATGATGTTGCTTTGCTTAAAAAAAAAATCGAATGACCTCCTTAAAAAGGTGCAAATTGTACATCATAGAGGCATATTAAAAGCAGGCATTCATTAACAATCAAGGCATGTACAAGTGATCCATGTTGGACATATAGAATTCTCTAAATCAGTTCCTTGGGTTTTAGGGCTGTGGAGCACATAGATGCTAGATTTATACATTATTCATGGTTATTCTACATTTCTAGAAGGTTCTTATCAGCAAGGTGGGATGATGGTCCCATAAACAAGTTTCTTGTGGTTTGTACAGATTTGTTAAAATGTGAACATTTTCTAACTGCCTTGTATGGTATAAACCATTATTTTTCAGGATGTTGTATTTTACTCCTGTAAAAATTATTCCTTTATTGTTCTATTCATAATGCTGATACTTACATGTAAGTTGTCCATGTTGCCGAAAAAGGAGGCTCTACTTACTTTACCACAGGTTCTCCTAAATATTGTACAGTTAAACTGTGGCTGTTATTTCTGATGTTGCAAGCCATTTTGTTTTTCCATTGTACATACACACACTGTCTCTTTAAAATGCTGCTGAAATTGTAGAGAATGTAGCCAAACTGGTAATAAACCGTGACAGTTAAAATGTAAAGACTATGAAAATTGCATTTAAGGGAGCTTTCAAAACTTAGAATATTGGCTCTGACTTGGCTCCTTAAGAATCAGCTGAGTAAATTCTTTAAGTATATACTTCAAGACAAGTATAAAGTGTTTCAAGCTGTTATTAACCATTATCAAGGTTAATTCTGGGTAACAGCACTATCAGGAGTGGCTAAGGACTGTACCCGCTCCTCTGTAGATTTAAGATAGAAATCCTATAAGAAATATTGACATGGTAATTAAATGTTAACATTGAGTGGCTTAGTGCTGCCCACAAATTTAATTTTGTTATTTTCATCATTCTAAATCATCAAGTACTATGTTCTTATAGTAACTTATTTGAAGTTCTGAATTGAAGGAAAATGCCCAGTTTGTTTAAAAATTTTGGTGAGATGTTAAGTGAATGTGTAAGTCTGATGATGTTGATTTGAATAAGTGTAGCCCAAGATCACTCCTTCACCATCATTTCCAAATGAATGAAAGTGACTAGTCTCGAAATGCAGAAAAGGAGGAAAATGAGTCAACTTATAGACCCTCTCTTCCTTCTAAAGTTTTCCCAAACAATGCTATAGATTTCAGGTAATACGCCAGTAACCCAGTAAATACAAGATGGCTAATTGAGCCAAACTGAATACTGTTATCCTCACAGAGGAAATTGGCATCTATCACTAAGAGATTTCAGTCACTCTGGCAATCTTTAGCTCTAAGCTTCTGAAGCTTAAACTGTTCTGGTTTTCTGAATTCACTCCTCAGAATTAAAGTGTGACTTATATTCCTAAGACAACAGCAAGGTTCTCTCCCGTGACTATCTTATAGGCCTATTTCCTGTAAGAGTCAGCACTGTTATTAAGGTAAAATGCAGTTTTTGGAGATAATTTTAGGATCTCTGAGATGTGAAGTGGTTTTAGTGTGTATACCTTGAGAGAAAGTTAAGTGTAGAAATCACCCTAATAATTCATTAAGTCAAGAATTGGGTAAATATTGGGCTGTCTTTAAAAAAAAAAAAAAAAACCTATTTTTGTCCATCCCCTTCTTAAAAAAAGAAAACTCAGTTTAAATGGTACATAAAATGTAAACAAATACCTTTACAAATACCTCATTACATGAAGCTAAAGTGGTGGAGAGTTTCAGTGAAAAATTTAAGAGGCTAGTGTGCGTTTTGCTCTTCTTTGTTACTAAATATAATTTCATCAGATGTTACTACCTGTTTAACTGTAATGCAGACTGTCCAGTCTTTTAGGTTGTTATTTTTAGAATTGAATTACATTGCTGTTTAATTTGTGTGTGACAAAATTTTATACCTTTAAAGTCACATTTTACAGGTCTTTCTCTAATCCCACCTAAATGTTGACATCTGATAAAATTTACTCACAAATATACTAAAATTTAACGTTCTGAAGGCATTCAAAAAGTGTTTTATCAGCTAGTTTACATCAAATTATTAGAATTCTCATTCCTGGCAACTCTACAACAGTTCTAGAATTTATATAATTTGTCAATCTCAATGTTCTTTCCTAGAACATACGCATCTCTACTTGCCTTTCCTTAATTTCCCTTCCTCCCATTCCCGTTTTTTTAGCATTCCCCTCCTCCTCCCCCCCACACACACTGAGAATTCTTTAGTGTTTGGGAAAGATTTGAGTAAATATATGTGAACCAATTTCAAGAATTTACATAGAAGCAGGGAAGAACTTAATAGAATCATTTTTAGTTAGAAATACTCATTTAAAATACTAGGGATGTAAATTACCTATGATTGTTTTAAGAAAGGCAACTTTCAAAAAGCAAGAGAAGAAAACTATAAAATAGAAAACAACAAAGTGATAACTACATGTCTTTCAATAATTATTTTAGATGGGCTAAATTCTCTAATCAAAAGACAATGAATTTTTTTTAAAAGATTTTATGCTGCCTACAAGAGACGGACTTCAGATGTAAGGCAGACTAACAGTGAAGGAATGGAAAAAGATACTCTCTAAATGACGGGAGGGAGTTGCTGGTATAACTATACTCATATCAGACAAATAGACTTTAAAGAAAGATTATAATAGAAAAAGAAGGGCATTACATTGTAATAAGGGTGTCAATCCAGCAATATATAAAGCAAATATTAAAAGACCTAAAAGGAAGAAATAGCAATACAATAATAGTAGGGGACTTTACATTCTCATCAATAGATCAGACAGAAAACAAGGAAATCAACCTTTTTATTACATTAAATCAGATGGATTTATAAGATATATACAAAACACTATGCAACAGGACACAATCTCAAGTGCACATGGAATTCTCTATAGATCATATATTAGGCCACAAAATAAGAAAATTGAAATAAAAAACAAGCATCTTCTCTGACCATAATGCATGAAACAAAATCAATTATAAGAAAAAATGAAAATTCACAAATATGTACTGATTAAACAACTTGCTACAGAACAGCCAATGGGTCAAGGGAGAAATGAAAAGAATTGAGAATACCTTGAGATAAATGGTAACAGATACAACATTCCAAAACTAGTGGGATGTTTCAGAAGTAATAAATGATTATATATTTTTTAAAAACTATCAAATAAAAACTTTACACCCCAAGAAACAAAAACACAAATGGAGCCCAGGAAGGAAATAAAGATCACAGCAGAAATAAAA
Organism: Antrozous pallidus; assembly: GCA_027563665.1. Taxonomy (NCBI): domain Eukaryota; kingdom Metazoa; phylum Chordata; class Mammalia; order Chiroptera; family Vespertilionidae; genus Antrozous; species Antrozous pallidus. The sequence goes on from CM050508.1 coordinate 48,944,696, forward strand.
TAGAGGCTAAAAGACAATAGAAAAGGTGAAAGAACCAGTTCTTTGAAAAGATGAACAATTGACAACTCTTTAGTTAGATTCACCCAGATAATGGGAGAGGGACCAAATAAATAAAAGAAAGGAGATATAACTGATATCACAGTAATTCAAAGGATCGCAAGAGACTACTCTGAACAAATTTGACAACCTACAAGGAATGGTAAAATTCCTAGAAACATATAACCTACAAAGACTGAAGCACGAAGAAATAGAAAATCTGAACAAACAAATTACTAGTAGGGAGACAGAATCAGTAATAAAACACCTTCCAATAAGCAAAAGTCTAAAACAAGACTGGTGAATTCAACGTTTAAGGAGGAATTAATAACAATTTTCAAACCCTTCAAAAAAAATAGAAGGGAATAATTCCAAACTCATTTTAAAAGGTCAGCATTACCCTAATCCCAAAACCAGTCTAGAAAGGAAAATTATAGGGCAATATTCCCAGTAAACATAAATGCAAAAATCCTCAACAAAATATTAGCAAAACAAACACAACAATATATTAAAAGTATCACACACCAATAATCAAGTGGGGTTTAGTCCAGGGGTATAGGATGGTTCAAGATCCACAAGAAGATTTTGGACCATTTGGTACACTGTATTAACAAAATGGGTAAAAATATGAGCATCTTAATAGATGCAAAAAAAAAAAAGCATTTGCCTAAATTCAACATCCATTTATGATTTTAAAAAACACACACCTCACCCTACCCCGTTTGGCTCAGTGGAGAGAGCATCTGCCTGTGGACTCAAGGGTTCCAGGTTCAATTCCGATCAAGGGCATGTACCTTGGTTGTGGGCACATCCCCAGTAGGGGGTGCGCAGGAGGCAGGTGATCAATATTTCTAACTATCCCTCTCCATCTCTGTAAAAACAATAAAATATATATTTTAAGAAACACACACACCTCACAAATTGGGTATAGAGAGAATGTACCACAACATAATGAAAGGCACATATAACAAGCTCACAGCTACCATCCTACTCAATAATGAAAAGCTAAAAGATTTTCCTCTAAAATCAGGAACACGACAAAGATGCCCACTCATCGTTTTTATTCAGCATAGTATTGCAATTCCTAGCAGAACAATCAGGCAAGAAAAATAAAAGGCATCCAAATAAGAAGAAAGAAGTAAAACTCGTAGAAAACCCTAAAGACACCACCAAAAATTGTTAGAACTAATTAAAATCTATCAAGTTACCGGATATAAATCAATATACAAAAATGTGTTGCATTTCTGCTGAAACCGGTTTGGCTCAGTGGATGGAGCGTTGGCCTGCGGACTGAAGGGTCCCAAGTTTGATTCCGGTCAAGAGCATGTACCGTGGTTGTGGGCACATCCCCAATAAGAGGTGTGCGGGAGGCGGCTGATAGATGTTTCTCTCTCATCGATGTTTCTAACTCTCTATCCCTCTCCCTTCCTCTCTGTAAAACAATCAATAGAAATATATTTTTTAAAAATGTGTTGCATTTCTATATAATCTCAGAAAGAGAAATGAGGAAAAAAATTCCATTTACACTTGCATCTAAAAATGTAAAATACCGCGGAGTGAATTTAACCAAGGAGATGACAGACCTGAAAACTAACATGTTAATGAAAGAAATTAAAGAAACACAAATATATGGAAAGATATTCCATGCTCATGGATTGGAAGAATTGATATTGTTAAAATGTCTATACTACCCAAAGCAATCTACAGATTCAATACAATCCCTACCAAAATTCCTGTGGCATTTTTCACAAAATTAGAAGGAACAATCGTAAAATACTTATGGAACCACAAAAGATCCAGAATAGCTAAAGCAATCTTGAGAAAGAAGAACAAAGCTGGAGGCATCATGTTCCCTTATTTCAAACTATATTACAATTGTAGTAATCAAAACAGTATGGTATTGGCATAAAAATAGACACATAGTTTTGCTCAGTGGATAGAGTACTAGCCTTCAGACTGAAGGGTCCCATGTTTAATTCCAGTCAAGGGCACATGCCCAGGTTGGAGCTCAATGCCCAGTAGGGGGCGTGCAGGAGGCAGCTGATTAACTATTCTCTTTCATCATTGATGTGTCTATCCCTCCCTCTCCCTTCCTCTCTAAAATCAATAAATATATATATATATTTTTTTAAAAAACAGACACATAGATCAATGGAAAGAGTTGAAAGCCCCAAAATAAACCCACACATACATGGTCAATTAATTTATGACAAATGAGTCAAAACTATACCACGAGGAAAGGACAGTATGTTCAATAAATGGTGTTAGGAAAACCGAGCAGCCATATGCAAAGGAATAAAAGGACCTCTAGCTTACACCATACCCAAAAATTAACTTTAAGTGAATGAAAGACTTGAACTTAAAATCTGAAGCAGGCAGTGAGCTTCTCGACATCAGTCTTGGTGAGAATTTTTTATTTATTTGATGCCAAAAGGCAACCAATGCAAAAATAAACAAGTGAGACTTTATCAGATGAAAAAGCTACACAGCAATGAAATCAGCCAAACAAAAAGACAATCTTCCAAATGAGAGAAAATATCTACAAGTCACATATTTGATAAGGGGTTAAAATGCAAAATATTTAAATAACGTATATAATTAAATAGCAACAAACGATTCAGTTTTAAAAAGGGCAGAGGATCTGAATAGACATTTTCCCAAAGAAGACATCTATGTAGCTAATAGGTTCATGAAAAGATGCTCACCACTAATCATCATGGAAATGTAAATCAAAACCATAAGACATCACCTCTCATCTGTTAGAGTGGACTTTATCAAAAAGACAAGAAATAACAATTGACAAGGATATGGAGAAAAGGGAGCTCTTGTGCACTGTCAGTGGGATTGTAAGTTGGTGCAGCCACTGTGAAAAACAGTGCTGATGGAGTTTCCTCAATTAAAAACAGAACTATCATATAATCCAGCAATTCCACTTCTAGGTTTATTTTTAATCCTCATCTGAGGATACGGTTATTGATTTGAGAGTGAGTGAGCAACATCAACATGAGAGAGAAACATCGATAGGTTGCCTCCTCAACCAGGGATCAAATCCACAACCTTTCGATGTACGGAGTGACGCTCTCGCCAGCTAAGCCACCTGGCCTGGACCACTTCTGGGCATTTATCTGAAGAAAATGAAAACATTCACTTGAAAGGATATATGCATCCCAATGTTCACTGCATTATTCATAACTAGAGGCCTGGTGCACAAAATTCAGGCGCCTGGGTAAGGGGTCCCTCAGCCCACCCTGCACTCTCTCACAATCCAGGACCGCTTGCTCCTAACCGTTCACCTGCCTGCCTGCCTGATCATGCCTAACCCCTCTGCCTGCTGGCCTGATCTCCCCTAACTGCCTCTGCCTCAGCCCCCGCCACCGTGGCTTTGTCCGGAAGGAGGACCGGATGACCAGAAGATGTCCAGTCTCTTTGGTCTAATTTTTAGCATATTACCTTTTATAGTATAGATAGCCAAAACATGACAGCTCCTAAGTGTCCTCTGATGGATGAATGGGTAAAGGTGATATAGCACAGACATACGCAATGGGATAGTATTCCAGTCAGTGAGAAGAAGGAAATCTTGCCATTTATGAAAACAGGAAGGGAACCTGAGGGAACGTGAGGCTACGTGAAATACATCAGACACAGAAAGATAACCACTACATCATCTCACTTAAGTGAGGAATGTTAAATACAACAAATGAGAAGGGAACCAAGATGGCGGCAAAGGTGAAACACCTATCTTGCTGTCATGCTCAGCAATTTTAATACTACAACTTAACGAAAGAACAAACACCTTCCAGAATCACCAGAAAGCCCGCCGAGTGAAAATTCCACAAATAAAAGTGAAGATAAGACACTGTGACTCGGAGGAGCGGCGGTGGACAACATTGAAAGATTCTCGCGGAGAGAGGTTTGGAGCGCGCGCCGTGGAGAGGGCGGGCGGCTGAAAACCGGCCAGTTTTCTCGAACGGGGAGACAAAGGCGTCCCACTGGACTGATTCTCCAGCTCTGGGCGAAGTCCAGAGAACCCACTATCACACAGGGTGAAAACTGGACAGTGGGAGGGCACGCCGAAGCTCGGGGGCTGCCGGGTCTCCCAGCTTGTGGAAAGGCAGCCTGTGCGCGAACAGCTCGGCTGCGGGATGACGCAGAGAGCGCACCGCGACTTGTCTTTCAATCAGAAAATGGTCAGACTGCTTTGTTTTACGACCCTGGGTGAGACATTGCGCATGCAGACTCATTTTGGGAAAGTCTGAATTCCCCGGCAGCCAGTGGAGCTTGGCAGCGGCTCTCTCTCAGAGGTGCTGGCGGCCATTGCCCCCTGCACAGAGTCCCCGGGGCTACACAGGGCGGAGCTAACACTGTCTGCTTGGCCCGGAGATTCCGCCCATCCAACCTGAGCACAGCTGAGCTTCACAGACCATTGGCCTGGAGGTCAACCCCTCCAAGTGCTAACAACGATTAACTGAGCTTAACTTCAGCAAGACTGTGCAGCCCATATCCACCTCAGGTAACCGGGGAGGCTGAGCCACTGTCCCTAGTAGGAAGTCTACCACACAAAGCTAATTGACCAACTCAGGGAAGCAGCCACCATGCAGAGACATGGAAAGAAATCAGATGTGAAAGAAATGGAGGAAAAAAAACGACTGGACATGGAATTCAAAACCACGGTTATAGGGTTTTTCAAGAGGCTTCAAAAAAAGATCGAGGCCTATAAGGAAATAAGCAAGACCACAAAGGAAATGAATGAGTCCTACAAGGAAATGAAAGAGACCCTCAAGGATATAAAGGAGACTCTCAAGGATATGAAAAAGGACCAACCAGAAATTAAGCATACAGTGACTGAAACAAAAAATATTATACAAAGACCTAAAAGTGCTCTGGAGCACCCCAAGAACCAAGTTAAAGATTTGAAATACAAAGAGGTAAAATCCACTCAGCTGAAAAAGCAAGTAACGAAAAGAATCCAAAAAATTGAAGATAGTGTAAGGGGCCTCTGGGACAACCTCAAGCATACCAACATCCGAATTATAGGGGTGCCAGAAAAAGCGAGAGGCCAAGACAATGAAAACCGATTTGAAGAAATAGTGACTGAAAACTTCCCACACCTGGTGAAAGAAATTGACTTAGGAGTCAAAGAACCGCACCAAACCCCAATATATAGAAACCCTAAGAGGACCACACCGAGGCACATCATAATTAAAATGCCAAGAGCAAAAGACAAAGAGAGAATATTAAAAGCAGCAAGAGAAAAACAGTTGGTTACCTATAAGGGAGCACCCATACGACTGTCAGCGGATTTCTCAACAGAAATGATGCAGGCCAGACGGGAGTGGCAAGAAATATTCAAAGTGATGAACAGCAAGAATCTACAACCAAGATTACTCTATCCAGCAAAGCTATCATTCAGAATTGAAGGTCAGATGAAGTGCTTCGCAGATAAGAAAAAGCTAAAGGAGTTCATCACCACCAAACCAACATTATATGAAATGCTGAAAGATATTCTTTGAAGAGGAAGAAGAAAAAGGTAAAGATGAAAATTATGAACAACAAATACACATCTATCAACAAATGAACATAAAAATCAAGTGAATTGATAGGCTGTTGAACAGGATAGACTGGTGAATGTAACAGAGACATGGACATAGAGAGGGAATGGACTGACAATTCTTGGGGAGAAAAGGGTTGTGGGAAGTACAGCAAGAGACTGGACAAAAATCTTGCAACAATGGGAGAGGACAGTGGCGGGGAGGAGGTGAGGGTGGAGGGTGGGATAGGTACAGGGTGGAGGGGAGCTATAGGGGGATAAAAAAGGGGAAGCAATGTAATTAATAAACTGAACAATAAAGATTAAAAAAATAAATAAAAAACAACAAATGAAATGAGCTCATAGATACAGAGAACAGATTGGGGGCTGTCAGAGGCAGGGGGAGGTCGAAGGTTGGGGGATGGGCAGAATGGGTGAAGGTTCATAAGGTACAAACATCCAGCTGTAAAATAAATCCTGGGGATGTAAACAGCATGCTGACTATCTACAGGCTGTCCTTGGGTTACATTGGAGATCTGTTCCTACAGCGTGATGTAAACCAATTTTTTAAAGTGTATTTTATTGATTTTTTACAGAGAGAAAAGGAGAGGGAGAGAGAATTAGAAACATCAATGAGAGAGAAACATAAATCAGCTGCCTCCTGCACGCCCCCTACTGGGGATGTGCCTGCAACCAAGGTACATACCCTTGACCGGAATCGAACCTGGGACTCTTGGGTCCACAGGCCGATGCCCTATCCACCAAGCCAAACTAGTTAGGGCCATAACTCAATTTTTGCCATAAGTCAGAACCCACCTACATAAGCACCTATGTCACTCACATAAAGTGAAACAGTAAAAAATTAAAAGAAACAATTCCTGACCTTTACTTGTGATAAATAAATAATAGAAAACAGCCCTAATCGGTTTGGCTCAGTGGATGGAGTGTTGGCCTGCAGACTGAAGGGTCCTAGGTTCGATTCCGGTCAAGGACATGTACTTTGGTTGTGAGCACATCCCCAGTGGTGGTGTGCGGGAGGCAGTTGATTGATGTTTCTCTCTCATCGATGTTTCTAACTCTTTCTCCCTCTCCCTTCCTCTCTATAAAAAAAAATCAATAAAATATATATTTAAAAAATAATAAAAAAATAAAGTACATATGTACATACATTGAAATGATGGAAGTTTGAAAGGAGAAACCAAGATGGCGGCATAGTTAAACACCTAAACTGCTGCCTCGCACGACAATTTCAAAACTACAACTAAAAGACAAAACGGACATCATCCAGAACCACAGGAAAGCTGGCTGAGTGGAAATTCTACAACTAGAAGGAAAGAGAAAAGCACAATGAGACTTAGAGGAGCTGCAAAAGGCTGAGGTACGGAGACGCGTGGGTGTGCGGAGAGGACTGGCGGCTGAGAACGCGGTTGGCTTTCTCAAGCGGGAGGGAGACAGAAGTTCCCGACTGCACTGAACTCCAGTTCTAGGCAAGACCCTGGGAACCCAGACTTATTCAGGAGGAATCTGGACTGTCAGGAAAAGAGAAAAGTGCACTGAGACTCAGGGGATCTGCGGAAGGCAGTGGTGCAAAGGTGCATGCATGTGGAGAGGACGGACTGCTGAGTGTGCAGTTGGCTTTCTCAAGCAGGAGGGAGACAGAAGCTCCTGACTGCACTGAACTCCAGTTCTGGCTGAGGTTCTGGGAAACCAGATCATTCGGGGAGAAACTGGATTGTTTGGCAGTGGGTGAAACTTGAGGGCGGCTCTCTCTCAGAGGTGCTTGCAGTGATTACCGAGGGACACTGAAACCCAGGGGCCTATTAGGGCAGGGCTGACAGGAAGCCAAGGCTGTCTGCTCAGCCCCGAGAATGCGCCCCATCCAAGCGGAGCACAGAGGCTTTTGCAATTTTTCAAGTCCTGCCTCATAAGGGTGTCTCCAGCACAGAGTTCTCCCATCGTAGACACAGCTGATTCTCACAGCCAATTGGCCTAGGTCAATTCCAGGGATACCAACAACAATCAAGACTTAACTACAATAAGGCTCTACACACAGTCCACAAAGGGGTGCACCAAGTATCCACCTCAGGTAACTGGGGAGGCTGAGCAATTGGGCCCTATAGGACACATAGCACAAAAAGCTACTCTACCAACTCAAGGAAGCAGCAAAAATGCAGAGACAAAGAAACAAATCACAAATGAAATAAATGAAGAAAAGCAAATGACTGGATATAGAGTTCAAAACCATGGTTTTAAGTTTTTTCAAGAATTTCCTAGAAAAGGCCAATACATTTAGTGAGAACCTCGAGGATATGAGAAAGGACCAACTAGAAATTAAACATACCCTGACAAAAATAAAAAATATTATACAGCGATCCAATAGCAGACTAGAGGACCATAAGAATCAAGTAAAAGATTTGAAATACAAAGAAGCAAAACACACTCAACTGGAAAAGAAAAAAGAATAAAAAAATTTGATGATAGTGTAAGGAAACTCTGGGACAATCTCAATTGTACCAACATCAGAATTATAGGGGTGCCATAAAAAGAGAGAGAGCAAGACACTGAAAACCTATTAGAAGAAATAATGACCGAAAACTTCCCCCACCTGGTGAAAGAAATAGACTTACAAGTCCAGGAAGTGCACAGAACCCCAAACAAAAGGAATCCAAAGAGGACCACATCAAGACACATCATAATTAAAATGCCAAGAGCAAAAGACAAAGAGAGAATATTAAAAGCAGCAGGAGAAAAACAGTACAAGGGAGCACCCATACAATTGTCAGCGGATTTCTCAACAGAAACGATGCAGGCCAGACGGGAGTGGCAAGAAATATTCAAAGTGATGAATGTCAAGAACCTACAACCAAGATTACCCAACAAAGCTATCATTCTGAATTGAAGGTCAGATAAAGAGCTTCACAGATAAGAAAAAGCTAAAGGAATTCATCACCACCAAACCAGTATTATTTGAAATGCTTAAAGATACTCTTTAAGAAGAGGAAGAAGAAGAAAAAGGTAAAGACAAAAATTATGAACAACAAATACATATCTATCAACAAGTGAATCTAAAAACCAAGTGAAGCCAAGACCGGCTTGGCTCAGTGGACAGAGCGTCGGACTGCGGACTGAAGGGTCCCGGGTTCGATTCCGGCAAGGGCATGTACCTTGGCTGCAGGCACATCCCCGGTGGTGGGTGTGCAAGAGGCAGCTGATCGATGTCTCTCTCTCATCGATGTTTCTGACTTTCTATCCCTCTCCCTTCCGCTCTGTAAAAAATCAATAAAATATATTTTAAAAAATAATAATAAAAAATAAAAAAAAATAAAACCAAGTGAATAAAAAATCTGATGAACAGAATAAACTGCTGAATATAATAGACTCGGGGGCATAGAAAAGGAATGGACTGACAATTCTCAGGGGGGAAGGGGTGTGGGAGGTGCGGGAAGATACTGGACAAAAATCATACACCTGTGGATGAGGACGGTGGGAAAGAGGTAAAGGTAGAGAGTGGGGTGGGAACCAGGTGGAGGGGAACTATAGCGGGGGGAGGAGGGGAGGCAAGGGGAACAATTGTAATAATCTGAACAATAAAGATTTATTAAATTTAAAAAAACTGACCAAAGATAGAAAACTTGAATGCTACTCAGCAAATTTAGGGTCTAGCTTCTTAATTCATTTCAAGTTTGGGGATTATAAAAAAATATATTTTAAAAAATGACAGAACTTATTTTTTTAATAAATAAATGGGAGATGGTGACATAACCATGAAATGATGTCCAATGTAACCTGAGAACTGCCTGTATATATATAAAAATTCAGTGACCATAACACCATAATGACCAGAACAACCAGTCACTATGATGCCCATTGTGGCCAGTGAAACACCCCAATCAGTGGGTGGTGCTGGCTGGCCAACCTCTCACAGCCCCTCCCTCTGGCTGGTCAAACACCCCCTCCCATTCCCCACAGCCAGCCCTTCTCCCCGATATGCCTCCTCCATACTGATCAGCCTGCAGCCCCTCCCCACTACCGGGCCCACCTCTGATCACTCCCCCACCCCAATAGGGGGAGGGGCCAGCTGGCCAACCTCCTGCAGCCCCTCCCCAACCCAGCCCTACCCCAGATCAGCCCCCCCACACTGATCAGGAGCAGGGCCAGCTGGCCAACCACCCATGGCCCCTATCCCAGGGTGCTGGCCCCTAATCAGCACTCCCCCACCGGCCAATTGCCTGCAGCCCCTCCCCATGGCTGGCCCTGCTCACCTCCTGCCACCTCCTCCTCCCGACAGGCTCAGCCTTGATCCACCCCAATTGGGGCTGGGCTGGCCTGACCCCACCTGTGTACAAATTCATGCACTAGGCTTCTAGTAGTTACTAAAACTGTATTGCATATTTGAAAACTGCTGAGAGAATAGCTCTCAAAAGTTATCACTAGAATAAAACATTTTGTATAATGGTGAATATTAACTAGATTTACTATGATCATTTTGCAATATACACATATACCACTAGTGGCCTGGTGCACGAAATTTGTGCACATTAAAAGGGTATTAATTAAAGGAAATAATTTAATATTGCTATTTGCTCTTCCTCTATAATAGAAGTATCAGAGACTAAAGAAAATTAGTAAAATGTATATGAAAACCTTCCTCCTGTCAGAGTCTTGGGTGCACCACAAGGCCCAGAGTCAAGTCCCCACTCACTCACATGTGCCTCAAAATCATGTGAGACCTAGACCCAGCCGCACCCCCCTACACACATTGGGGTAGATCCAGACCTCGCCAGTCCCACACTTGTCAAGCCACCCAGGGCAGGGTGTGTCCTCAGGTCCCCTGGCCCAGCACCAGAATGGGGGCATGGCCTGAAGTCCCTCATCAAGTCCCACCAGGTGGGAGACACGACCTGAGATCCCCTGTCAAGCCCCACTGGGTAGGGGACATGGCCTGAGGTCCCCCGTCAAGCCCCACCAGGCAGAGGAGCACAGCCTCAAGTCCCCCAGCCCAGCACCAGGAGGGAGACGCAGCCTCAGGTCCCCAGTCAATACTCACTGGCACAGGGGCACAAGCTCAGGTCCCCTGTGAAGCCCCGCTGGGTGGAGGGCACTCCTGAGGTCCCCTGTCAAGCCCCGCCAGGCAGGAGGGGCACAGCCTCAGGACCCCTGGCCTGGTGCTGGGACAGAGGGTATAGTCCGAGGTCCCCCAGCCTGGTGCCACGGGTGGGGGTGCAGCTGAGGGCCCCTGCCAAGCCCTGCCAGGTGGGGGTGCAGCCTGAGGTCTCCTGTCAAGCCACCCTAGCGGGTGGAGAGAACAGTCTGAGGTCCCCTAACCCAGCAACAGGATGGGAAGCGCACCTTGAGGTCCCCTGTCAAGCCCTGCCAGGTTGGGAGTGTGGCCTGTAGTCCCCTGTCAAGCTGCACCAGGTGGTAGGCATGGCCTGAGGTCCCTTAGCCTGGAGCTGGGGTCGGGGGAGCAGCCTGAGGTACCCTAGCCCAGCACCAGGGCGGGAAGCACACATTGAGGTTCCCTGTCAAGCCCTGCCAGGTGAGGAGCATGGCCTGTGATCCCCTATCAAGCCCCTATGGATTGAGGGAGGGTGTAGGCCTCCCCTCCCTCCTGCTGCGGCCACACCCCCTGCCGGCCTCCCATCCAGCTGCCACGACCACCTCATGCTCTCAGTGAGCAGGTGTGCATAGGGAAGGCTGGGCCAGGATAATTGGGAGGGGGTGATGGGGGCCAGCATCCTGGGTGAGCTGGGCCTCACAGCCTCTCTGCTTCATCTGCCAGCACCCCGGACCTAAGGAGTAGTGCTTTCACAGGGGCCCAGGCAGGCACTGGATATGGCGATGCCTTAAAAACAGAAGAAGCCCCCTTTAACTCTGGCTGGAAGTGCGTTGGGAACTTATGGTCGGGGGAAGCAGCCCAACATCAAGGCTGAAATAAGACCTTGGGTAGCCTCCGGAGGGGGCAAACCAACAGTAAAAGGCATCTTTGAAACAAAGACATTTGAACGTACAGTGGATATTAGGTGATATTAAGGAATTACCTTAACTTTTCAAGGCGTGACAATGGCTGAATATTTACTTCTCTTTTAAAAGATACTCATCAGAGGATATTTAAGTGGGAAACAACTTTCTTTGAAAGTATGGTGTTGTCCTGGCCCAGCCCTCCCTGCACCAAGGATGCCTCAAGCACCGAGCCTCTCCTGCCCACTCGCTAGGCCCTCGAAAACACCCTGTGCAGAGGCGTGGTCCCTGCTTCGTTCCCCGCCCCCCGCCAGCGTGAAGCGAAGCGTTCCCAGCTGGCGCTGGCGTGAAGCGCTTTGTTCCCCACCTGCGCTGGTGTGAAGTGAAGTGTTCCCCACAGGTGTGAAGTGAAGTGTTCATGAAGGGAAGTGTTCACTGGCATCCAGGCAAGCAGTGGCCACGCCCCCAGTCATGCTCCCCCTGCTCTTGATTGGCTGGTAGCATAGCCAATCAGGAGCCAAGGTACGGTCACATTTGCATGTTACTCTTTTATTAGATAGGAAGATTATGTTGTATACCTGAAACTAATATAATGTTATATGTCAATTATATCTCAATAAAAATTACTTTACCCCAATTTACTCATCTGCAAACATAGATAAAAGTGTCTACTATATATCACTAGAGGCCCAAAGCACAAAATTCGTGCAAGAGGAGGCCTTCCTTCCCCCGGCTGCCAGCACCGGCTTCCCTCTGGCGCCTGGGACCTGGGCTTCCCTCTGGCCACTGGCTTTGTCCAGAAGGTCGTCCAGAAGGGTGTCTGGTCTAATTAGCATATTATGCTTTTATTATTATAGATGTTATTTTCTTCAAGGGCAAAAAAAGATTATTGAGAAAATCAGACAAGAAGTTAACATAAGTGGTTTGAGTTATGAATAAATTCAAGTAAATCAAGAAGGATTTTCAAAATGGGAAAAGGTATTTAAAATCTATAGGTTGCCCAGCCAGCATGGGATCAGTGGTTGAGTGTCAGTCCATGCACCAGGAGCCTAGAAGAGTGTGTGACATAGAATATATGCCCGGTTCCAATCCAGGTCAGGGCACATGCCCGGGTTTGGGCTCCATCCCCAGCAGGGGACATACTGAAGGCAGCTGGATCAACGTTCATGTCGATGTTTCTTACCTCTCTCTCCCTTCCTCTAAAATCAATTTAGAAAATTATTTTTAAGTGTTTAAAAAAATCTCTAGGTTGCTAAATAACGATTTCATCCTTTACAGATG